>CP125979.1:11715199-12315199 GCA_030063025.1 Avena longiglumis
GAGGAGAGGAGAGAGAGGGAGAGACAGGCGGGGTGGGCGTGCGTGCCGGTGGGGCCAAGGGCGGGGCCAGGGTGGACCGGATCGGGTGTGGAGGGCTGCTGGGTGCGTGTATTGTGTTTGGTGTGTGGGCAGGTGTGGGGCTGTGGGGTGGTTGTGAGGGAGTGGGGAGAGGGGGTTGGACAAGTGGCAGCCCGGGATAGGCTAGGGGGAAGAGGTGGGGTGAGGTGGCGTATGGCGATTGGCCAGGGTGAGGTGGAGGCTGGGTGTGGGTAGGTTAGTTGGTAGCTGTAGGATTTGTCTGGGGTGTTCAGGTGGACCGATTTAAAATCCTGGGGGTGGTCGTTCGGGTCGAACCGGCCCGTTCGACTGCCCCCCCTAAAATAATTAAATCTTTTTATTTGATTTAAACGGGCCGTGTGCAAACCGATAGCGGCCAAAATAATTAATCGGAGGATCGAACTTGCGTTTGAATTAAGATGGGCGTTCATAAACAAATCGGGCGTTGAAAATAGTTTTATGCAAACAATGCATGATGACGATGCAATGCACAAATTCAGCGATTTTCTAGTAGTGGTTTTAAGGGATGCCACAATTCGACACCACTAACAATGGATCTCGCCCTCGAGATCCGCCTCATGGTACCGGAACGAAGGTCGGCGATCTGCATCTTCTCGCACTTCGTGTAGATCCTCGCGACACCACTAACGAGGGTTCATCCTCCATCTTGAAATCGGCGACACCACCAACAAAGGGTCGTTGTCCCTGATCGTCGAGAGAACACTCCGGAGAAACAAAGGACGAAGATAGAGGTATCAAACGAGAAGGCCACCTCTAACTTCCATTAGAAGAGGGAAAAGTTACATTGATCCACCAGTTCGATGTAGGCGAGCGATGAAGAGTCGGTTATGGTCATCAGTCCATCCCGGACCCAACTATCAACTCTATACATGGGTAGGAGAATCAGGCAACTCAACTCTCGAGATTTAGACTGAAGATCTCCATAGGTGGTATCCGGAACAAAGCAATGCTGCCAGCAGAAATCGTATGAAAGACACCGATTAGGTTCATGATGGTTCCATTGGCATGAACAACACATGCTCAAGGTACTCAACTTCACCAATGCGTCCTTCTCATATGTTTTCACGACAACGATATCCAGCAAGGAACACATATGGATAAAGAGCTCAAGAACAAAAGATTGGAGGAAGGGTACAACAGACAAGTTGTAGATTGATGATCGTAGCACCTCCGTTGCAAAAGGAAGAAAGCGAAACCACAAGGTGCAATGAAACCCAACCACGAGAACTCCTGGACTCGAAGAGAGAGAAGAGAGCGGATTCAAAACATGTAGAGGTAAGAGGGAATAGCAAAGGGGTAATGAGTAAAATCAGACCTAATCAGAACTATCCAACCGATTTTGCAAAAATAGTTTTGACACTCTTGACCGTTAGCTAGGTTATCCCAAATTTGGACTTGTGGGTATCACCGCCTTGGGCTCGATACCACTCGTAACACCCTCGAATCGGACCTATGCAAGTTTGAGCAAAATCGCCAAACCCATAGAAACGATTCAAAGGTGCTCACCAGCACTTTCGTGCGGGTGTAAAACAAGTAATAACATTACACAGTCCTCGGTGGGACCCAGCAGATATATATAACAGCGATTCAAAGAGTCAAGAATACAGATATAATATACAAAGATCCAAATCACCTTGAAAACGATAGAGCGTCCAGCTACGGACAAGATGCAAATGGGGCTAAGAGCCCTGAAGAATAACCAATGGCGTCCATAACCTGCCCGAGCCAAGCGGAAGGGTAACCACGCTAACGACGTCGATCTCAAAACCTGCTTAAACAAAAGGGTGCCGACAAAGGGCAAAGGAAAAAGAAGAGGCGTCAAGACTAAGGCCAAGACAGCGAGGCTAGAATTCGGTCCTCGCTACATAGGTATGGTGGATCAAGCGGCGTGCAAAGATGCAATTGAACAACCTATAGAGACTCGATACAACTGGCGGTTATCAGAGAGGGGTAAGAATGACCTATTCGAATCCAACCTGATACTATAATCAAACAAACCCATCCTGGCGTTTCCCCCTCGAGACCAATCGAGGAAGTCAACCGAGGAACTCACACAGTTGGCAGTTTTATTTAATCAGTTATCGTTGCAGTAATTACTAGTCAGGTATAGATAATCATCCTGATATAATGAGCAGTGGGCACTTTTAGTTAACCATTCCGTTATAGTTGTAACACTTACTAATCAGATATGAATAGCATGAGATAACCCTTAAACCCAGCAGTTGTTGGTACTTTTATTCAGCCATTCCGTTGTAGTTGCAATACTTACTAGTCAGGTACAATGGTCGCAAGCGACACTCCAAACAAGCAATTGTGGGTAGTATTAATTAGCCATTCCATTATAGTGAAGCTGATTACTAGTCATTATAGAGTCAAATTTATAGCAATAAACTTTAGTTATGCTTGTCTATGATTGAGATCTCGTGTCCAAGTAGTCCATAACATGGACACGGCTTTCGAAAGTTTTACCCGCGGGGTGCACCAATAGCAACACACGCCGATCAACCTCGGAAAAACCAACTCAAAACCCAACGAGGCTTTCACTTGAACAATCACAGATTCAGAAATATTTGAGGGGCCACCTTGAAGTCTACCAGCAAAGTAAGCTAGCTCAGACGGACCCAAGGTTTGGGTGGGCAATTTGTGAGCATGGGAACCCAAAAGCTGCTTATCGACACGTGGAATCGTGTCCCGATCCTAAAGACATAAAGGTGCTCCTCGCACAATCGTAAATACATAAGTAGCATGGCATAAGTACAGGATCGTAAATAAAACCTCAAACTAGTTTGTGGCCCCAAGAAATAAGATGAATCAAGCTCTGCTCGGGGTCCCATATACCTCCCGGATGTGGATAGCGCGATAAATCAAGGAACAGTATCAAGTACTCGGGGTCCTACGGGACACAAGTGGGCGTTCGAAACCAAATGTTATCTATCACCCACGATGCCTCTACTTACTTCAATTTTAGTTGTTAAACAGAATTAAAGTGAGCGATAAGTAAAACTATGATCAACTCAACAACAACTTGCAATACATCAACAATGTGGCACTTGACGACCATAGCGACACTTGAGCAAGCGACTACGACACGCAAGTCCAACTATCTACCAAACAACGGGTAATAGGAGGTGTCCAAGGCAATATAGGGCTGCGGCATATCACGAATGCGAAACTAAAGCATCGCATAACTCGAGATAGCAATAGATCAACATGAGGAATAAATACTATAAAAGTAAGATAGGTAGAAAAGGGGATGCTGCTTTGAAAACATTGTCGAAGGTTCAATCGAAGATCGGTAAGCTCACATCAACTCAACGGCCTTATCCGCAAAGAAGCAAAACACTAGAAGAAACACCGGATGCAATATTTAATACAACGGCAGAAGATCGGCATGATGCATGTATGATGTATGACATGGCAAAGGTGCGATGCAATTAGGCCATATTAAGCGGAACCGGGGTCCCGACAATTGATTAGATGGTTCATGTTATTTAGAACCCCACAATTTAAATGTTGTGTTAACATGACAAAAGATGGCACCGGTTCGCTACTCAAATTTAAATGAGGCCAATATAAGGCTAGATTTGCCCGCATATGGGCCCCATATTTAATTATTAGGTGAATCGGCATAAGACCCCCAAACCACATGAATGTATGCATGCAAGACAATTATTATGCGACAAGTTGTATTGTATTATAAAATAGGGTTTTCGGAAGGGTTCACATTATCGACGGTCTGGGGTTCCGGGTTCGGTCGATCTCGTGGTTCAGGTTCGGAGGTCGTTCTCGGACTCGGTAGGTCTTGGCGCATCCGGTCTTGGTCATGTTGTCGTCATGGCGTTGACGAAGCACTTGTCAGCGTCGGTCTCGGTGTCCGGGGTGAAGAACTTGGCGTTCGATAGCAGATCTTGGCGTTTCAATGTCGGGTCTCGAAATCCGTGAAGAAAGCCTTGTCGCCTGGGTGGAGAACTTGTCATCCCGAGGTCCGTGGCTTCGGAACGTTCTATGGACCCGTGGTCGAAAAGCTTGGTCCACGAAGGGAACTGGCGTTTGATCCGAGGAGAACATCGTTGCGCTCCGTGATGAAGAATCGTGGTTGAGCCACATCTTGATGCTCCTCGTCCTTCGTCACGAAGATCTTGTCTTCACACTTTGGTGGTCCATGATCGCCGGGGCGGGTCGCAACTAAACTCACGCACATACACGTCATAAACAAAACAGGCACCGCATGACGTCGATGAGGTGACCGAGGTAGGTGGCGCAACTTGCTAGGAGACAGGTGGATGGCGAGGCGGAGGCCGCTTGTCGATGAACCGCCGCCTAAGGAGGGACCTGCAGCGGCCAGGGCGTAGGTCGCCGCGACAGCGCGTCTCTGGCACGCAGCAGCGGCCAGCGCGAGCAGGGCGTCTGGCACGCGGGCAAGGCGGCTCGAGCGGCGATGGGACCCGCAAGGCAGGTAAATGGGCGCTTGGTGGCGCGGCAGCGGCGAGCAGCGAGCTGGCGAAGCTTCGCCGCGAGACGGCGAGCAGCGCGGGCGGTCAGCGAGCCAGCGGGAGGACGCGACAAATGGGATTGACGGAAGAGGAGGCCTTGGTGGTGGGCCGGGAGGCGCAGCAGCGTATCGGAGGAAGCGCCGGAGGAGGCAGGCGGCGGCGGGTCGGGACCGAGCACACCTGGAGCGCGAGCAGGCAGCGAGGCGGCGGCGGCAGGCTGACAGGCGAACAGCGGCAGAAAGCAGAGTGGGAGGGAAGGCTGGCAAGCAGGCAGAGAGGGCGGTGAGGTGGGTGGAGGCGAGGGGGCGGAGGTGAGGCGGCCATGGCGGTGGAGGTTGGGGAGGCGAGCGTCGGAAGGGAGAGGGCGGACGGGCGAGGTCGGGGAGGGTCCGAGCGGCGGCGAGCGCGCTGGGGCGTGTGTCGTGCGAGGAAGAGGAGAGGAGAGAGAGGGAGAGACAGGCGGGGTGGGCGTGCGTGCCGGTGGGGCCAAGGGCGGGGCCAGGGTGGACCGGATCGGGTGTGGAGGGCTGCTGGGTGCGTGTATTGTGTTTGGTGTGTGGGCAGGTGTGGGGCTGTGGGGTGGTTGTGAGGGAGTGGGGAGAGGGGGTTGGACAAGTGGCAGCCCGGGATAGGCTAGGGGGAAGAGGTAGGGTGAGGTGGCGTATGGCGATTGGCCAGGGTGAGGTGGAGGCTGGGTGTGGGTAGGTTAGTTGGTAGCTGTAGGATTTGTCTGGGGTGTTCAGGTGGACCGATTTAAAATCCTGGGGGTGGTCGTTCGGGTCGAACGGCCTGCTCGACCCGCTAAAATAATTTAACTTTTTATTTGTTTTAAACGGGCCGTGTGCAAACCGATAGCGGCCAAAATAATTAATCCGGAGGATCGGGCTTGCGTTTGAATTAAGATGGGGCGTTCAGAAAACAAATCGGGCGTTGCGAAAATAGTTTTATGCAAACAATGCATGATGACGACGATGCAATGCACAAATTCAACGCGATTTTCTAGTAGTGGTTTTGCGGGATGCCACAATCTCCCCTCTGACAGGGTGTCGGGAAGAACTTCAGATCCCCCCTATCTAGGGACGATGGTGGTGGCGGCTACAGACGGTTTTGTGGATATTTGATCGGATACTCAGGGTTTCTGCATCGGGGGCTTCTTATAGGCGAATGGGGAGTCTGAAGAGGCGGCCAGGACAGGCAAACCCTAGCCAGGCGCGGGCTAGGGCCCACCTGCGCCTAGGGTGGGTCTGGCCCCCCTGTATGGCCCCTCTGGCTCCCCTCTAGACTTCTTGTTCCCCACGGAAAGTAAATGACTTTGGCTTTTATCCCGTCCAATTCCAAGAATATTTCTTTACTAACTTTTCTGAAACAAAAAACAGGCATCTGACACTGTTGCAACTTGTTAGTAGGTTAGTACCAGAAAACATGTAAAAAACACCTCAAAGTGTGGACACGTAAAGCAAAGTAGATACTAAACAAGCACGGAGCATCAAAAATTATAGATACGTTTCCGACGTATCAGATGCACTTGTTGAGATTAGTAACCAAAGGTTAAATTGATGTTATGAGAATTTCAGTACATATGCTCCAACGGAAAGTGAATGAAAAGGAAGCCACCCGAAAAATTTTGTTATCCATGCAACGAGAAAGTTAAAGATTGAAGGAGCATATGATAGGATTGAAAGATTCATAAATAAAGTTTATGCTAGGGGTACTAAGAAACAAGACAGTTAGCTGATGCCATGTTTATGGTGTTCAACTTTCATTAAACTTCATATCTATCTTGTTATAATTATTCTCTTCTTTTAGTTGGTTATCCTATGAGAGTTTATATCTTTTGCAAAGTCATTAATAATACTATGGATAATGCAATGGTTAATGCGGAAAGTGAGTGTGAAAGTAAAGGTGATTCAATTGTCCAACATGCAATGGTTATTCTTATTCAAAAGTAAGCTGTAGTTGCTAGATCTTCTACTTATGTTTCCATCATTTTCATGAGTATTAGCTCATAAATATTTTAAGGTAATTGAACATGCATAAGTAGATGATACAACACTGAAATTTCTTTTATCAACCATAATCTCATTGATGCATGATATGATTTATTCGCTTATTTGCTCGAGGACGAGCAAAGGTTTAAACTTGGTGGAGTTCATACTTGCATTTTGTATCATCATAATAGCCACATATATGACTACTTTATATTGTTATTTGCTTTTTTATATCATTTTTATGCATTTTTAGATGATTTATGGGACTTTACTACAAAGTCCCTTGCTTGGTATTTAATTATGGGAGGCAAAAAATCTCCTTTTTTGTATTTTGTTGTTTCAGGAACTTTCTGGACACCAATTAATTCTAGGAAAAATACCTTGGAAGTTCTTCATCACAAGAAGGAGATTGGACACTAGAACCATGCGAGGAGAGCCACGAGGGCTGGACGAGGCCAGGTGGCGTGACCACATTACTAGGTTGCGCCACCAAGGCCTGTTCGGGCCTCGAGCGTCACCTCGGCTCTCCCTTTTTACAGACGACTCCGTTTATCCAGAAAACCTACGCCATATTTTCCCACGGTTTTCAAAGGCGGCAACGGATGCGAAAGTCCTCTTCTACTCCGGGTGTGGGCAGATCCTTCTGCTCAGAGGCCTCCAAAGAGGGGGAGATCGAATCCATCATCATCACCACTCCTCCTTGGCGTGGGGGGAGGCTTCTCCATCACCATCTCCATCATCCACAATATTAGCACCATCTCCATCTCGAATATCCTCATCATACCCCTCATAGTTTGTGATAAGATTGAACCCTAGATATTGTTTCAGTGCCTTGTGCATGATTGTGCTTGGTAACTTATCATTATTTGGTGGTAAAGTAATATTTTTAGATTGTGTTGTATTTTATATGCCACTGATCCATATAATGAACATTCCTATGGAAGTCCCCTTTAGACGACTTCTCTGCGCTTGCCTAGCAACTTTCGTTTTATGTACCAGGACCAGTTTCACCTTATTAGACCATGGTCAAGTCATAACTGACTGGATAACATTCTCTCAAGGACCTACAAAACTCTCTAATGCGAATGATCAAATGTTGCTTCAGATGTATATGAGAAGGAAGCGTCTCACAAGACTCTTAGATAGAAACCAGCATAGTTTCAAAGTTATGAGTAGTTTCCCATGTTCCTAAGGGCATGGAATGAATTTCCTATGATTTTTATATAGTATGTAGTGAGTATTTAGTTAAATTTCAATATTTTATGTGGTTTTATGATGATAATATGTGAACGTCGACTGCATCTTACTTCACCTGTATGGACTCATAGGACTGCACCTTAGTGTAATGAAAAGAGTAGGAAGGGACGAAATTGCAGAAACCGTGTCCGAGACTTTGAGTTGTATTAGGGGGTTCTAGATCTGGGATCTTGGGAACTTTATGTCGTGGTTGGACTTTATTTCTTAATGAATTTTTTGCTTGCATGTAAAAATAGTCTTAGGGCCAATCATTAGGGGTGCACTTGCACATGTATATGGTTGCACCTATTTTAGGCTCCATCCAAAGAGAATAAAACTTGACAAGATACTTACCATGCTGCTCAGAAATCTTTATACTAAGTAAATCCATGCCGCCCTCAGAAAAGTTCCTCACATATAAGAACAAACACTATAGGTTTTCCCCTTGTTGCATAGAGAATTGGGGTTTCTCTAAAAAGAGCATATACTTTCCAGCAATTTACTTTTCTACAAACTACAAACCCAAAATCACCAAACCTTTGCTTATTTTATTGTTTTACTTTTCAAACTTGCTAACCAATACCTTCAGTTTCTCATGGGTTCTATAACCTTTTTTTATTGAAAGGTACTACAATAGATCTCCTGCACTTGGGAGACTTCACAAGGTCATTCATGAAAGGCGCAATATGGGGGCGAGCATTTTGGCGATGATCTTGGCGATGGAGTGGATTGGGATAATAGGCTTAAAATCAAAAATCCGTTAAGCCCCTTATTTTTTTTAAAATGCAATAATTGCATAATTAAGCCAATGGAAAACTTCCATGTGGATATCTATGAAGAGGTTGATCACTCTCATCACATCCACCTTGATCATGTCCCAAAAATTCTTGAAAAAACACGCCCATAAAACTCTCTGGGCTGGGGGCTTTGTCTCGTGGCATTTGGTTTACTGAAATTCTCACCTCCTCGTTGAAGAAGTGCTCCCCCAAAGTTTGCAAATCCGGATCCTCAAAATTTAAGCCCTCCCAATTGAAGTCTTGCACTCTAGCTTCACCTCTTATGATGACTGTTTGAAGTGATTGTGCATAATTTCTTCTTTATTCTTTTGGTCGGTGACCCAATGATTGCTGTGTTTGAGATGCCGAATATGATTTTTCTGTTTACATGCATTTACTCTCAAATGGAAAAATTGGTATTTTGTCGCCTTCTTTGATGTTTGCTATCAGGGCATTTTGCTTTTCTTTATTTCTGTTGCAAGAACCACCAAGCTAATCACTCTTGTCTTAATCTTAACTGCGCAAGTCACACTCTTCAGTGGATAGACTTTGTGATTCTTGCGCAATGTGAAACTGGAGGGTCACAAGGAGATCTGCATGCAGTAGAGTTTTTGCATTGGAGAAAAGACCACAACTCCATGTTTTAAGACACTTTCCAATATTTTGCAACTTTTAGAAAATAATATGGTAAGGCTTGGTATGGTCAGTGTTCTCATTCCATTCATTTTGGACGTACTATATCATTGAATCTAGGGTGGCGTGTCTAAAAGTCCTTAAACTTGAAACTCCTAAGCCTTTAGGGCCACAATCATCAGCGAGTAGAACAGGGCAATGGTCCTATAGCAAGGAGGAGAGGGCATGACGGACACGAGAGTCAAAACGGAGGTGCCATGCGGTATTGTAAAAGAAAGCATGGAGATTGCTTAAAGTTGGGTTCAATCTCTCATTACTCCATGTGATGCACCTATCTTGGAGGTTCGTTTTTTATGCTCATAAAGTGTTATGCAATCGATTGATTCGGACTCGGTTGACATTTCTCTCGTTTTTGTCGCGGGCACGATGGATTTGATTGAAATCACCGACACCAACTATCTCGCGCCGGTCAGAGGTTTTTGGGCGACCAACTCAGCGAAGAAATCATCCCCTTCTATTTTACGCCATGGGGCAGTAGACTGTTGTAATTTCAAAGTATTTTTTTGAATACTTGTAATTTCAAAGTAGCTCTCGGTATTGATGACATAGATATCGGCCCAGAGACAGAATTCAGGTATGGCCACCTTTGAGACTTGCACGCTAGTTTCATCCCAAAGCGATAGGATGCCTCCTCTCATCCTGATTGCTGGCCGATTCAAACCGTGGATGCACGTTCAAGAATTTAATCCGATTCACTCATTTGATCAGTGTTCTCTCGTATATATTGCTGAAAAATCCAATTTGCTTTTTTTTTTGAGCGAAACTTCTTCTATTCCCCGAAGGCTGAAGGCTGAAGCCCAAGAGCGAGAGGCAATAGCCCAGCCGATGAGCCCATTCCCATGGGTTGACAAGTCACACTCCGGCGGTGCTCCTCCAAAAAAAAAAACAGATCCGGCGACGCGACGCGACGCGACACCGGCGCAACGCAACCCCCTCGCGATGAGGCCTCCTCCGGCGCAACGCGGCCGCAATTCGCCGCCGGAGCTGATCGACGACGCCATGAGCGAGATCTTCCTGCGCATCCCGGCGAACGACCCCAAGAGCCTCGTCCGCGCCGCCGCCGTCTGCACGACCTGGCGCCGTATCCTCCGCGACCTCGTCGTCCTCTCCCGCCAGTACCGCGCGTTCCACGGGGCACCACCCATGCTCGGCTTCTTCCACCACGCATACCACGAGTGGCAGTGGGGAGAAGTGGGCTGGTTCTCCAGCTTCGTCTCCACCGCGTCCTTCCGCTCGCCGGCGTGCCGTGACCGCCTCGACTGGCACGTTCTCGACTCCCGGCACGGCCTCGCCCTATTCTACACCCCTCGAATGATAGCGGAGTTCGTCGTCTGCGACCTCGTCACCAGCAACCGGTGGAAGATTCGCACCGACCCCAAGTGCGACGACATCATGCGGTGCTGGAAGCGTGAAGAAGAGGAGCAGGAGATCGACCGCATAAACTGTAGTGCGGCGGTGCTCTGCGCCTGCAATGACCGATGTGACCACCTCGACTGCCATGGCGGCCCTTTCCGAATCGCCCTGGTGGGTTCCGTCTACGTCCAGGATGTGAGAAAAACACTCGCCACCGTCTACTCATCAGAGACTTGTAAGTGGAGCGACATGATCTCCGTTGAGAACCCAAAGCGCATCAATTTCACGGGACAGAGTGCTGTTGTGGGGAATAATAAGGTCTATGCCCCCTGTGATTGCAGTGACAATGTCGTCGAGTACAACATGGATGAGCAAAAACTATCTGTGATTCATACCCCGGACACAGACCATCCCAAGTGCATTCACCTCATGGGGGTGGAGCAGGATGGCATGCTGCTGTTTGCGTCCGTCATGAAGCCTAGGCTCTTCCTATGGTCAATGGAGGTTGGTCCCAAAGGAGCTGTGGGATGGGCGCGACACTGGATCATCGACCTCGGACCTGATGTCCTCTCACACATGTCGGACGTGTCAGCAGTTGGTTTTGCGGAAGGTGTTTGCGTCATCTTCCTGAGTACATTGTTTGGGTTGTACACAGTTGATATCAATTCAGGCCAAGCCAAGAAGGTGCATGACAGACACATGGAAAAGGTCATTCCCTGCATGATCTTCTACACTGGAGGTACAAACTAGCCTTGCAGTATTTGTTTCTCAAACATGTACTGACGAATTCATGAACACTAAACATGCCATTGAATACTATTTCAGTTCCCAATATGTCGATGATGAGAGGCACGCGGCGCTAGGGGTATTCCTAGGTATTCAAGTGAATACCGAAGAATTTAGCAAAACAGTTAAGTTTTTGGCAAAACAGCAAGGGTTTTAGCAAAATAGCGATGATTTTAGCAAAATGAATACCAAATTAGCAAAGTGAATACCGAGAGGCAAATTCCTGGCGCCGCCACTGGATGAGTAGATAGATATTTGTATGCAGGTGTTTTCTTCTTGATTGAAGATATGTAAGAACCCATCCTTTTTACTGTTATATTATGCGGATATTGAGTTATGCTGCAGATCTGGTTAACTCTAGGTAACCATGAGTAGTGCGTGATTTATGTTGATACAAGCCAGAGGAAAAAATAAAGTTGATGTTTGGAATTGGCCTTAGGCGAATTAAGTAACGAATTTTCTGTGTGGAACCATGTCGTGGAAATGACCACGGCAGATGCTGTAATCGGCAGCGAGTAGTAGAACATGGGGCAAGGGCGTCCAGCCATCTGCGGTGCGAGATGAGGGCTGAGACACAAGGGTTTACGCCCCCCGGAAGGTCCCACTCCTGCTAGATTGTATTATGTTGAGAGTATAATGGGTGAGCTCGACGGCTAGGCAGCGAGTCGATTGGGTGTATGATGGAACGTATCCTCTATGCATCCTCTAGGGAGGTTTATATAGACTCACCTCCCTAGGGTTTACAGATCTCAACCGAATCAGTTAAGGATTCAGCGATTCTACGACCTAGTCCGGGCCTATCTACGTTCGCCTTGGCTTCGATCGCTTGAGTCCACGCCAGATCTTGATCCAGCCGTTATCAGCCCACTACCGACGCTTTGGGCAAGAAACGCCCCTTTGGGTATACCCCGGTAGGCATATCCCCATCAATGCGGACGTCCAGTCGAATCGGTGGCGGACTCCTGAATAAAGGAAAAACTAGTTATTCCAGTCGCAATAACGGCGACCAATCGGTCGCACTCGCGAACAATCGGCGAATACTCGATCAACATTATAGTGATCGGGTCGGCGAATCGCCAGTCGCGTGACGAGTCGAATGGATGAAGTTGGACCGTCAATTGGGGTCATAGCCGTTGGGGTAATCCAACGGTAACTTCGGCGTAATTACCGCGTAGTAACGGCTCCCGAAATTGGCGGGTAGCAACCGCTATATAAGGAGAATGACAAGCGAACGGGGAAACACTCCTTCGTTCTTCCTCCGATCTCGCTCGTCTTCGTTTTCCACTCCACATAGCGATCCAAGCAATCCAGAGAGCCCCGACCTCCGCGAACTTCCAACCGATGGCCTCCTCCACCGAACCATGGGGCAGATCCAAGTGTACGAGGGCGCTACTGGCGTCCTTCGAGGAGGCCGGAATCCTGCGCGCCGGCAGATGGCGCATCCCCGCGGCCGGAGAAGTGACTCCGGACCCGCGCGAGGAAGAATTCATCTGCTTCACCAGCCATCTAGAGCGGGGCTGGGGTTTCCCACTTCCCTCTTCTTCCGGCGCTTCTGCGCCTACTACGGGATCCAGCCGTCGGATATAGGTCCGCATAGTATCGAGCAGCTCGCCATCTTTGTGGCGTTCTGCGAGTGCTATCTGGGCTGCAGGCCCTACTTCCCCCTGTGGCAAGATCTGTTCCATGGGAGGATCAGTCGCGAAGAGTCAGGCGGCCCGATGCTGGCCGCGGGTGGCCTGACATTCCAGCTGAAGTCGAAGGCGTCGTTCTTCGACCTGATGCTGCCCGCCAAGGCAGCAAACGAATGGAAAAAATCCTGGTTTTACGTCACCGAGTCGACTCCAGACGGCAAGGTGGCGCTTCCAAGGTACTCCGCCGACCAGCCCGAGCCGCGTCGGCTCTAGGTCGGCAAGCTCTCGCTGGATCAACGGATGGTTGTCGACGAAATGCTGCAAACCATCCGCGGCATGAAGAAGAAGGGCCTCCAGACCATCAACCTCTACAACTGCTGGTTCGGGCGGCGGCTCGTGCCCTTGGCCCGCCGCGACCACTACATGTACGAGTATACGGGTAAGGAAGATCTGACGAAGTCCTCCTTCGTCGAATGGCATCTTGAAGACTACACCCTAGCCCTGAAGAAAATTACCCAGGCGGTGTATCTGGACGCGAAGGCCGGGGTCGCCCCCTATACTGCAAGGCGCCCAGCTCCGACGGTAAGTCGTCATTTCGCCACCACTCGCAGTCGCAGATGATGCATTCGCGGTTGTGCTGATGTTGTCTCATGCTTATTATAGTTGTTCCAAGTGGTGGAAGGGTGGCTCCCACCTGCAGACGACGAGAACTCAAGCTCGTCCGTCCAGGACGGGAGCGAGTCGCCACCCACCAAAGGCGACGTCGGGAGCGACGAGGGTGATGACGACGACGACGAGGACGAGCCCGTGGAAGACGCTGCCCCAACAGTTCGCAAGACTCGCGGGCAACACCGGTTGAGCTCAAGGCAGTAAGCCTCGAGCCTCACGATGATGATGACGACGAGCTTCCCGAGCACACCTCACATCGTGAGGCCACGCCGTCAAAGAAGAAGAAGAAGAAGAAGAAGAAGAAGAAGAAGAAGAAGAAGGAGAAGAAGGAGGTGAAGTGTAACTACCTCGGTGAACTACGCTCCTAGATACAAGCCTGGATGAGAGATAGCGGTTGAAATAGTACGGTGGGGCCCCAAAAGCCACTCACTGGTAGTCCTTTCAGACGTCCCAACCGCTAACCTCTCAACGGGACTGTCTGACGGCGTGGTCGGCGGCGAAGGATCAACTACGTACACAAGTGGGTATGTACGCAAGCCACCATACAAGAGTACATCACAGCCATCCCATCTAGAAAGAAATGAAATATATAGCAACCATACGGCAAGATTCAAATGACCTAGATAGATCTATATTTTAGGATAACTCCTCATACACACATCGTAGTATCATGCGGGCGGCAAATGTAATCCGAGTACGGATAAGCAAATCGGCATAAGATGCCATAGAAATAAGCACATCCCAACTACAGGTCTCACGGATCCCGTTCAGAATCTCTACACCATACGATCGTTGCCCACATCTTGGCTTCTTCCACCCAAGATCCGTCTGAGAAGGTACTGTTCATCTGAATCAAGAATTTATCGTGTGAGACCCTAAGGGTACTCAGCAAGTCTTAATGCCTCTAAAGGGACACAACACGGGGTGACGCGATTGCAGAAAAGATAAACCCTAGCAATTCTCTGAGATAGCGCTAACCATCCGCCTAACCAATGATAGGCGGATGTCCGTGAATTTAAGTGCAACAGCTTATAATGGTAATCTCATCCGATCCATCCTCCTCCCGCCACCAACAAGGCGGACGAACAACCCCATCCGTTGGCAATTTTATTAACCATTCCATGAGTATTGCACTATTTACTAGTCAAGTTACTTTAGTCATATTAAAAGCGGTACTTTAGTTATGCTTGTCTATGATCAAGCTGCTCCAAGTCGTCCATATCCGCGGACACGGCTTTGAAAGTTTTACCCGGCGGTGCACCAATAGCAACACACGCCGATCAACCTCGGAAAAACCAAATCAAAACCCAACGAGGCTTTCACGGTGAACAATCACGAGATTGAGAAATATTTCAGGGGCCACCCTTAAGTAGATTCCATAGCGAAGCTAGTGACTCGAGACGGCCTCAAGGTTTGTGGGGCGTGATGGCAGGGAACCCGAAAGTGTGGCTGGGCTTGTCGATACCACGTAAACGGGTCACCATCCTAAACAGTACAGTGTGCCCCTCGCACAATCGTAAATAAAGCAGTAAACATGGCATAAGTACAGGATCGTAAATAAAACCTCAAACTAGTTTGTGGCCCCAAGAAATAAGACGGAATCAAGCTCTGGCCCAGGGGGGTCCCATATACCTCCCGGATGTGGATAGCGCGATAAATCAAGGAACAGGAATCAAGTACTTGGGGTCTTACGGGACACAAGTGAGCAGGAAAAACCAAATAGCAGATGTTGCTCACCGGTGACACTTTCTTTAGTTATCCCAGAACTACTCAGGTTAAGTTGTTTAGGTACCTCGTTATTCAACAGACTCTCACAAACCCTACACATGCTGTTCTACGACTCGCATGGCTCAAACAACTCCTATAGTAAGGCTTATGGGATGGAGGAATGTATGTATGCAAGCATGTGGTAGTGCTTGCCTGGTATCTCAGTTGAAGCAAGGGACGGTTCTGGGTAGTGCTCCTGGTGCTCTTGATACAACCCCCTAGCAAGTGTCTATCAAGAAAAACCAAACAAACAAGGCCAACATGAATATAGAGCACAAGCATTGGAATTAAATGCGTCAAGCAAACAATCATGCCATGATGAATGATGCACAAGTTGCATGGCAATAAGTAGCATGGCATGGGTGAGGTGTGGAGGACAAGAAAATAACATTTGAATTGGGTTTTAGTCATATTTTGTTGCCATAATAGTTGCTGTTCATTATATTTTTATATGATGCATGCTGCAATTGAAGTCATGGATAGCATAAACAGAATGGTCTCGTCGAGCTGATCATTTTAGACTACTCATTTGCTCAATTTGGAATTATAAAACCAAAGTTATGAATTATTGAAAATCCAGTGGCATTTGATGCAATTAACATGAACTTGGAATTTTACTTGTGCAAATTACAAAATAGATGGCATATTTCAATTCCCCTCATTTTTCTGAATCAAAAGCATATATCATTTGTCTAATTTGGATTTACCATTGCAAAGTTATTCAAATCAAGTTTATTTGAATTTTAAATATTGAAAAGATTTAAATAAACTAAACAGCCTGATCAAACGTTTTACACGGGTCAAGGCTAGCTACGCCAGCAGTGGGGACAGACACCTGGTCCCACATGCCAGCCGGATAGGAGGCGGGGCCATGAGTTGAGCTCAGAAGACCAGGGGCCTATTTGCAAGAATGCACAGGCGATGAGGCCAGGCGGACCGCTGGGTTGAGGCGTTGGAAGAGGAGGGCTTAAGTAGAAAAGCGTCGGGGGTTCGATTGTCTAACGAATCTCGCCAGCAGGCTGGTGACACGATCTGGCGATGTAGATGCCGACTAATCGCTGGGAGAAGCAGGATGCCGCAAACACGAAAATTGTAGAGGATGTCTGCTACACTTCTCGTTTAGGGCGAATCCACGGAGGCTGTACTTGGTGGCGGCGAAGCAGGCAAAACGCGGTCGCGTGACTGAATTCTTTTACCGCAGCAGAACTAGCTAGATCGGTCGATCTTGCGAGGACGATGGCGAGAGATCCACTGCGAGAACGGAGATGATGCAAAAACGAAAATCGTAGAGGGTTGCTAGATCTTGAACTTTGATTTAGGGAATTCTGGCCAAGGAGGGCTAGGCTGCTCGGGATCTACGGCGAAACAGAGACGCTCGAGGGTTTTCACGGTGTTACTCTGCCCGGTCCATGTGGCAGCCAGAGCGTCGTGAGCGAGGCTAGGGCGGCCTTGGCAAGGCGAACGGGAGGGACGAACTAGGGACAGAAGGACAGCGTGAGCCAGAGGGAGGAGGTCGAGGCGGCAGCTCACCGAGGAGGTCGGAGAGCGGTGGTGATCAAGACGAGGTCAGGCGGCGGCAGTGGCGCCGGGTGCAGGGGGAGCGTCGGTGTCGAGGTCTGGTGAAGAAGGCCTGTCTGCAGGTGCTTCTCCGTGTCAGGCTCGGACCGGAGACGCTGGCGAAGGAGGGACGCGCCGGCGATGTGGAGGCGGTCCAGGCCGCGAGGATCACCAGGGCAGGAGACGGCTAGCGGGGCAGCGACATGGTGCCAGGGGGGGTCGTTCCTTGGTGGGAAATAAGAAGGAAGGAGGGGAAAGGAACTAGGTTTGCAGGGGCCTCCGCAGCTCGAGGATAAGAAGGGCAGGTGGTGACGCGGCTGACGGAGAAGAACGGCCACATGCCCGCCGTGGCCGTGAGCTGCAGAGAGGGACGCGACAGCGAGCAGTGACGCAGCAGCGTCTTGCGAGGGGGTAGGGCCGAGTTGGGCCGGGGAGGCTAGTTGGGCGGGAGGCGAAGCTGGCCTTGAATTTCTGGGGTCGGATGGGCTGAGGTTTGTCCTCTCTTTATTTCCTTTTCCTTTGTTTTGTTTGATTTGTTTGCCTTCACTCTAATACAAATTCAAACTCTCTACGGTTTTCAAAACTTGAACCTTGTGCCTGTGGAGGTTGAAGAGGGATGCCTGTCTAAGAGGAGAGAAAGAGGGGCCACTTGGGTTGAGATTGGAATAAGTGTGATTTAGAGGGTTTAGCTAGGATGGTTATGGGGCATGGGGAAGAGATGGAGAGGGCTAGGATAGATGATAAGAGGGAGAGGTGGATGGTTTTACTTGAATCATGCTTGCTCTAGATAAAGTCCAAGCAAGATCAACAAGAAAGAAGGGGGGTGGTTTAGATGTGCATGCCACATAGCACATGTGTGTGCATGGGGCATGGGGGAGGGGTTAAGCTAAAGGGGGAAAAAGAGAGGGAGAGAGCTAGGGTTGATACTCACAAAACAAGATCAAACAAAGAGAAAAGGATCCATTTAGAAAACAAGCAAAAACCAAAAGCTAGGGCAAAGGTGGCTATTGCATGGCCCATGCAGAACAATTAGTGCCACAATTATCCTTGTGAGAACAAGGACATTAATATGGCAATATTCATCTTCCTTCCAAAATGTGGACAAGGCCAAGCAAAGATCAAGGGTGGATCCAACCAACAACATGGCTAGGGATAACTCAATAAAATGCCAAGCCCATATTATTGGATGGTGGAATTATAAGGTGGTGAAAGAAAAGGTGGTGGAGTCAAAAAGAGAGATGCCCCCAACTCGACTTGGGCATTTAACATTTTATTAAGAACCAAAGACAATATCAAGAGTCAACTACAATTAATCATGCACATGAGATAAGAACCAAACAAGAAAAAGGTTTTATATGATGCTCAGATGCAAGGTGATATGATGACATGAGCATGATATGATGATGATGCAACAATTATATGTTGGAAGTGGCCCTTTTTATTATTAAGACATGTAGCATTACAGGGGGTAGACAACTGGGATGCTACAACTCTCCCCTAAACAGGAATCTACTTGAGATTCTAGGAAGAAGAAGAAGAAGACACAAAGAGAGAAGGATGGTTGGCACGGAGTTCATCTTCACGCTCCCATGTTGCTTCATCAACAGAATGGTGTGACCACTGCACCTTGCAAAACTTGATGGACTTGTTGCGCGTCCTTCGTTCTGCGGTCTCAAGAATTTTGGTGGGGTGTTCTTGATAAGAAAGATCTTCTTGGAGGTCGATTAGCTCATGATCCACGGTCTTGCCGGGGTCTTTGAAGCACTTCTTGAGCTGAGAGATGTGGAAAACATCATGGACTTTGAGTTTTTCCGGAAGCTCCAGTGCATAAGCAACTTCTCCTCTTCTACCACGTATCTTGAAAGGACCGATGTATCTAGGAGCCAACTTTCCTTTGATACAGCGGTGTGTTCCTCTCATGGGAGTGACACGAAGGTAGACGAGATCACCGGGGCATATACCATATCATGTGCTTCTGTCATAGTTGCTCTTCGACGACTTTGAGCAATCTTGAGTTCTCGAATGATATGCACCTTCTCCTCCGCTGAGTTACAATGTCGAGGCCAAACCAGATTCTTTCTCCTGCACTGACCAACCAATGGGAGTTCTGCACTTGCGACCATAGAGAGCCTCGAATGGTGCCATCTTGAGACTCTTCCGAAAATGTTGTTGTAGGAGAATTCAGCATATGGAAGGCATTCTTCCCACTTCATGCCAAAAGAGATGACGAAGCTCTAAGCATATCCTCCAGAATCGATTGATTCTCTCCACTTGTCCTTGAGCCGAGGGTGGTAAGCAATGAAGTTCAACCGTTCCCAAAGCTTTTTGGAAACTCTCCCGAACTTTGAGGTGAAGATGCTCCCACGATCTGGCTGATTTCAAGTGGAACCCCATACAAAGAGACAATCCTGTTGATATAGAGCTCGATGAATTCCAGAAATTGTTTCTTTGACTGGGAAGAAGTGTGCCACTTTAGAAAGCCTGTCGATGACAACAAAGATTGCATTGTTGCCCTTCTGCGACCTAGGAAAACCAGTGATGAAGTCCATCTCTACTTTCTCCCATTTCCATTCCGGAGGTTTCAATGGCTGTAGAAGACCGAATGGTTTCTGATGGACAGCCTTCACCCTACGGCAGACATCACATTCTGAGACATACTTGGCGCAATACCGTTTCAACCCAGGCCACCAGTATTGTGTTTTCAAGTCCATGTACATCTTTGTGCTGCCAGGATGGATAGAAAGAACCGAATCATGTGCCTCCTTGAGAACTTGGTCTCTCAGACCCGGGTAGTTTGGAACAAACATCCGGTGTTCAAAGAAGAGCGTGCCTTGATCATCAACATGGAAGGATTCATACTTCGGAGTGCCAAGCTTAGAGATGAGCTTTCTGGTGTGCGGATCACCAAGCTGACGAGAACGAATCTGTTCTTCCAAGAGAGGAGTAGCGGAAGGTTCGGAAGATGCCCTTGTTCCACAATCTCGAGGTTGGTGACGAATTCCTCGCACAAGAGAGGCTGCTCTTCTACCATGAGGTTGTTGACATAAGCTTCTGGCTAAGCGCATACATGACGTTTGCTTTGCACGGAGTGTAGTTGATGGTCACATCAAAGTCATTGATTTCTTCAATCCATCTCCTTTGCCGAAGGTTGAGATCCGGTTGAGTGAAGATATACTTCAAACTCTTGTGGTCCGAGAAGATCTCACAACGGTTACCAAGCAAGTAGTGCCTCCATAGCTTCAACGCAAAGACCACTGCTGCTAGCTCAAGGTCATGTGTGGGATAGTTGACCTCATGCGTCTTCAACTGGCGAGAGGCATAAGCAACCACCTGTCTCTCTTGCATAAGGACCGCACCCAATCCTTGCAAAGAGGCATCACAGAAGATCTGGAAAGGCTTAGATGTATCCGGAGGAACCAAGACTGGCGTGGAAGTGAGCTTCTCTTTGAGTGTCTCAAAACTTTCTTGACAAGCAGGAGTCCACAGGTACTTCTTGCCTTTCTTGAGGAGATTGGTAAGAGGCTTTGCTATCTTCGAGAAGTTCTGCACAAAACGACGACAATAGCTAGCCAAGCCGAGGAAACTCCGCACTTCCTTGACATTCACGTGAGGAAGCCATTCAACTATTGTCTTCACGGTTTCGGGTTGGACCAATGCCCTTATGGCGAGATAACATGCCCCAGATATGTTACTTGCAACGTAACTCACACTTGAGAACTTTGCATACAAGCGGTTCTCACGAAGCTTGTTCAGACACACCGCAGTGCTCTTCATGCTCCTCCTTAGACTTGGAATAGACGAATGTCATCCAGATATACCACCACAAACTTGTCCAGATACTCCATGAAAACGGAGTTCATCAGCCTCGAGAAGGTAGCAGTGCGTTGGTGAGGCGAAAGACATGACCGTGTACTCATACGGGCCATAGCGAGTGGTGAAAGCTGTTTTGGGCACATCTTCTTTGCGAATCTTGATTTGGTGATAACCACTTCTCAAGTCCACTTAGAGAACACCACAGCTCACGCTATGATCAAATAGATCATTTATCCGAGGAAGAGGATATTTGTTCTTGATGGTTTTAGCATTGAGAGCAGATAATCAACACATAGCCTATCGGTTCGTCACGCTTCTTCACAAAGATTGTTGGGCTACCCCAAGAAGAAGTCTTGTGTTGAATGAAACCCAATTTCTCTTGTTCATCAAGTTGTCGTTTGAGTTCACCAACTCGGAAGGACCCATTTTATATGGCCTCTTGGAGATAGGAGCCGTTCAGTTCAAGCTCAATCACGAACTCAACCTCACGATCCGGAGGCATACAGCAACTCTTCGTGAAAGACATCCGGGAACTCACAGACCACTGGTACACCCTGAATAGCTTCCATAGCATCATTATTCAGAGCAGCCAAGGAATAGAGCTGGACAGCAGGAGTCAGACTTGGAGAGAAAACTATGTGGCCTTCAGGAATCTTGAGACACCGGCGTTGCTCAAAGACAATCAATCACAGCTGCATTTGCTGTCAACCAATCCATGCCCAGGATGACATCAATGTCAGAATTGCCCAGAAGAATCAAAGAAGCCAAGAATGACGAGTCACCAATCTCAACTTTATTGCCATGGCTGATATGAGCAGCCCTCATGTTTGAACCAGGAGATAGCACCACCAGACGACGTGGTAAAGGGGCCCTATCCAGGTTATTCTCTTGTGCAAACTTATGAGACACAAATGAATGCGATGCACCAGAATCAAAGAGAACTCGTGCAGGAACTGAGTTAACTGAGAGCATACCCATGACAACTCCTGGTGCGAGCTCAGCTTGAGAGGCATTGACGCAGTTAGCTCGAACAACCGCGGACCCGGGCTTAGTGTTGATGTTGAGAGCCCGAGGCGGTGGTGCACGAACCGAAGGAGAGCTTGATGCATCTTGGCGGGGTTGAGGAGATCTTTGTTCTTCATTGGCGATTCAGTTGATGTCCATGATCTCCACATGTAACAAGCACCGTGAGGACGTGGAGCGAGTAGCCAGGACTCCTTGAGCGCTCAGGTAAGGGTTGTTGTAGCCCCAGGAGCCGCAGTGGTGAAGTTTGATGGTGGCGAAACTTGAAACTTGTCTTGGTGGAGCCGGAGCGGTGGGGTGTTAGGAACCCGCACACGCCGCTTAGAAGGAGCTGCCATTCTGCCGAGCTTGATGCATCCTGCTGTGCTTCTTGGACTCCTCGAACATCGCCTACTAGCCTCCTCTTGTAGTGCCATATCTTGCAGTTCAGGAAGGTTGCGGTCTTGCATGCGTGATTGCATACTTGATCGACGCATTGAGCCCTTGCCTGAACCTTTTCTGCTTTTTCTTGTCATCAGATACCTCATCACCACCATAGCGAGACAAGTTCATGAAGTTCCTGATGTAGGTGTTGACGTTATCATTCCCCGCTTGAGTTGAGGAAAGCATCCTTCATCCTTTCCATCACAATCTCTGAGAGAAACTGTTCTTTGAAAGCTGCAGTGAACCTCTCCCAAGTAGGCTGGAACCCAGTGCAACTTGCCTTCAAGTAGTTTTCCCACCATAGAGCTGCATCTCCCTTGAGAAGGTGGGTAGCACACTTGACCCACTCCATTCGGAACATCGCTAGCCTCGAGCAACCTTGAGATCTCACGCACCAATCATCCGTCAAGAGGTCGGTCGACACATCGAATCGACGAGGTTGAACTTGAGGAAGCTCTTGATGTCACCACGCTTGGGAGGTGGAGGAAGTGGAGTGAACTCGTTCCTTGACGCTCTCCTCAAAGCGCACTGGTTCTCTTGCATTGCCAAAGCATTAGCTATGCTTGACAATGAGCCGTTCGGAGGAATGTCCTCCTCGATCCGGTGGAGCCATCCATCATTGATGTAAAACTCAAGTCGGTACTATAATGGAAGATGATAATAATCCAGAATAGTACCAAGATGGAATTAACCAAGATTAAAGGATACAATTCTTGAGATGATATTAAAATATCAACAAAGTTCATAGCACCTAAAAGATATTAAGCATATCGCACACGACTGAAAAGGAGTGTGGTACACAAACATATCAAAGAAAAATTTGCCACAAATTTCGGCATTAAAATACCAATAGATGCGCAAAATTACTTAACGAATCAAGATTAGTGACTCTACCGATCCAATATACAAAAGCAAATGATACAAGTAGTGGTATGGTCGCGACTCCATCCCGCACTCAAATCATTACTCCGCACATGAACAAGTGGAACACATCTCCTAACCCCTTTTTCTCACGACGAAACCTAAGATTGGAAGCTACGGAAACGAACACCCCAAACAAGATAGCGTCGGAAACAAAAGGAAGATAGATTGCGTCGGTTTACAAAAGCCTGTCGGTATGGAATGTACCAACAGTTGATAACCAAAGGCAGATAAGATAACAACTTGGATGCAACAGATAGACAAGGGATTACACACACACACACACACACACACACACAACCTATGGTACTACGGAAACCCAGAACACGTGAATCCTAGTTTGAACTTTGAGAAGAGGATTGAAAACGTTACACTTCCTTACCAGAAAAGGGTGGGTGGAAGGGTAAGGAGAAAAATGAAGCAGTCCTACTCTCGCGTTTTGTTTTTCCCTATATACATAACTACTAAAATATTTGCTAGACTGACAACGACGTTTATGAAACCTCAAGGTCGGGATGGCTCGATACCAATTGTAACTACCTCGGTGAACTACGCTCCTAGATACAAGCCTGGATGAGAGATAGCGGTTGAAATAGTACGGTGGGGCCCCAAAAGCCACTCACCGGTAGTCCTTTCAGACGTCCCAACCGCTAACCTCTCAACGGGACTGACGGCAGGCGTGGTCGGCGGCGAAGGATCAACTACGACACAAGTGGGTATCTACGCAAGCCACCATACAAGAGTACATCACAGCCATCCCATCTAGAAAGAAATGAAATATATAGCAACGCCATACGGCAAGATTCAAATGACCTAGATAGATCTATATTTTAGGATAACTCCTCATACAACACACATCAGAGTATCATGCAAGCGGCAAATGTAATCCGAGTACGGATAAGAAGCAAATCGGCATAAGATGCCATAGAAATAAGCACATCCCAACTACAGGTCTCACGGATCCCGCTCCCTAATCTCTACACCATACGATCGTTGCCCACATCTTGGCTTCTTCCACCCAAGATCCGCCCCGAGAAGGTACCTGCTCATCCGAATCAAGAATTTATCGTGTGAGACCCTAAGGGTACTCAGCAAGTCTTAATGCCTCTAAAGGGGACACAACCTGGGGTGACGCGATTGCAGCAAAAGATAAACCCTAGCAATTCTACAGATAAGCGCTAACCATCCGCCTAACCAATGATAGACGGATGTCCGTGAATTTAAGTGCAACAGTTATAATGGTAATCTCATCCGATCCATCCTCCTCCCTGCTTACCAACAAGGAAGCGGACGAACAACCCCCCATCCGTTGGCAATTTTATTAACCATTCCATGAGTATTGCACTATTTACTAGTCAAGTTACTTTAGTCATATTAAAAGCGGTACTTTAGTTATGCTTGTCTATGATCAAGAAACTGTGCTCCACTTCGTCCATATCCGCCGACACGGCTTTGAGAAAGTTTTACCGGCCGGGTGCACCAATAGCAACACACGCTCGATCAACCTCGGAAAAACCAAATCAAAACCCAACGAGGCTTTCACGATGAACAATCACGAGATTCAGAAATATTTGAGGGCCACCCTTAAGTAGATTCATAGCGAAGCTAGGACTCGAGACGGCCTCAAGGTTTGTGGGGCCGGTGATGGAACGGGAACCCGAAAGTGTGGCTGGGCTTGTCGATACCACGAAACGGGTCACCATCCTAACAAGACAAGGTGCCCTCGCACAATCGTAAATAAAGCAAGCGATAACATGGCATAAGTACAGGATCGTAAATAAAACCTCAAACTAGTTTGTGGCCCCAAGAAATAAGACGGAATCAAGCTCCGGTGGGGGTCCCATATACCTCCGGATGTGGATAGCGATAAATCAAGGAACAGGAATCAAGTACTCGGGGTCTTACGGGACACAAGTGAGCAGGAAAAACCAAATAGCAGATGTTGCTCACCGGTGCCACTTTCTTTAGTTATCCCAGAACTACTCAGGTTAAGTTGTTTAGGTACCTCGTTATTCAACAGACTCTCACAAACCCTACACATGCTGTTCTACGACTCGCATGGCTCAAACAACTCCTATAGTAAGGCTTATGGGATGGAGGAACAAGCTTGGTGGAGTTTAAAAGTAAAGGCTATGCATACTTAGGATTCAATTTAATGCAATCGCGACTCAATGATGCAAGAATAAGATAGAGGCAATAGGAACTGTATGTATGCAAGCATGTGGTAGTGCTTGCCTGGTATCTCAGTTGAAGCAAGGGACGGTTCTGGGTAGTGCTCCTGGTGCTCTTGATACAACCCCTGCTCAGTGTCTATCCGAGAAAAACCAAACAAACAAGGCCAACATGAATATAGAGCACAAGCATTGGAATTAAATGCGTCAAGCAAACAATCATGCCATGATGAATGATGCACAAGTTGCATGGCAATAAGTAGCATGGCATGGGTGAGGTGTGGAGGACAAGAAAATAACATTTGAATTGGGTTTTAGTCATATTTTGTTGCCATAATAGTTGCTGTTCATTATATTTTTATATGATGCATGCTGCAATTGAAGTCATGGATAGCATAAACAGAATGGTCTCGTCGAGCTGATCATTTTAGACTACTCATTTGCTCAATTTGGAATTATAAAACCAAAGTTATGAATTATTGAAAATCCAGTGGCATTTGATGCAATTAACATGAACTTGGAATTTTACTTGTGCAAATTACAAAATAGATGGCATATTTCAATTCCCCTCATTTTTCTGAATCAAAAGCATATATCATTTGTCTAATTTGGATTTACCATTGCAAAGTTATTCAAATCTGAAGTTTATTTGAATTTTTAAATATTCAGAAAAGATTTAAATAAACTAAACAGGCACAGTCAAACGTTTTACACCGGGTCAAGGCTAGCTCTGGCCACTGACAGGTGGGGACAGGCACACCTGGTCCCACATGCCAGCGGATAGGAGGGAGGCAGGACCGCGGGTTGAGCTCCAGGAAGACCAGGGGCCTATTTGCAAGAATGCATGAGACAACAGGCGGGCCGGACTGGGTTGAGGCGTTGGGAAGAGGAGGGCTTAAGTAGAAAAGCGTCCAGGGGGTTCGATTGTCTAATCGAAATCTCGCCCATGGCGGCTGGCTGACACGATCTGGCGATGTAGATGCCGACTAATCTGCTAGGAGAAACGGGATGCCGCAAACACGAAAATTGTAGAGGGATGTACTGGCTACACTTCTCGTTTAGGGCGAATCCACGGAGGAGGGCTGTAACAGCTGGGGCGAGGCGAAGAACAGAGGCAAAAACGCGGTCGCGTAACTGAATTTTACTGCAACAGAGAACTAGCTAGATCGGTCGATCTTGCGAGGACGATGGCGAGAGATCCACTGCGAGAACGGAGATGATGCAAAAACGAAAATCGTAGAGGGTTGCTAGATCTTGAACTTTGATTTAGGGAATTCTGGCCAAGGAGGGCTAGGCTGCTCGGGATCTACTGGCAGAGACGCCGAGGGGTTTCTGGTGCTCTGCGGTCACATGGCCAGCGAAGGCAGCCTTGAGCGCATGAGCGAGCTAGAGGACGGCTGCTGGCAAGGCGAACGGGAGGGACGAACTAGGGATGAAGGACAGGCGTGAGCCGAGGGGAGGTCGAGGCGGCTCACCGAGGAGGTCGAGAGGCAGTGGTGATCAAGACGAGGTCACGGCGGCGGAGTGGCCGGGTGCACGGGGACGGCGTCGGTGTCGAGGTACGGGTGAAGAAGGCCTGGTACTGCAGGTGCTTCTCCGTGTCCAGGGGCTCGGACCGGAGACGCTGGCGAAGGAGGGACGCGCCGGCGATGTGGAGGCGGTCCAGGCCGCGAGGATCACTGAAGGTGAGGAGGCTAGCTGGGCAGCGACATGGTGCTGTGGGGTCGTTCCTTGGTGGGAAAGAAGAAGGAAGAGGAGGAAAGGAACTAGGTTTGCGGCCTCCGCTCGAGGATAAGAAGGGCAGGTGGTGACGCGGTCGACGGAGAAGAACGCCACATGCTCACGCCGTGAGCTGCAGAGAGAGGGGAGACGACGACAGATGGGCAGGCGTCTGTGCGAGGTAGGGTAGGCGGGCGAGTTGGGCGAGGAGGCTAGTTGGGCCGAGGCGGTGGGCAGCTGGCAGCTGGGGTCGGATGGGCTGCCAGGTTTGTCCTCTCTCTTTTATTTCCTTTTTCCCTTTTGTTTTGTTTGATTTGTTTGCCTTCACTCTAATACAAATTCAAACTCTCTACGGTTTTCAAAACTTGAACCTTGTGCCCAGGAGGTTGAAGAGAGGGATGCCTGTCTAAGAGGAGAGAAAGAGGGGCCACTTGGGTTGAGATTGGAATAAGTGTGATTTAGAGGGTTTAGCTAGGATGGTTATGGGGCATGGGGAAGAGATGGAGAGGGCTAGGATAGATGATAAGAGGGAGAGGTGGATGGTTTTACTTGAATCATGCTTGCTCTAGATAAAGTCCAAGCAAGATCAACAAGAAAGAAGGGGGGTGGTTTAGATGTGCATGCCACATAGCACATGTGTGTGCATGGGGCATGGGGGAGGGGTTAAGCTAAAGGGGGAAAAAGAGAGGGAGAGAGCTAGGGTTGATACTCACAAAACAAGATCAAACAAAGAGAAAAGGATCCATTTATAAAACAAGCAAAAACCAAAAGCTAGGGCAAAGGTGGCTATTGCATGGCCCATGCAGAACAATTAATGCCACAATTATCCTTGTGAGAACAAGGACATTAATATGGCAATATTCATCTTCCTTCCAAAATGTGGACAAGGCCAAGCAAAGATCAAGGGTGGATCCAACCAACAACATGGCTAGGGATAACTCAATAAAATGCCAAGCCCATATTATTGGATGGTGGAATTATAAGGTGGTGAAAGAAAAGGTGGTGGAGTCAAAAAGAGAGATGCCCCCAACTCGACTTGGGCATTTAACATTTTATTAAGAACCAAAGACAATATCAAGAGTCAACTACAATTAATCATGCACATGAGATAAGAACCAAACAAGAAAAAGGTTTTATATGATGCTCAGATGCAAGGTGATATGATGACATGAGCATGATATGATGATGATGCAACAATTATATGTTGGAAGTGGCCCTTTTTATTATTAAGACATGTAGCATTACAGGGGTTAGACAACTGGGATGCTACACGAAGGCTCCACCGAAGAAGAAGACGAAGCTGGCAAAGCAGACGTCTCCGCCCGATCTGCGACGAGTTCTGACGCCACCAGCTCGGCTAAGGGCGAGGCGGCGCGCATGACCGTGGCACCGGACGCTGCCGCCCCCTGGACAAGGTGCCTCTGGCATCGCTACCACCTCCATTCGCCCCGGTCTCTGGGTTGGGAGCTATTCCAGCCGCAACAGCTTTGCCACCCAGGAAAGCTCCCGCAGCTGTCATCACGGAAGCTCTTGCCGCGGCCTCGTCTTCGAAGAAGCCCTCTGTGTCTTGGGCACACTGTGTGTTCGAAACAGGCCTCAGTCGGAAGTTGGGGCCCGAGCTGGAAAGGCCGGCCAGCATCCGCACCGGTCTGCGGTTCATACCAGTCGCCAAGTAAGTGTCATTCATCTGTTTGTCTTTCGTGGTAGTCGGACATTCTTATTCATATTGTTGTTTCGTAGGACTGGTGTCAAAAAGATCTGCCATCCTTTCATGGCCAAGGTTCCGCCAGTCGTCACCGAGGAGGACTCCTCGCGGAAGAGGAAACCCGACGAGGTCGATGCTCTCGTCGACGGTGCCAAGAGGGCGAAAGGCGACGACGTTGTCACGTTTTTTCTGATGACACGACGGTTGCTCCAAGCGAACCTCTGACTGCGGCGGAAGTGGCCTCGAAGACCAAGGAGGTTGTTGCCTCACCCGACGTGGCCGAGCTGGCTCCGAGTGGCGCCGCGGCATCTGCAGCGACTTTCCCTTGCTTCATGGCTAAGGTGGCCGCAGCGAGTGGTATGTCGCCAACGAGCCGGGTGCATGGGGTCGCCGAGACGGAGGTCGAGCAGCGTCGCAGCCACACTCCGGTCGTGCTTGCGTCTGTGGACGCGCTGGAGCTTCACGGCAAGCTGGGCGCTGCCATCCAGGTATGTCCAGTCGCCGAGGATCGGGCCACTGAATTTCAGTGGTCGGATCCTTAATTTTTTTGTATCGTCCAATCCCCGAGTGCCTAGTCGCTGAATTTCAACGGGTGGGCACTTAGGATTTTCAATGTCCAGTCCCCGAGTGCCTAGTCGCTGAATTTCAGCGGGTGAGCACTTAGGATTTTCAATGTCGTTGATGGTTCAGTTTGTGCGCAGGGCCTGCAGCGCGAATCGGCCGATCGGCTTGCAGCAAGGTGTCGCATGGAGAAGGAACTCGTTGCCGTCCAGGAGACGAACAAGGGACTCCAAGCGATTGCAGCCGAGGCGGAGGAGGTCCGCCGGGGCCTTGTCCCGGCGGGTGACCTGACGACAGCTCAATCTGCTTTGAGTACGGCCGAGAAGCGAATCGCTGATCTAGAGCGTGAGCTCAAGGAGGCGGAGGCGAGCTCGGCGGAGGGGCGAGCGAAAGCTGCTGTTACGTCTGCCGCTGAAGAGCGGAAAGTGTCTGACGC
This sequence comes from Avena longiglumis, assembly GCA_030063025.1. Lineage (NCBI taxonomy): Eukaryota > Viridiplantae > Streptophyta > Magnoliopsida > Poales > Poaceae > Avena > Avena longiglumis. The sequence goes on from CP125979.1 coordinate 11,744,999, forward strand.
ACTCGTTGCCGGGCTGCAGAACGACTTCTCCTCGCTTAGATCCGGCTCTGATACCGTTGTAGGGTTTGCAGCATAGAAAACAAAAAATTTCCTACGATGGGAACTATGTACCAAGATCTATCTACTAGATACAAACAACGGGCAGATGTATATCCGTAGAGAACATACCCTTGAAGACCGACAAAGCTTAACGAGTTCAACTCGTGGTTGATGTAGACGATCTCTTGCCGATCTCAAGATCGAGAGGAAGTCCTAGCGCCAGCAGCAGCGCAAGATCCGTGCTTTCACACACGCATAAGACACGGCAACCTCCGCCTCCTCGCTGCGATGGCAAATGAAGCACAACCCTTTCTTGCCGAATAGCCACCGGGAACATGTATCTCTAGTCCGAGACCATGGGGATAAATTCTAGAGGAGAGAGATCCTTCACGAGGAGGTGTGAGAGACAAGTGAGTGGAGGGCTCCTTTTAGGGGAGGAGGGCACCCAAGGGGTGGCCACCGGCCATGGGCTGCCCTCCTCCTTCATTCATGTGGTGGACACTCCACTCACAAAATGGCCCTTCAATTTTCTCCACTAAAAAATCCACTCAAATTCCCATTAAATTTCCACCAAATTTAATGCAAACTCTCATTAAATAAAACTCTTTTATTTTATTCAGAATTTTTTCAATTACTTTAATGACAAACATTCACAAATAACCCCTTGCTAGAATTCCATTTCACATGCATAACCACTTTATGCAATTTCACCCGAAAACTGTTTCGGTATCTAGTGAAATAAATTCCTGCGCTTGTTTATTCTTTCGGCATGAAACATTTACTCCAACTGGATGCCAGTGTCCCTTAAGTGTGTCACCCTACGGTTCGCGAATAATGGACATGATCGAGACCCTTCTCCGATCAATAATCGAGCGGACTCGAGATCCATAATGACTCCCACATTCAACGATGACTTTTCCGTGATCGTCGGAACCTTTACGCTTGTATCTTAATCCCTTTGTTTCACGATATATTACATATCCGAGATTCGATCAGTATCTCCATACCTAGTTTGATCTAATTCGACATGCACTCTTTTCTCGTTCCCGTGATATAACATTCTAGTGATCAAATCACTTGCTTGCAAGCTAACCAATGTGCTATCACCGAGAGGGCCCAGAGCATATCTATTCGTCATCAGGATGAAAAAATTCCACTCTTGATACATGATTCTCAACATAACACTTTAGTAGCTTTGAAGCCATCTTTATAATCACCCAGTTACGGAGTGACGTTTGATGTCAACAAGAAACTCTTCCGGTGTTAGTGATTGGCATGATCTCATGGTCTAAGGATTAGGATTACTTCGTAGTTTGTTTATAGCAATATAAACTCAATGACTTTGATTGTAATGCTATACTTCGGATGAATGTTCATCACACCATTACACTAATGTTGTGATCTCGTTATTAACAACATCCAATGTCTATGATCAAGAAACTATGATCATCCTGTTACTCAACGAACTAGTTTATGAGAGAGACATAACTAGGAACTTTCTGTTTGTTTATTAAAAACACATGTATTAACGTTTTCGTATTAATACAATTATAGCATGCAAAATAAACATCTATCATATACTTGGAATACATATAATAAACATTTTATTATTGCCTCTCAGGGCATATTCCCTTCAGACGGCGCTCAGCCTTGGGCTTGCCCATTTCCTAGAGGACTTTGACCTTGATGACGTGTCGAGCGGCTACCCCTCGTCGACGGGCTCTGTGGAGATTGCCGAGGTGCTGAAGCTGACGGACCGGGCCGCGGTGTATTCCGACCGCGTTTGGGCGATGGGGCGACCTCCTCCCCTATCAAGAGACGATTGTCGCCCTAAACGATCCTGAACCGAAGCATCTGGACTTCAAGGTCGAGCAGTCGTTCCGTGCAGCGATGGCCGGCGAGTTGACGACGTACCCGTCGAACCCGTACGTGCCCTTCATTCGCAACCGCAGGGGTGGCGGCGAGTCGGCTTCGAAACCTGCGGAGTAGGAGTGGTGTGCCCTGGGGCGTTAGTAAAAAATAGCCATTGAACTTTTCTTGTATTTTGGAACGACTTTGTTTTGCTATAATGGAAATTCGTGTTGTTTTGTCATTTGTTTCACGATTGTGAATTTGGATTGAACGAGTCCCCGAGCGCGTCCGCCTTTTTTTATGGGGTTTACCTTGTTTGTTATGTGTTTGCGAATTTTTAATGGATTGAGGTCGACTCGCCAGGGCTCGAAGATCCTGTCGCAGGGCGACTCCCATGGGTGCTCTTTACTTAACCGTCTTCCCGTGCGCGAACGAGGTCGGATAGCCGAGTCCCCGAGCGTGGTACTTGGTGGTTCTAGTCACAGCTCCAAGGTAGGCGAGGACTAAGCGCGTTAAAGTAAGCGCGTCACTCCTTCGACCCGGCGATCAGCCGCATGGCGAATCTCGGTACGCTCTCATACCGGGCGTTTTCCCTAGTCGCCATTGACTGGTCATCAGTCCCAGCGTGGTATTTGGCCGCTCGAAGTCAGGCGAGATGTGGAGGACCTTGGTCGCTGTGAGGAGCGAGGGCAGTTGTCTTGGCTCGGTAAGCCAGTTGAGCTAGGCGACTCCAATGGGGCTCCGGGTTGCCGTTTTTCGTGGACGTTACAAGGCCTGGGGTCTCCCAGTGCCCTCGTACCACACTACTTGGCCGTGCCGGTCGCTTTACCAGAGGTTGACTTCTGCGGATAGCTTAACGCTGTTATTACGAGTGCGAGTGGCACAAGACACGGAGAGTAGACGCAATTTGCGATAACCGATCTGTTTTATTTCATAGTAGGTGGATAGTACATGTATGGAGTTCTAGGAGTAGAACTTCCGCAGGAGGTTTACATTCCACGGCTGCTTGACGTCGAGTTTCCCGTCTCCTCGGACGTCGGTAAGGTAGTAGGCGTCGTTGCCTAGGACTCGCCCGATGGCGAATGGTCCCTCCCAAGGGGGAGAGTTTGTTCATGCCCTTCTTGTTCTGGATGAGGCGTAGTATCAGGTCGCCTTCCTGGAAAGTGCGAGTCCTTACTCGGGCTGCTATAGCGCAGAGCCTTGCCGGTAGATGGCGGTGTGGGCGAGCTAGGTCGCGGCTCGTCGAGCTGGTCGACTCCGTCTTGTCGTGCGAGTTCGTTTACAGCCTCCGTGTAGTTGACCACCCTTGGCGAGTCGTGCTCGAGGTCGGTGGGCATGACTGCCTCGGCGCCATACACCATGAAGAAGGGTGTAAACCCCGCCGACTGACGGAGGTGCGAATGCCCCAGATGACGGAGGTAGCTCGACCCAGCACCCGGCGCGCCGAGTGGTACTTGGAGCCGTGGCTTCGTGCCATGGAGGATGCTCTGGTTGGCGTTACCGCCATTGACTCCGGGTGGGCGAATGAGGCGAGGTCGAGTCGGATGTGGTGTTCCTTGCAGAACTCGGCCATGGCTCCTTTGGCGAAGTTGGTGTCGTTGTCCGTGATGATGCTGTTTGGGAACCCGTAGCGATAGATGAGCTCGCGTAGGAACTTGGTGGCGGTCTTCCGTCGCATTTTGATCGGCTTGGCCTCCACCCATTTTGTGAATTTGTCGATTGCGACGGAGGTGGGTGAAGCGGAGGGGCCTTCTTGAAAGGGCCTACCATGTCCATGCCCCACACGGAACGGCCGGTGATGGGGATTGTCTTGGCCGAGCTCGCACGTGGTCTAGTTGGCGATTCGCATCCGACGCATCGCTGGACAATGTCGGCTGTCTGCGTGTCGTGGGCCGAGAAGACGTGTCACATAGCCTTTGCGACCAGAGAGCGGGCGCCGGCGTGGTGGTCGCAGTCGACGGAGTGAATGTCTTGGAGGATTTTGCGTCCTTTAGCGGGTTGAACGCAACGTTGGAACACGCCGGTCACGCTGCGCTTGTGGAGCTCGCCCTTGATGATGACGAAGGATTTGCAGCGGCGTGCTATCATCCGGGCGTCCGTTTCGTCCGTTGGCAGGGTGCCTCCTTCCAAGTAGGCATTGTACGGCGCGGTCCAGTCATCTGGTTCGGCGGTTTCTTGGTTTGGGTATTCCTCTGCGTACCTTTTTGCGATCTCCAGGAGATCTGGTATATTGTCGAGTGTGTGGTACGCTCGTTTGAGCTTGGCGACGAGGGGCTCATAGCGGCACGAGGTCTTAAAGCAGTGGATCGCGGTGTCTGGGTGGATGCCGACCGCGTTGTACCACAGGTCTTGCCACCATTGGACCCAGCTGCGGGTCGACTCGCGAGGTCCCTGGACGCACCGTTCCAGGTCCTCGATGGTGGTGGCGCGGGTGTATGAACCCTCGAAGTGCACGGCGTCGCGCATCTCTTCCTGTGAATCGATGCTATCCGGGAAGGTGTTAATCCATCGCCGCACGCCTCCATCATCAGGGAAAGGTAGCGGGCGGCTAGTAGATCGGTGTGGCCGGTGATCCCCATCGCCATGAGGTAGGTATCCATCCACACAGAGGGATCGTATGAGGGATCGTACTTCTCTATTTCCTTCGGCGCTTTGAAGTTCGCCGGGTATCTCTCGCCTCCGATCATCGGTCCGATGCACCGGGGCCCGAGTCGGCTTAGCGACCCCTCGGCTCACCGTCGCGGCGGTTGGTGAGGGTATGCCGTAGGTCGTCGGGCTGGCGTGCGCGCCAGCTCTGGTTGTTGATGATGTGGGTGCAGGCGTCGACGGGTTGACCGTTGGCGGCAACGAAGTTGGTCGCCGGCCGGGGGTCGTTGGTGGAGAGTGCCGCATTCGCGGGTCGGTGTTGGAGCTGTAGTGGTTCGGGTGGTGGGAAATTGAGGGTGTTTGCCGCCATGGGGCGGCCGCTTGAGGCCGCTCTGCTGCCCGATGAACGCGAGTACATCCGACCCTATGAGTCGACGCTTGCGTTTTGTTGCTCGACCGCTTTTGTGAGCAGGGCCTTGGCGTACTAGATCTGCAGAGCGCCTTCACCAGTGGCTGCGATATTGTCGACTGCTGCTCAGCCCGCGACGAGGTTGTCCATTGGGGTGAAGAACAGCGGGAGGCCGTTCGCGTCTCGCTCCCGTGAGGAGACCACGATCCTTGGCTGGTCCCTGGGGGGTGCGCGGTTGGGTGGTGGCGGGTCGCCATTGGCCGTTGCCCCTGGTGGGGGCTGAGTGCTTCCTCCTGGTGGCGCGTTCTCGCAGATCGCTTCGCCGCCGGGCCGGTCGTTCGTCGTCGAAATTCAGGCACAGACGGTGGGGTTCAGGCGCAACCTGATTCGAAGCTGGTGGTAGCGCGACAGCTCTTGCGCCGTCACCTGCTCGAGGCCAAAAAAATCGCGCTCGGCTTGCTCCTTGCGGACTGCTTCCGCCAGCTTCAGACGGAGTTCCTCAACCTCCGTTGCCGTCGCGTTTGGAGGGATCGGCGTGGAGAATGGATCTTGCGGCGAGTCGGCGCCAGTCGCCATATAGGTCGCGGCGTGGCGGGCGGTTCCGTCGCGGAGGTCGGCGGAGTTCTCTGACCCGGAGTCGAAGTCGAAGATCCCAAGGATAGAGGGATCCTCGAAGTCTCCGACGTTGGAGACCTGGGTGATGGAGCCCGCGGGTGACGCGGCGACAATGGATCCGGCGAGTGACTCCGGGGTCGCAGAATCGGCGTTGTCGTTGAGGGCCGCGTCTTCCGCGGCTGCCGTGGTTTCGGCCACGTTGCTGTGGGCCGAGTCGTACTTAGAGGCGAGGCGGTGGATCATGCGGACCTGACTTTCAGAGAGCCGGTCGCGTGGCGGCGACTCGCGGATGCGAGCCGAGTCCTCCGAGACGATGACGTCGGTGAGGCCGACGAAGAGGCTGATCGTGCCGACCAGCATGATCATGCTATGCGTGACGGGTTGCGCCGCCGGGACGTAGCTGCTCGGCAAGATCTGGAGCATCTCGCCGATCGCGATCATGCGGCCGGTGGCGATCGTCTCGTTGATGGGCAGATTGGATCTCGCCGCAGAACACCGGTCTGACCGGCCAGGCCCCACGGTGGGCGCCACTGTCGTGGGAATGACCACGGCAGATGCTGCAATCGGCATCGAGTAGTAGAACATGGGGCAAGGGCGGCCAGCCATCTGCGGTGCGAGATGAGGGCTGAGACACAAGGGTTTACACAGGTTCGGCCCCCGGAGGGTAAAGACCTACTCCTGCTAGATTGTATTATGGTGAGAGTACAATGGGTGAGCTCGAAGACTAGGCGGCGAGTCGATTGGGTGTATGATGAAACGTAGCCTCTATGCATCCTCTAGGGAGGTTTATATAGACTCACATTTCTAGGGTTTACAGATCTCAACCGAATCAGTTAAGGATTCAGCGATTCTACGACCTAGTCCGATTGGGCCTATCTACGCTTTTAGGCCTTCAGCTTCCAGTCGCTTGAGTCCACGCCAGATCTTAATCCAGTCGCCGTCCTGCAGGCCCATTCGCTGGCGCCTGGGCCAGTAGGAAACGTCCTGCTGGGTATACCCCGGTAGTCATATCCCCATCAAACCAGTCTTAGGCGGATTAAAGTACGCAGCTGACCAAATAACTCCATAGTGAATAACGGTGTTCAGAAACGGTTTAACACCAAAAATCATGGAACCGGCTACCAGTTTTATAGTTCATTTTGCTTCAGGTTGCAGGGGCGAGGCTAGTAGAAAATTTTGAACTACCAGTTTGGACGGGTTGTGGTCTAACCATTTTTGCACACCCGCCCAATGGTGAATGCGCAGTTGGTGTTGTATGTTTCATTGACTGCTCTGGTACTTATCTTGCGCTGATCAGGCCTTAACATTGCCTAGAGCAGTTTGCGAAACAATTACTCCTTTTGATGTTTTGGATAGGATAACCTAGTCCCAGTTATGAACTAGACACTTGCCCGCGAAACCTGTCCAAATGATGAAAGAGGCAATTTCTTTGCTGTGTACTTCCAACATTGTAGTTCCAGATCGGATCCTTTTCTGGTGCGGGTACTTCCTTCTATTGCTTGATTCATTTGTACTGGTAGAAATGAAATGATGTTGAGTGGAAGAGTGTGCCCCTCTCCTACCCCATCATATAATCTTATCTAGCTTTGTCTCTTACTGTGCAGAATGGGGGCGCGACCTCTCACCAAACTTCACTCGCAGTTGTTGGTGCTACAGCGATATAATCAAATGGCATCAAGACGACGAAGGATCTGTTTACTTTTGCTGGCCAGGAAAATTTGAAGGGAACCTGTCTTGGGTTGCTGGTTCAGTGGTTCTGGTGGACAGTCTGGTGCTTGTGCTTGCTCCAGAACTTGGGTTCGTTCGTGTGAGTTTGGTGCAACTCAAACTGTCTGTTAGGAGAAGTTTTGATGATCGGGTTGCGTGAATTATTGCAAAATTCTTCTTTTATATCTGTTGCTTGTAGAGCGGATGATCTTGTCCTCGGAAGATGCACTGATCCTCTAGGGTTTACAGTGTACTACTCCCTCCGTTTTAAAATATAAGATGTTTTAGGTTTGTGAAAAAAATGAATCTAGATTTATTTTAGTACGTAGGTTCACTCAACTTTGGAATGAATCTACATACTAAAAGAAGTCTAGATTTATTTTCTTCACAAACCTAAAACATCTTATATTTTGAAAAAGAGGGAGTACAATCTTCCTAGTCACTAGGGACAAAGCACGGTTTTAGTGCTGAGCCTGTTGAGTCTTTTTCTCGCTTGTTGTTTGAATGCCCTGTGGCCGATCGAGCTATGGTGGCCTTGAACTTGCTGAATTAGTTGAGATTGAGGTGGAGTCTGATTTTGTGAAGCGAGAAAGCAGGGGTGTATAAATACCCTCAGGATTATCTGACTTTGTGGCGCCCGTATAAATAGCGGGCGCTGACGAGGAACCCAAAATTTTCTCTTGGTTATGCTGCTCCGGTGGTGGTGGATTTCTAGAGGAAAGGGGAGGGGGATAATGAAGAGATACATAAACGACGTATACTCTCCAGGATGAAATGGTAAAAATGTTTCTGGTCCGGTCCGGGTGAATTGGACAAAAAGTTCCCATGTTAATTTCTTGTTGAGGATTGCATCGGCCTCGTGGATGGACTTGCGCTCACACAAAGCACTTTGAGACCCCTGTCGCGTCGTGTCGCCAAGGGAAGAAAATGGACTTGGACGCCCGGTGAAGTGCAACTGCCTCGCAACTGTAAAAAAACATATACTGTAGTAAACACTCTGTATATATGGGAGGTGCAACTGGTAAAACCGCGCGCGTTGGAGCCGAAACAAGGGGGAAATGTGGTTGAAGCATGCGATACGGCTGAAGAGATACAGCAGAGGCAAATATATATTGTTGTCAGTCGCACCATCCTTGTCCACTGCAACGTTTAGCAGATTGTTATGTTACGGAGAAAGTGTGCACCCAAACACTTTCAAAAGGAATAATTAGACACGTGTCCTTGCTTTCTATAGAAACATTGCTAAATTATACAGTAGCTCTTTTTTGTTTCTGGAACTCGTTTCAAGTTGAAGCTGACTTTTGATATTTTGGAGTACTATTAATTACAGTATCTTTTATACACATGAATTATTACGTGCATTTATGAATATGATCGCCCGTAAGAGGTCATATTCTTGGCTGGTTTAATTCTTCGAGACCACGACTCTCCTTATGATCTTCACGTGGATTTCTCCGCTCCGCACTCCTTGCAGAGGTATCCATTTATCGGCGGGTTCGTTCGGAGAAAACATGCTGTATTCGACGGTACAGTTCCCTATGTTGGCGGTTGGAAGGACCGCATTATGGTCCTTGACGTGCAAGATCAGGGGTTCTCCAGTCTCCACAAACTCGAATGTCTGGTTCCACTGTGGAGCCTGTGTCTTGCAGATGACCTGCATTCAAGGAATTATTCAGTTTCATCTGGATTCTGGGGAATTCAGTTTCTTTTAAGGAACTGGGGAATTCACTTTCATCAGCAAAACTTCTTGATTGACGAAAAATACAGGCATGATTCATCACCGAACCTTGGTTCGCTTCTTGATATTCCCATATTTCACCCTGACATAAGGATCACTAGTCCCACTCAGATGAGCAGCAACAAGATCCCTAGCTTCAATTATTACTAGCTCAATCCACCCAGCTTCAACTTTACTGCTTGTTCTTTTGTCCTAGTCGTCAGAAGCAAAGAGTGGCCCAATTACATTAATTTAACCTAGTAGTCCAGGCCAAAACTTCTCAGCATTGCATTTATTAAAGCTCATATGTAGGCTAGGAAGCGCAACTTCTACTAACCACCTGAGCTGATTAGATTATAGCTAGTGAAGTTTTAGTTTGAATGAACTCACAGGAAAGCATTCCAATTGCTGCAGATTTGTTGTCTCTGTCTCCTCAGATCCTTCAGGTAACAGGAGTGGCGGTTGGGCAAGTGGACCATACACAAATGACAAGTTTACCTTTTGCACTGCCTTGCTTGATACTCTGTTAAAAGTATCTTCCGTGATGTCCACAGATATGACTCTCTCCCTGCTCACCATGATGCTCTGTACAAGGAATTCATCACCAAACCACCAGCCCGGTGGCAATAGACATCGCTCTTCCATCGTGACAGCTACATTAAGAGGGGACCGTGGCCACAGAAACCCACTAGCCGGTTCAATGCAGTACTTATTAATTGCCCTGGTAGCCTTAAAATGAAAGGCGACAAATCCATCTGTCTTGTTTGTTAGCTTTACGTGGGACGGTTTATCTGGCTCCGAGCTCAAGCAGAGCTCGAGGGGGTAGATATCAAGCAACTCTCTTGGACCCGACCTACTCTGCAAAAGAAAAGAAAAAAAACTCCTGGCATTAATTAGGAATCACCTTTAGACCAACTCCATTGGCTCTTTCAGTAAAAGTATACAGCTTCCAGTTCTAGTTAGCAAAGATACTGAACTCATCTTTAAAAATATAGTAAATATAATGATAAATATTGGAGAATTAGGGCTTCTATTGCCTTTTGAAATATACAAAGGAGGGTCCTTGTAAAATAAGATTCATCTTGTTTATTTCTAAATTGTAATGTTATTATTTCAAGCTATATTGTTTCAGAATATTGCTTCAACTGGGGCAGTATGCCGATCACAAGATGTTGGAAAAGAAAAGGAGGCTAAAATCAAGTTGATTGGGAAAAGGTCCACTTTTGGTCCCTCTGACTCCAAACAATTTAAAAGTCAACCACATGAAAAACCGACCCACACCAAACCACATGTGCCTCCCAAACTATTTGAACCCATCAAATTTGCACCCATTTCTAAATCCAATCCATTCAGCCAGTCTGAGACCAAACCATTTACAGGCCTAAGAGTAGGTGTAGGGACTAGCACTATAGTAGTAGAGGTAGCAGTACAAACATAATGCGGTTGGTGTGTTTGGTCTCGTAGTGGTGTGGGGATACCAAATGCTCCCTCCGTCTTAAAATAGATGTCTCAGGTTTTTCAAAATTTGGATGAATCTATATACTAAATAGTGTCTAGATTTATACAAAATTTGACAAATCTAAGACATCTATTTTGAGACAGATGGAGTACATAACATGCCGTGCAATACCATTAATTCATAGTACCTGTGATGCAGACGATGTTACCTCATTGACCCCTTGATAGTCCATACTTTCCAGTCCTTGAAGCATCTTAATAACTTTTGCTGCTGTAGGCCTTTTGGTGCGCTCAGGATTTACACAGATTAAACCTATCTGAATGCAATTTTTTATTTGTTGGCAATCTATTTCCAGTGACGTACACCCTGGTGCTTTCTCCAGCACATCGCTCCATTTTTTAACTGTCTGTGAAATCAGAATACAATTTCTAGAATGTTATTACTATGCAAAGTTAAATGTAACATAGTCACCTTGGACCTCCATGTTGGAAGTAACAGAAGTTTTCTTACAAGATCAATGAAGTCCTCAGAAGATGTTCTCACGCCTGGGTAGTCTCTATGTCCTGTGACCAACTCCAAGATTATTACACCTAAACTGAATATGTCTGACATCGGCGTGATTGTACCACCTTGTATGTATTCTGGTGGCATGTAACCTCTGCATCGCAAGATGAGGATGTGAACATAAAAGTGTAGATAAAATTGTAAAAAAACACATTTCACTGATCACCAAAAGGCAATGGATTAATAAGACGCAATTCACTTACCGTGTTCCAGTAGTGATTAAGGTGCACATAGTTTGTTGTTGGTCAAGCAGTCTTGACAGACCAAAGTCGGTAACTTTGGGCACCATATTGTCAGTGAGCAATATGTTTGCTGGTTTTAAGTCCATGTGAATAATAGGTTCGCCTTGCTCGTGAAGGTACTGTAAACCATTGCAAATACCCTCAATTATTGTGTAGCGTGTTCGCCAATCAAGTCCACAAGATTCATCTGTGTTTTGTAACCAAAGGAGAGCATTCAACAAATGTTCTCTGAAAATCAATTATTGATGTGCTCTGCATTATATTTGGAAGGACTTCAAAGTTATACTGTATGTTCGCTTTTTTCATCCAAGACCTATATCACTGTCATACTACCTCCGTTCCAAATTAAGTGACACAGATTTGTCTAGATACATATGCATCTAGACACGTTTCAGTGTGTAGATATATGCTAATCTAGACAAATATGTGCCACTTAATTTGGAAGTACATCGATACGTTGCAACATTCATAATATATGTGAACGGAGTGTGATTTTCAACAGCTATACTCAAACAACGAAAATTATTATCTCAAAGAAAGACAAGAAATGCCCCATATTGAATTGTAATACCTGAAATATAGGCATCAAGGCTTCCCTTGGGCAGAAATTCCAAGCAAAGCAAACTTTGTGTCACCTCAGCAAAAATGTATTTCCCATTGTAATCCATGTGTACATTCTGCGTTTCATAGCAGTACCCTATTAATCGCACTATATTTGGGTGCCTAAGCCTCGCGAGAAGATCAACCTCGTTCTTAAATTGCTTTAGGAAATTCGGCATTGGCTGCAGAAGCTTCTTTACAGCAACCATTTCCCCAGTTTGAAGAACTCCCTGTTCAAATTCTCTTATTACTAGCTATGGGTTTTCAAAACGGTTAACACTTATATAGAAAATGAAAAAATAAAATGCTTTAAACTCACCTTGTATACCACACCAAAACCACCTTGACCAAGAATTCGCTCATCAGAGAAGTCGCTCAGATCTCTTTCAAATATTGCAATTGCATAATATCTGGTTTTGAACTTTCACCATGACTCTGCGATTTGCTCTCCTGGTTATCACGTCTGCCAGAATCACTGTCCATTTTCCTTTTTGATTGTGTGAACAACTTTATAAAATTAATAGCAGGGTGCAAAGAACCTCCAATAAGTTGTGATGTAGCAACTTGTCATCGAATTCACCAGAACAAGAAAACTGTAGAACAGAGCACAAATGAATTACGTTTTCATATTAAACACCCAAAAATGTTAGGTGTACCAAGTTCCCTCCAAGTAATAGTTTACACATGGACTACATGTTAGGTATGGTGTTGAAAAGTTCTATTAAGCCACAACCTTTGTGTCGACAAGGCTCTGCAACAAATTTTCTGGTTTCTTGATCCATGGTTCCTAGTATAATATGTGGTTCCTAAAAGAGATAATATTCCTAAACTGTTTGCCGAAGATGTACTCCCTCTGTCCTAAAATGCAAGGCACGTTTTATTTTGCACGGTATTTGATGCATGACTCTCACCACTAATATATGCCAGATTATGTGGATTGGGAATGCATAGATGATATCATTGCGTTTCTCTTGCAAAAATCTTTTGTTACGTATATCTTTATAGTAAATTTGTGGGTCTATTACAGGTATAAATCATAGTCAAAGTTCTAAGTTGAAGTCGAGCAAATATTAAGGGTGCCTCGCATTTTGGGATGGAGGGAGTAGCTAGCATTCATATCTCTAGTCTCTCTTGGGGCTTGGCTGTGAGAACTCAACGCGCACCCTGTGGAACAGCTATCTCTGTGGTCACGGATGAAGCCTGGTCTTGGGTCTGCAGCTGTAGTGGTGCTCCAGTATTCTTCTCTTTCTTGCACTGGAGTTGCATGAATACTGTTAAATTAGCCCGCGCCTAGAACAATAACAATGAAGATACCTGATGGGAAATCGGCAACCAAATCCGGTCTAACTAGAGATCTGACTTGTTTGCTGTATTTGTAACTGGAACGCTGAACTTTTTAGTCTGTGGTCATGTTCAATCTGATCCAAAGAACCAAGAATTAGCCCAATATCCAAGAAACTGATCCATCCACAGCTCCTCCACAAAACAAAACACAGAAACCACACCTTCACAGGTTCAGATCTAAAATATTTGAAGAAGGAAGTTTAGTAGTATTACCAGCTTTGGGGTCTCAAAAACTCAGGCTGAAATTCGAAAGGATGCAAACTACAGAGAGAGTCAACCCAGACATGCTCAATCGATTCTCATTAGAAGAGAAATTTCAGAACAGTTTTAACAAGAAGCAGGCTACTGAAGTATTAGTGCACGGGGGAAAAGATTACAACTCACCCAGCGAAGACCTGCCGGTCGCCATAGACGCGTACCCTGAGTAGTGTGGATGAGCTGCAGATGAAACCAGTCAAGAATGGGTAAGCAAGCAAAGTAGGGGAGGGCAGTCGTTGTCATTGAAGGAAGCCAGCGGTGCACCAAGCAACCATTATTGACTATTTTTTTGTTTTTGTTTGGTTGACTAGCTCTGAGCATGTGATGCACGAGTTACAGGCACCTTCCCAGCCATTTGCTGACGGATTCGCCATTAAACAAACACTCGGATATTTTCTGAAGCAATTCCTATAAAAAAAAGGTAGGGATGAAGCTTCGGAGGTTCTCCATTAAGGGTAATTACCGAGTCGGCGTAACTGGCCAAGGAGGCCGTGTGGCGAGCTATGGCATCCGCCATGCCTTATCTAGGCCGTGGGTACCGTTTACCCCACCCCACCTCCACCTATTTCCTCCTCGGAAACGCGGGGCGGGTGGCGGCGCCATGACAGAGCTCCAGTTCAGAGCTCTGTTTCTCGGAAAGGATGACGACGAACTGACGAATTGTTTCGGTTCCTCCTCATGGGCCGTGGGCCTCTTTCTCTTCCGCTTTGCCACCAAGCAGTAAGGATGGGGCTCCAGAATCTCAAAAAAACAAGTATGGGGTTCTATTGTTAAAGTTTCACTAATGAATTTGACTCCCTAAAAAAAACTATGGAGTAATGAATTTGACAGAACTTCAAAGTTCATTAATCTTATGTCCTATACCTGTTGATTCATCAGTAATTTTCATCTCGCGTGATAATGATAAAAAATACATATATACTGGTTACATTTCATATATGATTGTTTCGATGACTAACCAAGTTATGACTCGAAGCCTACAAACTCTCTCTCTTTTTTTTTTTTGAAGTAACACACTAATTCTCTTTCCATTTCCCTCCTTAATTCCCATTCTAGCGAACCAATCAAAGGATTAAAAGTCTCCATACGTAAACTCCAATTCCCAACCTCTAATTCCCACCAACCAAACACGCTGCAGAGTACTTTAGCTGGAGCACTAAACTTTCACATGCCTTGTAATAAATTTGTAAATATCTTTCGATAAGCATAGGAGTCGTAAATTTCCCTACTGGTTAGCTCAAGTCATTAGTTGGCTACAGGTGATCAATTCTTCTGTATTATGTTGTTTCCTCTATCTGCAAAAGTAGTACAATCACAGCTTACATGGCAAAGCTCACTGTCACCAGAAAGGGGAAAGGAAAGCAAGGTCGCAAGAGACTCTGCTTTTACAAGGGCTATAATTTGCAAAACGTGGGGGCAAATGACCACCACAATCAACAGTGTTCCACTAATTTAACGAGATACGCCGGATCTTAGAGACCAGATGGGCAGTGGGGAGGTCCAGCTGACTTCCACCGTCTGACTTGATCAGGCTGGGGACCTGGTCTCTCGGCGTCGAGATGCATGCGTGGAAGGTGGAGAGGAAGGGAGGGATCGGCATCGAGAGCGCCGAGAGGACGTTGTTCAGGTACTCGATGTCGGCAGCGAGCTGCTGGGCGCCTCGGTCCGTGATGTAGTGGATACCCCGCAGCTGCTCCATGAACAAAGCAGTGGCGCCCTCGGCAACCTGAGACGTGGAAACAAAGGTCAAGAATGGAAAACAGAATTTATACCATGTTTAAACTGAACCCTATAGTTTAGGAGGGTTTGACGTATTATTGTTTTAGTCAACTGTGGTGCGCCTACTGTAGATAATTCACACTTCCCTACATGATTTGCAAAAATAGCATTGAAACGTGAACTACTGTTTCTATAGAACTTTTAACTTGGACAGTCTTGTTAAAGATGCTAAATCAAGATCATGTGACTGCGAATATATCACTTACCTTAAATATCCACTCTGTTGCAAAGAACTGGGCCTCATCGTTGCCAGCCTCGTTGCCTGAGATACCTTCAGCAAGTGGCTCCAACTGCTGGGGCAAAGTGAGGAGATACTCCCCCACACTGGTCACGTATGCTTGTGGGTACGCGCTGAAGCTTGGAAGAGGAAGACCACCCTGTTCCTCCACGGACGACCAGATTGGAAGGCGAGCAATTTCACTGAGACGCTGCCTGACTTTAGATATGAGCACATCATATACAAGCTCGTTTACTTTGTCTGAGAAGGCCGCAACCCTTTGTGATGTGACAGGAAGAGCGTGGAACCTTGGATCTTTTGACTGTACAACAGGAATAAATTTCTTTAAATGGACAGAGGGTGAAGGCAAATAAAATTATATGTGCAAGAATTAAGCCAGATACGAATAGGTTCTATGAGTAACTTATAGTAATCCCTCCGTCTAGTTGTCGAAGATTTGTCTATATACAGATAAATCTAGACAACTAATTTGAGGAGGGAGTAGTACAGTAGTAAAGGAAAGTTACTGCCAAATTTCCTGTGAAGCAAGAGATTGTAATCAAACCCTAGAGTTTTACTCCATACGTTTGAACTCATGCTGTTCAAAAGCACATGGACTCGCTCAAAATCAGAGACAATGTAGGAAAAATTTTATCAAATAGATGCATGCATATTATCAAACACAGAAATCCATCATGTGCTAGAAAATAGGTATATAAGCTGACTCAGCCAACAAGAATATGCAATTTGGACCATCAGATAAAAAAGTCAAATAACTGAGGACTTGAAGTGCTGCCTAAATACGAATAGGATTAATCTAGCAAGTTGAATCCAGTGATAACTGCAGAACATGCATCGTTTTGCAAAATTAATAACTAGCTTATTCAGATGTACAGTTGCCATCAGAGAGACAAGTGAAGACCCCCGCATTGCAACCCTAAATGCAAGAAATTTATAAGCATGTAACTTGCCTGTTCTAGTACAGCAAAGAGTTTCTTAGACTTGTCTGGTAGATTGGTGAGACGAATGGTTGCAATATCAAGCGCTGCCCTCCCACCCAGAGGAACTCCTGAATTTTCATCAGCAGTCCCGGTGGGTGATTTATCCATACTAGAACCAAATCCAGAAAGAGAAAAGTTTGTTCCAATCCTGGCAAGAGTAGCCCTTAAAGAAGCTTCAAAAACTGAGGTTCTGCTAGTTAAGCAATCAGCAACTGTAAGAACTTGCAAAGCACCCTGGACAATAGACCATTCTTCCTCTTCAGAAACATCCACCAATCGTGCTGCTTCCTTTTTCTCCAATCCTGCATCTTTTTTTGAGGCCTCACTATGTGAGGTATTATCCAGCCCACATATCGTTCTCAGGGACTTTAAAGTTTCCTGTAGATTCGATATGTACTGCAGCATGACGTCATCAAGAGCCAGTACCAATTCATCAGCCTCTGATCCGCCAGTGAGACTAATGCATCTCTCAACAGCCGCTTCAAGAAGTACTATCATCTGTGGGATGGATTCCTCCATTCTACGGACAGTTTCACTTAGCTCTATACCCTGTGCACCTACACCACGTGAGATGGCCCCACGGATATCTATGCCTGCCATCGCAGCAGAAAGTACAGCACGCTCCATCTGCCCATACCTAATACATGAAAAATAGTATGCAGAAAGTGTTATACAATAGAAGCAACGAGTTGTCATAAATACAGGTGGTGACAATATGCACATAATTTTTGCTTTGTTGTATTTATTGGATACAACAACTCAAGTGCTTACCTCACTTTAAAAGTTTCATATGGGGTATAAATAGCTTTTATTGTATTCAGCACAACCCCAAGATCTGATTCTGAAAATAAGTGCTGAATGTTCCTAGCAAAAGTGCCAGTCATGTTGTGCAACTCGATCAGCGCGATAAGATGTTTATCCTGCAACTTGGTGCTTTTTGGTAAGTCACCAGATATAACATCCAGTACACCTGGAGATAGAGAAGAAAACTAAGGAACAAAACTAGTACAACAAACAAGAAAAGGCTACTGACTTGTCAAATAAACAAACATATATGCAAGCCATACCTTTTGCGACAGATCTGGTTTCAGGAACAGCATCTCCAGTTGCTACATTAACACGAGAGACAAAACTTGAATTTAACTCACTCATGGTCTCAACAAGTACTTTCGGGACTAGTGATCTGTATTCTTCAGGGAAAGCAGTCAAGCACCTGTGAGTATTAGCATTTTAGAACACTGCAGTTAAAGACAGAGTTCGGAGGTGCAAAGCTTTTTAGTGTGGCCCCACAATAGTTACAAACTGCTGCCAAAGCCTGGCTTCTGTTCAACTAATTTACTAGCACGAGTATTTGTCAACTTGGAACAAAAACAGAAATAGGATCCCATTGACATACCACTTCCATTCTTGTTCAAGGTAAAGTAGTGTCTCATCATAGAAACTTGGCAGCCAGCTTGAGAATGAGATACTAGTGATTTCACCACCACGCTTATCCATCTCTATCCTGTTGGCTCTTTGCTTTAGGTCAAAATCTTCCCAAAGTTTCTTCAGAGGCTTGACATGGATCTTAGTGTATTGCACCTCCAATGACTTAAACCTCCCAATACGTGTCAATATACCACGAAGATCTTGTACAGCATCAACCTTTGAAGCAAATTGCATAGGAACAGGTTCAACATAAAATAAAGATGTTTCATGCAGTGTAAACATAAATGAACTAATTTGCGGGATAGAAACCTTGCGGTTAGAAAGGGCATCCAACAAACGGGGCTGAACCATTTCATCCAGCCTCTCCTCCAATACTTCAAGCTGCTTTCTCACATTAGCGAATTCTGCAACCTGAAAGCAACATTTGATAAGCTAAATGAACAAGTACTGCATATATGCTTGAAGAGGCAGAGACAGGGGGGAGTACAGTACCTCCCCAACTGCTGACAAGCAATGTCTCATGGTTGCCAGTGTTTCTGCAGCTTTCGGAAGATCACCACTTGAGAACACATCCTCAACACTTTGGCTCAACTGAGCTAGTCCAGCTGCATCCTGTCATTCCATCCAGCAAACTCTTACAATTATATTATACTATATGGACTTAGTAGAACGGGTACTCCAGTGACAAGTGCTATGTGATGGTCAAAATATACCATTATTACATACCTGCAATGTCGTGTATGCGGCTTCCATCCGTTGTTTCACGGTATCAATTCTTGCTAGCGCAGTTATTGACTCAGCAGATGAGCCCTCAGCCTGGTTGGAAAAATATCATAACTACTTGGTTAACAACTTTCAGTAAAAAAGGTGCAACTTACTGTCAAATTGGTTATGATACATGCATGTTTGCCTTCTCAATGTTGCCATTAGAAAAATAAGGAACCAATTGTTCTAAATAATATAGCAAGAAACAGATGAACTATATACGACAAAAGGTCAAACAGAATGTCATTGTAAGGAGTGCATTGTAGTCAGAAGCACACACTGGGAGACAAATCTAACTTGCAGTTCTCTGTTGCATGTCTTTCCACCAGATGTGAAACATGTAATGAACTAGAACTATAGGTCTCAGTATTTTATGCAAAGCCTACCGGCTTAGACATGTACTCCCTCCGTTCCATAATTATTGTCGTGATTGTAGTTCAAATAACCCCGACAAGAAGTATGGAATGGAGGGATTAATTTATATGGACTTATGCTCTGAAGTTGTGAGTTTGCATTACAGTATACATGAGTTTCTATGTTGTGCATAAATGTGACATATAGTAACCACATAATAAGGCAGCATTCCCAAGCTAATATTTTCATCTCGGTTTTTTGCAACTCAAGTACCAAACTCTAGCAGGGTTTTGACTAAACCTAGGAAAACTACGGGATCAAATTCCACTTAACAAAGAAGACAGTATGAAACTAAATCCAAAGGCCAAATAGATTAAAACTTCAATTGTGGATTTGTATACTATTTTGTGTAGAGATATCTAATACCATGTTATCAACAAAAAAAATGCTAAGTCAAATACCACATAGTTACAGAGATAAAACTGGCATGACTTGATACGGATTTGAGATCCAGATCCGACTGAAGAAATGGTAGCGATAGCAGAGGCAGAATTATAAGCAGAAATGAATCGAACTGAATCATGCTCAAAGTGAGCCATAGATAAATCATTCCCAAACTGAGCCACAGTATGTGAATTAGCACATTTTTACCGATAACCTACTCCTCAAACTACTCCAAATTCAACTCGATTTCGCGATAACCGATGCCGGGCGGCGTGTGAGATCCAGATCCGAGTAGGAAGAACTGAGAGAGGTGGGAAGAGCGGGTGGGCACCTACCTGGGAGAGGGACTGGAGGACGGATGCGAGGTGGGAGCGGAGCGCGACGGCGTCATCGCGGAGCCTGAGCGCGTCGCGGCACGCGAGCGGGACGCGGCGGAGCGCGTCGGCGCTGTCCCGCTCTAGCGCGGCCCCGGCGTCGTCGGCAGCGGCGCGGAGCCGCTCCTCGGCGTCGGCGAGGAAGCGGTCGAGCGGCTCCGACGGGTGCCGCGCGTCCAGCGCCGCGTTGATCCACCGCTTCGGGTCGAACCCCTCCGCCCCGAACTCCGACGCGTCCACCACCACCATTCTCCGCGCCGCCTGCCGAACCGCGCCCACGGGAGGGTCTCTCTCTGCGCTACGCCTGACACCCTCCTCCGCGGCGGCGGCTCGCCGGAGATTTGAACTGGACGTGCGGTGCTCTGGAGTCGGAGGTTGCTGCTAGTTGCCTGCTCGTCTCCGCGCCTCCTCACTTGTCACCGAAGTAACGACCACCATGGCTCGGGGACAGAGCACTTCAGTTTTTCCATGCGGAAAACGGTTTCTTTGCTGGGCGTCTTCCGCGAAACTCTTCGTAGTTTCATGTGATCCGTTTCCCTTGACGGAAAGCGGCAGCATGAGTATTGCCACGGACATGTAAAAAAAAAGAAAATTGAGTATCGCCATGGAAACACAGTACAAGTGTTGAGGATGCAAGCAAGACTAATGTCAGTATATGTTTCTCAGATAGATATATATGCACAGGAGCAAGAAAACCTAGGATCTGCAAACTGTACCTGCTATAAACATTTCAATTCATATTCGTGAATATAAACTCTTCAATACAAATTCATGAATATCAACACTTCAATGCAAATCCATGCCATCCAAACCACACCCGTCCATATGGCGAATTCGGAGATGGAGACCAAGTTGTAGATTTCTGAGTGCACCAAAAGTCAGGATGCATGCGGAAGCGGCTGTCCGTTAGGCCGCTCTGTCCGCGCCGCCTAAATGGCTAAACGGCTGGGGCGCATAAACTGAACGGCCCTGGCGGAAAGCGTCCGTAGAGCCGCCAAGGGCCGCGTCCGCCTCGCACTCTCGCAATCTAGGGCTCGCGCAGCCTCTCAGTACCAAGTCGCCGCCGCTAGTGCCTGGCAGCTTGGTGCCGACCATCTCCCCGGTCACCCTCTCCAAGTTCTCTTCGGCGCCGCCCATCTCCGTGGCCATCCCCTCCCCTCCAAGATGTCTTTGGCTTCCTCCCCGTCGCCCACCTGCGGAGAGACGTCAGGCGTGGACGCAACGGCGGAACACGTGGCAGTGGAGGGGAGGAAGAAACCACAAGAGGAAGAGGAGAAGAATCCGGCGGAGCAGAAAGCGGAGAAGAATCCGACGACGGAGAATAAGCACCAGGTAGGTTCAGCTCCTGTGATCCGTGCTTGGTTTGTCTTATGGCTGGGTTGTTCCTTGATGCTGCATTGTGGAATGTGTTAATGCGTAGCTAGTCTGCTGTGGTACTAGCGCTGACAGACAGGGATAGTCACCGAGGGGAACAGAAGTATAGGTAAATTAGCCTTTACACTTTAGAAAAAAGAAAAAAAAGGAAAGGGCACAAATGGAGCAGGACCTCTGTTGTTTGTTTTATCGAGCAATGTTTAATGTAAGAATTGCTGATCTCGGGATCTTTAGAGTTGTTCAGGCATGGGTAACACAGGCACCGGTTAACTCTGGATGATTTGATTATACTGTGATTCCTATACCTTTAGTATAGAAATAAAAGCAAATCAAACCAGATTGAGTAACTTGACTTGAGAACCCAGATTTACTTACACATGCTTAATGCTAAAACTTTCAGTATGCTCATTACCGGTGTCATTACTTTCAGATTGAGTAACTTTCAGTATGCTTACTTTCGAATTGCTTTTTAGGTGCCAGTAAATGAAGCTAACCCAGATGCTATTTCTGAAAACCAACTGGCATGATGAAGGCTGTAGTGCTGAAATGTTGATTGGACTAGGATGTAAGAAACCCAGCTGCATTGTGTATGGTTGCCTGTACCAGCCATTGCACTTGATATCACAGATTGCATGTGTAAATATATAGTACTCCCTCCGATCCATATTAGTTGACTTAGATTTGGCAAAATTTGGATGAACCTATATACTAAATAGTGTCTAGATTCATTCAAAATTAGACAAGTTTGAGTCAACTAATATGGGTCGGAGGAAGTACTTATTTGATGTTGGTTTTTCACAACAACTCAATTCATATTGTTCTTATGATTGGTTGTATTTCTTCCATCTCAAAATGGTTTTACTTGAGTTATTTTACTGGTGTTTGTTGGCAATGATCAACAAGGAAAAAACGTGTTTGTTGGCTGTTACAGGGGAAGAGGATGACTCGAAAAATCTACAGTTCTATATGGGAATATTTTCATTTTTAAGTTAATTAGTGTGTTATATATGTTTGTGTAAGTCTACTCTTGTTCTTGTATCTCTGTCTTCATTAAGTGGACATTCTAATGAACAATGTCTCATTGTTTTTTGTGAGCTGATCTAGTGAACAATGCCTCACGGCTGCAGATGTATGTGAAGTTTTTTATATGCAAAAGAGGGTGGCACAAGTGAGAATGCAGTCATAAAAAATTGTTGAATGTGTGAACAAATATTCTCATTTGATGATCGTTCTTGTTATATCAGTTGACTACTAGAATCAAGTTTGCTGTAATACTGTTGATATTCATGTGCTTACTAAGCCAGCATACAAAGATCGTTCTTGTAGTAATAGCAACAGTTTCTTGTACCGGCTAACTCAGCGGCTTGTCCGCCTATGTCCGCCGGCCACAACGGACAATGAAGTTAGCAGACGTGGCTTCCGCTAATCCTGCTAATTAGCCTTAGCGGATGAAACAAATCAGAATATCAAACACAACACCAGCAACACGAAACAGCATACACCCTGAACTTCGAAACGAGCACTGCCTTGGATAAAATTTCAATACAATATGTGTTACAGCAGATCCACATTTCAGAGCTTTCTTCACATAGAAGTAGGGTGCATTACATTATGGTGAATTACACACCTGGCTGGATTATCCAGCTTTATTATTGCCTTCATCCAGTAGACTCGCTATATCTCAAAAGCATTACACGATAACACATATTTACATCCACGCTCACATACCGATGTTTACACACAAAAAACATATTGAGCTACTAGGCCCCACCCTAGGGAAAAGAATTGCTTGACCACACAAAACTGGCTATCTACACCAACTTGATGAGCAAAACTAGCCTAGGGTTAGAGTGTATCACTGCAAGCTATACAAGTGTCACTGAGACAACACACCGAACATCCATATAACTCCCAGAACGGCATCCGCGAGTGCATTACAAGAACACAGAGTGTTGCGAAACAAACAATTGAAGCTTCTATGACGACCAGGCGACGCTTGCTCACTCACTTGTTACCCTGGAAAATGTGAATGCTCTTTGTTGAGATGCAATACATAATACTGGGTCTCAAGCAAATAAACATGGAGAGGGACTTGAATGTTACATGGATGGTAGATGGTGAGATCCGAGACTTCCCATGCTTCCAGACTTGGTTTCGTCTTCATCAGAACCATACGAAGAGAGCAAATTCCGCTGCAATTAGAGGGTGAATGGATCGATCAGATTTTGAGAACTGCCAACCAGAACAAATTCATCGATGATTCAATTTTCAAACTGTGATGCAAAATACAAGCTACAACGCTTATCAACCTGGCTGGCTAGTGTGTATCAGGTATAACCTTTGGACACCAGAAAAGCAGCATCTTTTCAGAGTTATTTAGGGATAAAATATTCGGTGTCTTGCTTAAATGGTCATTACGTTATTACAATCTCATGACAATCAAGCATTCCTCATCAATGAATTGCTTGAGATGGATGTTTTTCAACTACTGCAAGTTAATAAGTAGTTCACAGGGAACTGGGGTACAAGTAGAAAGTTCAGAAACACTTGCTTACGGATAGCAATCCTTAGTGCAGGTAGACTAGTTACTTATTTATTTTTGAAAAACGTATGATCTAGCACAAGCATGAAACAAGATTTGAGCTAACAAGAACCTAACTGTGAACTGGTTAGAAGGCCATTTCAAGTTTTATTGTCAAGTGTAAAATTGAATATCAGGGAGCTACTGGGTAACACAACGGTGGTATCAATAACTGAAAACACTATTATCGCCAGAATGACTGATCTGAGTAAAATAAATGGAAAAATGTAATGATAATTTGAAGCATTCAAACATCATTATATGGTGTGGAAAAGAGAGACAAAACTTACATGGGCCTCAAAGTCTGGGCTAGTCAAATTCACCGACAGATTTCTCATCAGCAGTAATACCTGCAGATTTTGTTCACTCAACAGATCAATATGTATAACCAGTGGAACACAAGAATTTGTGTGAACAAATACAATAATCATATGATAGTGATAGAATACATGAACATCGAGTCATGAACGGATAATAATGAAATGCAGTAGAGGACGAACAAAATCAAACTAGAAGAAAAAAAAGCAATCAGGAATTTAGGACACATGCGTCAGCACAGTGTAAACTGTAAAGTAAAGCGAGAAGAACAGAGGTCAAAGGAAAATGCATGCAATCCAGAAAAAAAAACAGCATCTGGGTGATTTTATGATTGGGCGTTGATTAAGTCAACTCAACTTTTCTACCTCCGGAGTGAAAATGGGTTAGTGTTTCATTCTAAGCATTGCAAGAGCACTGCAGAATGTTAGGACCATGAAGTAAGTCAAACTTATCTTACATCATTACTGATAGAACTTGTGAGCTATACAATACATTGTAAGTGCTACTTTTATATTGTAGCTGTGCTTGGAAAACAGAGTTGCAAGTATACAACAGAAAGTTCAGAAACTATTTCTCGACCTCAAGAGTGCACTCTATTTACTATCATATTTAATCAAAAGGCACGACTCTAAGAATCATCTTTGAGTCACAACTATTTCCACATGATGACCATAGCCAAGAAAGACTATACTTCATAAACTAGCATAGGGAAACAGTATAAAGTCACATACAGCATAGTGCCATCGAAATAGAGAGGCTAATACAACAGCGAAATGACGAAACTGTTTTAATAAAAAAAAGTAGACCGCACAGAAGACGTACTGTTTCGACATCAATTGGATCCATCGCCTTTAACCTCTGTAGATGCCCACTTTTATCTGGATCGAATACACTTCCGAGGAAGTTGTATACTTGGGCAAAATCTGGCATAACTGCGTGTAACCAGGGAGCAGCAAAAGTAAGGATACAGTGATAGAAATAGACTCGGTCTCCCACCAATATCTTTACTTTTAGGAGACATCTATTATGTAGATAAAACAATTATCATGTATTTTCATGATTTCATTGTATGTTAAGAGCTAAGCTGATGCCCTGGACAACAGTTGCAAGGATTAATTTGCATAGTGTAAGCTGCATAGTACAAAACTCACCACGGACTGGTGGAGGCACGTTTTCCTGTTCAACTGCTTCGGAAGTTGGCCAGGTTCCAGATTGGCTCTCTATGCTACTGGAGCAGTGATTCGTTGCAACAGTACCTGTATGTATCAAAACTGTGAAAACTTAGTGTTTCCTCCATAAGCCATTAGTGCCCAATTAAGATTATGATGATGTTCCATAACAGACCTTGTGTATGACTTGCACTCGAAGGTTGAACGAGGGCATTATCCCAGGAAGGTGCCGCAGCATTTGCATTGGTGCTTGCTACAACCATAGGTGTATCCATAGACATAGCACCATCATGTTCCTTCGGAGGAGGAGGAGGTAGTTGTTGTGACAAAACAGCTTGGGATGCTGCAGGGATTAAATAAATTTTAGTTACCAATCACCAAACTATAAACAGTGTTCATGGAGGAGATGAGAGAGGCGAATGGCAGGTACCACTTTTAGAGGCCTTCTGTGGATATGGGTGTGCTGCCTTACGCTTTGGCCGGGGTGGAGGCAAATGCTCTCCGCACCATTCTTTTGAACCTTCAAGAAGTACTTCTGTGCATGACTCCTTATCTGTAAAAGGAAATTGACAGTATGTCAAGAGGGTTTTCTTAGCTATTCTACTTTGTACTATAATAGGCACACCATAAAAGTTTAACAATGTATATATTGGCGTGCATTTGCATACAGGGCACAACTACAAGTCTAGAACATTCAACATTGATATATTTGCTTAGTGAACATTTGGAAAGGCAGGAAGAAGGAAATACTATGGTAGTACCTGTATGACAGTTTTTGAGCCAACAAATGCCTCTATCTTTTTCCAATCACGATCAAACCTATGGCAGACAGAAAGGAAGTGGACATGATAGGTTAGTTATGCGCTCGCTTACTCCTACATGTAAATAGTAGGACTATACATATAAACTGTTGCAGCCGAGTCCCTCATCAAAATTACAGTGCTCTTCCTAGCTGCAGGCATGACATGTGCTCCATACTAACTGAAAAGTAGCTAAAATATAGAGCCCCAGTTTTACATCAGTTGGATATCAATCACAGATCCCTTGAAAAAACCACAAGCATCCAATAAAGCACAGCACATCAAACTACACGGAGATCCTGCCGCTTCCCCTTGACCGAGGCCCCGAATATTGCTAAGTACCACATTTCAGCGAGAAAATAAATTGGAACCCAAGATTGTATGAACCAGACGAAATGCTAGGCGTGGATGCAAGTGTCTGGGCCAATTTTACCGGATTCTGCAAAAAAAAAAATCTGTCCATCCAGTCCGCTGAACGCGTGCCAGCGATTATCCGGTCCACCAGAAAAAAGAAGTTCGTCAAACTAGAAAAAATGGGCCTCTATTGTACCAGATGCGGAGGCCAAATCTACCCGCGGGGAGAAACATAATTCGCCAAATTCCAACCCGACAGGAAACCTCTAGGCTGAGGTGAACCCGGAGCAGTAGTGGAGGCCTGGATGGGGGGATGGCGGGCAAAAACACTCACAGCTGCAGCGCCTCGAGGAACTTGTCGTGCTCCGGCTCCGTCCAGCTCTCCCTGGACTTGGTGATGGTGTAGGGCTTCCTCACCTTGGTCGCCTCCGCCGCGGACGCCGACGCCGAAGCCGCTGGCGGCACGGCCATCGGCGCCGCCGACGCGGCCACCGCCAGCTGATTCTCCTGCTGCTTCCCGCCCCCTCCGCCTCCGTCCCCGCCTCCTCCGCCCACCGCGGCGGCCGGGGCCGCGGCCTGGAGCGGCTTGGGCGTCGTGCTCATCGACACCATCCGCCGGCCGGCCGCGCGGGTTCCGGGTCCGAAATCCGAGTCCGAGCTGTGGTGGCTAGGGTTTCCCTCTCTCTCTCCGGTGCGTGCGACGCGAGGCTTGGCTTGGTTTGGTTTGGTTTGGTTTGGCTGGTGGTGGAATGATGGATGGATGGATGGATGGATGGGGTCTCGGGGCAGGACGGGTCGGCCGGGTCACACTTTTGCTGGTGTGGTGTGGCCGTGTGGGTGTGGCCGGCGCGTGCGCGCGTGTCCGTCCGAGCTCCGAGGCCAAAGCGAAAGAAATGGGGCCTCATAGCGATACGATGGGAACGCGGGGATGGGATGCCCCTCTCTACGCTTCGGGGCGCTTCAGGTCGGCCGTGGCCACAAGCGTGCGTGTCCTGGTCGGCCGGGTCGTACGTTCCCGATGCTCGCTCGCTCTCTCACGTGCACGCTGCACGCACCACGTGTGCCTGGGTTGGTTGGGTGTCTTCGGAAAGTTCATTGCCATCCTTCTCCATTTTCGCACTCGTTGGCCGTTCCGAACCTATTTTGGGTCACACGAAACTCGAATTTGGCCTAAAACGAGTTTTTCACATGCGTTTCCAAGCCGAGTTTTCGTGTTTGGTTAAAATTTAAAAAAAATTGATAATCTTTGAGCGAATATAGGTGATTTTCATTAATTTAGGGCGAATACATATATATATCACATAGAATTCAAGCGAACACCCGAATTTAAACTAGATTTAGGCTAATAACTAAAAAAACATAAAAGGCCGCCACCGCCGATGCCGACGCCGCTTCTACATGCCAAAATTGTTGTAGAAGCAGGTATAGCCGGTCCGCTTATCGTCGCCGCCGCGTTGTCATCGCCGGTGGTCGTGCGGCGGGACTCGCCGTGCCGCCGCCGCCTCCGTGCTGGTAGGAGGGCCGCCTTCGTCGCCGTCAAAGATGACGGCAGCGCTCGTAAGCGCAGCACGCGGCTGACCGTGCTTGTCGCTTACCGCCTCGCCGGCACGACACCGCCAAGATCCTCCCGCCCACTCGACCAAAGAGAATGTTCGCGACGCAGCTCCGGGCGTCTTGACGTCAGCGAGGATCGCTACATCGCCATCTTCAAGCGGTTGCCTCGCCAACAGCATCGCCTATTCGGCTCCCGGCCCGGCAGTGCACCGCCATTAGCACGGGCGACGAAGCGTTTGTCCGGAGCACTCATCACGCGGCGCGATGTCGCGTTGTTCTTCTAAGATCGACACCGGGCCTCGTGTGGCGAAGCTCGAGCCGCCGTCAAGAATCGCCCTGAAATGGAGGTTACGGATCTCCATGAGGTCCGTCCTCCATGGCGATACGCGGCTCGATCTTGTTGACGATCTCTCGGCTTACCAAGATGAAATTGGGATCCCGCCACCGAAGCTTCCGGGGTAGACGAACGCCCAATGGCGTCAGCCGTGTCATGGAGCATCCGCCTCTCACGGCCAGAACGCGGCGTCTGCCGCCGCCGCTGGTCGCCGAAACCGCCGCCACGTGGCGGGGAGTTCCAAGTTTGAGGTTCGCCGAGTTGGGAGAGCTGGAAGCCGAGAGTGAAGAGATCCGGCGAGACGGATTTTATAGGCAGGCGGGCGCTGAGGGACGGGCGAAGGTGTGGCGAGGGCGAGAAAAGCGGCGGAAGAAATTGTCCGCCGGTCCGTCGCGGGAGCCGAGGAGGCGGCGATGCGCGGCATTACGACGACGCGTGGCCGAAACGATGGGCGATTATCGTCCGGATCTCCGCGGGGTTTCAAGGCGGAAGGATGACGATGACTCGGTTTTCGTCGTTGATTGGGCAGGTCCACTCGCCGTCTGTTTTTTTTGGCCGAATTGGTTTCGTCCGGAGTTTTCAGGTGTTCCCAGCGATTCAGAAATGGTCTGAAACGTCCGGACCAAAATTGACTATATCTAGACGAAACCAGGGTTCTGAAAACACGACTGAACTGATTTTTGGCGTTCGAACGAAAATTTGCCCTGAGATCTGCGTATTAAGAAGCCGAGTGGAAACGCTCTCGGGCTCCCATTTTAGGCCCAGTTCTTTTGTGGCTTCTAGACAGCTTAACTGTAAAAATAAGCATATATAAGCCCAAAAGAACTCGATTTTAAGCCGTTTTTATCCACAGCCGGCTTCAATAGTTTCTTCACGATTGGGAAAAGCCGCCATACCCCAGCTTTCTACAGCTTCCCGCAGAACAAACGAAGCGCTATATGATGGTACCCCTAATTTGTAGGCTATTTACCTCAAAATGCCACCGCGCTCGTCCAGGTGGTTTTTACCGAAACGTTTTCTGAACCCACCCCATCGACACCTCCTCTCCCATATCTCTTTAAACAAACAGCAGCCTAGGGTTCCTCACCCCACACCTCCGCCGCCGCCGGTAGTAGGAGCAACTCCGGCCGCCACCCAAGCTACCCTTTCTCTGCTAAAACATTGACCCTCTTATCCCGGTTCGTTTCCATGGTGTAGGGGAACTCGCGGCTACCTCGTCGGCCAAGATCGAGCGGAGCTCCATTTCGCCTGCAGGGGTAAAATCTGCTGCGGCCGACCGACAATGCTGCCTCCTCCACCGACAGGGCCTCTACTGGCTAAGGAATCCTGCTGCCCCGAGCTCTTCCTGTGATGTGCGCCAGCTCCTGCCTCCTCTGTACCACTATTTCCTGTGCTGCTCCCTGCTGCACCAACGAAGACGTTCAGACAGAGCTAGTTCAGAGATACATGTGGCATAATTTTCTTATCGAGTATAGCTTGTAATTTCGGCAGTAGTACAGGTTGTAATTTCATTAGTGGTAGTGCAGTTTTGAACGATTGTAATTCTCAACTGATGCTACTGTGATTTGCATAGAATGTATTCTGTTAATTTTCAACGAAGAAATTAGCATGAAAACAAATTCAAAACAAAGTCAATATCAAGTGGTTGATGCTCTGGAATTGTTTTTCTTTATAAAATTAATATGAAAATAAAATAAAAACAACAACTCAATATTAGGTATAAAACTCAAAATCATCCTAGGGGCATTACAGACTTTTTATCATATAGCTTAGACAATAAGCTAGGACAATAAAAGCCGAAAAGAACTGGGCTATGGTTTCTCATGTGCTTATTTGCACCACTGTTTTTTAAACAGCTCAAGCCAGAGTAGCTTATGCACAAGCTAAAAAGAACTGGACCTTAGTACCGGCAAACGGGCCATCCTGTCCTGCGTGTAGCGGTCGGGTCAGGCGACGCGAGGAGGCAGACGGAGCAAGCGAGTTTGTTTTCTTTGCCCTGAAGAACACACACAGCTCTCTCGGAAACCATCAAGAGTTCGTTAACCTCCTCGTTTGTCTTTTTCCTCGGCAGGTCCATCAAGTTTTCAGGTCAAATCGTCGAGTCTCTTTTGGCCACTGACACGATGTTACGTACCACAACATACCTCTACTCCTTCCACCAACGAGTGCACTTTGGCGTTTTTAACAGCTTGTTTGGCGCCCATCGTTTGAGACTTACTTGGGACTAGAATTAAGGAATTTATTTATGATTTCAAGAATCAATTTGTTTGGCTGTCATGAAATTAAGGCTACAATTTTATCCATGGGTAAATTATGGGCATACTTTTATACCCATGGATAATACACATACTCTGTCATGGACCCACGAGGAAGTGAAGAAAAGATACCTAAAATTGAATTCGAAAGTATGGCCAGGATAATTATTCTATAAACTGGAGTTGATCGAGTGCCTGAGGCACGACTTTTAGTCTTTTCAACATCACATCAATTATAGTTGGCATGTTTTCTAGTTACACTAAATTCAGCAATGTGGATTTCAATTGGCTAGCTTAGTAGTTCACATTTCAAGATCTAATTTTTGTTTGATCGAGCTTCGCTGGCTTTCGGGTTCACTTACATCACTTAAATAGTCTACTGATAAATAAGAGGTTGCGCTCATATTTATCGACGGATCATAGGTCGGTGCGGGGGCGTACGACGCTCGCGGTCTGGACACAAGCGACGTCGAAGTTGCACAGAGTTGGTTGGTTTGATTAGAACGAAGGTGAAATTCTAGTCCACACGGGTCCGGATCCCTAGTGGTAATCGGAGTCGGAATTTGAGTACGAGTACCAGCCGGTGACAAACTGATGGAGGGGTTAACCTCTTGGGTGCCCGATCTTCACGGATCTCGTGGTCAAATCGATGGGAAAGCGAGGGGAAAGGGAGAAGGAAGGTAACACACACCTCGAAGAACACGATGAACACACGCAAAACTCACACGATACAAGGCCGATTGCTCCCGAACGGCCACCGGTCCGATAGAATCCTCGCAAGGAAAGATCGGTCAACGTGCTCCTCAAATCCACATCGAAGAGAAGAACACCTTGGGAGGGTCTTGACAACTTGGAGACGAGACATCGAACTCCAAGGCCTTGTTCAACGATGGATGCGTGATGCAAAGTCCAATCGAGGTTGGTGACGATAGTCGGTCCCCTGGTAAAGGGATGAGGCAAAACTAGAGATTCCACAATGGGGTTTTTTAGTCTATCATCTATGCCTAAGGGATACATGAGGGTGGAGGCTCTATTTATAGGCCAACCACTAAACAAGGGTAGTTTGGGGATAAAACTAGGGTTTGGTAAGTAAAGGGGATACATGGTGTGCCCAACTAGTCTGCAGCACCGCCAGAGCGGTAGTACCGGACTTGGGCAGAGTACCGCTGGTCCGGTAGTACCGCCTGGGACCGTAGTACCGCTTGCGATCTGGGCTTCACTGAGCCTTCACAGGTGGCGTAGTAGTGAGAGTGGCCCGTGAGTACCGGATCCGGGCGGTAGTACCGCGATGAGAGCATTTGGCTTGGCTGTGTCATCTGTTGGCGGTAGCATAGGGCGGTAGTGAGCAAGCGGTAGTACCGCCGGTCCGGTAGTACCACGGCTGCAGAGCATTTGGCGATCTGTCTTCTTCCGTCTCCTCTTCCAAGCCTCCGCCTTATGCGGCTTGATGTTCCGGCTTCCTCCCTTGCCTCAGACTTGTCAATGTGAACCTATCATGCATATGTGACGGAGTATGAAGTAGCATGCCATTAGATAGGGAAGGAAGTTTGCTCGCTTAGGGGAACTGATTCACCTATGGAGTCCATTACGACTTGTGGTAAGTTGGAGACCAAGATGTGGCAACGACCGTAGGTCGGCCACATCGCCCCTTCAAAAGAGTCGCCTCGACTCTACATGCTCATCACCAAGTAGAAGCGTCGAGACCTTCTTGATCCTGGGGTTCACCATATAGTCGTCCTCGGGAAGATTGACTTGACAACACTTCAATGTTCCTTCACCTTCCTTGAAGTCTACAAAGCTCACAACAAAAGCGAAGCAACACTCAAAGCGTAGCCAATTCATGAAGGTTATTGCATGAGTCCTCAAGTAGAAGGAAGTCACCTTAGCTTGTAGAGATATCTCGATGAAGGGTAGCCATAGGTAACTCTCTTCGGTTCTTCTTGTCAACATATTGTCCATAGAGGTTGACGTGTATGCACTTGTACCTTCATACAACAAAGACCAAGAAACATATGTTTGTGTGTGATAGAGGAGCATGTCATTTGTGGCATGTCCATTCTTGTTCACAACATGATTAGAACAACTCAAGTATAGCAAACGGGATGCATATGCATGGTCAATGTGCATGGAAATCGTTTGAACATCATCCAAATGTGGAAACTCAAAAAATCCATATAACATAGAAGTGGGGCATTCAAAGCATTGGATCCAAATTTCAAACAACATCTTTGATGCAAGAATAGGAGAATTTGGAAAAAACACAAAAGGAAGAATATCCAAAGCAACAGTATTATGTTTGCAAACAAACCAAATGAAAGAGCAAGTGGTCCTTATGTTTGTTGCAACAACAAGACGAGATTCTTGGAAGCTCTCATGACAATACATGTTCTTAAAGGAATTGTGGTTGCACACAAAACATCGGAAAGGTAAATTGTTCAACATTTTTGTTGCAACACACAAAGCATCATTATCTAATAGCAAAGAAACATGAATGTCACAAGGTGAGATAATACCATCAATATGCTTGCAATCAAACCATAGGAAAGAGCAATTTGCCAACATGAAAGATGCAAAGCATGCAAAAGGTATCAGAGCTGGGTTCGATCTTGAACTCACTTGTGGGATGCTCTCTAGAGCTCTTTTTGTCAACTCGTGCTCAACCGAGGTTGACATTCTCGTGCGGGCACCTACACACATCATATGTAAAAGGAAGAACGTGTGTGCATGGTAGAGATACACATCATCCATCATGACGTATCTCTTCTTGTGCACATCACCATTAATTTCAATCAAGTATGAAATAGATGCATGGTGAGTATGCAAGTGGGGAACATGCTTATCATGGCAATCATCAAAATCTCCAAAAATTGAGAAAGCTATGGGGGCCATCTCATTAGAACGCATATGATCAATATTGTTGCAAGCAAAACAAGTGAAATAGCAAGCATTCATCTTATCGCAAGCAACGGGAGAAATTGATTGACTAGCATGACAAGACAAGTCCGAAGCAATTGGAGGATACACACAAGATGCATAGCATGGCATGTTTATGGCAATGATATCGCAATCAAACAATTCCACATGATCAATATTATGCAAAGGCAAATCATCACATGGGAAAGTGGATGAAGCATATGTAATGTCACAAGTATCATCCATAGCATGCATATCCTCACAATTCATCATGTCCACTAGTGGGATCATGGCATCATCAACACCCTTATTGTTACCTTGTTCATACCTCTCATATGAAGTGGGTGTTGTGGAAGTAGTGGCCTCCTTGTGGACGACTTCGTCTTCTTGATGTATCCATGGCGTAGCATCCTCTTTATCCACCATGTACATCTTCTCCATTCGAGGCATCATTGCTTCATGGCTTGGCGCGTCTTCATCCATGGAACCTAGCATAACACAAGAGAACACACTAGAGGTAGAGGGTAAGTTGTTAGAAATCGAAATGGTCTCACTTGACCTATCAACCACCACTCTCAACTCACTAGGTGTATCGCTCATGCCCTCCAAGTGGAAGCACTCGATCTCACATAAGGTGGAGTCACTCATCGCACTCTTATTCTCACTCAAGTGGGCTAAGTGGCTCTCATACTCACATGGGATTGGTACCACGTCATCACTCAAGCATATGGGGGTAGGCTCGGTTTCCTCAACTCCATGCGCCTCCTTTGGTGAAGGGAAAATCCCATGCTCACCATTCTTGACCTTGTCGCCTCCAAGGTTGGATGCCATAAGATGGGCATCATTGCTCTCCTCCATGGTCTAAGGGAAAATCCCATGCTCGACCGTCTTGTGGCCATCTCATAGTAGTGGTGGAGGTAGGCTCATGCTATCCAACTTGGCGAAGTAGGCGTCTACATTTTCCTCGTTCATGAGGTCTTCGAATGCAAGCGTAGTCGTTGAAGCTTGATGGCGTGGACGAAGGCTTGCTCTTGGTGCCATTTTGGTGTTGGCACTAGTAGTTGAAGGTGCCTTGTGACGGTGTCGACGGAGGTCATTGGCGTGCCTTGCCGATGGTTGGTGTAGGTGGCGCACTTGGTCATCCACATGACGCTCGCGACGATTACCCTTGTCCTTGGCACGCTTCCTTATAAGTTCTTCTAATGAGCACAAGGCATCATTAGTCTTGGCGACCATGCTCATGTTTTTGTCGAAGTCATTGTCCATGTCCTTCTTGAAGTTGTGGAGGTCGCTCTCGAACTTGTCCATTTCATGGTGGACCTTGGCGCACTCGAGGCGTAGGCTCCGTCTTGGCCGGTGCGACTTGAGGAGCTTGTCGTTGTCGTTCTTGAAGTCGCCCATGCTTGGGGAGTTGTTGTTGTTGTAGCACTCCATGTCACCCAAGCATGCGGAGCCATTGTCGGTGTTGTGCTCCGTCATGTCCTCTATACTTGTGGAGTCGTAGTCATGGTGGCTCATCATGGATTCTTCATAGATATCATCCTCGGTTCCGGAGTCCCTAGACATGATGCACAAGACCAAGAGGTGTATATGGAAGTGGTAGAGGGTGTTAGGGATACAACGTCAAACCTTACTTTACCTTGGAAGATCGTATCGTGCAAGTGGCCACACTTGAGAGCAATAAACCAAGCAAAGTGAAGTTCACGCGGAACACCAAAACCAAATACTAACCAAAAAACACACACACACAAGGCCTATGGTGGATAGGTATGGAAAATGGCATGTCAAGAACCAATCCGAAATCAAGATGTTGTAATGGCAAGTAAAGAACCACAATAATCACATGGCAAACAAGTTAATCCACAAGATAGGAAATATATACAAGGAAACACACACGGTGGGATAAATGGGACTTGTGTGACGGAGAAAGTGAGCTAAGAACCAAATGATTACCTAGCGAAGACTATAAGCTCGTGTCACACAAGTACAAGGAGAGACGCTAGTTCGATTGCACAAAATTGGTGGGCTACAAGATATGCATAATAAGTACCACCTATATGATGTTCATCGAGCTTGCGCTTCCTATTCTATGAGGCACATGTGTATCTCTTTTTTTTCTCTTTTCCTTTTTTCTATTTTTTTCTTTTTCTTTCTATTTTTCTTTTTATTTCTTTTTCACTTGCCTCTTCCTTGTGCCAACAACTATACAAGATAACTATATGAGATAGCGCTCACAATGTTTGCTCGGAATCTACAAGGTATCAGATGTGCATAGCCCAAGCAATCATAAGAGGAACTAGTCTCAATAGGTGTTTGTTGCTCGCAAATATAGTGGGGTTCACAAAGGAATGCAAGTGGGGAGAAGTCACGGAATGTTTATACCTTTCGTCGACGATCTTCACCCTTTATTGTTGGATTCCACCTTGATCACGGAATTTGGATGGAGTAGATAGCATGAACCATGTGGATGATGATGTAGAGCTCCTTCTCCTCTTCGAAACGAGCTAAAGAACACCAAAATCCGAGTTCGAATGCAAAAGTTATGCTCAAAACGGTGAGAGGCTGAAATCTGGGAACCTGCTGTTTTCTTCGTCTTGGGGTAGTACCGGATTTTGGTACCGGTGGGCGGTAGTAGTAGATTTGGAGCGTAGTACCGCTCAGAGAAAACCAGATCCGACGCGATTTGAGTTAGAAGCGATTTGGGCGGAAAATCTTCAAGAAAAACACCAAATCGACGGGGGAAATCAAGGAATTAGGCTATGGGAACGCAAAGGAAGGTAGATCAACAAGTTTAGCAAGTAATACACGGATCAAAACCTACCAAAACACACTCAAATCACAGATCGATCCAAAACAAGAATTGGGGCTATTTTTGGTGGAATTTTTGAATTTATGGGGAAAAGACCAAATCGATGAGAAATTCGTGGCAACCAAAAGCTGCTGATACCAGATGATGGAGGGCTAACCTCTTGGGTGCCCGATCTTCACGGATCTCGTGGTCAAATCGATGGGAAAGCGAGGGGAAAGGGAGAAGGTAGCGGAAGCGAACAGACACCTCGCGAAGAACACGATGAACACACGCAAAACTCACACGATACAAGGCCGATTGCTCACGAACGGCGGCCACTGGTCCGATAGAATCCTCACAAGGAAAGATCGGTCAACGTGCTCCCTCAAATCCACATCGGAGAGGGAAGAATACCTTGGGGAGGGTCTTGACAACTTGGAGACGAGACATCGAACTCCAAGGCCTTGTTCAACGATGGATGCGTGATGCAAAGTCCAATCGAGGTTGGTGACGATAGTCAGTCCCCTTGGTAAAGGGGATGAGGAAAAACTAGAGATTCCACAATGGGGGTTTTCTTTAGTCTATCATCTATGTCTAAGGGATACATGAGGGGTGGAGGCTCTATTTATAGGCCAACCACTAAACAAGGATAGTTTGGGGATAAAACTAGGGTTTGGTAAGTAAAGGGGGATACATGGGCTGTGGCCCAACTAGTGCTGCAGCACCGCCAGAGCGGTAGTACCGGGCTTTCGGTAGTACCGCTTGGTCTCAGTACCGCTGGGACCGTAGTACCGCTTGATCTGGGGCTTCATTGGAGCCTTGGCTGGTAGCGAGGCGGTAGTGCGGTCTGCAGTACCGGATCCGGGGCAGTAGTACCGCCGTGATGAGAACATTTGGCTTCTTGCTGGTGTCGTCTATTCTTGGCGGTAGCATAGGAGGTAGTCTTGCCAGGGTAGTAGCCGCTGTGTCCCAGAGTACCTGCGATGCAGAGCATTTGGCAGTCTGTCTTCTTCCGCCTCCTCTTCCAAGCCTCCGTATTGTCGGGCTTGATGTTCCGGGCTTCCTCCCTTGCCTCCGTACTTATCAATGTGAACCTATCATGCATATGTGATGGAGTATGAAGTAGCATGCCATTCAATAGGGAAGGAAGGGGGCTCGCATAGAGGAATGGATTCACCTTTGGAGTCCATGACGACTTGGTGTAAGTTGGAGACCAAGATGTGGCAACGACCGTAGGTCGGGCTACATCACAAACCAAGAGTCGGAACCTGCTATAAATAAAGGCTAACACAAGCATGCATGGCTCCTTGGATCGAGTAGCAATAACACAATGGGATGGTCTTCGCCACCGCGATGCATGGCTACCCTAGACGACGACGTAGCCATCGCCACACTGGCGCACTGGTGGAAATGATGCCTTTAGTTGAGGTCAAAATTGGGCTTACGAACCGGTGTTAAAGGGGGTGCACGTACCAGCGTGGCCCGTGCAGCAAAAAGGCGCACCCCCTTTAACACCGGTTCGTGGCCCTGCACCAGCGGCCTGCGCACCCCCCCTTTAAGACTGGTCCGTGGCTTGAACCGGTGTTAAAGGGGGTGCACCTATATAATACACCGCAGCAGCACACACACCCCTCTCATTTTTTCACTCTCTCATTTTGGAGCTTAGCAAAGAGGGTGAGAGGTGTGCTAGTTTCTGTTTTCTTTCTATGCACAAGAGGTGTTCGGTGAAATGCCCGAGAGCTCGAATTAAGTTTTCTCGTTGCTCTTTCCTTCTCGGTCGAGGTCGGCAACTTTATCCTTTCATGTGTCATTGATGTACTATAAAAGTGGTCATCTCCCTATTAATTCTATGATGTATTGTAATGATTTTTTATATACGTAATTAATTATATAATGCAGATGAACCGGGAATGGATGTACGGTGACCGACGCACTTCCGAGTATATTACGGGCCTCCAAAATTTCATCGTTGTGGCTAAGGCAAACCATGGTCACAATGGTTATGTGTTGTCCATGTGTTGACTGTCAGAACAAGAAATACTAATCAAATATCAAAACCATTCACGCCCACCTGCTTCGGTCTGGTTTCATGTCCAGCTATAATTGTTGAACCAAGCATGGAGAAAGAGAGGTTATGATGGAAGACAGCGAAGAAGAAGAGGATGACGACAACTATCATAATATGTATCCTGAATACGATGATACTCCAACAGGGGTAGATGAAGATCAAGAGGCAGCAGATGGGCCGCTGATGACGATCTTGATCGGGCCATTACTGATGCAAAGGAAGAATATGAAACTGAAAAGGAGAAGGAGAAGCTGGAGAAAATGTTAAAGGATCACAAAACATTTTTATACCCAACTTGCGAAGATGGCCACAAAAAGCTAGGTACCACACTGGATTTGCTGCAATGGAAGGCAGAGAACGGTGTGACTGACAGCGTATTTTCAAAGTTGTTGGTAAAAATGAAGAATCTGCTTCCAAGAAATAATGAA
The DNA here is from genome assembly GCA_030063025.1 of Avena longiglumis. Taxonomy (NCBI): domain Eukaryota; kingdom Viridiplantae; phylum Streptophyta; class Magnoliopsida; order Poales; family Poaceae; genus Avena; species Avena longiglumis. Next base: position 11,783,688 of record CP125979.1, read on the forward strand.
TTGCCCGACAGTACATACCAAGCAAAGAAGGTTGTCTACCCTCTAGAATTATACGTGCAGAACATGCATGCCTGCATTAATGACTACATCCTCTACCGCGGTGAGAAGTATGAGAATTTGGATGCATGTCCGTTATGCACTGCACTGCGGTATAAGATCAGACGAGACGACCCTGGCGATGTTGAGGGCGAGGCCGCTAGGAAGAAGGTTCCTACCAAGGTTATGTGGTATGATCCTATAATATCATGGTTAAAATGTCTCTTCCGAAACAAAGAGCATGCCAAGTTGTTGTGATGGCACATGGAAGACCGTAAGAAAGACGCGATATTGAGACACCCCGCTGATGGGTCACAGTGGAGAATAGTCGAGCGAGAGTACCAGGACTTCACACATGACGCAAGGAACTTAAGGTTTGGTCTAAGTACAGATGACATGAATCTTTTAGAAGAGCAGAGTTGCAGTCACAACACCTGGCATGTGACTTTATGTATCTATAACCTTCCTCCTTGGTTATGCATGAAGCGGAAGTTCATTATGATACCAGTGCTCATCCAAGGCCCGAGGCAACCCGGCAACGACATTGATGTGTACCTAAGGCCATTAGTTGAAGAACTTTTACAGTTGTGGGACAAACCAGGTGTACATATGTGGGATGAGCATAAAGGGGAGTCATTTGACCTACGAGCGTTGCTTTTCTTAACCATCAATGATTTGCCTGCTCTTAGTAACATTTCAGGGTAGACAAACAAGGGATTCAAAGCATGCACGCACTGTTTAGATGAGACTGAAAGTGTATATTTGGATAAATGTAAGAAGGTTGTGTACCTAGGGCATCGTCGATTTCCTCTGAAGCTGCATCCCGTAAGAAAGAAAGGCAAGCATTTCAAACGCCTAGCAGAACCCCGGAGGAATCATGTCCTCCGTACTGGTGAGGAGGTAGTTGGTATGGTCAAGGACCTAGAAATAATCTTTGGAAAAGGTCATGGCAGTCAATCTGTTCCGAATGACGATGCCGTACACGCGCCCATGTGGAAGAAGCAATCTATATTTTGGGACCTACCCTATTGGAAAGTCCTAGAGGTCCGCTCTTCAATCGACGTGATGCACGTGACAAAGAATCTTTGCGTGAACCTGCTAGGCTTATTGGGAGTGTATGGGAAGACAAAAGATACACCGGAAGCACGACAGGACCAACAACGTACGAAAGAACCTAAAAAAGCCTATGCATCCTGAGAACGAGAAGGATAAAGGCCGCCACTTAACTCCTGCCAGCTACGCTCTTACCAAAGCAGAGAAGGAAATCTTTTTTGAATGCCTGAGCAGTATCAAGGTCCCGTCTGGCTTCTCGTCGAATATAAAGGGAATAATAAATATGGTAGAGAAAAAATTTCAAAACCTGAAGTCTCATGACTGCCACGTGATTATAACGCAATTGCTTCCGATTGCATTGAGGGGGCTTCTACCTGAAAATGTTCGAGTACCCATTTTGAAGCTTTGTGCATTCCTCAATACAATATCTTAGAAGGTAATCGATCCAGAAAGCCTACCAGGGTTATAGACAGATGTGGCCCAATGTCTTGTCAGCTTTGAGTTGGTGTTCCCACCATCCTTCTTCAATATTATGACGCATCTCCTGGTTCACCTAGTAAAAGAGATTGCCATTCTCGGTCCTGTATTTCTACACAATATGATCCCCCCTTTGAGAGGTACATGGGAGTCTTAAAGAAATATGTTCATAACTGTGCTAGGCCAGAAGGAAGCATCTCCAAGGGCTATGTAACAGAGGAGGTCATTGAGTTTTGTGTTGACTTTATTCCTGACCTTAAGGCGATTGGTGTTCCACAATCACGACATGAGGGGAGACTGCGTGGAAAAGGCACCTTAGGATGTAAAGCAATGATATCTAGGGACGAGCATTCTCTCAACCAAGCACACTACACAGTTTTACAAATATCTATCTTGGTTGCCCCGTATATCAATGAACACAAGAATTTTATACGCCTCAAACACCCGGGACAGTCTGATGAATGGATTAGAAGTGAACACATGACAAGTTTTGGCGGCTGACTATAAAGACTTCTCACGAATAACACCACTGTTGGAGACAACTGTACTTGTTGGCCAGGACACCATCTTCGACTATATGTACTTTCCAAGGGTACGAGATAAATGAGGATACATTTTACACGATATGCCAAGATAAAAAGAGCACCAACCAAAACAGTGGTGTCCGCTTCGATGCAGCAGAAGACAATGGGCAAAAACCACGTATTATGGGTTCATAGAGGAGATATGGAAACTTGACTATGGACCTAATTTTAAGGTCCCCTTGTTTCGGTGCAAATGGGTCAAGCTGACAGGAGGAGGGGTCGAGGTAGACAAGAAGTACGGAATGAGAACAGTGGATCTCAACAATCTTGGATACTTAGACGAACCATTCGTCTTAGCCAATGTTGTGGCTGAGGTTTTCTATGTGAAAGACATGTCTACCAAACCGAAAAAAAAAGAAAAAGTAAGTAAACAGATACATCACATGATGGGCCAAAGCGTCACATAGTTCTTTCAGGGAAAAGAAACATCATGGGAGTGGAGGACAAGACAGACATGTCAGAAGATTATTATAAGTTTGATGAAATTTCGCCCTTCAAAGTGAAGACTGACCCAACCATCCTGTTAAACGGTGCTGATACTCCATGGTTACGGCGACGCGATCATAAGATTGACTATATGTATTAAATTAGCCATTTTTTGGCACACATATGTATCTCAACATGGAAATCAACTAGATGATACCCCGCGCGTTGCGGCGGGAATACATGCAACATTTACTAAGCAGTAACCAGATGTTAAAAACATGTTAAATAACATAATATATCTGTTCTAAAAGGTACAATAGGACATATATAATATTATACTATATGTATCTTATATTTATTCAGCTAGTTGCTAGAAAATTAGTTTTGAAAAACGATCCATAAAATTTTTTGTCCAGATAAAAAGAACAATGTAGTGTCAGATATAAAGAACACAAAAAATAGTGTTATTTATAAATATATGATCACAATTTACACGTTCGACTTAGGTTGCAGAGCTTGTCGATTTCTCCAATCAAGTCTCTAACAGGGGTGATATCGAAGTACGTGATCTGAATCACTGATCAGAGAGATGTTCCTTACCTATTACCCAGCTAATAATTATGTAGACGCAATACTTTTACTATATGTACAAATAGCAATACCAGGAGGCACTTGCCTGTGATGTATTTGGTGGTAAGGATCAAAATATGCAGTTGGATAAAATCCTGACAATACTTGAGAAAACATCACTGATATTAGAAGGTGACGATGAGCCATGGGAGTGATGCTTTTCCAGATGGAGCACAGCTCCTGGCTCCTGTTAAAATCATAAAAAAAAATGATCAGTTGTAATAGATTTAACGGAACTTGGAAAACTTTGGTAGTGCCAAAGAGGTAGAGATGACCGAAGACATCTGTTTTACGCAGAAATAGAGAGGCACACCTAGAGAGTACCTAGAGAGTATTGTCCTCAGGCTCATACTTTTGCCGACAGTCGTTGAGACTCGAGATCGACAGATGCGTGCAATGACGCGGAGATGAACGAACATACGGCTAATCAACTTTGGTATTGGGTCGATCCCTCATGAAAGGCTGGAAAGCACAATGTGCAAAGCTAGCTTGATGCGTGGCTTGATGCCAAGCTAGCTAGTTAATGCCTCGATCAATTTCTTGTGTAGTACGAGACATCAGTGTTGGCAGGGTTGAGGAAGAATACCTGAAAAATACAACAACCGACAAAGCCAGATAAAACAACCAGACGACCAAGGCAGTTAAATTTTCCATCAGCGTTGGCATCGAAAATTCGATCGAGGAAGAGCGACGCAGCGTCAACCTTGAATGGCCGCGGACAATCGGATCTAACTTTCACCTGCTGAGCCACGTAAATAAACTCATATGAGGAAATTAGAGAAGAAAAAAATCAATATTGATTTTGTAGAAACACGTGATCCAGATAAGATGGGGGCTTCAAAGGTCCTAGAATGAGGAGATTGAAGAGGAAGGGGCGACGGAAGATTGAAGAGGTGAGCAACAAAACGTTAGGAAGAGGAAGATCTGGTGGAGGAGTGAAGAGAGGGATGTAAATCAATAGGTAGGCCGTAGGAGTTAATTAGGGAGATAATTGGTTAGCAACGCCACTGCCCAACCTTAGTTTTATTTTGGTCTCAGGTGGTGAAATATCTAAAATAATCATGGTGACGTGGCAGTGGGTATGAGTGATAACCAATAGAAAGAATTGGGGTGATGTGGCATGCTTGCATGTTGAGAGAAATAGGCTAGTGGGACTCCTATTTAGATATAGAAGATGTCATATTTCTTCCGTTAACACTATATATATTAAATGAGCCATTTTTCTTCCCGCTTCTTCCCGCCATATATGTAGGATTGGCCTCCATTGTCATTGCACATCTCTAGACTCATATATGTAACCTCATCACTTTTTCCCATGACTTCCATCATACCACTAACCCCCAGGGAGGCGGAGGCGCTTTGCGCCTCGAACTACCCCTGCCCGCCGGGCTACTGCGTCCCCGTCGGCTGGATGCTGAGCGCTGGAGGCGTGCCGGTTCCTCCTGTCCCTCTAGGTGTGGCGCGCCGGATGGCCATCACGAACCACTACTACTTCGAGCTCACGCCAGAGCAGCGGAGGAATCTCAACTGGCATCCCGACTTGGGAAGCCTTCTTCAGGGATCGGCATGAGAGGGTGCTCGCTAGGCACGAGGAGGACGGCCCACCTCCTCCGAACTTCAATGAGGTCGGGCTTCGGTTGTGGTGGCGCAACCGGATTCTCCAGAGCGTCATGGCCTACGACACGGCCGCCGACTCTAACCCCCACCTGCGCTACCCTCAAGTCCAGCACATGCGTACTCAGCCTTCAAGGTTCAATTACGGCGAACCCGACGACGACAGTGACGACGACCGCGGTGAGTACGACAACTACAGTGGCGAGTATTATAAGTGTAGGCAGGAGCATGGCTGAATCACTCTAACATTTCAAAACAAGTTCGGCCGATTGTGACTTAATATGGCCATGTATATTAATTTTTAGTTCTTCTATGTATCTTAATTTTCAGTCGTGCTTTATATAACTTACTGTTAGTTGCGTTATGTACTTTAATTCTAGTTCTATCGTAATAAAATTTTCTTTCCGCCCATTATTTCCCGCCCTTTCTTCCCGACCTTTTCCTCCTGCGCATTCTGCCCGCTCTTTCCCATTTGTTACTAGTTTGAATAGTTAGAAACAAAAAATATTTTAGGATTATTTATTCAAATGCAAACACCTTTCATGTTGAAAGTTTTGTCAGATTCCAAAGTATACAAAAGATGCTAAATTTAAATATCCAAACAATTCAAAAATGTTAATAGAAAATAAAATATGATTTGCTCTAATTATTTTTCATTTTCTAAAAATAGGGTTAGATTCCTTTTGAGATGCTTAATATTTCTTAAGTTCAAAGTTTTAGGGTTTGACTATTTTATTTTTGTCTTAATTGAATAATCAAAATTCATATGTAAGTGTTTTAATAATTTGAAAAAAAAATCATCTATAGTAACTATAAAATGTTTTTATATGAATGGATAGATCTTATTTTTATGAAAACTATGATATATTATTCATATTTTTCTGAGTTGAAATGAAAAAGATATGAATTTTCTAAATTCTATCCTATTTTTGGGAATTAAAAATGCCCCCTCCTTTAACACCGGTTCCAGCCACGAACCGGTGTTAAAGGGGGGTGAGTGCGCACGAAACAAATTCCCGACACCACCCCTCTTTAACACCGTTTCCGGCCACAAACCTGTGTTAAAGGGGGTGTCTTGTAAACAATCCCTTTAACACCAGTTCGTGGAACCGTGTTAAAGGGTATAAAGCCTTCCTCTTCCTCTTCCCCACCAATTCGATCAAGCAGAGGAGAGAGGAGCATGACGGAGAAACTGAGACACCGGCAGGCTGCTCGACCGCGCCACCGCCGTCCGCCGTCGTCGCCGCCGCGCCAACGCCGTCTACCATCCTTGTGATACGTCGGAAACATATCTATAATTTTTTATGCTCCATGCTTGTTTAGTATCTACTTTGATTTGCTTTGTCTACACTTTGAGGTACTTTTTACATGTTTTCTGGTACTAACCTATTAACAAGTTGCCATAGTGCCAGTTGTCTGTTTTCTGCTATTTTTGGTTTCAGAAAAGCTAGTAAAGAAATATTCTCGGAATTGGACGGGACAAACATCAAAGTCAATAACTTTCTGCGGGGAACAAGAAGTCAGAAAGAGAGACGAGGAAGATGACGAGGTTTAATCTCGTCAATGCCCATTGTTATGGACTTGGGTTTTGGAGAAGATGGGGATGCTGGACATCGCGAAACGGTTAGCAAACAAGCAACAAGGGGACACGAGGTTTACCCAGGTTCAGGCCCCTGGAGGGAAAACCCTACTCCTGCTTGTCTGCTCTGATTATGGTGGAACCGAAGGTTCTGAGGTGCAGATGCACCGGGCGTGGAGGTGTATATGCGGTGGTGTGCGAGAGATTGTAAGAGAGCCTCCTCGTCGTGCCCTCCTGACCTTTATATAGAGATAGGCAGGTCCCAGGCACAGATCGAGTCGGTTACAGGTTTTAGGGTTTACCCCTTTGAATTTTCTATCTACTCTAGTCTTGTTGTCCAAGGATCCGCAGGAGTCATGGGCCCTGGCCACCTGAAAGTCTTCATGGGCTGGCGCATATTCTCGTGGGCCTTCCTTGGGCTGGACCAGGTATGCTAAGGTAGTGTACCCGTAGGATATAACCATGTCAAGAGCCTCGAGTGTTCAATCAGATTCGTGAGGACTCTTCAATCCTTCGGGTGCAGCTAATTCGAGTGTGTAGGGATTGTTGATACGTGTGCATGACTCTCCCGACGGATCAGGGTCAGTTAACTGTCTTAGGACAAACCAACACGATCTTCTTCAGATTCGAGTCCCTCGACTCAAACCCGGAACATATGCTGGCGTAATTCGACTCAGGCCACGGAGGACTTACAGGAGTGGAATTCCAGTGAATTTTAAATGATGTACCCAACACGTCCGTCGGGATTTTTCATCGCGCCTGCTGGCACGGATTCTTACTAGCAGAGCGCAGTCGTGTGAGTTACCAGGCCATCAGATGGTATCTGTAGGTCTTATCTTTGCGTCACAGACGCAACATCCGAATGTTTATCACCGCGGAGGTGTTTCGGGTGGCCAAGGAGAACGTTGCTCATTTAGCGTTAATTGAGGCAGAGTTGCCGAAAAAGTTTTTGCATACTGATCCCCAGGATCGCAGTCGAAGATTCATAAGGTGCGCAATCAGCGCTCCCTATGGGAGTAGCCCCCGAGTGTCTATTAGAGTCGCAGACTCGAGCAGAGACTTTAATTCAGCCGTTGTTTGGCTTCAGGTCCGTAGGACACAATTTTTTTGGATGCTTGAATCCATCCTCCTTATGGGAGTAGCCCCGAGTCCGTAGTGGAGTCGCATACTCTACGTAGGACTCGAAGAATATTTTCATGGTATAGTATTTTGATTACTTTTCGCGCCGGTATCATGATAGAGTAGCCCCCGAGTAGTTAATCGAATCGTAGATTCGAGTGAGTACTCTTAGTTGTGTAGCCGAAGAATTGTAACCGTTGCTAGTATAGATTTTGATGACATCAGTGCTGACGATCGGTGACCTCAAGCGTCTGCGGCGCCAGAGATGACTTGACTGGGCGAACATGGATCCCACCTTCTGACTGTGAGTTGACTGGTCACGCGCAGCGCGGAGATAATTACGAGGTCGCCTTGATTTCCGTGCATAGTGGACGACGTGTGAGCGACGATTCGCTGCTGTGCTGACACGTGGACGGCTAGACCTTGATGTTGGCTCTAGGTCTTCCCGATGGACAGTCTTCGTGCATCGTCCTCGTCCTTATAATCATTGGGGAAAGGTGAATTTGGTTTCACCGCAGCCATTCCTGTTTCACTGCTCCCATCTTCTTTGAGCTTTTCTCACTGCGTGCTGGAATTTCCCCGAGCCTTTCCTTCCTTGTTTCTGCGTGCTCGTCGTTGTCGCCGCCGCACTGCAATGGGGAAGCCCAAGAAGTCCTCCACTGCAGTTGGCACCAGTGCGGACGCCGGCGGCAAAAAGGGTTCTGCCGCCACCCGCATCACCGACGGTGGCTGGCGGCGATCGGAGACGCGTGAGGGTGACCTCCGCAAGCTCCGTGAGCGGGGCCTGATCCCGCAGGATAGGGAGGCCGTCAAAATTCCCGACGACGAGGTAATTCCCCGTCCTCCCGCTGGGTTTCGGGTTATGTTCGTCGTCTTTGTCCTTCGGGGCCTTTCCTTCCCAATCCACGATTTTCTCCGTGGATTGCTTTTTCTTTACGGCGTCCAGCTTCATCATCTTTCGCCAAACTCTCTTCTTCATGTCACCTGCTTCATCACATTTTGCGAGTGTTGGCTCAGTATCGAGCCACACTTTGGTATCTTCTGAAAACTCTATTCCGTGAAGAGGCAATCTGGCTCTGATGGTGTTTACCCCATTGGGGGTTGCATCATTTCCCTCAAATCCAACCTTCTTTTCTTCTCCTTTTCTATGTCCAAATCTATCCAGTACTGGCGGAGGCGATGGTTTTACATCCGCGAGTCCATAGTGGCCGGACAGGAATTTGGCCTTGCTCCTTTCGACCCCTCCCATAAAATCAAGCCGAAGAGGTCCTGGAAGAACCAGATCTTGGATGGCGAGGTGGCGGAGATAGAGGGGCTCTATCGTCGAGTGGAAGATCTTCAGCTGATTCCGGATAAGGAGGTGAACGGTGTGGATATCATCCGTACCTTTCTCAAACGTCGGGTGCAGCCGCTCTAGGCTAGAGCGCACCCGATGTTTCTTTATTCTGGTCGCCGAGATCCGACTAGGGTTTCGGCTGAAGAGTTCTCCAAGGAGGATCTCGACGGGATTCTTTGCCCGCTGCTGAAATACAAGGCTGGAGAGGATATCCCGGGAAAGTCGCTGACTTCTCTGTTCTTCGCTTCTCGTCTGGTTCCGCAGGTGTAGATCTATGACTTGCGCGTAGCGCTATTTTCGATTGCGTTTTCCTTGTACTTTTTTGTGCTAAAAATTTGTTTCCTCCTTACGCAGGAATTCAAGGTGCCAGGCATGTCACCTCCGCTGCCCGAATTGTTCCCGGATGCACTGGACAATGAGGTAGTGGACTCCATGTCTAAGCTTCCATCGGCGCGGTCGCCGGCCGAAGAAGCCATCGAGTCGAGCGAGGAGCGCACTCGAAAGCGGACCCGGAGCTCAAGTGAAACGTCAGATGCTTCGACTCCGCCGACTCCTAGGGACCCGTTGTGCCTTGAGCGTCACAGTGATGGTCATGGGGGCTCTTCCTCTCTTATTCCCCGCTGTCCTGCAGGTCAGTGGCGCCGCACCGTAGCGGAAGAAGGAAGAAAGCGAGAGGACCCGCTTTCAACTTGAGCGATTTCGACTCGTAAGTTTTTCCAGTTGCCTTTTTCTTTCTTTTGATTTTGCTTGATTGCTCTTGTCTGATGTTTTCCTTTGCAGCCACTCTTCCGACGACTCCTTCAGCGATGGTGCTCGGGAGATGGTGGCGGAGTCGAAGGTTGTTCCTCCTCCTCCTCAGACGGTGTCCGCCTCTAAGGGCGCTGCTCCGAACCTTTCTCCGCAGGAGGCTCGGGTGGTTGTCCCGTAGAGGACTTCGGCTGGACCTTCGGAGTCGCCGTCTGATCACGTAAGTTTCTTTTCTCTTGCCACAGGGGGATCCCCCGGGAATTTTCGGGTGATCTGCTGATCACTTTTTTTTTGCTTCTTGTCTCGGGGGAAGCCCCCGAGCAACTGTAGGATGATCTGCTGATCGTTTTTCTTTGAGTCTTGGGGGGAGCCCCCGAGCGTTTTTCGTATGTGTAACTTGTTTTGCTCGTTCTTTGGGCATAGCCCCCAAGCCTTTCTTTTGACGAGTAGTGCCTTTTGCGGCCTTTTGTGCAAGGCGCCAACCAGCTGGTGCAGCAGCACCTGGCGTTGGAGGCCAGCTTCAAACAGCTTTAAGGTATGTTCACGAGTTGATATTTTCGCTGCCTCTTATATTTCCTTTTCTATGGTCTGATAAGTGTTCTGCTGATTGCAGAGGACAAAAATACCACCCTCCGTGAGCTTGATGCTCTCAAAAAGAGCATTGGGCGAGCGGAGAAGAAAGCCGAGGACGCCGTTGGTGCGAAGGAGCGCCTTGAGCAGGAGTTAGCCAACGCAGCTGAGGCTAAGGGGTGCCTGCAGGAGGAGGCGACGGACCGCGGGGAGCAACTCGCCACCGCTATGGCCTCGTGCGAGAAGGAGGTAGCCGACAAGCTGATGGCGGATGCCAAGTCTATTTCGGGTGAGTGGTTTCGTCTTTCCCTTTTTTTGGCTTCCTTGTCTTTTCTTGCTGTGCTTTGTATTCACATTGCCCCTTTTTTTCTCTTAAGATGCCGCGGGCATCGAATTTGACCGTGGTGTCCTGGAGCACGAAAGTGATCTGGATGATGCCACTACGGCGGTCGAAGACCGCTGCAGTACCGTGGTCGTCTCGCTTGCCAAGGCCAAGGAGGTTCTTGGGCGCTTCTATAAGGAGCTCGTCCCCAAGGGCGTCGCCCTCGAGGATGTCAATGCCTTGGCGGATGCGCTGTCACCAAGCACTGCTGGCATAAGCGCAAGAAGGCATTGGTGCGTCGTCCGTCGATATGGCCCCGGCCTTTGAGCGGAGTTGGATCTTCCTCGTGTCACCTCCGGATGCCAATGGCTCACGACGGATCCGAGGTAGCCTTCGCTTCACGCTTCCGCCAGTAAGCGTTATGGGCGAAGTTGATTGACTTGGCTGCCGAGTACGCTGAGGCAGCAGGGAGAGGCCAAGATCAGGCAATCCGGCTCCGAGGCTACTCAGGATGCAGCTTCTTAGGCCTTGTAGTTGTAGGATAGCTTTTGTTTCCAGCTCTTGTAATTATATCTATGAATAGTCCATGCGCCACGTAGTGGCTTTTTGCTGTACATAATGAATTTCCGAGTTCTGTGTTCATTCGTCTGCTTGTTCATATCCTTGTCTTATTTTACTCTATGGGCCTTGTGATGATCCGTTGACACTGTCGCACCACCGCTGCCATCCCTGGATGTGCGTCGCAGCTTGTGTTTCTTCAAGACTGCATCCGTAGTCTTGAGAAAGAATTGCTTGGAGTGCGTGGCCACGCCGATGTTTGGAAATCGAAGGCAGAGCGAGGCACTGCCAGAGAGGAGTATTTGATGGGTGGGCCCTACCCTGCGCCTGGGTAGGGTTTGACCCCCCTGGTCGCCTCCTCGGCCTCCCCCTTCGCCTATAAGAAGCCCCCGATGCAGAAACCCTAATACCCGATCAAATCTCCACAAAACCCTCTGTAGTCGCTGCCACCGTCGTCCCTAGATCGGGGGGATCTGAAGTTCTTCGTGGCACCCTGCTGGAGGGGAGATCATCCCGAAGGCCTTCTCTTCGGTATGATGCGTGAGTAGTTCCACCTTGGACTATGGGTCCATGTAGTAGCTAGATGGTTGTATCTCCTCCTTTGTGCTTTCATGTATAGATCTTGTGAGCTCCGTTCATGATCAAGATCTAATGTATTTGTAATCATGCATGTTGTGTTTGTGGGGATCCGATGGATATTGAGATTATTGTGTTGGTTTGATTAATGGTTTTGTCTTTATGATTCTATCATGTCTGTGTTGTTTGTGATCTTGCATGCTCTCCGTTGTTAGTAGCTATCTTGGCCAAGTAGTTGCTAGTTACTCCAAGAGGGGGTATTTATGCTCGATAGTAGGTTCATGCCTCTAGTTTCCAAGGGAAGTGACAGTAATCTCTTCGGTTGTAGATGTATTGTTGCTACTAGGGAGAAAACAACGGTCTCTTGTTCATGGAACATGTGGACTGTTTACCTTACACACTTTGCTTAAATCAGTTGTCTGTTGCTTGCAACTTAGTACTGGAGGGGGGTCGGATGATAACCTGAAGATGGACTTCCAGTCATAGATGCAGTTGGATGACGGTCTATGTATCTTGTTGTATTGCCCAATCGAATCTCATAGGATCTTAATGTCTAGTATTGCATTGTTATGCCTTGCTCAGTCTGTCAATTGCCCCGCTGTAAATTTTTTACCCTTCATGTCATGTTTGTTTATCTAAGGAGAGCACCGCTAGTGAACTATGGACCCCGGTCCAATCTTTACCATTGATACATCTTCCACTGTTACTTGTTTACTTGCTGCAAACCATTACCTTCCACACCATACGTTTAATCCTTTGTTACAGCAACCGATGAGATTGACAACCTCGCTGTTAGTTGGGGCAAAGTGTTGAGTTTGTGTTGTGCAGGTCTCCGTATTGACTGCAACACCTGTGTGACGTTTCATTCCTCCTGCTGGTTCGATAACCTCGGTTTCTTACTGAGGGAAGACTTGTTGTTGTGCTACTTCACACCTTACTCTTGGGGTTCCCAACAGGCTCCACATCAACTGAGCCATCACCCCGTCCACTCGCGGAGCCGCCGCCGCGCCTATCGGATCCGCCGCCGCCAACTCTAGGAGCTGCTGCCAGGCCACTGCCACGACCCCGCCGTCCACGCTTGCCGCCACTCCCATGAGCCCGGGCCGATCGAGAGTTTGCCGCCGGTGAGGGAGCTCCTTAATTTGTATAAATATTGGTGTCCATCTCTTTTTTGCCTTCTTCATTGATTGCTATTGTTGTATGCAAATTTGGAAATAAGGTGAATGTGTCTAGACTTAAAGTCATAACTCAGAAGATCTAGAATTTGTGTTGTCTGGGTGTGTTGCAATTGCACAAAGCAAGCATATGTCCTCGGCTTGGAGTCTTGCAACCCAATTGTGGTGATATTACCTCCATCATGCACATAATCTTCGGTAGCAATAATAAATTCATTCGAATGCAAAAAGTTAATATTGAAATAACGATTGTAGGCGCAAAGCATAGTAGTTAACGGGTCACCATTTTTTACAAGATGCCGAAGGGGGGGAGGGGAGGGGGGCAGGGAGGTTACTGTGTGACAACAGTGAAGAGGTGACATTGGAGTGGCCGCCCACCCGACCGTGCGATGCGGGGCGGCGAAATCAACTCTAATTTCCTAGAGTTATACACCCGACACCACAATAAACATGAATGTAAGATTCCCGTACCATAATTCAGTTGACACCTTTCTCATCTCCACTTTAATTACCAGCGGTACTACTATTATCAGTACTATGGCACTTTAGTCTTAAACGCATGCATGCATAACTTGTACAAATTATACAATCATAGTGGTAGTTCATTGTGTCCCGGAGCTCCTTAATTATACAACCGATGACCACCACCACCATTGTCGTCGACCCTGACCTCCTCTGCCTTCGCTGAGCCTACACACGCGTCGAGGGTGAGTCGCCCATTTTAGGTAGCCCACGTCGTGCTGGTTCGAACGCACACCCCCATGCATCCCCGCTCTCGCCCTAGCGCCGCCAGCCGCCGCCCTAGCACGCCTCTCACTGTCGATAGCATTATAACCATGCATTGTTAATCAACTTTCATGACAAGTTAATTAAAAGAACTGAATGTACCCTCTCATATGAATCCGGGGTTTCTCCGAATTATGGTTTGGACCCCGTTTAAAATGACCAAGCATGTATTAGGGTTACATTTCAATACTTTTAACCTGTCATATCATCATCCTTGCTTGAGCATTTCAATAGATGTATTACTGATATTTGTGTGATAATATTATTGTTTTAAAAACTATGAATCCACTTAGTAGAAAACTTGAAGAGGAAGAAATAATAGAGAACATGATCCATGAGGACACCTCACAATATCTGAACTTGGAGGGACATGATGACAGCTCAAGTAGTCATGGAGAAGATGACGAATTCGGTGAACGCACTTTAGTGATTACAAAGTCCGTCGAGGTATATGCATAGATTAAGCCTTTGCTGACTTGCACCAATTGATTTGTATATATGTACATGTATTAATTAACGCTTCTTTCTTCTTTTAGCCCTCCAGATCGACCAGCCAACAACAATCTTCTTCTACGAAAAAGAGCAAGCGAGGCGCGAGCCATCGATTGAAAGATCGTGCAAAATTCACGATCGAAGCAGTCCGTGTTGATGGCAGGCCGATGGAGCCTAAGAAGACCGCATACAAATTTATACGTCAGGCTGGAGTTCTTGTTAGGGACCAAATCACAATTACAATTGAATATTGGAATAAGCCAAAGAAGAGCGACAGTACCTTTGTCAATAAAAGATCCAACGAAACGCTTTGGACATCGTTGTTGTTAAATTTCAACCTACCGCCAGAGGAGGATGAAAATAAACCGGTTATAAAGGAAAAGGTCAAAGAGTGGACTCTAAAGAAGATGGCTGAAGCTTTCTGCAACTGGAAGACAAAATGGAACAAATTTGTCAAAGATGGGAAGACTCCAGATTTCAAAGATGCATATTATGCAAAGATGAGACCTCACTGGCCCAAATTTGTGACGTACAAGGAAGGTTCTATAGCTGCAAAGAGGTCAGAAACCAATACGCTAAATGCCATGAAGAAGGAATATCACCAGAGGACGGGGTCAGGTGGCTACATATCTCAGAGGCCTAAGTGGGAGGAAGCTGAGAAGGCCCTGCGCGATAGAGAGATTACACCCCAGACAGAGGGGTGGGAGCTACGTGCAAAGACTTGGTTCTACGGAATCGGGGCAAAGTTGGACCCAGAAACGAGATTGTGTATCTTCCCAAAAATTCTTGCCAAATCCGTCAATGAACTCATCACGACATTCAAGGAAACAGCCGTCAGGACCTTCCATCCCGATAGAGAGAATGACCAGCTTACACGTGCCATCGATAAAAAAAGAACACCCTGGACTAGCACGAGGCACAGGGGGTATGATGTGGAAGGATGGGTTTGCCGCGTGGGGCGACTCTTACAGATGGCGCTGCAGAAAAGAAAAAGACCGTACAGACCGGATGACACAGATAGAACCGGCACTTAGGGAGCTGCAGGCGCAAGTGAACGTATAAAATAGCCAGCAACCTACCGGCCCATCTCAGCGGCATGAAGAGCCTGCATTGGAAGCTGTCGGCGGCCCAAATCCTGCGCGAAAAAGCGGCATGGCTTCCACGGAGAACGTGCGGCCCATGCTTGAAATGGCGGGTCCTCGATACCCCGTGGATGAGATCACGGAGAGCGAACACGCTGAGCTACATGTGAGATTAATGGGATTATCCATTAAGGTGGCGGTCAGCTATGCCTTACCTCCTGTACCTGGTGGAACTTACCACTCCCAACCGATTCCAGATGGCTATGCTATTGTCGGGGTGGATGAGGTTGTGAAGGAATATGAGGAAACACAGCTTGACCATGCTACAGGTGAAGGGGAAACTCAACTGAAATTTGCAGTGAAAACAACCTCTCTGAAAGAAGGAACACATCGTGCTTCCAAATTGGAGGCCACTGGCTCCCCCGCCGTCTCCGCAGCGTCAGCAATCTGAGCCGCCTCAGCCGTCTCCGGATCATCAGAATACTCCCCTGTCGTCTCCGTCGCGTCAGCTATCTCCTGCGCTTCAGCCATCTCCAGCGCTTCAGCCATTTCCTGCGCGTCAGCTTAAGCGAAAGAGCACTGCCACGGAGAGCACTAATACTACTAACACGAAGAAATTTGTAGGAAACCGTACGCCGAAGAGTTCAAAAAACTACGTCCTGCAGCCTTCCGCCAAGACATTGTCGGTATTACCGTGGAATCGCAGCAACGAGGAGAACAAGAGGATCTCAGAAGAAGAGGTTAAGAAATTCTTTGCACCTAAACGGGCCGAGCCAAAGGAGAAACTAGATCCGGTAGTGGTGAAGTTTGACAATAATCTTTTGAAACCTGAACCCCCACTTGTGCAGGACTACGAGCGCCAGATTATAAAGGGGGATACAAGGCGGAAGGAGGCTAAAAGTAGTATTCATGAACCCCAGAAAACAGTTCCCCAACTCGGAGAGCAGGAAAACCAATCGTGCGCCCCGCTCCAAGTGTTCGATACACGGATAGATCCTCCTGTAAATAATTACGAGCAAGAGCTACAAAGAAAGTCCAATGAGATGGTGATCACTTACATTGCATACTTGAACATCATGGGAGACATATTTCCCAAAGGCGATATCAATCCCATACACCCATGGAAGTACGGAAAGAATCTCGTCAAGAAAGAGGAGCTCAAGAATCTATCAACAAAGATGCGAAGATTGCATAAATGGTACCTTAATTTCTGCAAGACGAGAAAGTAAGAATGGATCACGACGCATATAAGAGATTAGATTTTCTTGTGCGGAGACGACGAGATCACCTTCAACATTCAAGACTTGCATTTTTATTCAATCAGAAGGAACTCGACAAAGCTGCAATCAGCCTTTATTGTATGCAAGTACTATTTCTGTAATTTCTATCTCAGCTCATTCAATTTATTAATTGCATGTATATATATGCTCACCATATATGTATATACTATATTATGCAGGAAAAAGGTTATGGAATGCATGAAAGGAGGCCCTTTTGACATTGGATTCATTGACCCAAATAGAGTTCATGAACAAGTGGTAAAACACAAACCCGGGCAAACAGAAGATTTCTTGCTAAGGTCTTTACTGAGACAACAAACCAAAAGGGAAATACAACTTCTCATGAGTGTTACCCTCTCTTGTACACATTATGTTTCGGCTTACTCGATGTTAAGTGTAACTGATGATGAGTTATGTGTGCGCAGGTTTCACTTTATTCTGCTAGTCATTTAAGTTGACGCAGGAAAAGTCCTTGTCATGGACTCGGCACAAAAAGACAAAGAGCTATGAGCAGACTTTAAAGCGATGCTCTAGAGGTAATTTCAATCATATTATCGCATTAGATCGGCAACTTTCATAACAACAAATAATTAATTACTTATTTATCCATTTTGTTTGCCGGACAGGGTTTGGAAAAGGTTCACGGGCAGGGTCGTGGGTGAATGGTCAGAAGAACTAAAATTTGTAGATAAAAATGTAAGTAATACTAGCCAGCTAGGTCTGCATATCTGTTTGATTCTGCTTTCAATTCCATTATATCATGCTTTATTGATTATTATTTTGATTGAACTCTCTATTCTCGTAAAGTGCGCGTAGCAGAGAGCTGACAATAACTTATGTGGATACTACGTTTGCAAGTTCATTCGCAACATGATATGTGCGATGGCCAAGCCACACTAGAACAACTTAGAGTACGTAAACGAAGTACACAACATTATTTTATTACCATCAGTTGTGTTGAGTTTCATTCTTATATATATATTGACCCCATTCTTCATATATATTTAGATCAAACGGATGCGGGATAACCTCCTACCATTTGACCGCGTAAGAGCCATTCAAGAGAAATTGGCGGGGTTCATACTTGACGAGGTCGTCACGGCCGGTGGAGAACTCTTTAGATATCCAAAATGAACGTGTACGGATATGTTATATTATATATATGCTTGAACGTGTTTGTCTTGTACTTGATGCTTGAACGTGTACGGAGAATACCACAATGACGATGTTTGTGTATAATAATAGTTGCTTAATTATTGATGTACGTATGTACCGATAATGTATGTGGATACCTCTCCTGATCGATCCCCCTCCCCCTGTCCCCGCCGCCGCAGAAATCCGCCCAAAACGGGGCGGCGGCAGAACTCTGCCTCGACAGAGATTTAGGCCATTTTCCCGCCACGACTAAGAACCGGTGTTAGAGGAGGGGGGGGGGGCTCTAACACCGAACCCTCAACGGCGGTTCTATAACCGCTATTAGAGGCTGGTCCGAACCGGTGTTAGAGGCCAGCGTGTGCACTAGTGGTGACGCTGCTCGAGAACTCTGCCATGACCGGCCGCTTCCACAGGCTCGAGGTGATCAGCGTCGGAATGTTCGACGTCGTTTACCAGGCGCGGGACCGCCGCACTGGCGAGATCGTGGCGATGAAGTGTCTCCGCGCGAACTCCTCCGCCACGGACTGCGACGACGGCCGCCACCTCTCCGCCTTCGCCAGCGAGGTCAGCACTCTCGAGAGGTGCAGGGGCCACCCGTCGATAGTGCAGCCGCACGTGTTCGGCCGCCTCGTCGGCAGCGAGGCTTTCCTCGCCATGGATTTCGTGGGGCCGACCCTCGGGACCGTCATGAAGCGCGACCGCTCCAGGAGGTGACACACCGAGTTGGAGGTCCGCCTAATCATGAGGAAGCTGCTGGCGGGCGTGAGGAGGATGAACCATCTCGGGCTCATGCACAACGACGTTAGGGCATCTCTAGCATATCCCGCAAAGCAGTCCGACCCCGCAAAAGGTTAGGCTATTTTGCAGGTTTAATTGAAAAGAAGGTCTGAGCAGGATCTCGCATACGAGGCCGGGCCAAATTTTATGCGGGTTCCATTGTATCACCCCCACGACCACTGCATATGTGGGTCGAGGGCGTCTAGATACGAGATCCCGCATCTACATTTCATCTTCTCCCCCATGCATAAACCTAGTCCCCTCACCGACGCTGCTCGATTCCGGCCACCAAACATGCATAGCTTGTTGGAATTTGCCCACTGATCGACTACATCAAACTAGACAAACAAACACACTCAAAAAATCTTATGGCCAAGGGCACGTGTCGTGCCCGTTCTTTTCTTTATTTTCTTTTCAACTCCCACGATGTGTTACAAGACTCACGGTCTACCCTTGCTTATATATGCAAGCTATACCTGACTAATACTAAACCTAAACCATCACGTACACACGTATGACTCACACATACACTTGCCTAACTAGGAAACCTCCCTAGACTAAGACACGTACACACCACACATACCACGGACACACATAGTCCTAGTGCTACTCGGACATAGACTAGTACCACTCGGACTCTCTTACCAAGATTAAGCTAACAATTTGTTCCTAATCTTGATTGACTACTCTTCGTCTTCCATGCTTCTCTGATCTTGAATCCTTGTAGATCTGCGTCTTGTCTAGGTCTCGCACCACGACAAGTCTAATTGGCTCTCCCCAATTTTGACTTGGCGAATTTACGGAACAACTCAAGTATGATCCGGACTACCCAGCCACGCTAGCAACCTTGTGGAATCGCACCACCCATGGAACACACTGTCCACCCTAGCGCAATACATGCCGACCTCCTGTCGTAGACTAGACCATCCACTTTGGCCTCATGTAGAGACATGGCCTCATTGAAGAGACTCACCTTCACTGGTTTACCGCCACCTTCACACTTGAACCTGATCCTCTCGTCGAGACACATAGACGACCTGATCGAGGCACGCAAATTGCGTCTTCGTCCATACGATGAACAGTCCCTCGACCTTCATTCGCTTCAACTGCAACGGATTCTCATAGAGACAATCACTTGGACACGACAACGACTCAAGGACAACACCGACCGGACGTGCCACCTGCACACACTTGACTTCTTGACTCATACTCTCCCGGACGACGATCTTGACAAGATTCTCCAGCACCGCACCCCGATACCACCACACTCATCAACGATCATCCCCATCCACCACCTTGCCGACGACACCTCGTCCGCCTTCTTCTTCCTTGTCGTTCCTCTAAACAACGATCGCCCGCCGCCTCACCGATGACAGCATGTTCGCCGCCTCCACCTGGTCGCCCGTCCGAACGACGATCGCCCGCCCCGAGGCGCTAGTACGGGTCGCCTCCCCGGGGCAAGCGTGGCTTCAAATCTTCGACCTCGCTCTGATACCAATTGTTGGAATTTGCCCACTGATCGACTACATCAAACTAGACAAACAAACACACTCAAAAAATCTTATGGCCAAGGGCACGTGTCGTGCCCGTTCTTTTCTTTATTTTCTTTTCAACTCCCACGATGTGTTACAAGACTCACGTTCTACCCTTGCTTATATATGCAAGCTATACCTGACTAATACTAAACCTAAACCATCACGTACACACGTACGGATACTATTAGTACTAGGACTCACACATACACTTGCCTAACTAGGAAACCTCCCTAGACTAAGACACGTACACACCACACATACCACGGACACACATAGTCCTAATGCTACTCGGACATAGACTAGTACCACTCGGACTCTCTTACCAAGATTAAGCTAACATAGCTGCCAGCAGCCGCACCCCCGATGTACCGATGGCGGGCCAGTCGCCGCTCAATTTTGGCAATTATGTGGAAGTATCCCCAACCTATCGTGGATGAGTTTCCAGCGATGGTCGCGGCATTCCGACTCGGAGTAGGAACGGCACATGCATATCAGAGGCTGCACACCGACGCGAGGCCTTCTCCTGCTGCCGCATGTCGTCTTCGGCGTGGGCTGGAATGAGATGCTACCGCGGCATGCGCGACGCGGAGGCCAAGAGCTCATCGGTTCTGCACTCGCCGGTTCCTCCACACCAGTCGGAGCAGCTGCAGCAGTAGGCGGTCGTCCCAGTCGATGACAGTGACTCGGAGATGATCGGTGCTGATGACCCGCTCGACTGCGCCATGGTGCAGGCCTCCGGCGAGTCCCTTGTCACAGACATTTGGGACAAGGCAAAGCGTTGTCGCGTGGCTCGGGAGGAGGAGGCACAGACGCACGAGGCCATTCGCATGAGCCGCGCGGAGTTCTATGTCTACGTCATTGTAGACTGCGACAACGACCCCGACAACTCCGAGTAGACCTTCCGCCGCCCGTCACCCTCGTCATAGTAGCCCTCGGGGTTTGGACGAAATGTCGATAATCGGCTTGATTTTGGTTGTGTATATAAGATGAAGAACTCCCCTATGTAATAAT
The DNA here is from genome assembly GCA_030063025.1 of Avena longiglumis. NCBI lineage: Eukaryota > Viridiplantae > Streptophyta > Magnoliopsida > Poales > Poaceae > Avena > Avena longiglumis. The sequence continues at coordinate 11,804,608 of CP125979.1, forward strand.
TGTTAGTCTATGGCACCAAGACTATTTTTAAATTTGCACTATTTTTAAAATTGCAATTTATGATGCCATATCTATGTTAGTAGAGCTAATCTGAAACTGCAAAAGTATGGTTACGAAAACCGCAAACGACTTTTACGGTCTCAAAATATACGGGATCCGCTAGATATGCTCTTAGTCTATGTCTCCATCGCGCGCACCACCAACGAAATCAACCCAAGTGGACAATTAACAATACGAGTATCCTATAGTGGCGGAGACGGGATTCAATCAAAAGGAGGCCAAATGACGTATATATTTAGCATATAAGTGGGGTCGATCAAGGAAATATCTATTAATTAGGCCCTCTAATCACCTTTAAAACCATAAATTTAGCTTGATGCACGTTTGCATAGGGGGGCCTCGCACTACAGGAATGACCAGATGCGCCGACGGCCGTCCGCTACGCCGACGGCCAAATGTCGGGGCCGTCGGCGTAGCACCACACCAGGCCAGCCCAACTGGCCAGCCCTCGGCGTAGCCAAGCCGTCGGCGTAGTATACACTACACCGACGGTCACCCTCGGCGTAGTGGCGGCCCTCGGCGTAGCAAGCGGACGCGTGGCACATGCCGGCCAGACGGCCATTAACGGTGCCGGTTAGGCCGACGGCGACCCTCGGCATAGCATACGCCGACGGCCACCCTCGGCATACCAAGATACAAGTTCCACTTCCCCCCGTTTGTTGTACTACGGCCTGACTTCTAAACTATCTTGCAGGCCATGATGGTGAATATTCAAACTGGCCAGAATAGAGATTTAGGGCCCGTGTCTCCCATGCCAGGTCCGATGCCATTTTTGCAATCGAAGGAAAGCTTCGCTAGGACCTACTACGCATCGACACTGGTAAGTTCTTTGCTAACCCACTAGTTATCGCTTTACTTTGCCTCGCAAGTTGCTAACATGTAGGCAACATGTAGGGAACGGGAGCTTCTGGGAACCGACACTTTGGCCACGCCTTGCCGGATGGGCGTCAGATCACACCGCTTCATGACCATGGTCCATCTCCGCCATTCTCGGTGGTTCTCCAGCTTCACACTTCTCCTACTCGCCAGTGGCTCTTCTGCTTCTCTGACGCAACCTCAGAGGTCGCCACTTTTCACCGTGGAGATCTCGGTACACCCGTGCCCCCAGAGTTGTAGGGATGTGTGATGATGTCGATGATCTTGTATGACTAATGTATGGATGATCTTGTATGACTGATGTTGATACATGTATGGCATATGTGATCTTGTTTCAATTGGTGTGAAATATATATTGCATGGATGTATGGATGTATGGATGATGATGTATGGATGTATGCATGGATGTATGGCTGCTGTGAGTGCTGCTGCTGCTGTAAAAAAATTTAAAAAAAAAACTGTGCATTTGATACGCCGACGGCCTTGCCCTCGGCGTAGGAGGTACGTGTGACCAAATGGTCACGGCTACGCCGACGGCAAGGCCCTCGGCGTAGGGCTGCCGCGCTGCCTCCACGCGGGCGTGACGCCGAGGGGAGGCCGTCGGCAACCGCGCCAGCCGCCCACCTGCCTCCACGTGGCGGCGACGCCGAGGAGGAGGCCGTCGGCGTAGCAGCTGCGCCAGCCGCCCACCAGCCTCCACGCGGGCTTGGTACGCCGAGTGAGGCCGTCGAGTAGCCGACGCCGTTAATCGGCCGCTGTCGACGTTCGCCGACGGTCTCTACGCCGACGGGCGCCGTCAGGCCGTCGGCGTTGACCTACGCCGTCGGTCTTGTCCTACGCCGACGGCCGCGCCTGCTCCGTCGAGGGAGAGGTCCGCCGAGGACGGTACGCCGAGGGCAGAATAAGCCCTCGGCATACCAAGCTTCTCCTGTAGTGTCGGCCCCTGCTCGTCCCCTAGCTCCGCCACTGGTATTATGGTTATGAACGATGCATATACAGATCGCTGTCAGCGTGGAACTATACTGATGATCTTTTGATATATTCTCCCTTGAATTTTTTACTTAATTGATCATGGTCAACTTTTTTATTTGGAAATATCAAATGTTATCTAATATGACAAATTTTAATGTAGTTCGGCTTCTTCCTCTATGGTCACTCGTGCGAGCGACCCGGAGGGTGCCAAAACCCAAGCCAGAGAACCACTAGATTCTTTTTGAGGATAACTTGCTCACTTTATTAATTGAAGGCAAAAATTACAGAAATCAATAAACTATCATGGGGTTTAACAAGCCACACATGCCGCCCCTGGCCTAGCGATAGAGCAAAATGAGCTAAGTTATGAGCATCTACATTTGACTTTCTTCCCTCGTGGACAAACAAAATATGAGCAAAACCTAAACTAGTCTCATTAATCTCCTTGATGACCGAAGCATATGTCCCTCCTGTACCTTCATCCAAATCCGTAATTAGTTGTTTGCAGTCACTAGCAATAACAAGGCTTTGCAGTGACAATTCCATAGCCAAAACGAGAGCTTCTCGATAGGCAAGGGCTACAAGCGCCGCGGGATGCGATACTCTTGGAAAGACGATTGCCGAGGAACCCAAATAAAGGCCCTTATCATCAGTGAAAATTGCAGCAACCACTGGTAGAAAAGGGCCCATGCGTCCCGGTTGGTAGGTTATTAGTCGGTTGCCCAACCGGACGGGCATCGACTAAAGCTCCAACTATTAGTCCCGGTTGCCCCACCAACCGAGACAAATGGAAGACGGGAGGCATCAGAGGCGAGGTGGAGACACGAACCGGGACTAATAACCTGCTGCCGGCAGATTTAGCTTTCTTCGCCATGCAGAATTCATTTTGACATTTTGTTGCCGACAGATTTTCGCCACTTTTGTGCCTTGAAGAGAATTCATTTAGGTTGTTTTATTGTTTATTTAGTGTTTTGCACTTATCAATGAAGGAACCTTATATTACACAAGATCATCATGACAACATTACATTCAATACACAGATCGAGTTCATGCACTACATACAAAAGTTGCTATTCGATGCTACCGCCAATTTCTTGAAAGTTGCTATTTTTACAATTCCTATTGTCTATACACACCGAGTAGTATTCCCTTGTGTGTTTAGGACTTGCATCCAAGAATCCCGCCAATTCCTCCTGTATTGCTCATGCGATCCTTTGATGTAAGACCGTCCGTAGACGTTCGATCTGATTTAAAAAGGAGTCAGCCTATATGAATATGAAACTAAACACAATTTGATTGTAATTAAAACTATAGAAATTGTTTACGTCGTGGAGTTGCTCTAAATTCCTGCCCTTCTCATCGTGACGTCTGCCGGATGAACTCGCATACATAGTATCCACATAGATTGTTACACGTCCTCGTCGGACACTTTACGACAACAGAGTTCAATCAAAATAATAATCAAGCATGATAATAACTGTATCAAAACTAGAATCAAAGAGATGCGCGGATATAGCTAGTGGTGCTTACATCTAGTGGTTGAAATGTAAGCTCCTCTTTCCAAACACCCTAGCCTTCTTGGTGAACTGCTTCCAGCGCTGCCCGCATAGAAAACGAATAAAATAAGTTATTAAGTACTTGATATCATAAAATTCACTTAACGTTGCCGATATAGTATCGTAATGATTAGAATTACCATTGGAGAAGTATCTGCATGTCCTTCCACGTCTCAAGGGTTTATGTTTCGAGTCCATGACTGGTACACGCCTTTGTCAAGTTGAATGATTAATAGAATATAGTGGTACTGCGAATGCAGAACTAATCAATTATATACTTAACATCGAGTGGCGAAATAGAAAGTGTATACAAGACAATAACACTCACCGAAGTTGTAAGGAAATAGTATTTCCTTTTGGTTTCTTGAAACCTTAACGCTGTACTATATTATCCTCCGTATCCCGGGGCTTATTTTGAGATTAGCTTCATGAACCCAATATGGGTCAATGAAGCCAATGTCATAGATTTGTCCTCTGCTGCATTAGAGAATCTTCATTCGCATATTAAAGTATGATTATATACATGCAATAAACAAAATATTATAGATGGAGACTAAATTAATTACAGAATTAGTACTTACGACAATAGGCACTCATGATCGATTTGTCCAAGGCGTCTTGATTGAATAATTGAAATAGTTCATCAAATTCAATGGATACCATGTCATCGCTTTTCTTTCCCATGATGCTTTTTGTAACCCTCAAAGACTATCCAGCTTAGCCCGCCCTTGTGGCATGCATGTACCAGTTATGCAATCTTAGCATTTTTGTTGGAAGATTGTTTACCTCCTCAGTTTGACGAGAGGTTTTCCGATCGGTATTGGTATGCTACTTCACTCACGGGAAGAACTCTAATCGGATAAGTCTTGGGCAATACTCATACCTTGAGCAGCTTCAGACAGTGCAACTACCTACGGATCATACGCTCTTCGCCCCATATTTGCTCGACCACATTGGTTTGAGAAATCACCTTGAGAGGGGCGCAAGTCTGTTTTGCTTGTTCTCCGAAATGGCAGATTTCCGCTTGCATCAAGATGCTCTTGAGGCTTTTGTGCCGCATGTGACTTGAGAATAGAACTCATAGTCGATGACAGCTTTGGCTCGGGTTGATGAAGAGTCTTTAGCATTTTCAACACTTTGGCTTTTTCTTCTTTGGTCTTTGGGAACTCGGCTCTTCGGCCGCCTCGACTTAGCTTAAAACTGTCGTTTCCGCATCAACGATCGCCCATGATCTCCTCTTCAAGACAATCATAAGCTCTCTTGGGAGGAACCGTTGGTACTTTTGGAAGAGGCTCTTGTTTACGTTCGCGATCGCCACGACAAGAGCGAGACGCTTACGCTTTTTATCCCGAGGCGCCGCGATGGCTCCCGCGGCGATGGCTGCACCGGAGATTGGTGAGGCGGGCGGTGAGGCGACGAAGACGCTGCCGGGCGGCGGCGACCTCGGAGACGGGTGAGGCGGGCGAAGATGGCCTTGGCGTGTGATTTAAGCACGATACAATCCTTCGCCATAGAATGGTGACGTTTTTGCGTCACCCAAAGATCACATCCCTTCACCGGGGGTAGTGAAGATCCAAAACCTCAAAGGTGGGCATGATTTCATCCACGCCGACAACAGCGTAGCCCTCTGGAATCGGACGACTGTGGTAAGTTGGTGTGGGTCCAATTGGTAAGGCATAGCCGACCGCCACCTTCATTGATATGTTCACAACTTTGACATGTAGCTCGCAGTGTGTCATCTCGTGATATCATCCTTTGGTAGCCAACAGGAGCCATCGTCGGTGCATCATCGGCATCGCCATTGTCATCACCGGGACCTCGGTGGAAGCCACATGCTTTTTCGATTATTCGATAGGCGGTAGCATCGAATGCGGTGTCTTTGCGAGATGGGCCGATAGTACTTTGCTCTTTAAGTGCGTTAATTTCATCTTGTTGTTGCTTTAATCGTTCTTCAATTACACGCATTCGCTCTTTCTGACTTTCTGCTTCAACCGCCTGCCCTTACTCCTCCGACGGCTTCTATCGGATATTTCTTCCTCTCTTCGGGAAACCCAGTCCTCCATGATTGGGAGCCTATTGTGCCTCGTGTTCGTCCATCATGTTCCTTATTTCCAAGGGCGAGTGTGAGCTCATCATTCTCTCTATCGGGAATGAAGTCCCCATCTTTAACAGCCTTTACTGCTTTTCTCATCCTCTCGATTGGCAAGGGGTCTTCTTTATGTCGTATGGTATATATACACCTTCCTTCCGAGTCCAACGTGCCCCCATGCCCGTAAAACCAATTCCTTGCACGTTCTACCCAATCGTCTGTCTCTGGGGTGATATTTTTATCACGCAGATCCTGCTCAAGTTTCTCCCACTTAGGAATGCCAGCCCTATAGCCACCTTGCCCCATAGTATGGTGATACTTCTTGTTAGCAGCATTCAACTTATTCGTTTCAGACATTTTCTTAGCTTTTTCTGATTTCTTGTATTCCACAAACTCATCCCAGAATGGTTTTATCTTCTCAAACTGAATATTCTTGAAATCTGGAGTCTTCTTTTTCACGACATAGTCAAGGTGCAATCTTTTCTTCCAGTTGGTGAAACATGGCCATCTTCTTCAAAGCCCACTCGACCTTAGCCTCCATGGCTCTCCCATGTTGTAGCGTCCTCAATCGGATCCTCCGCATTTGGATCCAGCTCTATCTTCGTAGTTTGAAATTAACCATGAGCCTCTTCCACAAGAAATCTTTGGCGTGGTTAGGGACAAATAAACATGTTCCTCTTCATCCGCATTAGCAGGCCTATTCCAATTTCTAATGGTGATCGATTAAGTCCCTAACGATTACTCCGCATTGTGCCACAAATTTGGTTGCGACAACTGGGAGTCGCTGTCGATGCTCTGACGACATCTTCGATCTGAACCTCTCATGGTCTTGCAACTTTTTGGTTGGGCCTCGCTTTTCGAGATTCCTTCGATCCGGAGGGCTAAAAGAAGAAAGATCGCCGTTACTATTTCTATATAGATAGCAGATGATTAATTAATGAATTGATTTATATTACATGCACCTTGCCGGAGCGGTCGTCTTCTCGATTACACAAGGCATCGCCTTCTCCCTCAGAGATTCTTCGTCACGTGCATCACGTCGATTGAAGAGCGGACACGCAGACTTTCCAATATGGCAGCTCCCAAAATATAGATTTCTTCTTCCACATGGGTGCGTGTCCTGTAGCGACGTCGTTCGGAACTGATTGACCGCCGGGACCCTTTCCAAAGATTACTTCTATGTCCTTGACCATACCAAATACATCATCACCACTGGAGTTCAGCTTCTTCGGTGATCTCGCCTCACCTTTGAAATGCTTGCCTTTCTTTCTTACGGATGATTGGTGGAAGAAATCGTCGATTCGCTAGGTACACAACCTTCTTGCATTTATGCAAATATGTACCTTCGGTCTTATCTAAACAGTGGGTGCATGCCTTATATCCTTTGTTTGTCCGCATCACGAAGGTTACTAAGAGCAGGCCAATCATTGATGGTTACGAATAACAACCCTCAGATTAAATGGCTCTGCTTGTTCTTATCCCACGCACGTACACCTGGTTTGCCCCACAACCGTAAGAGTTCTTCAACTAATGGCCTAAGGTACACATCAATGTCGCGTTGCCGGTTGCTTGGCCTTGGATGAGCACCGGCATCATAATGAACTTACGCTTCATGCACAACCAAGGAGGCAGGTTGTAGATACATAGAGTCACGGGCCAGTCTTTGTGATCGCAGCTCTGCTCCCCAAAAGGATTCATGCCATCCGTACTTAGACCAAACCATAAGTTCCTTGCCACCGCAAAGTCCGGGAAGTCTCTCGATTTTTCTCCACTGTGACCCATCGCCAGGTGTCTCAACTCCCGTCTTTCTTACGGTCTTCTTTGTGCCATCGCAACAACTGGCATGCTCTTTGTTTCGAACATGCGTTTCAACCTTGGTATTATAGGAGCATACCACATAACCTTAGCAGAACCCTCTTCCGAGGGGCTCTCCTCAACATCACTGGTCATCTCTCGATCTTATACCGCAACGTTGTATACCGGCATTTATCTAAATTCTCATACTCCTTACATGTAGAGGATGCATCATTAATGCATGCATGTATCTTTTGCACATCTAATCCCGGAGGATGAGAGTCTTCTTTGCTTCAGAGGGTACTCTCGGGAAGTTCGTTATGTTTTGGAAACTTGACTTCATTATTTTCAGCATCTTTTCAAATGAGGAGTCGGTTAGACCACACTCGCCTTCCATCGCAATTCCAAAGGTCGCATCGAGCTTTGTGCTGCCATCTTCACAATTTGGGTACAACAATTTCTTGTGATCTTCTAACATGCCCTCTAACTTCAACTTCTCATTTTCATTTCACGGTCTCGCTTTGCATCGAAATGACCCTACCAAGTTCATCACCGCTCATCCGATGCCCGTTCTTCACCTTTTTCCTCCATTATCTTCCATTGCGATCATCAGATTCAGGAAACATATGATGATAGTTGTTATCATCATCTTCTTCTTCACCATCTTCCATCATAACCCCTCTTTCCCGTGCTTGGTCCAGCAATTATAGTTGGGCATGCAACCTTTCATAATCGTGGCCGCGAATGATTTTCGAGGAAGAGTACTCCTTGTTGTTCCGACATTGAACACATGGACAACGATAAATCCATTCTCTTTGTTTGCCATAGCCACATCGATAAATTTATCCACGCCTTTGATATACCCGCTACCACGTCACCGTACATCCATTCCCGACCGTTCATCCGCATCATATAAGTAAGTTTATCAAAAACAGGACATCATAAATAGTGAAATAACCAATTCACACCGACACATGAATTGTATCAATGACCTAGAAAAGATAAGATTGCTAACCTCGATCGAGGGAAATAAAGAGGAGAAAGCTCAAGTGCCTCGGACACCTTCTATATTTTTGTTCTATGAGAAATTCAACGGGATTTTTCACTCAAACATTTCAACAAACACCTTCAATGCATGCATGAAAAAAACTAGCACACACCTCACACCTTACACCATTCAAAAACAGAGTGGAGGCAGAGGGGCGTTGCATTTATAGAGGGCAGTCTTTAGTCGGTTGAAGCCAAGAACGGGACTAAAGGTGCGTGCAGCCACGTGGCTGCCAAACCTTTAGTCCCGGTTGGTGGCTCCAACCGGACGCATGCCCTTACCAACCGGGACCCATGCCCTGGCCCCGTGCCGCTCCAACCGGACGTGCAAGATTAGTCCCGGTTGGTGGCGCAACCGGGACTAATGCTCCGAGGGGTCGCGAACGGATGACCCTTTTTCCTCTAGTGAACAACACCCAAATTATTGTTTCTGGAGACTGCCCCATCTACATTGCCCTTCATCCGATCTGGCTGTGGAGGGATCCATCTAGGAATAGGGGTCCACGATGCAAAATTCACACGCACAGGCCGGGAGGGTTTTGCAATCAAACTCAACTCTGCAAGGTAGCGTTGCACAAATCCATGAGTTGACAGTGGACTTTGGAAATCATGTACAGCTTTTCCATAGAGTAGTCCAGCTCTTACTCTCACCATCAGGCTTTCTCTGCGTTGCTTAATATATCAACTAGCATATGGCATGCAGACCGGACCGTGAACAACCCCTCTTCTCGAAACTCCACAACCAGAATTTCTTGTGCAGATCGGCATGCCCATAATCAGGTGCCTCTCTGGCGGCGGCTATCTGCTGAAGAAAGTAGGCAATGCAACCAACTGGACTGCAAATTCGGTCCAAAACATACGACCCAAATTATCAAACGGGTTACGAAAGTTGGTCCAACTTGCATTGTCAGCTGGCCAAGCCCACCTTTAGCACTGCCAAGCCGGACCGAAATTCAGACGCTCGCTCACCTCACGGGAAGAGGAGTAGCACTTACGCGAAGGCTTGGGGCAGCGGCAACGACAAGCCACCCCCAAAACGGCGAACCACGGCAAGACCAAGTCCACCAATCTCGGTCACGATGCTACCTTGTCGTTGTCACCGAGGCACCGACCGCGTCCATTTTTTCATGCTTCTTTGAAATATCCCTCTACATGTATGACGAATTTCATTCCCTCTATACATGTATGCATGGGTGTACGACTCTCTGTTACTACTCTCACATTCTTCTTTTCTCTCCTTGGAGAATGCGAAGACGACCAAATAAGGGTGTGGTAGATTCAGCTGCAAAAGATTTTGCTGGAAGAGACCTGGATGTATTTCTATATTTTGCTCGAGTTATATTCAGTAAATACGGAGACAATGTCTCTATACATATTGTCCAAACTAATAAGCCCATCGTTGAGTTCGGTTCCGGTAGAATTTTCACCGGATAGAACTAACCTAGCTAGCCACCTCGCGAACTGAAGAAGGTTGATCACTGATAGTACTCCGTTGATGACTCATAGATCCAGCCAAAAAATGAGCAGTTAACTAAGATTATCATCCCTTAACTTGCGCGAGCTAAGTACTAGCAAGCACATGCACGGATATGCATGACAGGCAGCGCGCCACCGAATCACATGCAGCTTCGTGGTCGCAAGCGGGCCGCCACATGCGTACAGTGCCACTGACATGGCCTGATTCGATCCGGCATCTCCATTAAAACAACAAACAAGATGAAGCAAAGGACAATGGTCGCAACATGGTCCATCTCGATCGTGGTTCCGCTGCACGTTAGGTAGCCCTGCTAGCTGCTAGCTACCATGGAGCGCCCTATATATAAGAGCTAGCTAGACACAGATATGTACCGATGAGCCCATCGATCCGCTGACTGCTGTCGATCCGACCGGGTACTCTACCGCCACTAAGCTCGATCTACATCACACACACCCATCCATGGCGTCGGTAAAGCTCGCCGCCTCCGCGCTCGCCGTCATCCTCCTGGTATGCGCGGCGGCCACCACGGCGACGGCGTACGGGCCCAAGCCCCAGCCCCAGCCCCAGCCCCAGCCCCAGCCCGAGCCCGAGGACTGCAAGAGGCAGGCGGAGTACTTCAAGAACTGCCTCCGCCTCGGCTATAAGAACCAGTGCTGCGGCGACGAACACGTCGGCGCGGTCGCGGACAGCGAGTGCCTCTGCGAGGTGGAGCGGGAGGCGGAGATACAGTGCGCGCTCGGGCGGCGACGCTGCGGTGGGATTGCCAAGAAAGTCAAGGTTGCCGAGATGAACCTCCCTTGCCTCGCGAACCTCCACTGCAAGCGTGCGTGATTCAGCACTACTACTACGCGTACCTAAGTGCCTGGTTGCCTTTAGTACTACTACCACAAGTATTTCATATGGTATACTATCTTCCTTCCTATCTTGTGTATCGAACTCCCGACTGTCCTGTGTGCGCCTAGCTGTGTCATTCCGATGTAAGCTACTCCATATCTTCCATTAAACTTGGGTTCATATTTATCTAGATTCATATGTATCTATACTTATTTCAATAGTAGATATATACGAATCTAGAGACATCTAAGCCAAGTTTTATGGAATATATGACGCTTCTGTTTCTCCGCATCATCATTCAACGTTTCTATCATGTACTTGTCCGTCTTCAGTTAAATATTATGGATATGTCCAATTAGAAAATTTGTGTAATATTTTCTCTTGTACATTTACTGTCGAGTGAGGATTTACCCTTTCTAGGTTGGGTCCCCGGCACCATCGCGGCCGGAGATTTGTTGGAGATTCATGTAAGTCTGTGCGGTCAAAGCCTCGTGTACTTTTGTATTTTAACACTCGAAGAGGATAAACTCCCAGGCTCCAGGTCGTACGTAGACCACCCGTCGCTCTTATCCTCCACCTACCCCTGAACACGCTCCCCTCCATCGCGTCGCCATGCCTCCTCCTCCCCGATAGCCGCCCACCACCTCCTCCTCCTACATGCCCCAAATGGGGGAGGCGCCATGGAGCAACAACGCTGCCTACAAGTGTGAAGGATTAGAGGATTGCCGGCTTCAGCCAGATCTGGAGGATTGGAGGCCTCTCCTTTTCCTTTATTTGTTCTTTTATTTTTGCTTCTTTTCCTTTCTTTTTTTCTTCATGCTTTTGTATTTTTTTGGATCCAGTTCTAGTTCATACGATTTTGTATGAATCTTTGATGGATCTGTGATGGATCTTTTTTTTTCTTCATGCTTTTGGACATGGATCTAATTTTCTCTATTATTTTTTACCGCTCTGAATCTTGTATGACATCATTGCGAATCCTATATGTATTATCAAGTTTTTGTGTGGCACGAATCTAGGCGATGGGAGTACGATTTTCTACATGTATGATTCTTGTGTGAATCTTGATTCACTTGAAAAATGCTAAGAGTCTGTAATTAAACATTGTTGGATCTGTCTGAATCTTGTATGTGTCAAGATTTATATCTTCTATGGTTCTTTCAAGTTCTAGTGAAATTTCTTACATGTTTTTGTGAACCATGTATAAAATAGATACATTTTGAGCTGTAGAAAAGCAAGCTCATGATCGTGTATGAAGCATTTATTCTCTCAGTAAAGACCGTGTATGAAGAAAATCTTACGGGTTAATTTTCGTTCTATGGATTTTACATTGAGCCGGACCGTGTATAAATAGTGTATGAAGCATGCATTCTCTTTGTATAAATACCGGTGCGTCAGTTTCTATTTGTGAATATATTCAATTATGAATCTTGTATGAAAACTTATAAATCTTGTATGAAGCATGCATGGAACATGTGATACAGCTTGCATTTATTGAAAAATGTACTATTAAAACCTATATTGTTAAATAAATAGTATGATAAAAATTCTTTTTAATTTGTATGAAAATTGCTTCAATCCCAAATGAAACGTCCATTCTTTCATAGAAATAATCCAAGAATATTATTCCTGAAATATCCTATATGAATATGAATATTATTCCTATGAATCTTGAATGGATATTTCCTGAAATATCCTAGAATATTATTCCTATGAATCTTGAATGAATATTATTCCTGAATATATCCACGAATATTATTCCAGAAATATCATAGTATGTAACCTATATGAATATTATTGCCTATGAATCTTGAATGAATCTGTGTTGGAAGGTTTCAAATATTTGGCAAATATCCATACTTTCGTAAAAATAATCCAAGAATATTTAACATGCATATTGGCATGTTACATTTTCAGAATAAAAAATGTACATAAAAAATTATTGATTATTCCTGAAATTTTGAGAGAAAAATAAGGTGAAAAAGAAACAGACATTATGCATGTATTCTGTGAAAAAATTATATGAATATCTCTTGGCAGAAACAAGTTTGTAAAACGTGTGAATCTTGTATGAAACTTCTGAATCTAGGATGAAACAAAGTAAGAGTGTCTAAATATTGTTAAATAAAAAGTAAAAAATAAAAATTATCAAAAGAGATTGTTGAAAAAATAAATTATGCATGTTTCATTTTCAAAATAAAAATAATATTCCTGAAATTTTATGAGAAAAAATGAGGTGAAAAAGAAACAGAAACATGTAGAAGACTATTGATTGTGAGGAGACAAACAAGCGACAAAATTTTTAGAATATTCAAAAACGTTAGGGGTTGGATAGAAAAACTGCAATAGATCTAAGAGATGAGGTAGGAGGGTTATTTTGTAAAACGCATAGCACGAATCTCCAACAAATAGAGAGCAGAGATGGTGCCGAGTCCCCCCCCTACAGCGGATTTCAGTGTCCATTTACTGTCATGTAAATCATACCAGGTTTTGGTAATCTTGTGGATATGTCCAAAAAGTCACATTTTACTACCCACACTAGATTTTGGCCAAAACGCACATCAGATCATTTCTAGCTGTCTCCACACGTATGATATCTGCTGTTTTTCGCATATAGGGGTGCCGATGCTATGCTGAGCCAAGCTCAATAAGATAATTCCACATTACAAGTTTTAAACCATAATTTAAACACATAATAAAACTGGATGTTTATTTGGGCCTCCACAAATACTTTACCATATTGCAATTGGCGATGAATATTTGCGTCCTAGATTTCCTGATGCATAGCGAGAAAAACAACATACTCGACCAGCTCCTAGTGATCAACTTCCATAAGAGGACCGTGCAGGTGATACATTTATTGACAAGCATTGGAGTAGCACGCTCTCATTCAATGATCATGTTGTGCATGATCATATAGGCATTCAGAACCTCCCACATCTGATCTTTCGACCAGGTAAGAGCGAGGCACTAGGCATAGCAAATAGAGCTTGGAACACACCAAATGGACGCTCGATATCCTTCCTACAAGCCTCCTGGAACTAAGCAAACCAAGATCTTTTCCCAATAATAGGTTTTAAGATCATCTTCACAAATATTGACCATCTTGGATTCATTCCATACGCTAGGTAGTATCCCTTGGTGTGTTGGTGGTCATTGATCTCATAGTTGCACGCTTGAGCCTGGCCTTTAACAAGTTTGGCGAACACATTGAAGCACTACATCATGTTGACGTCATTGTGAGATCTTACTATACCGGAGAAAGCGTACCAAATCAATAGATCTTGATCCGCCACCGCCTCAAGTACCACAATGCATGATCCTTTATGACTTTTGTACATTTCTTGTCAAGAAAATGGATAGTTCTTCCATGATCAATGCATGCAATCGATGCTTCGAAGCATCCTAGAATATCCTCTCACTACGCTTTGTGCCATGATCCGAGTTGTGTATTCTTCATTGGGTGTTCACAAGTAGGTTGGTCAAAACACTACCACCACTATCCTAGAACACCTGTACATGCACTCAATGACCATTGACTCGGTCATGGATAGGTAGTCGTCATGTGCATCAGCAGGAGATCCATATGAAGGCATCCTCAAAGAAACAGTGCACTTCTAAAGGAGGAAAAACCTAACACTCGGTACAATCTTTCTTGCACACAAAGTAGTCATTGAATTCCACGAAGGCAGCCACCAACTTCATGAACAAGTTCATATGCATCTGAACAAGGATGCTAGTAATCTATGCTTAGTCACCAAAATTGATATATTTTATTTAAGCATGCCATTGATTCTCTTCTCTATTTCTATATACAAAAAATTGAGAATCATTCCAATCAATGGCGGCTATACCTTCAACTATCGTTATTGTGATGTTTTGTAGTATTGCGTAGAACACTTTTTATTAAGAGTGTCCTATGTAGTGTTAGAAGAATAAAAAAAGGTGGAGAAGATTACATCAAGATTACGAACTAATGTGATATTACTAGATATGCCGTGGAATATCATGCCAACAAAATCTATCATGACGACAATGACGTAACCAAGAATTATTGATGCTAGCTATCAATTGAATCAATGTTGACATACATGTATACATGTGGTGTATGAAATGTATAACCAAATACATTTCAGTTCTTCTAATGTTTTTGCATGTTGAGTTATGGGATTTTGGGTACACCTGGTATACATCTGCTACATGTTTCTATGTATATCGCTTGTTGTTGCACATGTAAATCATGTGTAATGCTTGAAATAGGCATACGAATCGATTTAAAAACCTTATGCCACCTAAGTTGATCACATACGTTGCTTTAAAATTCAACGTTTGTGTTCTTCAAATCCGCTGACGGTTGAGCACCCAAAATGTATGTGAAGGCCCGACCTATCGCAAATGATTATCAAAATGAAAAGTATGTAAAAGATCCACTCCTCCCACACATTTTATCGCCTACCCACCAATAGTGACGGTACAATTCACTATGTGTGAAGGGTCATTTCCACCATGTGTGAATGCATGTTCTTTACTAGTGACTAGGGATGGCCATGGGCTTGCCATGTATCTTCATATCCTTCATACGTTCTGCTGGCGCATGGTGTTTGCTTCCTAGTGAGGTTACTCGGCTTGGCATATCTCTGACACGAGTACATCGCCACATAGTCTGAAACCGTGGTGTTCGCACAAAATGAGCTCTCAGTCAACTTCTAGAGACATCTGTTACCATCAATGACAATGCCCGACGATAGCTGTAACATCCCAGCATTACAGCTTAGTAATAAGCTGAACCCAGATGTGTGCATCGCATTCATGCATAGAAAATCCGAATATTTTTGCGCTTTTGAACAAAACTTGTCAAAGTGATTGAAGATTCTCTCAACTTGATGGAATTGAAGTAGATCATCAAGTTAACTGCGATAGGTTTCAATATGACCTTTGCTAAAACCTTATTTTGGGTAAAGGAGATTTGATCTAAGGGTAGATCAAATTGTTGGAGATATGCCCTAAAAGCAATAATAAAAGTGGTTATTATTATATCTTTGTGTTTATGATAAATGTTTACATTCATGCTATAATAGTATTAACCAAAAACATTAATACTTGTGTGATTTGTAAACTAAAATGAGAGTCCCTAGTAAAGCCTCTTTATAATACTAGCCTGTTGGTTAATAGATGATCGTGGTTTGTCGATCATGAACATTGAGATGTTATTAACAACAAGATCATATCATTAGGAGAATGATATGATGGACATACTCCTATAGATAAGCGTAGCATT
Organism: Avena longiglumis; assembly: GCA_030063025.1. NCBI lineage: Eukaryota > Viridiplantae > Streptophyta > Magnoliopsida > Poales > Poaceae > Avena > Avena longiglumis. The sequence goes on from CP125979.1 coordinate 11,820,591, forward strand.
AAGATCAAGTCATTTCAATAGTTCAATTTCTATAAGCTTTCTGATACATAGTAACCTAACTCCTTCGACCATGAGATCATGCTAATCACCATCACCAGAAGAATGTTTTGATGACATCAAACACCACACCGTAACTGGGTGGCTATAAAGGTGGCATTGAGTGTTCAGAAAGTATGTGTTGAGGCACATGGATCAAGAGTGGGATTTATCCATCCATATGACAGATAGATATACTCTGGGCCCTCTCGGTGGAATGTCATCCAATTGGCTTGCAAGCATGTGGTGGCTCACATATCACGAGGCAGAAAAGAGTACTTATCGGTAACGAGGTTGAACTAGGTATGCGAGATCTGACGATCAAACCTCGGATAAGTAAACTATCGCGAGACAAAGGGAAATTGGTATCGTATGTAAGTGGTTCATTCGATCGCAAAAAGTAATCATTGAAATATGTGGGAGCCATATGAATTTCCAGATTCCTCTATTGGTTATTGATCGAAGAAGTGTCTCGGTCATTGTCAACACCCGGATTTTTAATCCCAGATGCCTGTTATGCCATACATCGCAATCCCAGGATTACCATTTTTGCGAGACATAACAATTGGATACCGATACATCATCCATTACAAACCATACATAAGGTCTTACACAAATAAGGATCTAATGATCCAGTTCTTAATACAACTTCAAGCAGGGGAATACGTAATAACAACGGTAGCATAGGCGAAGCTCCATCTTGGTCACAGAGCAATGTCGACGATGGGAGATGATCCTAGTTGTCGTAACCTTCACGGGTCCATCCTCCAGGTACTCCTCTTCATAGTATGGCCACGGGAATAGCCAGGGACAAAGCCATGAGTACTCTATAAGTACTCGCAAACTAATACTAACAAGTGAGAGGGGTTTTTGATAATCGGACACTAGGATCTAGGGTTGTTTTGCAAGATGCCAGATTTATCTCTACTAAGTTCAGAAGAAAACTAGTTGAAGTTTTATAACACCTAAGTGGGAACTTGTATTTCATATCACAACTCTGTTGTGGTCAAGTCAAAATCTCAATTCATTTCACAAGTCATTTTGAAAACATCTGACAGGGGAACATTATGGCCACTCCAACTGTCCATAACCACGGACGCGGCTATTCGAATAGTTTGACACTCTGCAGAGATTGTACACTTTCACCACAACATTCGATACATCCGTCAGGAACAAATCCTGAATTCACCATACTCAGTATGCGGATAATCAATCCTAACCTTTCAATTACACGCCCTAGTATAAGCACCTCTCGTGTGATTTTGGCCTCCCAACCATGACCAACTATCATCTTGGGTACTGCATAGGTGGACAATCTTCACAAGGTAGCCTCAGCTCAGACCTTGGCCGTGAGGGAACTAATACTAAGTTATATAAGTTTCCAGTCAAGCCCTACCCAATCTTCGGGTATTGTGGTTGTACGGTAAAATTGGAATGGTATCACATCCAGACAACCATCGGTTTTATAAAGGGCTAAGGCTCATGCCTCAACATTTTCATCACCAAAATCATTTGGTGTTCGGAAACACATGTCAAAACATCTCAGTAGAATGATCGATCATTCTAAGGTTTTCCTAACCATTTTTCCACCAAGTATTCCCATCTAAAGTTGATCAAGTTTTATGCTTAACACTAGCCTCTGTAAGTGGGGGTGAGTACTAATGAGGGGTAGTAAACTAGTAGAGTTTCAACTAAGTTCAATCTTATGCCTTAGGATGACATGAAGATTTTCTAGCTTAGGCCAAATTTTATGCTCTTTATGCAACCTTCAAATATCTTTCTAGAATCTACAAATCACTTAAGTAAACTCTAAGGAAGTAGCTTTGATAAAGAAATAAAATAAAAAGCTTGCAAATAAAACTAGGAGGGGGTATCAAGTGGGTATGATCACATATGCTTAGGGCATATGGTAATAAGTAAGGGTTTGTTTGCATCAATAGAGTATCTTGCAAGTGTTAGCTTGCACATTCAACTAGTAGCATTAGGCTTGCCTTGTGCAGAGCAGTGGTTGAAGTTCTCCTCGGCTTCTTCTTCGTAGTATCCTCCTTCCTCCTCGTATCCTTAGTCGGTACTAGCGTCTATAAATAAATACGAGGTACACAATCACCAAACAATACTTAACTATTTTCAATCATCACAAAAAAAGGGGTCCTATAGATGATCTAGCATCATCTCTAACATTACAAGATTAAACCTTGGTTTAATTCCTTTTATTTTTAGAAAAGTAATTTCTACTCATTCAAAAACTACTTAAGCTTTAATATTCTCCACACCAAACATGGGATCATGTTGACACATGTCATCACCACATATTTTAGTCCATGGGAATGTGATTTAAAGTGGTGTCACAATTTAATAAGGTTTAACCTTTTATTTTAATTAAATAAGTGACTAGAAATGCCTATGTGGCATTCTTTTATTACTTGAACATTATTTATGTAAGTAAACCTATATATTTTTATATATTCTGAAAGGTATGGTTAAATGTGATTTTTGAGAGTTGGTATCAACTCAAAAGCTATTATGGCTTAAATTTGAAAAATGTTTGAATGCAGAAAAGATTCTGCCTTGTTATTTTTACCAAGGATGATCTACAGATCCAAATTACTTGAATCCAACGGGCTTGGATTCAGCAATTCCAGACCTTTCTAACAAAATTGGTTTCATTCAATTTGGTTCACTGAATCGATCTAGGTTGATTTTTGAATCTAGGTGCAGAAGTGTGTTTGAAATAAAATGGAAAAGGTTAAATTCAAACTGGCTGCGCGGAAGCGATCTTGGGCGGCCTGCATAAGCTTACGCTGGTTAAGTCGCTGTCCCCATGCATCGATGAGACGAGGGATGCGGGCGTATGGGGCGATGTGAGCCATGATTTTGTTCTAATCTAACGGCCGAGGGTCGTGCCCACGCCGGGCAACTCGGTGATCTTTGAAACCTAACGCGCGGTGTGAGGGGTTGGGGGCTCACCGGGCTCAAAGTAGGGTCGGCGAGGTGAGCGAACGATGGAGTCGACGACGGCAAACCTCCTGGTACCGGCAGCTTCTCCTGGGGCGGCTCCAATTGCTGGCCCCCATCTTCTCTAGTAGCGGCAGGCTCCGGTGCAATTCCGACGAAGCGCTGCTCGCCTTGCTTCCGGACTGAGGCGAGGTGGTTCTGGGTGAGAGGGGAGTAAGGTGGTGTGCTCAATTCGTCTGGGGGTGGCCTCTATTTATAGTGGCGAGAGGGAACCACGGGCGCAAGCTGAGCTCTTCGTGGTCGACGGCACAGAAGGCTAGCGGGCGGCAGTGAGGGATGCGGTGCTCCCTGGCGATGCTCAACGACGCGGTGGCGAGGCGTGGGGCGGTGCGGTTTGGTCGGAACGCGGCGGTGATCTACGCGTGTCCGATGGAGGTTTTTAATGCGCACAGCGTGCATGGTCCGCGCGGCGGCGAACGATCATGTCTGCGGGGTTCCTAGGACGGTGGTGATCACATATGCACACGACGAGGGCGGCGCGCGGTCTGTGGGCGTCGGTCGAGCGTGGTGCATGGGGTGCGCTCTCGGCATGGTTGCTGGCGAGCTTGGCATGGTCCGTGCGTGTGGTCCAGGGGTTGGCAAGGTTCGAGCGCTGGACCGGGAGTGGTGGTGGGGTGTTGGCTTGCTCCCAGACATGTTGTTTAGGCTTGGTTCTTCTCCTAGCTTGGTGTCGACATGGGGGTGACAAGGGTGCACTCGGCTTGCTCACCTAGTTGCAACCAGAGAGGGAACAGGTTAGGCTCCAATCACTGCTCACAATAGTGTTTGGATTTTAGAAGATTTGAATCTGCAAGGTGTTTGATGAAATGGCCGCAAGAATTCAAGTTTTGAATTTTGAAAAGATTTTTGGTGGGTGTGCTAGGTTGGTGCTGGTGAGTCTGCAGATGCTTGGGTTTTGAAAGTTGAGATTGTTTGAGTGGTTTTTGAAAAAGTGGGATCTTCCCATATGATAAAGATTCAATTTTGAAATGTCCTTTAAACTATGCATTTGAAAGTTTCTGGATGATCACAAAGTGGGCCTTGATACTTTGTTATGAGTAAAATCAAGGGGTGTAAAGATCCAAACAAGTATCTGTTAAGTTCTGAAAGTTTGGGACATCCAAAGTAGGCATGGGAGTTAAATTGGTCAAAATGACCATTCACCCAATTTGGTTTGTTTTGATTTATTTGTCTTTGGGAAAATTGTGGGGATTATTTAGATGATGTTTATTTCACCTAAGAAACATTTTACAAGCAAAGAAACACCTAAACAAGGCAATTCAAAAGAATTCAAAATGGGATGCATACACACATGCATGCTTTCTCATTTTATTTTAGAAAAGTTTTTTTGTTAACCCTAAATTTGATGATTAGAGTTTGATGATTCTAGTTTAATATTTTTGGGATGTTACAAACCTTACCCCCTTAAACAAAATCTCGTCCCGAGATTTGAAAAAGAACGAAAAAGATTACCTAGGATTTGAAGAGATCGGGAAACTCCATCCTGATGTGATCTTCGCGCTCCCAGGTAGCTTCCTCTTCCGTGTGGTTGCTCCACTGAATTTTGAGAAACTTGATGCTTCGGTTACGTGGTTGAAAGCTTCTTCCAAAATATGGATGGGTACTTCGGGATAGGTCAGGTCATCGTTGATCTCTATGGTCCGATGATCGATATTCTTGAACACTCCGGTCTTCTCGGGGACTTCGAGACACTTGCGAAGTAATGAGATATGGAACACATTGTGCACAGCTGACATATCTTCGGGTAGTTCCAATTGATACACCACTTCTCCTTGATGGTTCAGAATCTTGAAGGGTCCGATATATCTGGGGGCTAACTTTCCTTTCAGCTGGAAACGCTGCATTCCCTTCAATGCTGACACTTTCAGATACACAAAATCTCCTATGTTGAAGGTGAGGTCTCGACGTCTCTTGTCGGCGTAAATTTTCTGTCTGGACTGGGCTGTCTTGAGGTGCTCACGAATCTTGTGAACCTTCTCTTCCGCTTCTCGTAGGATGTCAGGTCCAAAAATCTGACTCTCTCCTACGTCCGACCAGTTCAAAGGGGTGCGACACTTCCTTCCGTACATGAATTCAAATGGGGCCATTTGCAAACTAGATTGATAACTGTTGTTGTATGAAAATTCTGCAAACGACAGACAGTCTTCCCACTTGGATCCATATTCTAACACAAAGGCTCTCAGCATATCTTCGAGTATTTTATTTACTCGCTCCGTTTGTCCATCAGTCTGAGGGTGATACGCGGTGCTGAAATCTAGGCGGATTCCTAAACCTTCTTGGACTTTCTTCCAGAATCTCGAGGTAAACTGAGTTCCTCGATCCGATACGATGTTCTTGGGGACTCCATGCAAACTAACTATTCTAGCGATGTACAACTCCGCTAGCTTCAAACTCTGATATGTGGTCTTGACGGGTAAGAAATGGGCGACTTTGGACAATCGGTCCACTATGAACCAGATAGAGTCATTTCCCCTAATAGAAGTAGGCAATCCGGTGATAAAGTCCATTCCAACGGAATCCCATTTCCATTCCGGAATCTGTAAGGGTTGCAACAATCCAGCGGGTCTTTGATGTCCTGCCTTGACTCGCTGACATATATCACACTTGGCGATATAGCTTCCGATTTCTCTCTTCATCTTATGCCACCAAAATTGTTCTTTCAAATCTTGATACATCTTAGTTCCTCCGGGATGGATAGAATAAAGAGTATCATGAGATTCCTTCAGAATAACTTCTTTCAACTCAGAATCTGCTGGTACAAAAAGGCGTCCTTTGTACCACAGAACTCCTTCTTCGTCTTCGGTGAATCCGGGTACTTTGCCTGTACCAATGCAACGCTTGATTCCGTCGATACTAACATTTCCCTTCTGCGCCTCTTTGATCTGGCTGATCAAAGTGGGCTGAAGTTCTATGATAGCCAAAAATCCTTCACTTACTAATTCTATTCGAAAATCTTCCATCTCTTTGTGCAAGCTTGGTTGCTCCTTCAAGATCATGGAGTTCAAGAGGCACGGCAATCTGCTAAGTGCATCTGCTACCACATTGGCTTTACCAGGGTGATAGTGAATGTCCAGATCGTAATCCTTGATTAGCTCAATCCATCTTATCTGTCTCATATTCAGCTCCTTCTGAGTGAATATATACTTCAGACTCTTGTGATCCGAATAAATCTCACAACGGTTTCCCATCAGGTAATGCCTCCATGTCTTTAGGGCTAGAACTACGGCTGTGAGTTCGAGGTCATGGGTTGGGCAATTTTCTCATGTTGCTTCAGTTGTCGAGATAGATATGATATAACTTTGCCTTCTTGCATTAGCACAAATCCGAGACCGATCTTGGATGCATCACAATATACGTCGAAGGGCTTCGTGATATCCGGCATGATCAAGATTGGGGCTGAAATCAATCTCCTCTTGAGTTCTTGAAAACTCGCTTCACATTTGTCGGTCCATTCAAACTTCTTGTCCTTTTTCAGCAATTGGGTCATGGGTCTGGCGATACTCGAGAATCCTTCTATGAACTTGCGGTAATATCCCGCCAATCCGAGAAATGCACGGACTTGGGTTTAAGTGGTTGGGGCTTTCCAATCTTCTACATCTTTCACTTTTGCGGGATCAACGGCAATTCCTCCGGCTGATACAATGTGACCGAGGAATCCTACCTCCTGTAACCAGAATTCACATTTGCTAAACTTGGCATACAACTGATGATCTCTAAGGGTTCCAAGAATGGTCCTTAGGTGTAGCTCATGTTCTTCTTCTGATTTGGAATAAATCAGGATGTCATCAATGAAAACAACGACAAACTTATCCTGGAAGTCCATAAAATCTTATTCATGAGATTCATGAAATAAGTGGGGGCATTGGTTAATCCAATAGACATGACTGTATACTCGTATAATCCATATCTGGTGGTAAAGGCAGTCTTTGGAATATCCTCTGCACGAATTTTGAGTTGGTGATAGCAAGTCCTAAGATCAATCTTAGAAAACACTTTGGCACCGGTCAATTGATCAAACAAATCTTCTATCTTGGGCAAGGGGTATTTGTTCTTGATGGTGGCATCATTCAATTTCCGATAATCCGTACACAAACGGTTACCTCCATCCTTCTTATCCACGAACAAAACAAGTGACCTCCATGGTGACACACTTAGTTGAATCAATCCAATTTCCAGCATGGCATCCAGTTGCTTCTTGATTACGCTAGCTCCGATGGGTTCATACTATATGGTCTCTGGGCTATTGGTCCAGTTCCGGGAATTAGTTCGATGATAAACTCGATATCCCGATCTAGGGGCATACCGGGCAAAACATCTGGAAATACATCACGGTATTCACAGACTATCCGGACTTGGTCAATGGTGGGTTGGGCTATACTCTTGTTGCACTTGAATTGGCGAGGTAAGGTTTCAGATATATGCTCGACTGATATTCCGGCTGTACTGGTCATGGTGATGGCTTTCTTGGCACAGTCAATCAATCCTTTATGTTTGAACATCCAATCCATGCCTAGTACTACTTCCAAACCTTTAGTTCCGAGTACTATCAGGTGAGCTTAAAAATCTATGCCATGGATTTGGATAGGGACGACTTTGCAGATTTGCCTAGCCTTGGTGGTTGATCCGGGAATTTGAACAATCATAACATGCTTCAGTTTGGTTGGTTGAATTTTACTAGTGCATGCAAATTCTTCGGTGACAAATGAATGCGATGCACCAGAATCAAACAACACTCTTGCAAGTACTGAATTAACAGAAAACATACCCAGCACGACGTCTGGCGCTTCCTGAGCTTCTTCAGCATGCATGAGAAAAAGACGGCCATTGCGGTTGAGCGAATTCCCTAGGGCAAACCTCCTTCCTGGCTGAACACGACGCTGCTGCTGAACTGGGGCATTTGCATTGGGTGCTGCTGCATTCTTCTTGCTGGGGCACTCGTTGGAGTAGTGACCCTTATTTCCACAGTCATAACAAGTTACCTGCGACTTGTCCTTTCTTCTGAGCACAACATTGCTTCGATCCTCGGGGCAGGTGGTGGCAGCATTGTTGTTGTTGAATTTGGGTGGGGCACGGTTGAAATTGCTAGAGTTGCCGGGATTGTCGTTATTTCCTCCAGGTCTAGGGTTTCAACAGTTGGGGTAGGTCAAACGGTTCATCAGGGGTCTGTTGGTTCTCGGGGCAAATCCTGGAGATGGGTTAGGCGATACTTTGGGGTGCGATGGGTTCTCGATGCATCATCCAACTCGATGCATCATTCGACGCTATGTTCTCATTGGCTTGGTTGATCTTTCCTTACATCTGGATGGTAGAGTCGACAAGGGCTTCAATATCAGCGAAGGGGATATTGACCAACACCGTCTGCATCTGATTATGCAAACCATTCAAGAATCTCTCTTTCTTCTTGGCTTCAGTGTCGATATCATCCGGCATACCTAGCTAATGACAAGAATTTGTCACGGTATTCCACTACGGTCATCCTTCCTTGCTTGATTCCGAACTCGTCTCTCATTCTCTTGATCAAACCGGTGGCACATGGGTTCTTGAACTTGACCTTGAATTCCTCCCAGGTCATCATCTGTCCTCCGGTCATTGCACGAATGCTGTTCCACCATGCTCTTGCATTTCCGGCTAGATAGTGGGTGGCGAACAGAACTTTCTCGTTAGCTTCCACTCCGGCGACTTCTAGGTTGTTTTCCATGGTTTGCAGCCAATCATCAGCGTCTAAAGGCTCTTCCGACTTAGTGAATACAGGTGGGTTGGTGTTCTGGAAATTTTTGAGCTTAGATCCATGGTTGTCCTGATTTCCGTGGCCTTTATTGTTGTGTGCTAGCTGGGCTATCTACTGAAGGGTGGCTAGGTTGGCTTGACGTTCGGCTCGTTCAGCTTCGCGGTCAGAAACCAACATTTGCAGGATCTGCAACATCGGGTCTGGGGATGAACCACTTCCTCCGCGTGGCATCTGAAGATTGAGATAGATCATGAGAAAAGAGGGAAATTTCTAAGGTTCAGGGACTTTGAAAAGTTTTTAAAGTTTGACTCAATTTCCTAGCAACTTTATTTTCATTCATTCATTCATTCATTCATTTATAGCACACGATACAAACACACACCACAACAAAGGTAAACAGATGGTTTTAAGAACCATTCTGGAAACTACGATACAGTGGGACCGAATACAACTCACTACGCTAGCGCTCAAGTGCTACTACTCCTCGGAGTCGGTGTAGTCGTCATCCTCATCATCATCATCGTCATTGATGAAGGCGAAGTCATCCTCATCAGTGAAGAAATCCATAGCCTGCTCTTCTAGAAAATCATCATCATCGCTGAGATAGGAGTAGGGGTCTCCATGAAGATCCTCTCTAGCATTCTCCCTTTCCTCCAACTGCACGTATCTCTCATGGATTGTCCCCTCCAAATCCTAGATACGGTGGCGAAGACGGGCAATGATGCACTCCTTATTGTCGAGCTGATGGCGGCGAGACTTGCAAGCCTTCGCTAGCATGGTGATGGTCTGATCCTTCGTCTTGATGATGGCGGACTTGTGATTGGAGTAGTCACGACAATTGTCCAATTCCTGTTGACGATCGTACATCATGAAGCTGAGGTGGTCCAACTGAGTCTTCAGCTCGTGGTGGTATGGGGCTTCCAGTGGCTGTCCCATAGCATCATGCCTTGGGCAAAACTCAAAGAGGGTACCCTTGATCTGGTTGATACTTTGCCCACACAGACGGGCAAGAGCTTCCTGCATGGCCCTGGCAAGTCCATCGAGCCAGTTGTTCTCTCTTAAGGTAATCTGAATTCCTTCCGTAGTGGGAGGTTCAATTTTTCCTCGGAGACTTGCAACAATTAGCCACTGCAGATCTTCTCCTCCTTGATCATTGAGCTAAGCTCCGAAGAACTCGGGGTGAGGACGCTCCAGAAGTTCCGAAAGCTGGTCCAAATCCCTCTCAAAGATAAGGCCTCCTCCATTTCCCAATTGGTAAAACTTGTTGTACTTCATGTCCATCTAAAAGAATATAAGATGAGTAAGTTAGTAGAGTGATCAAGTGTCGATTTTATGTATTTTGCAAGAGTTTTAAGGAACATGAGTTTTGTGAAAGAATCAAAGTGATAAGAATGGGAATAAGTTTTGTAAATATTTGCTTCCTTTGGTTTTGAAACTAAGTTTTTGATTCAAACGTCCGTCTAACTAGGGTCTCCTATGGTCGATGGCTCGATACCAACTTGTCAACACCGGATTTTTAATCCCGGATGCCTATTATGCCATACATCGTAATCCTGGATTACCATTTTTGCGAGACATAATAGAATTGGATACCACAGTACATCATCCATTACAAACCATACATAAGGTCTTTCACAAATAAGGATCTCATGATCCAGTTCTTAATACAACTTCAAGCGCGGAATATGTAATAACAACGGTAGCGTAGGCGAAGCTCCATCTTCGGGGTCACAGGCAATGCTGACGATGGGAGATGATCCTAGTTGTCGTAACCTTCCTGGGGTCCATCCTCCAGGTACTCCTCTTCATAGTCTGGCCACGGGAATTGTTGGGCCACGCAGAGATAAAACAAAACTTTTCCTCTAACGTGGTGATCCCAAGACCTAGCTGAGGTAGAAGGCCACGAGGTTTACCACTAGACGCGCGGTTGCGGATTACTGATGAAGCGTCGATTGATGCAAGCAGTCCTCACGATCCGATCGTCCCGGTGTGATCGCACAAAGACCTCTGTGGTATCCACACGCATACAAGGAGGAGTGCCGGGCGAATCGCTAGGTTCGTTACGCTGGGACTCTGTGGAGCTAGGGTTTCCAACACATGGAATGACCTAACCGAACAACGATTAACCTTTACGGTTACCGTGCTCCACTATATAGGAGTGAACGTGGGCTGCACATGACCCATTCACCAAAGCCCATATAAAACTAGTCACCGTGAGTCCAACTCACTAACTCAGTCTAATCTAGTTTAGGTCCAACCCGACAGATTATATGTTCGATCCAATCCGAACTTGCTCCCGCTCTTAAGTGTGTGACCATGAGCTCATGGCTACTTGGACACGATTTGAGTCCAACTCACAATCGATCAATCGGCATCGGCTCCTAGCGTAACGCATCGATTCCCAAGTACCAAAGAGTCATGACGACTTGCCTTTTCAATGCGACTTACGCCCGAGTCCCTTTTGCCTCACGATATACCTTGTCGACTATAGGCGAATATATGTCATCCCTTAAATAGTCCGACTCTCTTCTCGATCCGAGATAAGTGATTCACCCGACTAACTTAGCCGATCGCCTCGGTTAACACTTAACCGAGTCGCATGGCCATGCTTTCGAATCATATCTCACGAGAGGCCCAGAATATCTCTCAGTGGAGGGCAAAATCCCATCTTGGTTATTCACATCACGCAGCTTGATTCTCGATCGACCCGAACCACCTTTATAGCGCGATTCACGGATCGGCTTTGGCGAACCTAAGTCGGTGATCCTCAACTCGGACTGCAACAACCTCAGTCTAAGGATTACATTGATTGAGATATACAAATGACATCTTAGTTCGTTGTACCTCAATATGGGTCAATCCGACTCGCTAAACTCTTTAGCCTAGTCTGTGTAAGTTGGAATAGCATCTCCATGCCCATGACAAGTGGAACCGAGTCATCAAGCCAACTTTCACATTGGTCTAAGTTGTGTGTCCAGCACAACCTCAATGGCCAAGGATATTTAGTACAAACACCATGAATGCATAGTTCCACAACTGAATCACATATTCAATGATACACATCAGATGTTTATACAAGGACTACTTAATAACTTTATGAATACAATGGGAAATCTCATCATACATGATTGCCTCTAGGCATATTCCCAATCTCCCACTTGCACTAGAGTCAATCTTCCGACATCACATGTCTAAGCATCTAATGCCCATGGCTCTCAAAGCGCCTCATGCTTTGGCTGGGGTAACGGCTTTGTCAACGGATCCGCAATATTTGCATCCGTGTGTACCTTGCATAACTTGATATCACCCTGATCCACGAACTGGCGAATCAGGGGGTACTGCATGGGTATGTGCGTGTTCTTCTGGTGTTGTCTAGGTTCCTTGACTTGTGCAATAGCACCATTGTTGTCACAATACACGCCCAACGGATTGGACGAGCCCGAACCACACCAAGATCCATGAGGAAATTCCTCATCCAAACAGCTTCCTTTGCCTCCGAGGCAGCAATACTTAACCTGTTGTGAAGCATACGCCTCTCTTGCTTGGAACTTTTCAGCTCACAACACCTCCGTTTATAATAAACACGTATCCGGATTTGCGGCGAGAATCATCAGTCGGTGAGATAACTCGCATCCGTGTAACCCTTACCTTGAGTTCATCTTCACCACCATAAACCAAGAACATATCCTTAGTCCTTCTCAAGTACTTTAGGATATTTTTAGCTTGTCCGTGGGATCTCTCCGTGATCACGGCCTGGTATCGATCACAACACTTAGAGCATAGGAAACATCCGCCTAGTACAAATCATGGCGTACATGATGGATCCAGCTAGAAGCATATGGAATCGCACTCATCCTACTTCGCTCATCGGTTGTCGAAGGACACCGAGTCTTGCTAAGTTTTACACCATGGGACATCGGTAAGAACCCTTCTTAGGCGATTCCATGTTGAACTTTTCAACACTTTGTCCAAATAAGTACTCGACTCAATCCAATGAGCCTCCTTGATCTATCTCTATAGATCCGATTAGAGGATGTATGTGGCCTCACCCAAGTCTTTCATTGAGAAACTCCTTTCCAATGAATCCTTGGTTTCTTGCAACATCTGGACATCATTTCCAATCAGTAATATGTCATCCACATATAAGATTAGAAAATTTACTTTGTTCCCACTAAACTTCTTGTATAAACAAGAATCATGATCACTCTTGATGAAGCCAAACGATTTGACTACCTCATCAAAGCGAATATTCCAACTCCGAGATGCTTGCTTCAACCCATAAATGGATTTCAAGTTTGCATACCTTGTCAAGATTAGACGGATCGACAAAACCCTCGGGCTGTATCATATACACGTCCTCGGTTAAATTTCCGTTAAGGAAAGCCGTTTTGACATCCATTTGCCATATCTCATAGTCGAAATAGGCCGCTATAGCTAACATGATCCGAACTGATTTAAGCATCGCTACGGGCGAAAGTCTCGTCAGAATCAACTCCTTGAACTTGTCGGAACCCCTTCGCGACAAGGCGTGCTTTATAGATTGAAACATTTCCATCCATATCGTTTTCTTAAAGACCCATTTGCACTCGATGGGTCTTGCACCGTCTCGATCAACCAAGTTCCAAACTTGATTTTCATCCATGGACTTTATCTCGATCTCATGGCTCCAAGCCATGACTCGAATCATATCCCACCATCGCTCAATAATTTGCGCTCATCAGCCTAACAAGAACACATCACGAACACTTCGTAATCTTGCCGATCTTAGTACTGTGTGTCTTGTCGCTCGGTTGCCACGATCGGCTCAACCTCCAAGGTTTTCCGATTCGCTATTAGCCGATTCCTCGAATTTCTTCGAGTTGCACTGCTCCCACTTACTCCCCGATCGAGAAACTCTTTCTCAAGGAAGACACCCGAGCGACAAACACTTTGCCCTCTTCTCGGTTGTAGAAGTAGTAACCCAAGGTTTCCTCGGATACCCACGAAAATACATTTATCCGACTTGGCGAAGCTTGTCCGTCAAGTCGCTTGACAAAAGCTTCACAACCCCAAATCTTAAGAAAAGACAAACTCGGCTTCTTGCTGTCCACATCTCATGCGGTGTCTTCTACCGATTTTGATGGTACTTTGTTTAGTGTGAACGCATTGTTTCTAGACAATAACCCCAAAATGATAAAGGCAGATCCGTCCGACTCATCATTGATCGTACCATGTCCAACAAGGTCCAATTCCTTTCCGAAACACCATTCCTTTGTGGCGTTCTGGCGGAGTAAGTTGAGGAACTATTCCACAACTTTTCGATGGTCATCAAACTCATGGCTCATGTACTCGCCTCCTCTAATCGTAGAAGAAACTTAATTTTCTTGCCGAGTTGATTCTCAGGTTCATTACGGAATTCTTTGAACTTTTCAAAGGCTTCCGACTTATGTTTCATTAAGTAGATATATCCATACCTACTCAAATCATTAGTGAAGGTAATGAAGTACTCATAACCACCCTCGTCGTGCTCATTGGTCCACATACATCACTATGTACTAGTCCCAACAAGTCGGACGCCTTTCGCAACTCTTTGCAAAAGGTGTCTTGGTCATTTTGCCGAGTAGGCAAGATTCGCATGTCTCGAACGACTCCAAGTCGAACGAAGTTAGAGTCCATCATCATGGAGCTTCTTCATGCTTCCAACTTATATGACCAAGCCGATTGCCAAAAGTAAGTCATATTCAGATCATTTGGTTTCAACCTTTTAACATTTATGTTATAAACCGACTCACCATCAAGATTCAAAATAAATAACCCGTCACGGACGGTGCAAAGCCGTGAAACATATCATTCAAATACAAAGAACAACCATTATTCTTGATATTCGACTCATAACCTTGCCTCATCAAACATGAAGCGAAATAATGTTTCGATCGAGCAATCGAACATAATAACAATTATTTAGTTCCATAATGAATCCGGAAGGTAAATGAAGTTGCATTGTGCGACTTCCAACACAAAGAACTCTTGCTTTGTTGCCGACTCGAATATCAACCTCGCCTCTTGCTACGCTCCTAGTTCTTACCACCCGCAACGAATTGCAGATGTGAATAATCGATCCCAGATCATATACCCAAGAACTATTAGGTGCATCGGCAAGATATATGTCTATAACATTGCAAACAAGTGTACCGAGTGGAAGTCATACCTCCACTCTTGGCTTTGTCGGCCAAGTACTTGCTAGATTCCTCTTCCGTGGCCATCCGCCTTGAGTAGAAGCAAGTGGATCCGGTGAACGAGATGGCTTAGTCCCCGAGGAAGCTTGGGACAGGGTCCTGAGCCTCCTTTCCTCGACTTAGCCTTCTTCTTAGTCCAAGAACTCTTCTTGAACTTAGCCTTATTCGCACCATCAACACTTGGTGGTGCCCTTCTTGAGATCCGCCGCCTGCTTGAGCATCCCATGCACCAAGGAGCTTCTTATCCATACCATGCATGTGGTAGTTCAAATGAACGCCCATATGCACTAGGAAGATAGTTGAATTATATCCGTAGCGAACTCTTCGCTTATGGGGTAGCCAAGCCTCCGAGACTGCACGTAACCAACCATTTTGATCACATGCGGACTCGGTGGATCACCATCCTTAAGCTTGCAACTCGCCAAAGCTGAGAGACTTGATACCTCTCTTACCGAGAGCTCGAACATACTTTGAGGCTTTCGATCATATCGAGGCCTCAACATGCTCGAACTGCTTTTGCAAGTCCGGTTCCATGTGAGCAAGCATAAGGCGGCTAATATCCGTGGACTCATCTTTAGCCCGACGGTAGGCATTGGTGGCGCGACAATGCATTCTCATTCGGATCATCTGGAAGTGGGTTGTCTAGGACATGGTCCTTCTTTTCTTGTTTGAGAACAATTTCGATTTCGATACCGCTTGGTAAAATTAGTGTCGCTTTTATCTTTCTCAAGAATGGTTCTCAACGCAAAACCGGATAACTGAGAGTGACTGCTACTTGGTGCCATGATCTACAACAGAAAATATGCAAAACACTTAAGACATGTATTCATAAAAGAGCAAGAATATTAAACATTTTAATATTTTATGCTCCCACTAGAACCAACACCCCTCCGATGGTTACTTAGTGATTCAGGATCCTAAATAAGCAAGTCGGCTAGTGAGCTTTAGCATCACCGCTAGCCGCCAAGTGATCTAGGTAGACAACTCCTTGTCAATCGCATCTCATGCGACTCCTGTTGGACGGGTGGCATCACATGCCCCGGCTCCCATCCGACCTTTCCCCGAGTCCCACAACCGTTGTGATAGACCCGTCTAGCTTACCAAGTGTTTACCGCAGAAGAGTCCGACTGAACCCACCTAGTCGGAAAGAATTGGCAGCACCTCAATTTTATGAGCCCACTACCAAAAATGTCCGACTTGTGATGGTGCAAACATCATGGAAAACCGACTAGACCTTCTTTGAGGGATTAAATTTTACCGACTATCTAATAGAGGTAAAACTGAGACATAACAATAACAGAAAATAAAGCAATTATAATGTGAAATGGTATGGCTCTCTTCATGGCGATCTCCATCTCCACAAAGCCTGTAATCCGACTCGTGCCAACTCTTGTCACTTGCCGTCTTACTCCATGTCGCCGACATGTACAACGCCTTGCATGCCTTCCGGGTTCTCAAACAGCTACACTAGCTTAGTAAAGTAAATTACATAGAGAATCCGACACGCAGGTCGTCATACAATAAAATGACAGCACCTAGGCTCCAGCCGGCTGACAAAAACCGTGATTCGCAGATCACGTATGGATTACACACATACATCACATGCACATGAACCACATGCACATGAAAAATCGTCGGGCGCTGCCCGCACCCGCGAAGGGCGCTGCCCCTTCGATCCCCGCCCGCTATCCGGTTTTCCTAGTAGATGAATCCTTAGTAGGATTTCCTAAGTTAAGTTTCCTAATACTACCAAGCTTAGCCTAGCTAATAGAAAACATGGGTGGAAAATATATTCACACTATGGAAAAATATTCTAAGTCTGAGGACTTGTGATTTTGTTTAATAAAACAACTAAGTTAATGAATCCCCTGGGTGAAATGGGCTTGCTTGGTGGAGATTGGTTGAGTGGTTCACAATGCCATGGACTTGGATTGTGTATCTCACTTGTGGATGGCCACCCAGGAAACAAAGGGATTTGAGATGTCAAATGTTGAGAAGCTTCAAGTGCAACCACTTGGCAATATGGGCTCTGCCATGATCATATAGGTTGCAAGAACTTAGCCAAATGGACAGTGGGTGGTAGTGTTTGATAGGTGGTAACGCGTCCATTTTGGTCTAAGGGAAGGCTTCTGAAAGATTTTGTCTTGGGAAACCAAGTCTTGTGGGTAAAGTGCACCACCTCTGCAGAGTGTAAAATCTAAGTACTTAGCCATGTCCCTGGTAAAGGACAATTTGAGCATCAAGACATGGAAGCAATCAAGAATCTCATCATTTCAATTTCTAAATTAAAATCTTGTGGGTTGAACAAGGGTTGTTTGATTTCTTCAATCATTGATGGAGAGATGGCTTGGTACAAGGATCTTGAAATCTTTGATTGAGGGAAATGATTTTGTCAAGCAAAAACTTAGTATTTTCAAAATGATAAGAAAAATCTATTTTGAGCAATGCAAGCCTCAACTCCACTTAGCCGAATGCATATAGATGATAGACTCCACTATACTATCATAGTATCACTTGCCAATACAATTCAAATGTATTGACCCTTTGTGGCTGTAACTTGTATTGTCGTGGGAATGGTCACGGCAGATGCTGCAATCGGCAGCGAGTAGTAGAACGAGGGGCAAGGGCGGCCAGCCATCTGCGGTGCGAGATGAGGGCAAAGACACAGGGTTTTACCCAGGTTCGCTGAGGGTAAAGACTTACTCCCGCTAGATTGTATTATGGAGGTGTTTACAATGGGCAGCTCAGCTAGGCGAAGTCGCTTGGGTGTATGAGGAACGTGTCTCTCACCCCATAGGGAGGTTTATATAGGCTCACCTCCCCTAGGGTTTACATATCTCAACCGATTCTTACAGCTTGAATCGTTTAACCTAGTCCGACGGGCTATCTACTGCCTTGGGCCTCCAGCTTCCGGTACCTTCTTTGGGCCTTGATCCACTTGCCGCTCGCAGCCCACTCGCCAGCCCTCGAGCGCTGAACGCCCCCGAGTATACCCCGAGGCGTATCCCCATCAGTAGTCCCCGAGGCCGTCGTCGATTAGGCGCAAGTGGCTGCTGGCAGTCGGAGTATGCGGCTCCAAAGTAGGCATCCAGTCGAATCGTCGGCGGGCTCCTGTACGAAGAAGAAAATCCGGTGAACCGAGTCGCATCTTGGGCGAGCCGAGCTGTCGGAACGCGGTCGCGCGAGTGACCTGGCGGTGAGTGGCTGGAGTTGGACCGTCGGCGTGGTCAAACTAGCTGTTAGGGCAACTCAGCGGTAACTTTCGCGTAATCATCGCTGAACGGCCCCGATTTGGCGGGTAACTCTCGCTATATAAGAGGAATGGCAGCAATCGAGAGCCAACGCCCACCACTTCTTCCGAGTCGATTCTCTTTCTTTGCTTCTTGATCCAATCGACCGAAATCCTCCGATCTCCAACCAACCCCTCTATGGCCCTTCTCACCGAACCATGGGGCAGGTCCAAGTGCACGAGGGCGTTGGCCTCCTTCGAGGAGGCTGGAATCATGAGCCGGCTGTGGCGTATCCTCAGCCGGAGAAACGACCCCAAACCCGCAAGAGAGGGAATTCGTCTATTTCACCATCATCTCGGCGGGGCTAGGGTTTCCACGTCTTTGTTCTTCGCGTTTTGCGCCTACTACGGGATCCAGCCTTGGATCCGGGTCCCCACAAAGATCGAGCAGCTCGCCATCTTTGTGGCTCGCGAGTGCTACTTGGCTGCCAGCCTACTTTCCCTTGTGGCAAGATCTGTTCCACGGACGGATCAGCCGCGAGGAGGCAGGCGGCCCAATGCTAGCCGCGGGCGGCCTGAAGTTCCAGCTCAAATCCAAAGCGTCTTTCTTCGATCTGATGCTACCCGCCAAAGCAGCGAGCGACTGGAAGAAGTCATGGTTCTACGTGACCGAGGCGACCCCGGAAGACGAGGCGGCGATCCCGCGGTACTCGGCCAATCGTTCCGAGCCGCGCCATCTCCAGGTCGGCAAGCTCCCCGACGACCAGCGGATGGTCGTCGACGAGATGCTCCAGGCCATCCGTGGCCTAAATAAGAAGGGCCTTCAGACGATAAACTTGTAGAATTGCTGGCTTGGGCGACGGCTCGTTCCGCTCTCCCAACGCGACCACTACATGTATCAGTACACGGGCCGGGGAGACTCGACGAAAGCCTGCCTCGACGAGTGGAAGCTGGAGGACTATCTCCCAACGTTGAAGAAGATCACCCAGGCGGTGTACGTGGATGCACAGGTCGGGGTCGCCCCCTACACCGCGAAGCGTCCGGCTCCGACGGTAATTTCTTTACCTTGTTCGCAGTCGCAGCGTATGCAACATGGTAATCGACTGTTTCAGATTTATCGCAGCTGTTCCAAGTGGTGGAAGGTGGCTCCACCTTCGATGATGAGAGCCCGGGCCATCCGCCAGACGAGGCGAATCGCCACCCACGAGGGCAATGAGGACGACGAGGTCGAGTCCGAAGAGGAAATCGCCCCATCGAAAAACCCGCGGCAACGCGTCGCGAAATCGAGCGGCGAAGCCTCGAGCGTCATGAGGATGACGACGAGCTCCCAGAAACCACCTCGCGCCGCCAGGCCACTCCTTCGAAGAAGAAGAAGAAGGAAAAGGAAGCGAGGGCCCTCAAGAGGAAAACGGTCATTAAGGATGGCCTCGCCGCCGCACTCGACGAGCAGCTCCGATGCTCCCAGCTCGGCCGGTGACGGCGCGCCCCCAGCGACAACCGCACTAGACACGCCGACCTTCGAAGTGCCGCTGGCCTCGATGCCTCCGCCATTCGCGCCGGTCTCTGGGCTAGGGAAGGCTCCGGCTGCGGCGACTTTGCCTCACAGGGAGGTTCCGAGTGTGGCGGTCTCGCCCCGCAAGGAGGCTCCGGCCGCAGCGGCTCCAATTCGCGAGGAAGCCCCCGCCAAGGGTGTCCCAGAGGCGCCAGCCGCGGCCTCAACGACGAAGAAACCGTCCGTGTCTTGGGCACGCGACGTCCTGAACTGCCGCTCGATCGGGCCCCGAATCGAAAAACCGCCGCCTTGCGAGGCTCGTTTCATCCCAGTCGCCAAGTGAGTGCTTTCACCCTTCCCTACCTTTCATAACTATTTCGATTGTCTTTATTGATTCGATTGATATACAAGACCGGAGTGAAAAAGATGGGCCACCCGACCGTGGCTCAGGTACCCTCCGCCGCTAGCGAGGAGGACCCTTCCCGTAAGAGGAAAGCGGACGAAGTCGTCGCCTCAGCGGAAGGCAGCAAGAAGGCCACGGGCGATGGCATAAATCGTCTCTCGACGACACGGCGGTCGCGCCGGGACCCGGTGGAAGCAACCGTCTCTAAGGAGGGCGTTTCCTTTAGACCGGAGGAAGCGACTTTTGGAGCGGTGCCTCGATCGCTACCTTCCCCGTGACTAAAGCCACGGGCGGGGCTGCCCGAGCCTCGCTCGTGGGACCGCCGATCTTTGTCAAGTCGACCAGCGCGGGCACACGCCAGCTGCTTGCGTCGTGGGCGCAATACAACTCCATGGCATGCTTGGTGCAGCCATCCGGTACCTCCACCCCGAGGATCAGGTCGCTTTGCGGCTTGATTCTTATAATTTCTTGTCTCTTACTTGCATCTAGTCCCCGAGTGCGCACGCGCTAAATTTTAGCAGGTGGGCACTTAGGAATTTTCTTGATCGCCCGTCCCCGAGTGAGCACGCACTAAATTTAGCTGGTGGGCACTTAGGAATTTCGTTTTCTTGACTTTTGATGATATGCGTGGTCTACAACATGAGTCGGCGACCGATTGGCCGCGAAACAGCGTGAGAAGGAGCCACCATCCAAGAGGCGAACAAAGAGCTTCAGTGTTGCGCAAGGCAGAGGAAGCTCGCCAGAGCTTGTCCTCGCCGTGAGTTGGTGGCGGCGCGATGCGCCTGGTGTTGCTGAGCAATGGTCGCCGACCTCGGCCGAATCGGGAGGCGAGAGAAGAAGCAAGCTCGGCGGACGGGCGAGCTAAGGCCGCCATTGCGGCCGCGGAGGAGGACTGCAAGGTGTCGGAAGCCCTTATTGCTGGGCTTCAGGACGACCACACGTCGCTTCAGTGCTTCATCACGGGACTCGCCCGCCCGTTGCTTGGTGAGTGCATCTTCCCTTTCCGTTAGTTGGGGTTTTTGTGGTGTTCATCACGCTCATCATTGTCTCCTTCTCGCAGGTCGCGTTATTGGTAGCCAAGAAGAAGCGAGCTCGCTCGACGCGAGGCAGTGCGTAAGCATGCTTGTCGACTCGGCTACGCTGTCGGCAACGTGCATCCGCGCCTACCTTCAAGAAATGTCGCCCACGGAGGTTATTCCCAGCAACCTCGTTGAGGTGTGGGAGTATTTGGAGAAGGCGCCCGCGGTCGTTGAGTTCATGACAACAAGCGTTCGGCGCGTGAGCGCCGACTTCCGAGCCTTGACTCGCCCACTTCGAGGATTTCGACCTCGACGATGTGACAGTGGGTACCCCTCGTCGATTAGCGCGTGGACTGTCCGAGGTTCTCGTTGCAGAGGCGTGCCGCACGTTCGAGCGTGTTTGGGCGATGGGCGACCTCCTTCCCTACCAGAAGCGGTCATCGCCGAACGACTCGAGCCGCGATCGTGACTTCAAGGTCGAGCAGCCTTTTCGATGCGGCGATGGCGGGTGAGTGACGACGTATCCATCAAACCCGTACACCGCGTTCATCCAGGCGCCGGATTACGGCGGTCGTCATCAAGCCTCGCAGAATAGGGTAGTTTGCTGGATGTGTTAGCAGCAGTTCTGCCACGCGGGCATATTTTGTAATATAAGACAATGCAATATGCGATTGAATGGTACGTCGTGTTTATTTTGCTATTTGTTTGTGTGCTTTGGATTGATTTTGGACGAGTCCCCGAGCGCGTCCGCCCTTTTGTGGGGTTCACCTCGTATATGATGTTTGTTGTTGTCATGTGTTTTGTTAGTTTAGTCGACTACCGAAGCTCGAGAGCCGCCGCAGGCGACTCCCTTGAGTGCTCAGATTTTTACCGCTTTCCGACGTGAACGGGTCGGGTGGCCGAGTCCCCGAGCGTGGTACTTGGTAGTTCTAGGCGCGACTCGAGGGTGGTTGAGGACTTAGCGCGTTGGTGTGAGCGCGTCACTCCTGCCTGGCCCGAGGGTCATCGCGTGCAGTCCCGGCATGCTCTCTTACTTGGCGTTTTCGACCGCCGATTTAACTGGTTTTCAGTCCCCGAGCGTGGTACTTAGCCGTTCGAGTCGCTATGCCGAGGATGCGGGGGACCAAGGTCGCTGTGAGAAGCGAGGCAGTTGTCTTGGTTCAGTAAAACCACCGGGCTAGGCGACTCAATGGGGCTCCGGGTTGGCGTTTTTAGTGGGCGATGCAAGTCCCGAGTGATTCGGTGCTCTTACACCGCACTACTTAGCTGTGCCGATCGCTGTACCAAAGGTTGACTTCGCATTTTAGCGTGCATTGTTATTACGAAAAGTAGTGGCACAAGTCATGGAGAGTAGGCGCAATTCGGAACCGCTTTTTATTTCATAGCGACCGGAGAGTACATGTGTGGGGTTCTAGGAGTAGAACTTCCGAGGAGGTTTACATTCCATGGTCGCTGACGCCGAGCTCGCCGCCCGCGACGTCGATGAGGTAGTAGGTGTCGTTGAGCACGCCCGATAGCGAACAGGCCTTCCCACGGAGGAGAGCTTGTGCATGCCCTTCTTGTCTGGATGAGGCGTAACACCGTCGCCTTCGGAAGGTGCGGTTTTCACCCGTCGGCTGTGGTAGCGGCGGAGTCCTTGTTGGTAGATGGCGGTGCTTGACCGAGCGAGGTCGCGTGCTTCGTCGAGCTGATCGAGCCCATCTTGGTGGGCCAGCTCGTTTGCGGCCTCCGTATAATGGACGACCCGCGGCGAGTCGTGTTCGAGGTCGGTGGGCATGACGCTTGGCGTAGACCATGAAGAAGGAGTGAATCCCGTCGACACATTAACCGAGGCGGATTCCCCAGATGACGAGGGCAGCTCTTCGACCCAAGATCCGGTGCGCTCGAGTGGTACTTGGAGTCGCGGCTTCAGGCCGTGGAGGATGCTTTGGTTGGCTCGTTCCGCCTGGCCGTTGGATTCCGGGTGGGCGACTGACGCGAGATCGAGCCGGATGTGGTGCTCTTCGCAAAATTCGGCCATTGCTCCCTTGGCGAAGTTTGTGCCGTTGTCCGTGATGATACTGTTTGGGAACCCGTAGCGATATATGAGCTCGCGTAGGAATTTAGTGGCGGTCTTTCCGTCGCATTTCCGGACTGGCTTGGCCTCCACCCACTTGGTGAATTTGTCGACGGCGACTAGCAGGTGGGTGTAGCCGGAGGGGGCTTTCTTGAAGGGGCCTACCATGTCCATGCCCCATACGGCGAATGGCCAAGTGATGGGGATCGTTTTGAGCGCCGAGCTCGACGCGCGCGTTGGCGATTTCCGCACCCGCATCTGGACGATGTCGACAGCGTCGGCGTGTCGGTGGGCGAGAAGCCGTGTCGCATAGCCTTGGCGAGGAGGCGGCGGCGGCGTGGTGGCCGCAGCTGAGTGGATGTCGTGGAGGATTTTGCGTCCTTCACCGTTGACAACGTTGAACACGCCGGTGACGCTGCGCTTGTGTAGCTCGCCGTCGATGATGGTGTAAGACTTGCATCGAGCGATCATTCGAGCGTTGTCTCTGCTGGCTGGCGGTGCGGTTTCGGTGGCGATGTAGGGCTTGGTCCATCGTCGTCGCTCGGATGAGTGCGACCAAGGCTGCCTCGTTGAGTGGGACTCGATGTCGATCTCCTCGGGAGAGACGATGGTTTGGAGATTGTGTCGAGGAACACGCCGGCGGGTGGTGCGGTCGAGCCGACCCGATGCGAGAGGGCGTCGGCCTCCTCGTTTTCTCTGTCGATCCACTCGGCGAGTAGCCGTGAAGTGGCCCAGCTTGTCCACCTCTTGGCGACGCCGCCATGGTAGGGGAGATGGCGTCGCGGTGCCGACTTGCCCCGCGACGAGGTCGGAATCTCCATAGCATCGAAGGCGATTGACGTTCATCTCCTTGGCGGCTAGCATGCCGGAGTAGGGCCTCGATTCAGCCATGTTGTTGGTGCAGGCGTGAATTCGAGGCGGAGGATGTAGCGGAGCTTGTCGCCTTTGGTGAAGTCAACACTATCCTGCTCCTGCCGTCGCGTTCTTGGATCCGTGGCGTGGCTCCAATGGAGGTATGGCGGCTTCCGCTGCTGGGCCTCCTTCCGATCGGCGATGAAGTGCGCCGCTGCGACTTAATCGCCCTTCGTGGCTCAGATTTAATGTTGTGGACGCCGATCTCGACGGCCCACTTGGCGACCCGTCCGGCCGCCTCGCGATTCGGATGATGTCTTGCAGGCGGCGAGGAGACGACCGTGACCGGGTGCTCTGAAGTAGTGCGGCAGCGCCACGAGCCTCAAGACCGCGTATACTAGCTTTTGGTACTATGGGTACATTGGCGCGACTCGGTGAGGACCTCGCTGATGTAGTACACCGCCGCTGAACCGGCGCTCCTTTCCTTCCTCCGTCGTTCGACGACCATCACAGTACCGACGACGGCTCGGACGCCGCGACGTAAAAGCATAGGTTCTTTGTCGGCGGGCGGCGAGTAGTGGTGCGCGAAAGCAGCACTTTTTGAGGTCGCGAGCGTTGTCCGCCTCCTTGTCCCAATGGAAGGTGGGGTTCTGCGATCAGCGGTATAGGGGCATCGCCGCCAGCGGGGGATGAAGCGATCGAGAGCCGCTACCGCCGGCCAGCTCGACGTCACGCAGCACTCGGTTTGCCGAGCGGCGATCGTGTCGATCTTTGTTGGGTTCGCCTCGATCCCTCGTTTGGAGACGACGTACCAAGAGTTGTCCGCGGTACCAAGGTGCACTGCTCGGTTGAGCTTTATCTTGTACCTTTGCAGATTGGCGAAGGTTTCCGCGGGTCGGCGAGTAGGTCGCCTTGGCGGCGGATTTCACGACCACGCCGTCGATGTAGACGTGGATGTTGCGCCAATTTGGCTCGCGAGGCATTCTTGCATGCACCGCTGGTAGGTTGCCCGGCGTTTGAGGCCGAAGGTCATGGCGGTGTAGCGAAGGCTCGAATGGCGTGATGAACGCCGTCTTCCTCATCCTCCAGCCATTTTGATCTGGTTGTACCGGAGTAGGCGTCGAGGAAACATAGCGACTCGAACCCGCGGTTGAATCGATTATCCGATCGATCCGCGGGAGGACGAATGCTCCTTTGGGCGGTCTGTTCAGTTTGTGTAGTCGATACACATTCTCCAGTCCTGCTTTTTTTCGACGGGACTGGGTTTGCCAACCACTTGAGTATTTGATTGGCGGATGAAGCCGGCAAGCGGCGCCGACTTCTCGGCGATTGCTCGACGGGCGTTCTTCATTGAAGGGTCAGTAGCGATCGCTTGATGGTCGCACTTTGGGGTCGGCGTTTAGTTTGTGCTCGGCGAGCTCCTAGGGACACCAGCAAGGCAAGTCGGAGGGTTTCCATGCGAAGATGTCCCTATTCTCACGAAGGAACTCGATGGCGCGCCTTCCTATGCTGAGCTCATGCCTGTCCCGATCGTCACCGTCTGGGGTCGCTGGGACCAGCTCGACGGCTTGGTGTGCCGTGGCCTCAAAGGTTGAGGTGTTTGTGCCTCGAGTTGGGCTTCTTGAGTATTGTGGGATCGTAATTGTTGACCCGGCGCGTATTTGGCGAGATCGTCGGCGTGATTAGTTTCTGCCGCGATGACGGCGTCGCGAAGTTCGGCTCCTTTGGCCTCGCATTCGCGGCCATGTCGGGTCGCTGATGGTGATGACGCCACGGCCCGGGGAGCTTCATCGCGTTACGCAGGTAGGCGCCGCCATGAATTTAGCGACGCTGGCGCCCGGGACACGGTGGTAAGGGCGTCAAGGGCACCACAAGACGATCCGCTTTCGCGGAAGTTTGCGGACTACCGAAGTGACGGCAGCGTGACTTTGCCGATCGGATCGCCTTCCGACCGAGGACGATGCCGTGGAACGTGGTGTGGGTTGTCTCGATCATCATTGCGGGAGCCGCTGATCAAGGTGTCGAGGTAGAGGATGTTGATGGAGCCGCCGTCCATTAGTGTCTTGGGGATCCGAGTCGCCGACCTTGGGCTTGACCACCAGGCGACTCGTCCCGGTACTCGGCGTGGCGAGTGGTCTTGCCGGCTCGGTGATGGGCTGTTCACCAGTTCGAGGCGGGGACGTCTATTTGGGCCACCGCATTGACGGCGGCGGGCGATGACCTTCTTCGCGCTTTGTGTTGAAGCCTGTGAAGGTGTGGAGCGAGCCGGCTACTTTGCCGAATTTTCCGCCATTTGGCGGGTCGTTGTCGGTGTCCTCCCGCGCGTGCCGTGCCTTCTCGATTTCCTTGAGGGTGTGGCAGTCGGCGGTGGTGTGCTGCGGGCTTCCTTCCTGCTGGAAGGCACATGGTTGGTTAAGGAGGGCCGAGATCGAACCTTGGCTTGTTCTTGTAATTGCCGCCATCGCCGTTGCCCTCCGTCATGGGCGGTAGCTCTTGGGCTCGCTGTGCGTGCTGGCGTTAGCGGCAGTCGACTCGCCCGTCGTTGAGCTTGCCGTGAGGCGGGTGCCAGTAGCGAGGGTCGGTTCGGCGTCCGCTGTCGTTGCCGCCCGCGGGCGTTGCCCTCTGACTCGCCGGTTTCCTGGTTTGGATCCTCCTCGGCGTGCTTGGCGATCTCGAGGAGGTCGGGATGTTGTCGAGTGTGGAGTGTCGCTTGAGCTTGGCGACTAGAGGCTCAGAGCGCACGAGGTCTTGAAGCAATGGATCGCGGTGTCCGGTGGATGCCGACGCGTTGTACCAGCTCTTGCCACCGTTGGACCCGTTATGGTCGACTCGGGGTCCCCGGACGCATCGTTCCAGTCCTCGATGGTGGTGGCGCGTGTAGGAGCACTGGCGAGTTCGACGGCGTCGCGCATTTCCTCCCGTGAGTCGACATCGCCCGGGGAGCGTGTTGATCCACTGCCGCACGTCCCATCCATCATCGTGGGAGGTAACGGGCGGCGAGTAGGTCACAGACCCGCGATCCCCATTGCCATGAGGTATGTGTCGAGCCGATCGGGTCGCACAGGAGTCGTATTTTCTATCTCCTTTGGCGCCTTGAAGTTTGGCGGTACTTTCGCCGGATCATTGGTCCGCACTTAGGCCCGAGTCGATGGCGACCCCATAGGTTCGCCATCGCGCGATTAGTTAGGTGTGCCGCAGTCGTCCTTTGGCGTGGCGCGCCACTTTGGTTGTTGATGATGTGGGTGCGGGCGTCGATGGGTTGTCCGTTAGCGGCGAAGTTGGTCGCCGCCGGGATCGTTGGGAGAGCCGTCGCGGGTCGGTGTTGGAGCTGCGGTGGCTCGTGGCGGCGATTGAGGGTGTTTGCCGCCGGGCCGCTAGAGGCCGCTTTGCCCGAGGAACGCGAGTATACTCGACCTGCGAGTCGGCGCCGCTCTTTGCTGCTCCACGGCCTTCGCAGGTGGCCTTGACGTCTGGATCCGTAAGGCGCCGCCGGTGGGCCGTGATGCTATCGGCTGCTGCTCGCCTGCCACGAGGTTGTCCATCGGGTGGAGAACGGTGGGAGGCCGTTTGCGTCTCGCCCCGTGAGGAGACAACTATCCGCGCTGGTCCTCGGGAGGTGCGGTTGGGTGGTGGTGGGGCACCCATCGCCGTCGATCTGGCGGGGCCGGGCGCTTCCTCGTGGCGCTGCTCGCAGATCGCGCTTCGCTATGCGAGCCGGGTCGTTTCGCGTCGGAAGTTCAGGCACGCCCTTGAGCGGTGGGGTTCAAACGTGACCTGATCCGGCTGGTGGTAGCGTGACAGCCTCGCGCCATCACCGCCGAGGCGGAATTTTTCGCTTCGCTCGCTCTTGCGCATCGCCCGCCAGTTTCAAGCGAAGTTCCTCGACCTCCGTTGCCGTGGCGTTAGGAGGGATTGGGGTGGAGAAAGGGTCCTCCGGCGGATCGGTGGCCATGTAAGCCGCGGCGTGGCGACTGGCTCCTTCGCGGAGGTCGGCGGAATTCTCCGACCCGGAGTCGAATTCGAAGATTCCGAGGATGGAGGGGTCCTCGAAGTCTTCCGCGTTGGAGACCTGGGCGATGGAGCCCGCGGAAGAAGCCGCGGCGATGGATCCGGTGAGTGACGCCGGGGTCGCCGAGTCGGCGTCGTCGGTGAGGGCCGCATCTTCTGCGGCCGTTGATTTCCCGGCCACGTTGTTGTGGGCCGAGTTGTACTCGAGGCAAGGCGGTGGATCGTGCGAACCTGGCTCGGAGAGCCGATCGCAGGCGGCGACTTCGCGAGCCGAGTCCTCCGAGACGATGGCGTCGGTGAGGCCGACGAAGAGGCTGATCGTGCCGATTGGCGGATCACGCCAGGCGTGACGGGTCGCGCCACGGACGTAGCTGCTCGGCAAGATGGAGCATCTCGCCGATCGCTATCATGCGACCGGTGGCGACTGCCTGATGGGCAGATTGGATCTCGCGAGAACACCGCCAGACCGGCCAGGCCCCACGGGCGCCACTGCCGTGGGAATGGTCACGGCAGATCCGCAATCGGCAGAGTAGTAGAACGAGGGGCAGGCGGCCAGCCATCTCGGTGCGATGAGGGCAAAGACAGTGGTTTTACCTGGTTCGGAGGTAAAGACCTACTCGCTAGATTGTATTATGGAGGTGTTTACGGGCGAGCTCGGCCTAGGCGGCGAGTCGCTTGGGTGTATGAGGAACGTGTCTCTACTCACCCCATAGGGAGGTTTATATAGGCTCACCTCCCTAGGGTTTACATATCTCAACCGATTCGATTCTGACTTGTAATCGTTTAACCTAGTCCGATCGGGCCTATCTACTACTTTGGGCCTCCAGCTTCCAGTCGCTTGGTACCTTGCTGGGCCTTGATCCACTCGCCGTTCTGCAGGCCCACTCGCCAGCCCTCGAGCCAGTCGGAAACGTCCTGCTGAGTATACCCCAGTAGGCGTATCCCCATCATGTATGTTGCAGGTTTGATTGTTTTTAGTGAAGATTGAGTGATTAGGATTACAAAGTCTACAACCAACATCTGCCTGTGGCACTTTGAAGATGAAGGACCACTTGACCATAGTTATTCCGCTGCAATGTAATGTAATAGCCAAATGAGCTATGTATGATGTAATAAACTTATGTTATTCCTGGTTATAAAGTTATATTATGACCTTTGTTTCTTGATATTACATCTAAACTGTGGATGCTAGCTATTGATCCAGGGACTAGCATTGTAAAACACAGGAGGACTCTACCTTATTAGGTTGGGACCTCTACAACCAAGGCTGGGCCTAAGCCTGATACTGAGTGTTTTTACTACAAGGGATAAGAGCACTGGAAGCAGAATTTCCCTAAGTACTTGGCGGATTTGAAGAACGGCAACATTAAGAAGAAAGGTATATCCGATATACATGTTATTGATGGGTATCTCACTAGTACTCGTAGTAGTGCCTGGGTATTTGATACTGGTTCGGTTGCTCACATTTGTAACTCGAAATAGGTGCTGCAGAATATACGAAAACTAGCGAAGAACGAGGTGACGATGCGCGTTGGAAATGGATCAAAGGTTGATGTGATCGCGGTCGGCGCGCTACCTCTTCATCTACCATCGGGATTAGTTTTACACTTAAATAATTGTTATTTGGTGCCTACGTTGAGCATGAACATTATATCCGGAGCATGTTTATTGCGAGACGGTTACTTGTTTAAGTTCGAAAATAATGGTTGTTCGATTTATATGAGTAATATGTTTTATGCACATGCACCTTTGATATGTTTAAGTTCGAGAATTGTGACAAAGTCTTTCCATAGAAGTCCTCCCATTACACAATGCTAGCTTGTCAACCAGGCACCAATGTAGGGATATATTTCCCTTACACAATTCTAGTTAACCTGAATATGCCAATGCATGGGTCTTCCACTATGTAGTTGACTAAGCCAGAGCCCATTTAGCATGTGGCTGTACAAGGAAGCCACTGTACGAGAAACATGTTCAATCTCTAAGTCCCTGGGTGGTTTTCTTCTAGTGCACACACAAAAAGATAGCCATATAAACATGGTTCCCTTTGTTTCCACCTTGTCCAAAACTTGAGTATCCTTGTCCACCCAGGTGGTTCATTGAGTACTTGTTTTATTATATAAAACATATATCTTTTCAACACTTCATATAATCATATCATGTAACCCATCCCAAATATATAGCAGGGCTAAGCATACTACAACTACATTGTTTTCACTAAGGAAGATATAAGGGTATCCTATTAGGATTTAGCATAGCATAAAATATAGTAGTCCTTTCCATGCATGTTACAAAATCCACTAAGTGTAATGAAAATAGTAGGACTTGGATGATAGTGTCACTTGCCTTTTTAGTAGAGAATGTTGGTTCACTTCTTGATCTTGCAAATATCACACTCTTCTAACTTCACTACAATTCAATCAAGCAAACACAAATTCAACTAGCATTCAAACCATTTCACCACATAAAATAACAAAAACAAGGTCATGCATGCAAGCATGCAAAAGATAGTTTTATTTGTAAATATGGTTTCTACTAGGCTCTAAGCATTTCCAATCTCACATTGGTCATTTACATAAGTGATAAAACCATTTGCAAAAGGTTTCATATCATAAACCAAATATTATGCTAAGGTGATATTTTATGTTGTTGAAAATATCTTTTAGCAAAGCAATGACTTTATATGGTTCATCAAATATGTTCTTAATCTCAAAATTGGTGTTTAGGGTCAGAAGGTTTGAATCAAATCATTTCCCAAAGGTTTTACTCAAAATTCATTTCTAAACCATAAACAATATTTTTATTAGACTAGAAATGTGCTAATTCAAATATTTATTCCTTAACCTCACAAAATACATTTTTAAATCCATAAGTTGGTTCCTATGGTGAGTAGGTTTAAAACAATCCATTTTGCAAAGATTTCACCTTAAAAATATATCTAGAACAACTTTTATATTCAAATTATGCCTACACAAGTTTCTGCAATTTCAACCAATTTTCCATAGCAAAACATTAAACAAAGTGCATGGTTGCAAAGTACTTGTTATGATGAATCCATTGATATAAAATTTGCAAAATTTGGACGTGTAGAATTAAAGTTATGAATTTTACAATTTGCAAATCTAATAGATCAAATTTCTAATTTAAATCCTGAGTCTGGCCACGTGTCTTAATATTACTGGCTGATACCGTTTCGCGTGGATTGAGCTCTGTCGGTCATTGGATCTAAATGATATCGTGCGGCACAGAGAACACGATACCCCTTCGATTAAATCTAATCTCAGACGCAAGATCAAGATCCAACGGGCACAACGTGTTTGACCACGGACTGGCGGCGGCGGACGGCGACGCGTGCTTGGCCAGTGGCGTTGGCGACGATTTAGGAAGCGAGGGAGAGGAAGGAGTATCTCACCGTGCTCGTGGGAGTGCGGAGAAGCTCGAGGTGTGGTCGGCTGGTCGAGGGGCGCACTGGAGCTGCGTGGATTGCTCGCCGGAGTCAGTGGCGGCGTCGGATGTTTCTGGTTGTCGTCGAGGGCAAAGTTTGGAGCCGCGCTAAGATAAACACGGCATGCTGTTAGACGCGGGAGAGTGTGGGGATTACAAGAGCATCATCGAGAGGGTTCGGGGCGGTCTGTACTTACCGGGGGAGCTCGCCGGAGAAACGACAGACGATGGTGGCGCTCAGGTGTCGAGGTTGCCGATGCTAGGGGAAGCGCGCGGGTGAGTGGATCACACAGGCAGGTGCGCACGGGACTGGGGAGTAAGCTTGCGTACAGTGGGAGGCAAGGGGCGGTTGGACGGCTCCGGAATTTGCTGGAGAAGCTCGTCGGAGCAAAGGGGTTCGAGCTCGCGATTCTCGCAGCCTGGAGGCAGAGGGGAGGTGTGGCTTGGGGGGAAAGAGAGAGGAGGGCGAGGCGTTTAAAGGCGCGTGGTTGCTGGCGAGTTTAATCCCTCAATCAACGCTAATTGATCGCCGCATTCAACAAATGTAGCGGGCGAGGGACGTGGTCGCGGTGGAGACGACTGGTGGGGTCATTTGAGAGAGAGAGAGAGAGAGAGAGAGAGAGAGAGAGAGAGAGAGAGAGAAAGAGTGGGGTCGTCAATGACTTTATGAGGTCAGCGTGAGAAACGATTCGGGTTAGGGTTCTTGGGTGGGCTCTTCTTGGGCGGATGCTCACTGGGCTGGGTAGGGTTAGTGGGTTGGGTTTGTTTCTATTTTTTTATACTGATTGTTTTTCTTTTTCTGTTTTGAATTTTCTGTTTTGATTTTCAATCAAATAATTCAAACTCCATTTCAATTCAAACCACCACCAAAATTTTGGGTATAATTCAATTCTGTTTATCAACATATTCCAGAGTCCAAAATAGAACAATTATTTTTAGGATTTATTACTTATTAATAATAAATAAATAGACATTAGTCTTTATTTCAAATAGGATTTAATATGTTTTAAAAACTCTGTTTGAAATCTAAATTTCTACAAAGATATTTTCAGTAGGTTTTATTAAAAACATAACACTTTGAAATATAATTTAAAATACTTTAATAAGTTTTTAATGATCATTCAAAATAGGAAAATCTCTTTACTTGAATGAAATTTGGATATAGATAAATCCTCATGGTCTTATTTAAATAAACCTTTAATATTTTAATCAAACAAAATATTTTATTTGAAAAGCTTGGCCAAGATTTAATTTGGCTCTTTAAAAATATTCCTTATTCATTATTTCTACCTTTGCTTATAAAAACCATATCTTTTTATTTAAAGATCCAAAAATGGTAATTCCAACTATTATAACTTTATTTATTATTTGTTTATCTTTGTAAATCCCTTCAGGATTTTATTTGATCAAAATAGGTTTTGATGTTTCCAATTGGAATCAAAAAGTTTCTTCTCACCCTAAATTTCAACAAAATTTTATTTTGTTTATTTATTTTTCACATTTCAAAATTTAGAAAATTTTGGGATGTGACACTTAGATATGGTTCGTTCTATGATGTCACTTACAGATTTACCCCTATCGTTTTGGGGTTATGCATTAGAAACAATCGCATTCACTTTAAATAGGGCACCATATAAATCCGTTGAAATGACACCGCATGAATTATGGTTTGGGAAGAAACCTAAATTGTCATTCCTTAAAATTTGGGGTTGCGAAGCTTATGTAAAGAAGTTACAGCCCGACAAGCTTGAACCCAAAGCGAAAAATGTGTCTTCATAGGATACCCGAAGGAAACTATTGGGTATACCTTCTATCATAGATCTGAGGGCAAAATCTTCGTTGCCAAGAATGGATCCGTTCTAGAGAAGGAGTTTCTCTCGAAAGAAGTGACTGGAAGGAAAGTATAACTCGATGAGGTTGTTGAACCTTCTCTCGAACTTGAGAGTAGCGCGACACCGTAAGTAGTTCCTGTGGCGCCTACACCAATAAGAGAGGAAGCTAATGATGTTGATCATGAAACTTCGGTAGAAGTTACTACAGAACCTCGCAGGTCAACGAGAACTCGTACCACTCCTGATTGGTATGATCCAGTTATGAGTGTCATGTTGGTGGACAACACCGATGACCCTGCTACATATGAGGAAGCGATGATGAGACCAGATTCCAATAAATGGCAAGAATCCATGAAATCCGAGATTGGATCCATGTACGAAAACCAAGTATGGACTTTGGTGGACTACCGGATGGCCGGAAGGCTGTTGAGAACAAATGGATTTTCAAGAAGAAAACAGATGATGATGGTAATGTTACTATCTATAAAGCTCTACTTGTCGCGAAAGGGTTTCGACAAATTCAAGGAGTTGACTACAATGAGACTTTCTCACCGGTAGCGAAGCTAAAGTCTGTGAGGATTTTGTTAGCAATCACTACATATTATGATTATGAGATATGGCAGATGGATGTCAAAACATCATTCCTCAATGGAGACATTGATGAAGAGTTGTATATGATGCAACCCAAAGGTTTTGTCGATCCTAAAGATGCTAACAAGTTATGCAAACTTCAACGGTCCATTTATGGATTGAAGCAAGCATCCCGAATTTGGAATCAACATTTTTATAAGGTAATTAAAAGCTTTGGTTATATACAAACTTATGGAGAAGCTTGTATTTACAAGAAAGTGAGTGGAAGCTCTGTAGCATTCTTAATACTATATGTAGATGACATATTGTTGATTGGGAATGACGTAGACCTTCTTAAATGAAAGATCTTTGCGAAGCAGCTTACATATTAGGCATAAAGATTTAAAGAGATTGATCGAGACGCCTAATATCATTATCATAGAGTACATATTGGACAAAGTTCTAAAGAGGTTTGGAATGGAAGATAACAAGAAAGGGTTCTTGCCCATGTTGACCAATACGACCTTGAGTAAAACTCAAAGTCCTGCAACAGCAGAAGATAGAGAAAGGATGAGTAAGACTCCCTATGCCTCAGCCATAGGATCTCTTATGTATACTATGCTATGTACTAGACCCGACATTGCATATGCTGTTAGTTTGACTAGCAGATATCAAAGTGATCCAGGAGTGGATCATTGGCAACGGTCAAAAACATCCTTAAGTACTTGAGAATAAGTAAGGATATGGTTCTTTCTTATGGAGGTGATGAACAACTTGTTGTTAATGGTTACACCGATACTAGTTGGAACACCGATCCGGATGATTCTAAATCTCAATCTGGATACGTATTTACTTTGAATGGTGCAGTAGTTAGCTGGAGGAGTGCAAAGCAAAGCGTTGTGGCGAGATCTTCAACTGAATCGGAATACATAGCTGCTTCGGATGAAGGAGTTCATTACAGAGCTCGGTGTGGTTCCAAGTGCGCTAGACCCAATGTCTATCTACTGTGATAACATGGGCGCCATAGCCAATGCGCAAGAACCAAGATCACACAAGAAGCTGAAGCACATCAAGATACGTTTCCACGCTATTCGAGAGCACGTCCAAGATGGTGACATAAAGATTTGCAAAGTACACACAGATCTGAATGTGGCGGATCCATTGACTAAACCTCTCCCGAGGGAAAAACATGACCAGCACCAAACCGCCATGGGTGTTCGACATATTACCATGTAATCTAGATTAGTTGACTCTACTGAAAGTTGGAGACTGTTGGAGATATGCCCTAGAGGCAATAATAAAAGTGGTTATTATTATATCTTTGTGTTTATGATAAATGTTTACATTCATGCTATAATAGTATTAACCGGAAACATTAATACTTGTGTGATTTGTAACTAAAATTAGAGTCCCTAATAAGCCTCTTTATAATACTAGCCTGTTGGTTAATAGACGATCGTGATTTCTCGATCATGAACATTGATATGTTATTAACAACAAGATCATATCATTAGGAGAATGGTATGATGGACATACTCCTATAGATAAGCGTAGCATTAAGATCAAGTCATTTCAATAGTTCATTTGCTATAAGCTTTCTGATACATAGTAACCTAACTCCTTCGATCATGAGATCATGCTAATCGTCATCACCAGAAGGATGCTTTGATGACATCAAACACCACACCGTAACTGGGTGGCTATAAAGGTGGCATTGAGTGTTCGGAAAGTATGTGTGTGCACATGGATCAAGAGTGGATTTGTCCATCCATATGACGGATAGATATACCGGGCCCTCTCGGTGGAATGTCATCCAATTGGCTTGCAATCATGTGACTGGCTCACAAGGGATCACATATCACGGGAACGAGAAAAGAGTACTTATCGGTAACGAGGTTGAACTAGGTATGCAGAGATACCGACGATCAAACCTCGGATAAGTAAACTATCGCGAGACAAAGGGAAATTGGTATCGTATGGAAGTGGTTAATTTGGTCGCAAAGTAATCGTTGAAATATGTGGGAGCCATATGAATTTCCAGATTCCTCAATTGGTTATTGATCGGAGAAGTGTCTCGGTCATGTCCGCATAATTCACGAACCGTAGGGAGACACACTTAATGATTCGATGTTGTTTAGTAGATATGGAATGTTAGTAGGGATACCGAATGTTGTTCGGAGTTTCGGATGGGATCCGGGATATCACGAGGAGATCCGGAATGGTCCGGAGAATAGGATTCATATAAGGAAAGTCCGATTCCGGAGTTCGGGAATGATTTCGATGTTTTCATCGGAGAGGTTCTAGAAGGTTTTAGAAGGTTCACCGGACCGGAAGGGTAATGGTCCATGAATATGTCATGGGTAAGTGGAATGATTGGATCATATCCTAGGTCACTTGGTTTGGGCATTTGCAGGAGAGAATTAAAGCTCTAAATTGAAAGTCAAACGGGAGGTTTGAAAAGTCAAACGAGAACAATGGTTTCCTAGTGGAAGAAGGAAATAGTCTTTCCTTCAATCCAAATTTGGTTTGGGTTTGGATTCAAACTCTACCCTCCCAAGGCTGCCCCCCTCTCATAAATAGAGGGGGAGGGCTGCCCCAAACAATACAAGAGCCAGCCCTCACCCTCAGGCGCAACACGCCGCCCGCCTGTCATTGCCGCCCTAGCCGCCGACACCTCCTCCTCCCGGCCTTCTAAACCTAGATCGCCGGAAAAACCCTAGATCCACCATAACTCGCACCGGCTTAGGTGAAGCCCTGCGAGATCTTCCCTCTACTTCCGACACCACGTCGCCGTGCTGCCGGAATCGCGAGGGGAGTGTTGGGAATATGCCCTAGAGGCAATCATGTATGATGATATTTCCCATTGTATTCATAAAGTTATTAAGTAGTCCTTGTATAAACATCTGATGTGTATCATTGAATATGTGATTCAGTTGTGGAACTATGCATTCATGTTGTTTGTACTAAATATCCTTGGTCATTGAGGTTGTGCTGGACACACAACTTAGACCAATGTGAAAGTTGGCTTGATGACTCGGTTCCACTTGTCATGGGCATGGAGATGCTATTCCAACTTACAGACTAGGCTAAAGAGTTTAGCGAGTCGGATTGACCCATATTGAGGTACAACGAACTAAGTTGTCATTTGTATATCTCAATCAATGTAATCCTTAGACACGAGGTTGTTGCATAGTCCGAGTTGAGGATCACCGACTTAGGTTACATCAAACGCTGATCCGTGGCGATTATAAAGCGAGTTCGGGTCGACCGAGAATCAAGCTGCGTGATGTGAATAACCAAGATGGGATTTTGCCCTCCACTCGGAGATATTCTGGGCCCTCTCGTGAGATATGATTCGGAAAGCATGGCCATGCGCGACTCGGTTAAGTGTTAACCGAGGCGATCGACTAAGAGTTAGTCGGGTGAATCACTTATCTCGGATCGAGAAGAGAGTCGGAGTATTTAAGGGATGACATATATTCGCCTATAGTCTGACAAGGTATATCGTGAGGCAAAAGGGACTCGGGGCGTAAGTCGCATTGGAAAGGCAAGTCGTCATGACTCTTTGGTACTTGGGAATCGGTATGTTACGCTAGGAGCCGATGGGATTGATCGATTGTGAGTTGGACTCTAATCGTGTCCAAGTAACCATGAGCTCTGGGTCACACACTTAAGAGCGGGAGCAGTTCGGATTGGATCCGAATCATATAATCTGGTTGGGTTGGACCTAAACAGATTAGGCTGAGTTAGTGAGTTGGACTCACGGTGACTAGTTTTATATGGGCTTTAGTGAATGGGTGGCAAGCGAGCCCGTTCACTCCCTATATATAGTGGAGCACAAGAACCAAGAAAGGTTAATCGTTGTTGGTTAGGTTATTCCATGTGTTGGAAACCCTAGCTCCACAGCAGCCGCCGTAGAACGAACCTAGCATTCGCCGGCGCCTCCTCCTTATGCAGTGTGGATACCAGCGGAGGTGTCAGTGCGATCGCACCAGGACGATCGGATCGTGAGGACTACATCGCATCAAGACGTGCTTCATCAGTAATCCGCAACCGCGCGTCTAGTGGTAAACCTCGTGGCCTTCTACCTCAGCTAGGTCTTGGGATCACCACGTTAGAGGAAAAGTTTTTGTTTTATCTAAGCGTGGCCCAACAGGGAGAACTACAACCTCCGCTGCCTGCTGGAATAAGGGAGAGGAAGGTCTTCATCAAGTATCGAACGTGTGACCGACTGCGGAAGTGCTGCCGGAACGCAGCGCCGGAAGGACCGTCTACGCAATCTTGAGATCGACAAGTGTACGACTACATCACCCACGAGAATATGCTCTCGTTAACCGCTTTGGAATCTTTGAGGGTGAGAACTCTAATCAACTCGTTGCTACAATCTAGTAGATAGATCTTGGCTTGTTTGTGTGCATGCGGTAGATTTTTTTTGTTTTCCATGCTACGAACCCCTACACAAATGTAATAAAAACTAAATCCTAATACATTGCTTAATGATTAATATTTGATCCTTAAGTGATTATCACATAGT
Source organism: Avena longiglumis (assembly GCA_030063025.1). NCBI lineage: Eukaryota > Viridiplantae > Streptophyta > Magnoliopsida > Poales > Poaceae > Avena > Avena longiglumis. Next base: position 11,859,024 of record CP125979.1, read on the forward strand.
ATTCATTACAATAACTCATGTATACCAAGCTATGAATATAATTCAAGTAACAAGAATGTAATAACCAATCCTGACCTATCTTGTTCTTATCTATTCCTACCATGGGTATCATGGTAATACCTAACCTTAACTCTTTAGTGAGATTGAGTAGGAAAGAAACCAAGTCAAGATCATTCACCATATATCTTTCTGCCCATATCAATCCTTATCATCTCTATTGAATCTTATTCTAATATCTGTTCATCAATAGTTGATTAATGTTGAGTAATCAACTATTGATTCAACAATTCTTAGCCTATCAATTCTTGATCTGTCAACTCACGTTATCATCATAGCATTCACTCAAATCCTATAAAGAAAGAAGTAAGAAGAGGTAGGTGGAAATGCTAGAATTAAATATCATCTATAGAATGGGAGTGTTGGAAAAGAATAAGATCATTGTAATAATTGATGGAGTTAACTTACTCTTGAATTGATAGAAGAGTTATTTGGAATATACAATTGTATGGTGATAAAGAAGATTACAAGGATGAATCCTGAAGATAGTTACCAGGAGTAGTCCTATTGGATCAAGTAGGTATAATCAATGAATAATATCTCTTAGTCCAATAGAGATAAGTAGAAGATAATTATAATACAATTGTAATGTTGTATTGACGAGACCTTGATTATCCAATTGGAAACCTAAGCCATAAATGATCAAAGGATTATAATGATCATGCTTTAGTCACCAATATTGAATGCTTATATCATGTATAAGTGACAGCAGTGGATAAAACATGATTGAACCTTAGTACAGATATGTTATTCTAGGTTATCCATGACAAGTCACCATGATATGATGTAAAGTTTGTATATAAGATTTTGGATTTAAGTAGATATAAGATAGTATATGAAAGGGCATGTATGCCCCCATGTGTGGTTTTGGTAATTAATGACAATCTCTATGGACTAATGTGTAAATTGAGTTTCACTTGTAGGTTTGTACATTGGCATCGCTTGGTCCATGTGTTGGTCTCAGGGTATGAAGAAATGTCCAAGGGCTTTGTGCCATTGGAATCATGAAGAAATAAGGAGCTTGAAGGTTGATCAAGACAAGTGCAAAGAGTTGCATCAAGATGGATCAACCTCAAGAAGGGATGAAGAAGGGCAAGCTCAAGATGCGCCATCTCTAGAAGATCTCATACTTGAACCTTGCCATCCTCATCATCATGGGGTGATGAAGACGAGTTCAAAGAAGAGGTTTCCCCATGGAGTATGGGGGAGCAATTTGCAAGTATTCATCTTCATCAAGCAAGAGCAAAGAAGAAAGGTGTTCCCACTATAGAAGAACAAGACGGTCTACATCAAGTTCAAGTGGGATTCTCAAGGTAAAGGTATGTTCTTGATAGGGGTTCTCTTTTGCCGGTCTCATGTTGTTAGTTGGGAGACCGGGTTTAGGATAGATAGTCGTACTATCAAGAGGGGCTCTCAAGCGGGTGTCTCGTTTGCATCGTTCGGAGAGAGCTCAAACCTTTGCATTCATAGCATCATATTTCTTGGTTGTTATTTGGTTATTATACATGAGAGGATCTAGAGCTTGTGGTCATCATCATAACAAGCTCTAGTTCATCATCTAAGGATTTCCCCTGCATATCTTATTGCATTCTTGATCGTGCGGGTTTTTCTGGCTCCACACCTTAGGAGATTTCTCACAAATATATACTTGATATTGTCTCCCTTGGTGGTATCTAATATTTCACCTTTTGTTGTATTATCATGGTTTTATCTTTGCAACAAAATTGGTTTCATCCCAATCGGAGTTTCCAAGCTCAACTTCTTGTGTTTTGGATTTTGGAGGTTTTACCGGTTCATCGCTTCTAGAGAGGTCATACCTTTATCAATTTGGTTTTATCCATCCATGTTGGACTATGATGTTTCTTTGCATAATATTTTATAGATTGTCTTTCTCTTCAAAACAAGCCCAAGATCATAAAAAACGGAGTCCGGAATTAAAAGTTATTGAAGTTTTTGTGCTATGTTGTCAAAGATTTTGCTTGAGGAAGTTCCGGCCGATGTTCCGACCCAAGTTCCGGTGAACATCTGTTTTCTTATGTTTTTTGTGTCTCTATTTACCGGAAGTTCCGATGGGGGGCCGGAAGTTCCGGTCGTGCGCGAATCTGACCCAAACGGGCAGATTTCTCTTCTCATATTTAAGGGCCCCCTCTTCCCTAATGTTCCCCCAACTTTTGAGGTCATTTTTGCTACCTCTTTCACTCTCTCTCCTCCATTGTTGACCTTCAAAAGCTTGCCCTCTCCCCTTCTTCCTCCAATGATTCTTGCATCTCTTTGAGGGATTTGAGAGATGAGATCTAGATCTACAATCCCACCAAACCAAATCCCTTCTTTGTGAAGGAATCATTGGGATCTAAATCTTGGAGAGTTTTGTGTTCTCCTCTTGTGTTCTTTCTCCCTTATTCCTCCAATAGCTTTTGTAGCTTTGTTGTAATTTGGGATAGAAGGACTTGCCCTTGCATTTGTTGCATAGGTTTGAGTTCTCCTCGTAGATTCGGCGAGTTCAAGCTTGTGGGCTTGTTTCTCTTGGGTTCTTGGAACCCTAGACGGTTATGTGGTTGGATTGTTGACCTTTTGTGGTCTTGTTGACCTTGTGTGGTCTTGTAGCCTTTTGTGGCTTTGTTGGCCTTTTGTGGCGTTGTATCCTTTTGTGGCTTTGTTGTTGGGAGCCTCCAATTGAGTTGTGGAGATAGCCCCAATCTTGTACGGGTTCGGTGACCGCCCTCAAGCGTCCCATAGTGGAGCGAGTGCCCACCTTTTGTGGTGCGTACTCGGGATAATAGGGTGAGCCTTTTGTGGCGTCGGTGAGTTGCGTGCTTCCGCATCCGGGTGAGGCCTTGTGTGGCGTTGGGTGAGCATCGAGCCACCACACCTCGAGGTGAGCCATTTTTGGCGTTCGAAGAGCATTGCGCCATCGCACCTCTCCAACAGAGATGTAGCTTCTTTGGAAGTTAACTTCGGGAAACAAATCTTCGTCTCCGCGAACATCGGTTATCTCTCAACCGAGCCCTTTACTTATGCACTTTACATTATGATAGCCATCGTGCTTGAAGTATTTATATCTTGCTATCACCTTGTTGCTTGTATTGCTTAGCATAAGTTGTTGGTGCACTTAGGTGAACTTAGTGGCTAGATTTTGTGCTCAATAAATTAAACGTTAGTTTTATTTCGCATTTACTTGAGCCTAAACCATAATAATTTTAAAATCCTATTCACCCCCCTCTAGGCGACTTCTTTGTACTTTTAGTACAGTTAAGCTGAAGTTAGAGTAGCATGGAGTTATTGAAGTAGTGTTATTCCTATTAAAGAATAGTAAACTTTTGAGGAGGGTAGTTTGATATATACATCTACTGGAGTAATATTAGTGATGGATAATTAAGGAAGAGTATGAATGGAGTTAGAAGTAACTACTTGTTGGATTGGAGGTTATCAGCAGTAGAGTAGTTGATATAATCAAGTATGAATATGAGAAGATTATGCAAGCTTTAGTGTCAAGCTCATTGGATTTACAAATGGATTTAGAAGAATTAAAGTTGGATAAGAATATTCTTGTGAAGCAAAGCTCATCATGATAACACATGATGATGGATATGAAGTAGTATATCTAGGAAATGAATTCCTTAATTAGCAGTCCAGGATTGTGAATTATGGAAGATAGGAATTCTTGGTAAATACTAAACCCTAAATCTATAATCAAGCTTAACATCCATCTCATCTGTTGGATAAATCATTATATTTTCACAATGCTTTATAGGAATATTTTCCTATAGCAAATCACTTAAGCACATCTCTATCATTTCCAATTATCATAACCATATGTGCTTAGGAGTTATCTTTATCAATTCTTTTCCCTAAGACCTTCTAGTATATAATTTCCTAATTTAAAAGAGTGATATCATTAAAGATCACAAGCATAAACGCCATGTGTTTTAGCCAATAATCTTAACTCACATCCATAAAAGAATATAAATATATTAAGTACCCTCAACCATAAGGTAAGCATTCACAATTCAAACCCTAACCCTTATGTTAGTTATAATAAAATATTTACATTGCTATCTCCTAAATTCATGAGAATAATATTAATCATATTAATTCCCTAGAACTTTATGTATCATATAGTAATGAAGTATCATCATATAAAAGTTTTCTTTAAAAACTATAAATTAGTGAGAACCAAGTCTCATGAATCAATAATAATATATCCTTTAATAAGGTATAGTTTATTAAGTAAAACAAATTTATAATCAAGGTCCCTCAAAATATATTAAAGAGAAAAAGATCTATTAAGAGAAAATAAAGAAATTATAACATGGTATAATAAAAGATCATTATATGATTCTAAATATACCTCATTACTGCTGCAAACAATTAGCAAGTAATTTCTATAAAGAAATCTTTAACCAATTGTGCAAAATTGAAATCTGAAAATAAAACAGGAAACAGAAAATGGAAAACAAATAGAAATAAAAAATAAAGGAAAACAACTTCGTCATGACCTATCTCTCTTCTATTTATCGCTACTCACGCTTGATCCGTAGCCCCACTTCGCCCAAGAACCAGCCCTCATCTCACTCTGTGGTCGATAGGTGGGACGCCAAGGATGTGGTTGAATCGTGAAACATTCAGGGGGTATCGCAAAACATCACGTAAATGCGTCTTCCACCACCGGAAGCGCTGGTGGCGATGCCGAGGCCGCTCGCCGCCGTCCTTGCGTCAAGATACCCGCCGCCGTCACCAGGAGAGGATAAGGAGGCCAGGACGACGTCCCTGCTCATCCTCATCCCCATTCCCCCCCCCCAAAATTCTCTCCATCTCATTTTCCTCTTCTAAACCGAAACCCTAGCTTCAAGTTGCCATTGATTGCCGTCGATCTGAGCTCTCCCGTGCTCCGTTGATCAAGAAATTATCTCGCCTTGTCCTTGTGAGCCTCTTAGTCAAATGAATCAAGGCGAGGCGGCGGGAATCGATTCCACGAGGTCATCTTCCCGAAGTCTGGCCACCGCTCTCGCCATCGACTCCGGTCACGATTCGCCTCCCCATCACCTTCTGCGTGTTCCTGGTGAGGTTGCGCATCTCGCTATCCTCTTCGATTCACTCTTAGAACTCTCTATTGCCTTTCCCACGAAGACCCGAGCGTGCCACCGTCGGAGCTCGTTGGAGCTGGTGCTCCGGCGACCAAAAACCAGCCGCGCCGCCACTTCTAGGTTCACCGTCACGCCCTCTTTCTGATAAGCTCAAGCACCAACCGGCGCATGCACCCGATTCGTAGATTCAACCATGATCTGAGGATCATCCAGGGATGATGTCAGCGTGACATCACGCTGATGTCATATTTCCATTTTTTATCATTTAAAAAAATTGTGTTAATGTTTACTGTAATAAATCAAAACATTAGATATGACGTGGCATAGACCCCACCAGTCAGTGACTGGGGTAGGATTAACCCCGGTGAGAAAAAACCCCTCACCTCATGCTGACATCAGCATTACCTGATAAACACATTTAGTTGAATAAATAAAATTTCATAAAATGATTAAATCTTATTAAATCAATAACTTTTGTTTTATAATTCAGAAAAATATGTGTAATATATGAAAATTTTCAGAAAAATAAAATCTATAATAGTAAACCATTATCAAACATTATTATGACAACAGTTTAAATAATTATCATTTAATAATGAATTTAGAAGTATTAATAATTTGAAAATTCATATTTTAATATTTTTAAATGTTAAAAATATAAATAAAATACCAAAAATCTTAGAAAAATAAAAACAATACTTTAAAACTATAGTCATACATTATTATTTCACTTAATTAAATATTTATTATTTATTAATTATTTATAAAGTAATAAACCTTATAAAAATCATATCATATTATTTATAAATCACAAAAATAAATGTAATATACCAAAATGATCACAAAAATAATACCTAAATTCTTAAAACATAATATTCCACTTTTGAGGTAAATAAAAAAATTAAACACTTTTATAACTTGAATTTAAAACTATTTCCTTAGTTGATAATTCATATAAGGGCAAACAAAATTTGCTAATATTTCTAAAATTAGCCAATTAAGTCTAATAAATAGCATTAGTCTTAAATATTGATAATACAAAGTCAAAATGGTTCAACGCATTTTAAATACAACCTTATTGAATTATCATTCAATTATAAGTGTAGACCATTTTCTAAAAAGATTCTTATCAATTATAAAATCTTCAAGAATGATATTTTCAAACAAATAAAACCTTTTTACCATTGTTTCACTCACAACTTTATAATGGACTAAATCCAAATATAATTCATAAGTGGTCACTAATATTTCTTACTTATCCACAAACCATAACCACACCTTTATAAGGAGATAAATGATTCTGTTCCATTATGAAATTAAGAAACCACTACTGAAATAGAAGTAATACTAATCTTAAGTAACTTTAAGGAAATATTATGAAGTAAATACAAATACCATAAGATATATATCTTAAAGTCCATCTATGTCTTTAAAGTAAACTTTAGTCTACAAGACTTTAAATATATGGCTAAAGTCTTGGTTATGTGTTTTATAGTTAACTTTGGTCTATTATAATTAAGTAATAAAGCATCTCAAGTCCAAACTATTCAAGCAAGCACAAACAACATCGACCACATCTGATTAACCACAAGGATTGTTTAAACTTTAATAAAGAAATCTTTTCTTCAAAAGTTATTCGTTTTGCCACTTCAGTCAACATATGACAATTAATCGTAAACACAGTACTTTATACTTTACTTGTATACTTCAGATTGATAACACTTAAGTTTTTTATAAGTAACATTACTTGTAACATATAAATTTGAAGATAAACAATTATAGTATAAGCAATCTTGAGTAGCATTTCACATTTGTGTGTATCTCATTGTTTTATGATCTTATAATTACATGTTGTTTTACACACACTCACAAGCTTTAACAAGAAGCACAAGTGTGAAACTTAATCTAAAAGAGCAACACATTCCGAAGAAGCCATTTCCATTATCTAAACCCTAGAACAACGTTATCCCCGGGATTCGAGTTCACGAAAATGCATTACATTACTTATGCATAATTCTGCTTCTTTAAGCATTAGTCCTTACCAGACCAATGATGCTGATTTCAGATATTGGATCTTATATTGTCTTGAAAACCGTGAGAGCATAATCTTGCAATCACAAAAGGCAAGTTCACACTTGCTCATATCCTTTGATTATTTTCTGTAAAGTATTTTGCAAATCAAGTGTTGTCATCACCTGCATTTCAAAAAGGTCAGAAAACTCTATTTTTGATAATAATGTGAACTATTGGTTACTAATCCAGGGTGATCAGCTAATCTATTAAACCTGGTAGTTGGAATACGACTACTCAGTAATATATCATCCAGGACTGAACAACCAATGTCGCCAGTGATTCTTGTGTCGTATATTACGCGTTAACCATGAGATTTGAAATGGGACGGAGAAGTAAGTTGTATCCTTTTCCTCTCATATGGAGGCAAGACGACCTTAACGTGACGTTGTGATTCCTTGTGCGGATCCAACATATGGGTGGGCACCCTTATGCCCCACACTTTTGGTGTCTAGATTATCTATGAATGGTGTTTAGTGGTATAGTCCATTTAATATGGTACTTGCCAGGGCATCACCAGGTCACAGAGTCTTCGGGAACTCATCAGGGTTTTAGCTTGCCCAAAAGGGGGCTTAACGGAGGTGAGCCGGCCCCGAAGGATCGTGTAGACATATGATGTCACGGAGAGGGAAGTGATTGGCTTGGATCTTAGTCTGGGCCTCACACCAAGGAACTGTGAACGAGCCTATAACTCAGATGTGCAACAAAGCTAAGATCTCTCATGGGAAAAGTAACGCACCTCTGTAGAGTGTAAGAACTGTAACTTGTTACTCCCTGTTCCGGGAAGGAGTTGCGAACGCGGCGGGAAAGGAACTCCATGAAATTTCTGGTAAACCCGCGAAGGCTGACGGACATAGCTTTTCAGAATAAACGCAACCTTTGAAGAAATGTTTACGAAAACTTGCATTGCCTACGCTATGGTCTGTGGCTGTAGATATAGTGCATCGAACACTCCTTTTCTAGTGAACTTGTTGAGTACGCTCGTACTCAACGTATCTTCTTAACCCTTGCTAGATTCTGAAGCCATTAAGACGATGTCTACATCAAGTTATGCTCCTGGAATCATCATCAGAAGCTAAAGTTCTTCAATGGAGTCAAGAAAGTCAACATATACATCAACTCACGTGAAGACAAAGTTACTGATTCGATAGGAATATAATCTCTAGCCATGGAACCTATTTCTTTAGTGTATTGCAATAGCAGCAATGCCCGACCATTAGTTAAAAGGCTAGTCTTAATAGTATGATAGTTTTTGAGTTGTTTATTGTTGATTCTTCTTTGTAAGAAGTTCCTTCTCTCTCTTTAACCTAGAGTGTTCTTTGGATCTTGTATACAAATTGAGTTGTAACCTTCGCCATGTCTTGGATCCGCTGTGTTTCTGTTGTACCACTCTAAGGGATGTAATACTAGTGAATGGTGTTTCACCGGTGTTATGTCTATGACTATAGTATACTACATCATGCAGTGGTATGCTGGGTCACCGCAATAGCGGACACTTGAGATCAATCCCACATGTCGCGTTCGTTTCCCTTGCCGAGCGAAACCAAGTCACCATGCTAGGCGTCACGAACAAAGGGATGAAATCAATCCATTATTGAGTGCTCAGATCTTCCATGGCCCGACTCCAGCTTCTCATCTCTTACCAATGATGGAATTTACAACGCAAGCTCTACATACCGGGTGATTTTCTAAGAACCGAACCCTAGATATGGTGCTCGGAAAATATGGAAGTGCATGTTGAGCCAAAATGCGAGTTTCTCTCCTACTAGCCATCATGGCCCCATGATCCAGTTTGTCGGATGTGCCATACCGCGCCAGAAACAGCTAATCATCTATGCAAAGATTGCCCTTTCACCACCGCCATATGGAATCTCATGTAATTATGGGATGATACATATAATCCAATGCATGGTCAGTCTTTCCCCTCTATCTTGGATGAGTTGGACAAGCTCATTGAGGGGAAGCCAAAGAAGGAGCCACATCGCCACCAGTCGCTTTGCTCGGCGTTCTCTGGAATGCTTGGGAAAGAAGGAATCAATGAATTTTCACCAGGCAGCGGCTCACATAATTGAGGTGGCTCCGATTGTCTACGAAGACATCCCGCAGAGAGAGCATGTTTTCATCGCCTATGCGCCGACTATCCCAGAGGAACCATATTAGAGTATATTTGTTTTAGGTTTGTGGTCTTGCATCAGGGGCGGACCTGCATCTAGGGAAGCCCTATTAGCTTAGTGCATACAAACAGGCTGCGTGTCCGCCCATGCCTGGCATATGTTTCACTATAATATAAACATGTTCCATAGCAAAAAACGAATCTTAAACCCAACAAGCTCAATTTGCAGAGTTACAAGCCTTTGCACAATTCGCCTATGCTCTCGATAAAACAAGTCAGAATCAATTGGCAAGGGGTCGACGATCAAGGGAATTTCTTAAACAATCCCATGCAAACCCTCTCCCAATGGAAGAGAAGATAGCTACTATTTATATTAGAACGAGAGGATATCTTGATTCGTTATGCACAGTGTTTGTTTTCCCTCTTCTATATGAAAATACAGTGCTCTAGCCAATTGCTAAATAAAATAAGTTTGAAATGTGTTTTAGGTACCTAAACGCTATAGTGGAATTCTGCGGGTGCAGTGCTGGGCTGTAAGATTGCAGAAGCGAACATTTAAGATTCCACGTTTTATCCCTAATTTAACTCTAAACTAAGTGAGATAAGTGGCATAATTAGGATATATGAAATCTCATGTAGTACCCCCTTATTCCACTTGGTTTGAAGTTTCACTAGGGGTGTAAAAGTGGATCCACACTTATCTTACTAGTCCCACTTCTACATCATACGTACTAGGCAGAGGTGTCACGGCCTCGTTCGGCAGCGGTGGTTGGACCGGTTTTTTTGTGTAAATTCCCGGCCCAACTTGAAACAGACACGCGAAGGGTCCTTAGGCAGGCCGGTATCGGACGGACTGAGCCCAAGTGTTTTCTATAAAACTCGTCGGGCTGGAGGGGAACGGAGACACGACTCCATCCTCGCGTTTCGCTCGTGAGACGACGGCTCGCTCTGGTGGCGCCACAAGGACACGGCGCACGTCCTCGTCGCCGTCGCTGCCGCTGCCGCCAACGCTCGTCCCCGCCGCGAGTAGACGTTCGTCCCCGTCGCCGACTTAGACGCCTGGTTCTTCCCCCGGACGTCGACGCCTTCCTCCACTGCGGACACCTCCCCGGCTCCATCTAAGTGCCCTTAGCACCATAGCCGAAGCCCAGTACCTCCCATAGACCTCCTTCTCCGGTGGAAGCCTGGCCTTCTCTCAGGTACGTCTTATGCCTCAACCCCTATCTTGATCTTGGCCTAGGTCTAGGATTTAGGGTTTCAAGAGATTAAGGACAAGTTCTTGATTTAGATTGCTGGGAATGAGCTAGTCGTTGCTGCTTGTGCCGAGGTAGTCGTTTGCTGCTTGTGCCGAGGTGAATTCTATCTACTCCTTTGCTTCACCTGACATGGCCTGATATACTGTAATATAGTACTACTTGCTATGCAATGTAAGCGGTGACCTGATGTTTATATGATGGCAACTATAAATACAGTAACAAGAATCCAGTTATACATTTACTAATTTGCTAGTGTTGTTGTCAGTATATGAATGCCCTGTTGCATTTCCAAGTTATACTATCCTAATTTTAAAAACCAGAAGCTCATGTGCACCAACAAAACTAGCTTCAGCTTATTGTTGTCAGTATATGAATGCCTTGTTGTATTTCCAAGTTATACTATCCTAATTTTAAAAACCAGAAGCTCATGTGCACCAACAAAACTAGCTTCAGCTTATGTTTCAGAATGAATGACAATGTAGGATGTAGGGATACGTTATTGATATGCCTCCTTTTTTGGTAGGAAGCTGCTACAATTCTAGTGGGGTGGACGAGCCATTGCGTCTTGAGACCCTCACAAGACGCGCCTAAATTTGGTATGTGCATGACCTTTGCTTTTAGGCATTCTTTGTCCTGCTTATTTTGCCATTCCTTCTCATTATTTTCTCAATTTGTTTTCACTAGTCCTAAATGAATCCACGGAGCCTAGAGCGTGTTAGGAAGAGGAAAGCTGATGATGATGATGATGATGAGATGTTATTCTTCATTCTTCCAGCATTGTACTTACATCTAACGCGTACGGAAAAGAATAAACGTCATAGCTCCATCTTGTACGGCAAGAAGAGAGTTAGGGAACTGCTTGATGGGCATATTAAGAATTGCTTAGTAGCTTTTAGGATGGAACCACATATATTCAGGTGGTTGGCATCATACCTTAGAAATGAACGCCTGATATTAGATACTAGACTCAAGGTGGAAGAGAAGCTGGCCTTCTTTCTCTATATGCTATCACACAATTCAACATTTGAAGATCTACAAGTCGAGTTTCAGCATAGTGGATCCACCTTCCACGAGTATATCAAGGAATTCTTTGATATTATCCCCATCCTAGCAACTCAATTTGTGAGGCCTCGGTACATTGACGAACCACATCCCAAAATTGCTATGGATGATCGCTTCTTTCCATACTTCAAGGTTCCATCTTCTTCTTTGAAATTTCAAAAGTTCCTTCAATTATTATAATTTCAAAAAAATGATTTCCATTCCGTTTCATTGCAGAACTGTATAGGTGCCATAGATGGGTCCCATGTGCCTGTTACTAGATCTCCTCGACTTCAAGCTCCGTGGAGGAATAGGAAAGGCTCCCTTAGCCAAAATGTCATGCTTGCATGCGATTTCGACCTAAACATAACATTTATTTCATGTGGATGGTATGGATCTGCCACAGATGCTAGAGTACTGAGTTCAGCCATACTCAAAGGTTTTAAAGTACCAGATGGTAAATTTTACCTAGTTGATGGTGGCTACGCAAACACCAAATATTTTCTTGCACCATACCGAGGTGTACGGTATCATTTGAAAGAGTGGGGGCATGGTCGCCATAGGCCACAGAACTATAAGGAACTTTTTAATCACCGCCATGCAGTTCTAAGGAACCATATAGAAAGGGTTTTGGGTATTTTGAAGAAGCGGTTCCCTATTCTGAATGTTGGAACCTTTCATCAAATAGAGAATCAAGTGAAGATTCGAGCAGCTACGGCGATCTTCCATAATATTATAAAAATGCATGCTGGAGATGAGGAATGGCTTGACAACACGCCAGATCTCATAGACCCAGCTGACTTTGTGGATCTACCCAATGGTGACGGTGAAAACCACCAGGAGAACAACATCCAAGGCAACCTTTTGAGGGACCAAATTGCGTGGCAAATATGGAACGATTACCAACATCAGTAGCTAGTGTCATAGGTGTAGCTAGTGACACATTGCAAGGCAAATGTCTAGTCTTTATCATGTAATGAGGAACTATTTCTGGTCTTTATCATGTAACGAGGAACCATTTCTGGTCTTTATCATGTAATGAGGAACTATTCCTGGTCTTTATCATGTAATGAGGAACTATTTCATCATGTAATAATGTTTCTTTGATAATTATCATCATCTTGTGTTTATTTATTTTTAATCCAAACAGATATGCATCCCAAAGGAACTCCCATGTATCCAAAAGGCTCTCCCAAGTTTAACTTAATCCAGTCCAACACAGTGGGAAGGAAATTTAAGAAAAAGGCTTCACCGAAGACGAAAAGGTCTTCTCCAAAAGGTATTCGGTCTAGTCTTTTGTTTGTCCAACATGTTACGTTGTTGTTCCTGCTAGTAGAAGTCAAATATAATCCTTCATGAGCATCTAAACTAAAATTAAAATGCCTATGCAATATGATTTCTTGGTTGTACAAATGATAGCTGCACATGTCCTATGCATCTATGGTAAGGATCCAACTAACTTAGTGCTAGGGGTAGTAAATTTTATGTACTTCTTATTTTGATAGTAGAACCATGTCGAATCAATTTTCAATAGCATGTTGACTCAAGTTTCAGCTGGTGTCACATGTATATGGTTTTTATGCATTGTGTAGGTGGGGGACCAAGGGCATCATGGAATCTTGGGCTTGAAAAATCTCTTGTGGATATACTTCATGAGCACAACAATACTTATCATAAAAGCCAAAATGGTTGGAGTAGTGAAACATGGAACATGATGGTGAAACTTTTCCTTAATCGACACCCCTATGTGAAATACACAAAGTCACAAATTCAGGACAAGGAAAAAGATCTAAAGAGAGATTATAGGATGCTCAAGGAGGCACGCATGCAAAGTGGCGTTGGCTGGAATGAAAACGAGTTCAAGCTACAAGCTGAGCCACATCTTTGGAACAACTTGGAAATTGTAAGTTCTTCATTCTGGCCCACTCCTGTCATTCAATTCACAAGGCACATCTTTGGTACTATCATGTTAAGAATCATTTGTTCAACTCTTGTAGTCATTTGGCCCAAGGATAAAGAGATTCAAAATCAAATCTTTTCCTCTCTATGATTCGCTTGGAAAACTATATGAAGGTAAGATATCTACTATTCTTTGTGAATCTTGCTGCTGATAACGATGGAAACTGCTATCAAATGGCTACTTTTTTGGCTTCTTTTTGTAGGGAACATAGCCGAGGGAAAATTCAACTTCACTTCCACTTCAGCACCATCAAAGGAGGATGTGACAGAAATTGAAAGTGATGATGAGTATGAAGCTGAAAAAGATATCGAGAGAGAGGAAAGTGGGGAACAAAATGAAGATGACATGCATATGATTGAGGAATTTAGTGCTGCTCAAAGTATGGCTCGAGTGGTGCGTGAAGAAAATGGAAGAAATTTTGTTGGTGGTTCAAGAAAGAAGCTAATAAAGAATATCAAGAACAGTCCTAAGAAGAGGAATGCAGATGGACTAGTGCAAGTCATGGAGCGCTTAGTACACATCAAAGAAAAAGAAGCCACCAAAGAAGTTTCTCTTGATTTCTCTATCAGCAAATGCATGAATTCATTCAAAACATTGCAGGGTGTTTCAGCTGATGATAAAATTCCAGCCTTGGAAGTCTTTAAAGTTGCTGACAATCGTGAGATATTTGTGAACCTTGCTGCTGATAACGATGGAACCGCTATCAAATGGCTCCGTGTACAGATAGCCAAGTTAGCCTAAGGTAAGCTACTGCTCTTCTACTATTGTCACACTTCTTAAAAATGCATTATGTAGCATGTGGATATTTGTGTTTAATATTTAGAAGCATTACTCTTGTTGATCATAGATAGCTAAGTTAACATGTGGACATAAGGGTGTGTTATAACTTTTATCAATCTTTTTAGTAATGGTACTTATTTGTAGCCTTGATAGATGACTTGATGCTGATGTAGCTTTCTCTCAATTGTTGGAAACTTTATATGCCATACTTGCATATACACGATTGTTTCTCACTGCTATATGCACATTTGTTTACTTGTTGTTGCTAACTACAATGTAACCTTCTCTGCTCAGGTGCAAGTTTGCAGAAACATTTAATGTTCCTGAGATGATATTTCTGCTACATACCATGATCCGTGAGATGGTAAAACTTTAATGTAAGGTTGATCAGATGTTCCTGCGTGAGATGTTCTTCACGATTAAGATCATTTTTGTAATAAACCAATGAGATGTTCCTGCGTGAGATGATACTTCTGCTACATACCATGATACGTTCTTGTTCCTGGATGCGATGCTTGAGATGTTCTTCGTCCTGGTTGAAATATTTATTATATATATACAAATGAGATGTTCTTGTAATGCTAGGTGACATGATAAAAATGTATTGTTGAAACTATGTGCTTAAGTGATATAAATATTCGATTTTTACTGATGATATACATTCAATCAAAGTTATGCTGAAACTCTGAAAAAATCATATTTTTATGGCTAATACACCCGATATCAAATCCCTTGTGCCAAACAGTGTAAATTTCCGGTAGGGAAAGAGTATCTAGATGGTGAAGTGTATCGGGTGAAGGAAGTGGTTTCACCAAAACCACTAGGTATAATACACCGTGAGACACCAGGAGTCACTGCCCGAACGAGGCCTAAGTGGTAAAGTTAACAATGCTTCTGGGGTGAAATGATAAGGACTGAGAAATTTCCGCAGGATCTTGCATGCGCTGATAAGTGATGACCGCACAAGACAGTGAAATTTTCACATCTCATATTGTTTTTCTTGTTATTAGGTGGACGGTCTATGAGAAATGCGTATCACAAAAGTGCCTTTTTGGTGTGGAGGAGTTGCCGTCTCCACCTGCACCATTTCCATTCTCGCATGTTGGTCCATACGTGCGCGACGAGAGTGTAACAATACAAATCCAGCTCTGTATAATGAGAATCTTTGTAACGTGATATACTCAGCCGTTTTGCGCATTTACAGTTTTAGAAATCATCGTGTAGAACAAACACGCTAAATAGAACTGTAAAATTTGAACTAAGCGTCCCAAGAAGATTTAGAGATTGATTTGCAAAGTTCAAGAGACTACAAGCATCGATCAAAGCTGCCATTGTTCATCACATACATGGGAAATCTAACGTGTTGCTGCCCTAACCCTAAACAACCAAAATTCGGCTCATCAGAGCCTCAGGATGCGGCCGGTGACGTTGTTCACTCGCTGTCAGAGGCGAGGTCGACGTACGATCATGCGCCTTGGCCTTGTGGTGCCAATGTGCCATGCCTCCTTCTCCCGGAGCTCACACTCGCTGACCCCTTGCTTAAAAAGGATGGCGTCGATCTCCTCCTCCCGGTATGCACGCTTCTGAGCTTTCGCCTCCTCCCTTGTGCTGCACTAGCTGCAGCATCATGGCGGTGACCACATCTATGAAATTGTCGGGCTAGATGCCCTCGCCGAAGGCCACAAGGTTGTAGATATCTAGCGGGAGTTGTTCCTCATCCTCTCTCTCTCTTCAGCGGCGGCAGTGGTACACCCCTTCTCGTGCCGGAGGATCTCACTGCGTCGTACACGCGGTCGTACTCATCGACATCGCGGAAGAAGAAGGAGGGAGGCAACGTCCTCTTCTTGTTGGTGTAGCGGCGTGTTGCATGCTTCCAAGCACCGTCGGAGCGCACACGCCACTTGCACTCCTCATCTGACTCATTGACAGCGGGGCTTCCACTGCCGCGTAGGGTCATGGAACGGTCGACCTGGCCACTTCCCACTAATATTGATCCCCCACGTGGACACATTGCGGTGTGGCGGTGCCAGATCTTCTACGTGAGGCGGCTGATTCGGTGGACAACGACAAATTTTTGTGGTGTTATGCAGCGGAGTCACGAATAAGAGGGCGGGAAAGAGCAGGGCTGCGACCTCTATCGTCCCCTCTAACCGATATAAGTAGTGGTCGATGGTGCCATTTTTCGTAGATTGCAAAACTCTTTAAGGCTAGGGCAGTTTTAGCATGAATGTTTCTGGAAAAAAACATGACCCATCCATATAGCCAACAAAAAAAATGAAGGCAACTCTGTTAGAGATGCTCTTAAATTTGGCTTGTCAACTGGAATTGTTTCTCATGGAGAGTGCTCCTAGTTCCCTTTCTGTTGTTGTGCGGACTCTTTTTTTGCGAAACTCATGCTCACAGATACGTATATACACTCACCCTATAAACATAAACACGCAAGCTCTATCCCTATGAGTACCTTCGAAAGACTAAGTCTAAGAGACTGATCCGACGGGTCTTGAGATTAACGAAGTCATCACTATCGACATAAATGTTGCCTTCTGTTGAAGAATATTCCGCATTTTCATAAGACACCAAAACGTAAAATCTAGGGTCTGATCACTGGTAGGCTGGGATAACACTACCCTCCTAACCTAACGATATGTTGGTTATTTGTTGTCTGACTCTCTCCCTCTCTTTTATTGAATGTAAATTCCTATCGGCTTTTCTTAGTGCATTAGGCAGTGAGTTCAAATTGACGTGTTACTAGAGCAAAGAAATCCATAGTTTGAGATTTGTACGCACGTTTGCAAAATATTCCTTTCGTTCAGAAATATAAGACATTTTAGATTTGTCTTCGGTGGTGCGATCAAACAAACTTTAGACATCACAGTGTGGGCATGTGATTCTTGTGCTTTTGGAGTCATGTAAATCAAAGTGGTTGTATACCGAAGAGATTGTCTTTACTTTGTGTCATTTTGGAATAATACTTTTAGTACTACCTTCTATTCATAATAAGTGTCACAGTTTTAAACTAACTGTAGTTCAAAATAGCAACCCTTATTATGGATACCATACTTACTATGGATCGGTGGGAGTATTGTGTTTTGTACGGTATGTTTTTTGGATTCTATTGTTCAAAAGATTCACTATTAGGTCAAGTGTGCTCATTTAATAGAGACCAAAAGTTATAATAAAACGTTGTTCAAAAAATAAACAAAATAGTTTGAAAAAACAATAAGTCGAATGATTTGCATGGACATGAAATTAGTGTGATTCGTGTGAATACTGACAGGCATGGTGTTAGAGTTGAAAAAAAAAAGTAGAAAAAAGTAGGGAGTAATAGAAAAGAACAATTCTTATTATTTGTGACTTTGGAATTACAAAAAATCAAAACATTAGTTGTGTGTACTCATACGTGATACATAGAAAGCAACAAAACCTTTTTCCCACAGAGTATAAGCAACAAACCTTCTTTTGAAAAACACCCATCATTGAGAAGGCCGAATGTATTTTTACATGGAAGCACGAAAACGACGGGGGTTCAGCCTGTTTCGAGGAAAACGACGGGGTTTCTGTGAGAATGTGTCTGACGTACGGTACGGGGGTAAAGTTGCAATTCCCCGAATTGAAAACGTAAAGTAGAAAAAAAAGGAAGCAAGAAAAAGGCGACAATTTCTACCCCTTCGCTCTCAAGCAGTCCGACAGCGAGTGGGAGCTACCCGAGCTACTGATGAACTCGCCCCCATCTTGTCGCGCGCGCCGCCGGCCCTGATCCGAGAAGCCGGTAAGTTTCCTCCCTCGCCCGATCATCCTTCCGAGTCCCGAGCTGGGGTTCTTGTGCGATCTTTCTTGACCTGGCTCCATTAGCGCCGCGCCGCCGACCTCCGAAGCTCCTGTAATTTTTAGCTTTTTACTGGTCCTTTCGATGCCTTCTTGAATAGATTGTTTTTTCTGGTATTTTTCTTCCTGGTTGGTGGATGATCTTTGAGCTCGATTTGATCCGATGACTAGTAAAGATCGCCCGTAGTTTAGTTTTGGGTTCTGACAGATAAAGTAGAGATACACCACTTTAGTCTTTAAGATTGTTGACTAATCCAATATCCGATTTCTTCACCGGTCAACTTAATTTAGAAACTAGTTATTTTTTCCCAGGTGAATCTGCTGGGTAACCTTTTCCCTTTCTTTCGTCCTGGTACGGTGTGCCAGGAGAGGTGGAGTCTGTAGCTTATTTGCTGCTAAGTGTGCCTATTGGTTGGTTCGTCAGTTTGGTTCCTCTGTAAAACATCCCTTTGGTTCGTTCTGGCCTTCTGGGTTCAGTAGGCAGCTAATTAACCCACGGATCACCTTCATTGTTGCTTTGATCTTACAAAAGTAGCTTGATTTGTTTTTTAGTTTTGAGAGTTGAAAGTGTCTGAAGTTCTCACTCATCTGAGACAAAGGAATTACAGTGAAAAGATGCACACTCTGCTATACAGCTGTGTTGCTGGCTCCTTATCCATTCCATTACTGCTAATCCCTCTCATGTGCCATTCATCTTGTTGGGATTGGAGTATAAGTGTCCGGAAGAATCCCATGTGTAGCTATTAACTATGAGGCAGTACTAAGAAAATAGAGTAATTCAGTAAATCTGAATATGTTCTTACTGGGTGATTAAAATCTGCATGCGTACGCTACTAAGTACTACGAATTTATGTGCCCCAATATCACTCTGTATGGTTTGATATGATTCCTGTATTTCCTAGTACCAATGATGCAAACATCGAAATGCTACGATACTGATGCCACGGAAAATGATCTTGTTGGTTGCAATGAGTTTCTTTGGAACTTCTATCTGGTATTTCTTGTTGTGCCCGAATGCAGGCTGATTGTCTAACTTACTGCTACTTTATGCCTTTCAAGCCTTTTGGAGGTCTAAGATCTTGTTAATGTTCATCTGGAGATAGTGTGCGTCTGAAGAACAGGATCATGCTAGTAAAAGCTCTAGCTCAAGCATCAGCACCAGCACTCAGGAGAGCGAGGAGGAAGCGTCTGTAACTATTGGTAGCCTGCTCGCCCAAGCAAGGAGCAACAGTGGACATAGTCTTGGGAAGCGCCTCTTGCATTTGGGTTCAATCCCGGTAATAGTTTCTCCTTAATCCTTTAGTGCTATTTGCTTTCTTGAGTTTTACTTCTACTGTGTCATAGTTATCGCTATGAATGTTCTCTGAAGTCTGAATAGAACATAATTTGTTGGTGTACTCCTCAATAGTAGCAACGAAAATGCATTATATAACATAGAATTGTGCACTGTGAAATCAAATAATAACTCTGTTGAAGTCCTTGGCTCGATGATAGTAAGGCTTCTGCTAACTCTTATGAAAAAATTACTAATACCCTATTTTGTGGCAGCACACTCCTCGAGTTAATAGAGAGATTCCTAACTTTGATAATGCAAACTTGGATCATGAAAGATTGTCGGAAAGGTAAAAGTCTGATCTCCCCGCTCTCTCCACTTGAATGAACATCATTTTGCCAAATGAATTAATCTTGTAGAATATATTTACAATCTCCTCCTTTAGTTGCATTACATGTAAAGACCATTTAGCTTTACCTTTTATTTTGACAGGTTAGGGACTTACGGTTTGGCTGAGTTTCAAATAGAGGGAGATGGGAATTGCCAGGTCTGTTTACCCAAAACAAATTGCAGCAGAATTTAACATAAATTTGTATTACTTTTCTTAAAGATAACATGCTAACTGACCTGTTGTTACTTCTTGAAGATGTCCCCATTTTTATAATACCACTAATAACAAATTTCTATAAACATAAGAGAATTTCCCAATTAATTTGGATAGCAGGTCCATGTTTTGGAAAAGGTTGTGGGTTGGGGTGGAGTTCTTCCCCTGTTTCATTGCAACATGAGATCGAGAGGAGGAGCTCCTTTTACCTCATTCACATGCATGTATAAAGGCATCGAATGTATAAAGACAGAAAGCTCTCGAGCCCTATTCACCAAAGCACACATTCACATGTAGAAAGGGCGAATGTTGATGGATGAGCACGGCACATCATGGAGGAATAAATTGTAGACGGACTGATGTAGCCCCTTGGGATTGTTCTTCCCCTCCTAATTAGTTTCGTTGATTGTAGTAGTTCTGATTTACCAGTAGTTTCTTGGTGCATGTTGTCCTCCAAGCCAAAGTTCAAAACGAGTTAAATGTATTTGACAGTCAAAGCATTCTTTATTTGGTTTAGTGAATAGTGGCCAAGAGATTATTTTCTTTACACGTTTGTTGACTTGATACATATGTGTGAATGTGATAAAACATTCTATATGTTATTTTGAATTAATTAAAGAGCTCTTCCTTCCGATTTCATTCTGCAAGAAAACATGTAACACACATGTTCTCAACACCGGAAGCAGGGGAAACACTCCACCCCAACCCACACTTATTCTAAAACATGAATCTACGATCCAAATTAATTGGGGCAATTCTCTTCTGTTACAGTTTCGAGCTTTGGCAGACCAGATTTTTTCCAATCCTGATTATCACAAACAAGTGAGGAAAGCAGTCATGAAACAGGTAGTCTGTTTGCCTCAACACATGGGTATTCTGTAGTAATCTAAATAAATACATTGATCATATAACTTCATTGATATGCAACTATGCTGAAGCGTTGTCCCTGAACTTTAGCTAAAGGAATTCAGAAAACGCTATGAAGGCTATGTACCAATGGAATATAAGGTGTACCTGAAGAAAATGAAAAGGTTCCAGTTGAACAAAGATAAAGCTGCTTAAATGATCATATTTGCTGTTAATAGACTTTATACTAGATTTCGAGTATATTCATAGCTTCATGCATGTGCTGCAGATCTGGGGAATGGGGGGATCATCTGACCTTGCAAGCAGCTGCAGACCGGGTAACGTGGCACTTCTAATTTCAAGATGGCTGGAAATTTTCTGCATTACTTCTTCATAAATATTCTCGTGGTTCCTGAAGTTGTGAATATAGCTAAAACACAACAAACTTCTATTCTTATCCCTTCAATCCTAATTTTGATATATGAAATAATAAGTGTGTGTGATGTAATTGTTTCACTATTCATGAAAAGCGATTTAGCATTCCTTGTCTTAGATTCCTGAAATTTCTATGACTGTTAGGTTGGGTTCATATTATTGTGCTGAATCTTACAATAAGAAGTTCAGTAATCAATCAATTATTCAGGTTTTCGTCAATACTAATGCTTCTCTTGGACTATCATGTTCTCTTCAACACTCATTGAGTCATTGTCATTGTCATGGCATTAGCATTTGTAATTTACTCATGTGTTTGTAAATTGCCTAACGCCTTCTCCCATTATATCTCAACTTGCTCACAGTTTGGTGCCAAAATTTGTCTGCTGACGTCATTTAGAGACACCTGCTTAATTGAGATAGTCCCGAGGGACCTGACTCCCACAAGAGGTGAGAGCCAAGATGCTCCAAGGCCCGGAAATTTAGTTCCAATGCAAAACATTTATGCTCTTGTTATAATCCTGCATTCTAGAGAGATTTTCCTTTCCACGAGGGCATGTGTAGACACAGCTGGAAATATGCTATCTAATCCTTCCATGGCACATTTTCAGAGCTTTGGCTGAGCTTCTGGTGTGAAGTACACTACAATTCCTTATATGCAACTGACGGTGAGTGTTTTTCTTAGAGCTGGTGAACTTACGCCTATTTGTGTATTGTTTGATCTGCGGTCAGTTCTAACTTCTAAAATAACGAGATTTTGTTGCGTACACTGTAGATCTCCTGACCCGCAAAACTAAGAAGAAGCATTGGTTGTTCTAGGGTGGTTCCGAGTCCAACTTATGAGGAGCTTCTCTCTGCACTATGCGGAAGATGTTCTTCTCACTTCAGCTCGGAGCAGGTCTGTGGTAGTACTTACGGACGCTTGCTACCATGGCTGACAATGTAAAATCCAGGTATAAGCTCTGCTTAGAACGCATGAAGGAAACAGCCATGAAAATATCCCGTGCTTCCCGAGCCTGCATAGACTTATATGAGCTAATGTACAGTAAGTTTCAATGGGCTCTGCAATGAAAAGCTGATGTATCTATGCAGCTTTAAGCTCTACAGAGCCTTGTGTTCGTACACACAGCTTCTTTTTGCATTTTCGATAAAAAGAATTTTGTCGACTCGAAGGAAATTTATTGACTCAAACATGGCATCAAGATGACACAGCCACACGGAGTTCAGTCCTGGCCTCACGCAATCCTCGTATGACCATTACCATTCTTTGGCAGAATTCCCATTCTTCACACGACTTGCTCCCGGATCCATTATTCTCATCTCCCCTGTCATGGTTCAAATCCTTACAGCTGATCGTCACCACGATCCCAAGCCTTGGGCATAAAGTCGGCATCGGCCTCGAAGTCTTCCTTCTCGAGGGAGTAGTGCAACATATAGCGTTGGTTCTCCAGCACAACCGCATGATCTAGAGGAAACACCTCCTCCTTGTTGAGCACCACGGCCTGAACACGAATGATGCCTCGGCGGCGCAGGCATAGCAATAGCAAGTCCACGTCGTCCTGGGTCGACCCAACGACAGAGCCGACGGCCCATAGACCGAGGAAAATGGCGCAGCGAGTGCGGCACCCCTCTCACATGAACCCAGACAAGATGAAGATCATCAGATGATGGAGCCTCCTCACCTTTCCACTCGCTGAATTCCAGACCTACACCATGCAGTTTCATGCGCAAGTCGTCGACTCGCTGCAGATCCTCTAGAGACGGGAAGGCCACCAGGAAGGCGTTTTCGCCGTGCGGGAGGGCTTCCCACCGCCACGAAGCCGGGAACGGGACGAAGCGCCCGGTTATGTCTTCGACCTCGCTGGCAGTCGGCTTGTCCTCGGTGACGGTGACCACCACTAGTAGAAAAACGACCTTTCATTTGACGCTGCCCCAGCCTCTAGTCCCCGCCCTGTCTGGAACCGGGACTAGTGTCTATAAACTTTGCAACGGCTACATGGCGCCACATGACTAGTCCCGGTCCGTGGGCAACCTCTAGTCCCGGCTGGTAATACAAGCCGGGACTAGAGCTCTGTGGGACCCATCGCTACATTTAGTCTGGGTTCTTGTTACCACCCGGGACTAGAGATCAATATTTAGTCTGGATTCTTTTTACCACCCGGGACTATATATTACCACTATAAACCCCTCTCCGACCATGCAAAAATGCATGGCCATTTCGTCCAAGCTAGAGTTCAAGTTCATCCTCATTTTTTGTCCAATTTGGTGGCAACTTTTAATCCAAGCTTTGTCAAGATTTGGTGGCATCATCTATCAATCCAAGCTTCTAAAATGGTTAGCAACTTCAATCTTTCATCTCTTATTGTTATAGTTTGGCTCAATGCTCTAGAAGTAGAGAGGGATTGATCATGCTTAGAAGTGTAGATGCAATTTTAGATGTGTAATTTTAAGCATAGTTTGATTATACAAAAAGTTACTGAAAGTTGAGATGTGCATTTTAAGAGTTTCGGATCTCAGAATTGAATAAGGTTTTCACTGCTAGAGCGATAATTAAATAGTCAACATTTTTTATATTAACAGTTTTGTCCAATTCAAAAATTAGTGCATGTAAAATTTTAGATTTGTAAAAGTAATTGTAGTAAAAATGATCCAAACTTTTTATATGATAGAAAATTTTAATTATACCACAGATGAGCCGAGAATGGATGTACGATGCTCCCTGAATATCTGACGCGTTCATTGAAGGCGTGCATTCTTTCCTCGATTTGGTGAGGCAAACAAGGTAATGGTTTTATGTGTTGTCCGTGTCGGTATGCAGCCGGAATGAGAAGGATTACTCTTCATCCAAAATCATTCACATCCACCTGATTCAATCAGGTTTCATGTCTGGCTATATTTGTTGGACAAAACATGGAGAAAGCGGGGTTATGATGGAAGACAACAAAGAAGAAGAGAACGATGCCAACTATCCAATGTTTCCTGAATACGGTGGTACTACACTAGAAGACAATGAACAAGAAGAAGGTGAAGACAATGAACAAGAAGAAGATGAGACTACTGATGATCTTCGTCAGGCCATTCTTGATGCACGGAGCAAATGCGGAAATAAAAACGAGAAGAAGAAGTTGGAGCGCATGTTAGAGGATCACAAAAAAATGTTATACCCAAATTGTAAAGATGGCAACACAAATCTCGGTACCACACTGGAATTACTGCAATGGAAATCAAAGAATGGTTTATCTGACAAGGGATTTGAGAAGCTACTCAAAATTTGGAAGAAGAAGCTTTCAAAGGATAACGAATTGTCTGCCAGTACATACGAGACAAAGAAGGTCGTCTGCCCTCTAGGACTAGAGGTGCAGAAGATACATGAATGCATTAATAACTGCATACTATATCACGGTGAGGAGTACGAGAATTTGGATGCATGCCCGGTATGCGACGCATTGCGTTATAAGATTGAAGAGATGACCATGGTGATGTTGAGGCGCAGCTACCAAGAAGAGGGTTCCTGCAAAGGTGATGTGGTATGCTCCTATAATACCATGGTTGAAACATTTATTTAGAAACAAAGAGCATGCCAAGTTATTGTGATGGCACAAAGAAGAGCGCAGGAAAGTCTCGATGTTGAGACACCCCGTTGATGGGTCGCAATGGAGAAAAATCGATAGAGAGTACCCGAGCTTTGCAGGTGACGCAAGAAACTTAAGGTTTGGTCTAAGTACAGATGGCATGATCCTTTTGGAGAGCAGAGTTGCAGCCATAACACCTAGCCTGTAACTCTTTGTATATATAACATGCCTTCTTGGTTGTGCATGAAGCGGAAGTTCATTATGATGCCAGTGCTCATCTGTAGGGTTCGCAACATAGAAAACAAAAAATATCCTATGATGGGAACAACTATATACCAAGATCTATCTACTATATACAAACAACGGGCGGATGTATATCCGTAGAGAACATACCCTTGAAGACCGACAAAGCTTAACGAGTTAAACTCGTGGTTGATGTAGATGATCTCTTGCCGATCTCAAGATCGATAGGAAGTCCTAGCGCCGCAAATCAGCAGCACATCCGTGCTCGCACACACGTCCGAGGCACCGAGCAACCTCCGCCTCGCCCAGCGATGCAATGAAGCACAACTCTTTCTTGCCGAATAGCCACCAGAACATGTATCTCGCTAGTCCGATACCATGGGGATAAATTCTAGAGAGAGAGATCCTTCACGAAGAGGTGTAAGTGAGAGAGAAGGAGAGGCGCCTTTTATAGGAAGGGGCACCCAAGGGGTGGCCGCCATGGGGCTGCCCTCCCTCCTTCATTCATGTGGGTGGATACTCCACTCACAAAAACCTCTTCATTTTCCTCCACTCAAAATGCCACTCAAACTTGCAATTAAATTTCCACCAAATTTAATGCAAACTCTCATTAAATAAAACTCTTTTTATTTATTCAAATTTTTGTCAATTACTTTAATGACAAACATTCACATATAAACCCTTGCTAGAATTCTATTTCACATGCAAAAACACTTTCTGCAATTTCACCCGAAAACCTGTTTCGGTATCTAGTGAAATAAATTCCTGCGCTTGTTATTCTTTTTGGCATGAAGCTTTTGCTTCAATTGGATGTCGGTGTCTCTTAAGTGTGTCACCCTACGGTTCGTGAATAATGCGGACATGATCGAGATCCCTCTCGGATCAATAATCAGAAGCAGGATCTGGAGACCCATACTGACTCCCACACATTCAACGATGACTTTCTTGTGATCGTCGGAACCTTTTACGCTAGTATCTCAATCCCTTTGTTTCGCGATATATTACATGTCCGAGATTCGATCATAGGTATCTCCATACCTAGTTTGATATCGTTACTGACATGCACTCTTTTCTCGTTCCTGTGATATAACATTCTAGTGATCAAATCACTTGCTTGCAAGCTAACCAATGTGATATCACCGAGAGGGCCCATAGTATATCTATCCGTCATCGGGATGAACAAATTCCACTCTCGATACATGGGCCTCAACATAACACTTTATTAGTTCTGAACCCATCTCTATAATCACCCTGTTACGTTGTGACGTTTGATATTATCAAGAAACTCTTTTGGTGTTAGTGATTGACATGATCTCATGGTCTAAGGATTAGGATCACTTCGTAAGTTGTTATAGCAATATAAACTCGATGACTTTGATCGTAAATCTATACTTCGGATGAATGTTCATCACACCATTACACTAATGTTGTGATCCCGTTATTAACAACATCCAATGTCCATGATCAGGAAACCTTGATCATCTTGTTAATCAACGAGCTAGTTTATGTGAGAGGCATAACTAGGAACTTTCTGTTTGTTTATTAAACACACATGTATTAACGTTTCCGTATTAATACAATTATAGCATGCAAAATAAACATCTATCATATACTTGGAATACACATAATAAACACTTTATTATTGCCTCTCAGGGCATATTCCCTTCAGTCTCCCAGATGCACTAGAGACAATAATCTAGTTACATAGTGATGAATCTAACACCCATGGAGTTCTGGTGTTGATCATGTTTTGCTCTAGGGATATTTTTAGTCAATGGATCAGCTACATTGAGATTCGTGTGTACTTTACAAATCATTATATCTCCATCCTTGACATGCTCGCAGATGGAGTGAAACCGGCGCTTAATATGCTTGGAATTCTTGTGAGACCTTGGTTCTTTGGCATTGGCAATGGCACCATTGTTGTCACAATAGATCACCATTGGGTCCAACGCTTTGACACCTAGTTCGGATATGAACTCCTTCATCCAAACTGCTTCTTGAGCTGCTTCCGAAGCAGCAACATATTCAGCCTCCGTTGTTGATCCCACTGTTGGAATTATGCCCTAGAGGCAATAATAAAGATGTTATTATTATAATTATTGTTCATGATAACGTTTATATTCCATGCTAGAATTGTATTAAGCGGAAACTTTAATACTTGTGTGGTTTTTGAACAACACCATGTCCCTAGTACGCCTCTATGGACTAGCTCATTGATTAATGATGGTTAAGGTTTCCTAACCATAGACATGAGTTGTCAATTAATAATGAGATCATATCATTGGGAGAATGATATGATGGACATACTGTTGCCTGCCAAAACCCACCGGCAACACGAGAGCGGGAGGCTCCAGATCGGCTGGTGGGCCCCTGGTCCCTCGACGGCCGCAAAAGCTCTAAGACACGCCCCTGGTTTGGTTCGAGGGTGCACCTGACCTATACCTGGTCGGAAGGTGAAGGATTGCTCGATTGATTTCTGCATGATAAACAAGTATCGTAAAATTGAGCGTAATCGGCTCCTGTGTTTCTCAGAATCGGCTCCTAAAGCCGATTGCCCCATGGTTCCGTTAGATTTATGATAACATGGGGTTTTGCTTGATCACTACAAGTTAAATCGATCTACGATAGTTTAATGTTTTCACCACGTAATCGAACGCCCTACGGCGTAATTGAGCCTAGTACGTACAAAAGATGAAGAATATCAACCCTAGAGGAGGCCTAATAACCAACATAAAGCCAATTACCGGAACATCTTCTCTAGAACGAATAAGCCACGTCCTTATGCATTACCGGATCGTTCAACCCGTTTGTAAGGCCTGATTACGTATATATTAAACTAAACCTTGACGAACAAGGCACAACTATAACAGATCGAATCGACTAAATAAAGATCATAGGTGCTACCCTTGCACTTTGGGAAAAGGTGCAAGGGTAGCGAGATAGCTAGAGGTAGCATAACCCGACGATAGTAATGAAAAGCACCGATGCTAGCCTCAAACAATCTATGATAATGGTATTACTCGCCATCAACAACGCTCAAAGACGAGTAAAACCGGTAGCGAATAGATACTGCCTAGATCGCAAGATGCGATCTAGGCAGCATGGCACTTACCCGAAAGAAACCCTAAGGACAAGGGGTGGCGATGCGCCGAGATTGTGTTTGTTGTGAATGTGGTTGTTGTCTTCTTTCAATAACCCTAGGTACATATTTATAGTCCGGAGACTCTCTACTTTTGGAATAACTCTACAACTCTATCTTTACCTAAACATAAACGGAACCTAAACAAACACGAAACCTACTATGATACAAGATACACGGGCAATTCAGCCCAAATCTACGCACTAGGCCGATCCAACAACACGTTGAATATATGTATCTTCCAAGCCCATCTTGATCACGGCACATCTCCGTCTTTGGCCAAAATATGGTGATAACACATGCCCCCCTGGTTTTGGCAATGATAATTCCAAAACCACTCTGTGTGTTTTTTCCTTTTCTTCTCCTCCTTTTTTTATCGGGTCACAGAGAGAATCGTGGAGCGGCGTAACATCACCGCCACGCTACCCTTCATCATGATGCCTGTCTTCTCAACTCCTCAAGTAGCGTGATTTGACGATTTTGGCAGTGCAATCTGGGAAACCGCTACGGCATTGAACCGTCTGTCCACTATTCCCCTTATTTAAATCAGTCTGAACAGTTCACAATCCCCATCTTCCTCCAGTTGCCAAAAAACCTTCTTCCTTCGCCGAAAAAACCCTCTTTCTTGCCATGGCCTCCTCTGCTTCCTCCGGTGTGTCCTCCCACGCCTCCAACTCGATGAGCGACCGAGAGCCGACGCCAGAGCACCCGCACAAGAGTTACTCTTCGCCTACGATGGTGGGAAAAGGACTGGATTTATTGTCTGTCGAGGATGATGCGTCTAAATCTCGCAGATACGTTTATATTTTGAATGGAGGAGCTGTGAGGAGAAGCTGCAAGCAAAGCGTGATCGCGGGATCTCAAAGAGAAGCGGAATACATGGTCGCTGCAGGAGCGTCAAGTGAAGGAGTTTGGATCGAAACTTCATCATCGAGCTTGGCATGGTTCCAAGTGCATTGGACCCACTGGAGATATTGTGTGACAACATCTGGCGCCATAGCACTCGCTAAGGAACCAAGATATCATCCAAAGACCAAGCATATCAACATAAGTTTCATATAATCCGAGATTATATAGCGATGGAGATCTAAAGATTAGCAAAGTACATAAAGATCCGAATGTTGCGATCCATTGACTAAACCTCTTCCGTGTAAAACATGATCAGACCTCGTGCCATGGGTGTGAGATTGTTGCCAAATGTAAACTAGATTATTGACTCTAGTGCAAGTGGGAGACTGTTGGAATTATGCCCTAGAGGCAATAATAAAGATGTTATTGTTATAATTCTTGTTCATGATAACGTTTATATTCCATGCTAGAATTGTATTAAGCGGAAACTTTAATACTTGTGTGGTTTGTGAACAACACCGTGTCCCTAGTACGCCTCTATGGACTAGCTCATTGATTAATGATGGTTAAGGTTTCCTAACCATAGACATGAGTTGTCAATTAATAATGAGATCATATCATTGGGAGAATGATATGATGGACAGACCCAAACTAAGCGAAGCAATTAGATCGTGTCATCGTGTTCGTCTTTGCGAAGCTTTTCTTATGTCAAATATTGTATTCCTTAGACCATGAGATAATACAACTCCCTGGTATCGGAAGAAAGCTTTGAGGTCATCAAACGTCATCCTATGAGAGGGTGATCATAAAGGTGTCTCTCAGGTGATCGGATAGTATCTGTTGGGTTGTATGTATCGATATGGGATTTGTCCCTCCCAAGTCGGAGAGGTATACTTCAGGCCCACTCGGTAATCGATATCAACACCGCTTGCAAGCATGTGGTTAAGGAGTTAATCACAAAGTGATATCGGATTACGAGCAGTAAAGTACTGCCGTGAACGAGATTGAACTAGGTATGACGCACCGACGATCGAATCTCGGCAAGTAAAATATCGCGAGACGAAGGAATATATATATATGGGATTGATTGAATCGGCATCGTGGTTCATCCGATATGATCATCGATAAATGTGTGGGAGTCAATATGGGTTTGCACCCGTTGATTATTGATAGAAGATCATGTACGCATTCTCGAACCCGCGGTCACACACTTAACGTGTCTCGACGCTAGGATAGATTGGATAATTGGTTAATGAGTTTTTTCGAGTCTCGGATGGGATCCGGGACATCACGAGAGGTTCCGAGTGGTCCAAGAATAAGATTCATATAAGGCGGCAGTTTTGGAGTTCGAATTGTTCAAGTTAATCGGTATTGTACCGGAAGCTTCTAGAACCTTCCGGAAGGGGACCAACGTGTCCCCACCTTCCGGGAGGGGGCATGGGCCTATGAGGGAGTGCCCTGGCCGCATTGGTCCAGGGGCACAAGGCCCCATAGGGCCCAGCCGGCCAAGGGGGTTTTAAACTCGAGATAGACCTTCTAGAAGGGGGGGTTTCCTTGCCCCCCACTCCTTCTCCTTGGGGCCGCCGGTTTGGGCTTGGGGGAGGGGCTAGGGCTGCGCCCACCCCTCTATATAAAGAGGGCTGGGGGAGCACCGACCCCCCACACCTTCCCCTCCAACCCTAGCCGCCCTGCTGCCCTCCTCTCTCCCTCCCGACTGCTTGTAGGCGAAGCCCTGCTGCAGAAATTCTCCACCAATTGCACCGCGCCGTCGCGTTGTAGATCCAACCCATCTCTCCACCATACTTGATGGAACAAGGAAGGAGAGGAGACGTCGAGGTGCTGCACGTGTGAATCTCACGGAGGCACGGCCACTTGTGGTGCTAGATCGGATCGGATCGCGAGGAGGAGAAGCGAGTACGACTACATCACCCACGTTCCGACGATCGTTCATTGCGAATCAATCTTCAAGGGTATGAAGATCTAATCCAATCTCTCTCGTTGTTTGCATCTCCTAGATTAGATCTTGGCTTCCCTCTGTTCGCATCCGTAGAAAATTTTGATTTACTATGCCGCGAAACCCTTCACCCACCACCATAGGTTGTTTGGAACTCCTCCAACTAACCGCTTCGCCATTCACGAGAAATACGTATCCGGATTGAGATTTAGAGTCATCCGGATTAGTGTCAAAGCTTGCGTCGATATAACACTTAGCGACGAGCTCTTCTTCACCTCCGTACACAAGAAACATATTCTTAGTTCTTCGTAAGTACTTAAGGATATTCTTGACCGCTATCCAGTGTTCCAAACCTAGATCCGATTGGTACCTACTAGTCAAACTAACAGCATGTGCCACATCCGGTCTTGTACATAGCATGGCGTACATTATAGAGCCTCTGGCTGACGCATAGGGGACTTTGTCCATTATCTCTCTTTCTTCCACCGTAGCCGGACTTTGAGTCTTACTCGATGTCTTGCCTTGCAACATAGGTAAGAACCCCTTCTTACTTCCGTCCATTTTAAACTTCTTTAAAATCTTATCAAGGTATGTACTTTGCGATAGCCCTATTAGGCGCCAAGATCTATCTCTATAGATCTTTATGCCTAATATGTATGACGCTTCACCTAGGTCCTTCATTGAAAATTTGCTGTTTAGATAACTTTTAACACTATTTAAAAGATCTGTATCATTTCCGATCAATAATATGTCATCCACATATAATATCAGAAATGCCACATTGCTCCCACTCACTTTCTTGTAAATACAAGCTTCTCCATAAGTTTGGACAAATCCAAACTCTTTGATCACCTCATCAAAGCGGAGATTCCAACTTCGTGATGCTTGCTTCAATCCATAGATGGATCGTTGAAGCTTGCACACCTTGTTAGCATCCTTAGGATCGACAAAACCCTTTGGTTGTATCATATACAACTCTTCTTCAATATTACCATTGAGAAACGCGGTTTTGACATCCATTTGCCATATCTCATAATCGAAATATGTAGCAATTGCTAACATAATCTTAACTGACTTTAGCATCGCTACAGGAGAGAATGTCTCATCATAGTCAACTCCTTGAATTTGTCGAAACCCCTTTGCGACAAGTCGAGCTTTATAGACGGTCACATTACCATCAACATCAGTTTTCCTTTTAAAAATCCATTTGTTCTCCACGGCCTTTCGGTCGTGAGGTAATTCCACCAAGTTCCAAAATTGATTTTCATACATGGATTCCATCTCGGATTTCATGGCTTCTAACCATTTGTTGGAATCCGGGCTCATCATCGCTTCTTCATACGTCGCAGGGTCATCAATTTCATCAACCATGAAATTCATAACAGGGTTTTGACATGGTTCTGGAGTCACTGCCCCGCTAGACCTGCGAGGTTTGGTAGTACTCTCTTTCGGAGTTTCATGATCATTATCATTAGTTCCCTCTTCAACAGGTTGATCCAACTCCGGAACGACTTCCGGCGTTGCGCTACTCGCCATACTTTGAAGAGAAGGTTCAATAACCTCTTCGAGGTCTACCTTCCGACTACTCACACCTTTCGCGAGAAACACTTTCTCTAGAAAGGATCCATTCTTGGCAACAAAAACCTTGCCCTCGGATCTGTGATAGAAGGAATACCCAATTGTTTCCTTAGGGTATCCTATGAAGACGCATTTTTCCGCTTTGGGTTCGAGTTTATCCGGTTGAAGTTTCTTCACATAAACATCGCATCCCCAAACTTTAAGAAATGACAGCTTAGGTTTGTTTCCAAACCACAATTCATACGGTGTATTTTCAACGGATTTAGATGGTGCCCGATTTAAAGTGAATGCAGCATTTTCTAGTGCATAACCCCAAAATGACAACGGCAAGTCCGTCAGAGACATCATAGATTGAACCATATCCAATAAAGTACGATTACGACGTTCCGACACACCATTTCGCTGTGGTGTTCCGGCAGGTGTGAGTTGTGAAACAATCCCACACTCTTTCATGTGAGTGCTAAACTCGTAACTTAGATACTCATCTCCACGGTCGGACCGTAGAAATTTGATCTTTATATTACGATGATTTTCTACTTCATTCTGAAATTCCTTAAACTTTTCAAAGGTTTCAGACTTGTGTTTCATCAAGTAGATATAACCGTATCTACTCAAATCATCCGTGAAAGTAACAAAATAACGATATCCACCTCGCGCCGACACACTCATTGGACCACATACATCAGAATGTATGATTTCCAATAAATCTGTCTCCCGTTCCATTGAACTGGAAAACGGCGTTCTAGCCATCTTTCCCATAAGGCATGGCTCACATGTATCAAATGATTCAAAATCAAGTGATTCCAAAAGTCCATCCGAATGGAGCTTATTCGTGCGTTTAACGCCAATATGACCTAGACGGCAGTGCCACATATATGCGGATATATCATCATTAAGTTTAATCCTTTTAGCATGAACATTATGAATATGTGTAACATTATTATCGAGATCTAATAGAAATAAACCATTCATCATCGGTGCATGACCATAAAATATTTCATTCATATAAACAGAACAACCATTGTTCTCGGATTTAAATGAATAACCACTTCGCATCAAACACGATCCAGATACAATGTTCATGCTCAGTGTAGGCACCAGATAACAATTATTCAAGTTTATAACTAATCCCAATGGCAAGTGGAGAGGTAGCGTTCCAACGGCGATCACATCAACGCTTGATCCATTGCCGACACGCATCTTGACCTCACCCCTTGCTAGCGGTCGCTTATTTCACATCCCCTGATTCAAGTAACAAATATTAGCAACTGAACCGGTATCAAATACCCAGGTGCTACTGCGAGCACTAGTCAAGTACATATCAATAACATGTATACCATATATACCTTTGTTTGCCTTGCCGGCCTTCTTGACTGCCAAATACTTAGGGCAATTGCGCTTCTAGTGGCCAGTCCCCTTACAATATTAGCACTCGGTATCAGACTTAGGGCCAACTCGGGGTTTCTTTTCAGGCACGACAACCTTCTTGACGCCCTTACTTCCTTTCCTGTCGTGGTGGTGGCACGGCAGATGCCATGGGTAGGCTAAAGTATGGGGCCAATGGATGCTAGAGGGATCTGGGGAAGGAAGATGTAGTTGATTCTACACACAGAAGACTAACGTAAAGATCTTTATTTCTCCTTTCTTGGGCTACAAGTGATCCTTGAGCTGTATACAAGTGGATAAGAAGAACTTTACCAGCCTAACGGTACCAAATGAGTCGATGCCCTTCTCAGAGTCCAAGCCTCTCCTTATAAAGGGGTGCCCTGGGCTCCTCTAGGGCTGACGTGGCAAGCATATTCGAGGAATATGCTTGTCCCAATATAGTAAATTGACGGCCTCCTTTCCGTGTCGCCCTTCTAATGACGGCAAGGTTCCAGAGGACCTCACCAAGACGTCTCAAGCCAGGACTGTCACCTCCGTGACCTCCTCTCGCCTTCTGCCGCTCGCGCCTTGTCCTTTGTGTTTGGCTCGCTTAGATTCTTCCTAGCCGTGACTAGAGTTTGACTATAGGAATCTCCTTCTCCCGCAAGCTTCATATCATTCGGCCATGTCTCGCTTAACTCGGCTTGGCCTTCACCTGCATTCAGATTATTCGGGCTGACCCAGCCGACTTACACAGTATGTCGGCCGGGTAATTCCTTGCTCTTCTCATAAGGGTCATGCTCTTGCCTACCTCGGCCAACCTTTACAGGATTCGGCTGATTTAGACTGTAACTCGGAAACTGGATGGGGAACTTCCTTTCGTCTTTTCGCCGCCTTACCCTATCCGGTCACCCCCAACATTAGTCCCCAAGCTGGTATGGTCCTGCCTATAACCTCAGTCGGGCCGTATCAGTTTCACAATATTCGTTTCTCCTTGTTTCCGAGATACTTTTCCCTCGTCCGAGGTATCTGCCTATATTCTCGCGTACGCCTCGTCTTACATGTCACACTCATTATTGTTTCTCTAGTTTTTTGTTCCTCTACAAAGGCTCCATCGACAGTTAAGAATTATCGCTACGGTCGCTTACGGCCCGCAACGCCGCGACCGCTTCCGCTGTGGATCGTGATCCTTTCTTCGTCGTGTGGTCGTGTGGCTCCACTCAGCGGCAGCGGTTGTGCGCACACGATCTACACAGCTTAACCTCGACGACGATCCCACTACCACTCAGCCGCGTGGTTAAAAGAGGGCACGGGCCGGGATTTACTTTCTCCTCCGCTACGCTGCCCTTCTTCCTCCTCTCGCTTTCGCCGATCGCTCCCGCCACTGCGCCCATCGGAATCTTCGACGGCGAGGCTCCCATCGCTTCGCTCCGTCGACCTTGTCCTCAAGATACTTGCTCCGGCGCCGTTGCCGGTGAGTTTATCCGATCTCATTGCCTAGTTTGTCCACTAGGCGCATCTGCTTCTCTCTAGATTTCCCGCGGCGGTTTCTTCTCCGCTCCGCCACCGTTTTCACGTAGGGTCACGACGGGGCCTTGCAGTTCTAGGCTTCGCTCCGCCGCTAGTTCATCCTCCATAGATTCCTCCGGCGACCCTATGTCGAGCTCCGTTAGCGGTGCGCTTATTGAGGATGACGATGCAGCGTCTGGGCCCGAGCAGGGCTCCTGGCAGGGCTCTTCCGTCACCCGCCGAGAGGTTGAGTGGTTAATCCGAACTCGCCGGATTCCTGCTGAGGTAGCATGTCGCTTACCCGACAGCGAATCTTCTCCCGTTCTCAACGAGGGAGAGTACGTCGTCTTTATGTCACACTTCGCTCGCGGGTTAGGTCTCCCCCTTAGCGATTTTTCTAGGGAGTTCCTTGATTACTTTGGCCTACAGCCACATCATCTTCCGGCTAATGCCATCGCTTCTCTTTCCGCCTTTATCTCTGCTTCGGAAGGATATTTCGGCCTATGGCCGTCTGTGCATGTTTGGTCGAAGTTCTTTCAGATCCCTTCCAATGTTGTCCTGCATAAATCCTTCAACCTTCCGAAACCGCTCACCCAAAGTGAGCTGCTTCAATCACACCTCGGAGGAAGTCTGAGTTTCCTCGCTTGGCGCCTAGAGTCGCAAGAAATGTCATAAATCGTTCTTTATGTCAAGAATTCCGGGAAGGAGGACAGATTGGGCTCGCTTTTCCATTGGCCCCTCCAAGAAGAATTGGACTTATAATCCAAGAAAAGTCATGCTCGCCGAGGCCTTCAAGATTCGGCTGAAGGAACTGATTCGCTCCAGGCTACGCGGCGAGGATCTGATGACCACCTTCGTCAGCAACCGGATCTGCCCATTCCAGAAACGCACGCATAAGCTCTGCTATATGAGCGGTCCCCTTGATTCCAATCGAGTCTCCACGGTGGAGCTCGATAATTATCTTATCTTCAAGCGCGTCCGGGCTATCTTTAAGACGGAGATGCCGGAGGACTGGGCCTGGGGATTGAAGCTGTTCACCATGAGCATCCCCTCCCAGTAAGTTCTTGCGTTGTGTTTTACCTTTTAATTGCATCTGTGATTTCTCTTATTAATTTCTCTCTTTCTTTTCCTGCAGAGGTTTGAGGAGCAGAAGAGTGAGGATGGCGAGGTTTTGTCTCTACCGTGGTCCGCGGATCGGAACGCTCCGGACAGTGGGGAGCCGGACTCGGAGGAGTTCGTTCCCAAGTCGGACCTTGCTCCGGCTCGTGGCAAGACCCCGGCCCACGAGGAGGAAGGTGATTCGGACGAGGTCCAAGTTCTTGAGGTAGTTGCCGCAATGCCAATTTCTTATGCATTTCCGACCTCTACTTTCTCAGCTAATCTGGCCGGTCAGGTTCACAACGCCGAGCCTCTCACCTCCCGACCTCCTGTTACCTCGGGGAAACGTAGCGCTCCAGCTGGTGCCTCAGAAGCCGTTCCCAAGAAACAGATGAAGAAGTCAGCCCCGCACCCTCCTAAGCGTAAAACTATGCCCGGGGTTACTGGGTGAGTTGCTGTTTATTTGTATTTCTTGTTTCTCTCTTTCTGCCTTTTGACCTAATCTTTCTTGCCTTTGCGGGGCTCCTCTTCTGTAAGCCTAGTGGTCCTAGCATGACGAGTCACACTTGGCCGCCTTCTCCTCCGCCTCCTAAAGATACTAGAGTTCCTAGTCCGCTCGTGTTGACTCTCCTCCCGCTCAATCGGATGCCATCTCGCCAGATGCGCCCGAGGTCTCTCCTGATGCCGATACAACTCGTCCAGAGATATTTCCATCGAGCTCACGCCTCCTCCGTGAATCAAGTTTCCGAGATCCTTTGACCCCACAACCTTTATCATGACTCGATTCCAGAGGATACCAATATCTTGGCGCCTCGAAACCGTAAATCCCCAAATTTCAAAGATGCCATTCCAAGTGCCGAGGTAACGACTCCTGCCGACGCCTCTTCTAAGGCAAGAAAGGTCATTGTCACCAAGCCTCCCTCATCTCAGAAAGGACTTGCCAGCTCTTCTCAGCCTACAATTGCCGATGCGCTGCGCAAGGGGGTTTCTTCTGCCAAGAGTATTGTTACCCCGGCCGCTGATACACAGCTCGCTCTTCACAAGAGTCCCGCGGCAGCGGTGGATACCCAACACGTCCGCGGTAAAGTCCTGACTAGTACGGAGAGTGGGAACAGCCTTGGCTCGTTGGTTGAGTATGCCAACAATTGGAACGCTGCTGATCAGCTCGAGGGTAATCCAAGCAGCCAGCCATTTCAACTCTCCGACATCAGCAGTCTCTTACATTTGGCTGCCAAGATCGTTCTTGATAGCGACAATATGAATGAGGTAATTGTTTTTATGGACGTTTGATTAGTCATTCAGATGATATTATATATACTCTAGTCCCCGAAACTTACAACCGAATAATTTGTTATTCGTTTGGAAGTTTTATTAGGCTTTACCTGGTTCAGTTTTGCGTTAGTGTTCGAATATCCATCCACCTAGATCCGAATTAAGCTTTGCTTGATTTGGATCTGTCTGAGTTTCGAATATCCAGCCACCTAGATCCGAGTTAAGCTTTTCTTGATTCGGATCTGTCTTAGGTTCGAATATCCAGCCACCTAGATCCGAATTAAGCTTTGCTTGATTTGGATCTCTGAAGCTCAATCTCCATCCACCTAGATCCGAAAGCTTTTGCTTGATTCGGATCTGTCTTAGCTTCGAATTCCAGCCACCTAGATCCGAGTTAAGTTTTTCTTGACTCGGATCTGTCTTAGCTTCGAATATCCAGCCCCCTAGATATGAATTAAGTTTTGCTTGACTCGAATCTGTCTTAGGCTCGAATATCTTATTGCTATTTGTTTTGTTGCTTAGGTTGCGCATGACCGGCGGACCGCCGAATTCGAAAGGCTGATCTTCGCACATAAAAAATTGCAAGATAATTATGAGAAGGTCATTCCCGTGGTGAAGAAAGTAAGTTAACAAACTTTGCATTATCCCTAAAGTTCTTATTGTTTTGGACGGAGGTGTTAGCTCATTTTGTGGTAAATAGGTAATATCAACAATCTTAATATCCGCCCCGAGAAAAAGTCAAGGCCCGGAAGGTTAGTTACTCTTTTTCCTTTTACGTATATTTATTTGAAATGTGCAGGTTTCTTTTAACCCTTTTGGCTTCGGATAGCCGAAGTTACAAACTTTGCAGCACACACCAAGAATGCATACCCATGCCCGATATGATGCTGCATTTTTTAGAACAAGCCGCCACTCACTGGCAAGCAAATTGAAAGATAAAGACGACGAGATAACTCTGGCTTATGCCGAGGTGGAGTCCTCAAGCTTTCTCGTAAGTCCGAGTTAGAGAAAGTCGACCAGAGTTCTCCGAGGAGAAGAATCGGTAGCTCGCAATTGCGAAAATAAAGAACTCCTCGAGGTCACGAACTCAAGACACGGGCGATGAGCAAGGAGACCACTCGCTTTGAGAAACCAAGGGTGATCGGGCTAAAGATCTTGAGATAATGCTGACCTATATTCAACGTAAGCCTCCGACCGCGCCGAGTTATCTTTTTCCTTTCATCGTTGACCGACGATTTTTGTTTTGCATGCACCATTTTCCGTAAGCTAAGCCCATGAGCTCTAGAGCGTGTTTAATGCTCGTGGTGCGCCGAGGTGTTCCTCGCCGATGCGAGCCTGAATACTCGATGGAAGATTACTTGGTTGTTGCTGGCGCTGCTATCCGATGAAGATTATGGTGGACTTGGTGCAAGCAGCCATTCGGGCCTACCATGTTCTCTGGCCGAATACTTCTGGGACTCCTGATATTGATGAGATCAAAATACTGGTTTAAAGATTGATGGCATCTCAACACCAGTCGAATCTTTGGAGGGAATCACCGGACGAGCCGATATGCGCTTAGGCGCCATTGTTATGTCATGGTACGAGGATATTTCCTCGATACCTTGATAAATTTATGACCTCCCGTTGGGTTGAGGATCCAGAATTCGTCGCTCGTCGACAAACTCGTGCCTTCCAGCTTGTTGAGTATGCGGACGTGCATAACTGGATTGAAGGGCCGAGTTTCCTTTCTAACCCGGCGGATGAGGTCGAAGTTGAAGATGCCTCTAATGATAATTCAGCCGACCAAGATGAGGCTGAGGGCGACTCGGATACTTCTGGTGATTCCATCTCAAGCTCGGATGGCAATGGCGACACGCGATCCTCCTCCAAAGGCATTGGGCATTCCCAAGCTCAAGCTGATGTTTCTCAACATCCCCGGGCTTCCCCCGAAGTCGCCTCGGTTCGTGGAGGGCGAAGCAACTTCGGCCGAGGTGCCGTCTACCTCGGAGCGCCCAGTTCCTGATCAAGGCGCTGCCCCTTAGGTTTAAAAAACTCTAAGTCGTTTCTTATCCCCGGTATGCCGAGCGTATGATGTGTGTCAAACACTTGTCCGACTTTCTGTGCGGTATGAACCTTTTTTGCCTTTTGCCGCTAAGGCACACATGGTTGTGATTTTTATTATTCTGTTTAGACTAATCCTGTTTGTTTAAATCTTTGCTTTGGTGGCCTTTAATTTCTTAAGTTCATATTGTGTGTTTGCCTTTGTCATGGGTAGTTTGGCCTAATATTGATGACCTTGATGAATTTGACACTTCAATCATTGTGTTCTTGAATTTTATCCAGTTGTCAATCTCAAGCCTATATCCGGGAGAACAAATAATATCGCCTGGTGTCAAGTTTGATACTCATTTCTGTAACAAGGGACAATTGTGGGGCAATTCTCTAATCACTGCTCGAAAAATCGAGACTCAACACATCACTAAAAACGCAAAATAATATTGGCCAGCCTTCGAGTCATTGCTGGAGGTGCCGAGGTCTGATACATAACTCAAACTCAAAAACAAAATGTGGCAGTCCCCGAGTCATTGCTCAAGGTGCCGAGGTTTAATTCATACCCCAAACTCGTAAATATAGATGCCTCGAGCCATCGCTTCAAGGTGCCGAGGTTTAATACATAACCCAAACTCGTAAACAATATAGACAGCCCCAGCCACCGCTCAAGGTGCCGAGGTTTAATACACAACCCAAACTCAAAACAATATAGGGCGCCCCGAGCCACTGCTCAAGGTGCCGAGGTTTAATACATAACCCAAACTCAAAAAAAATATAGGGCAGTCCCCGAGCCACTACTCAAGGTGCCGAGGTTTAATACATAACCCAAACTCAAAAACAATATGGGGCAGTCCCCGAGCCACTGCTCAAGGTGCCGAGGTTTAAATACATAACCCAAACTCAAAAACAATATAGGGCAGTCCCCGAGCCACTGCTCAAGGTGCCGAGGTTTAATACATAACCCAAACTCAAAAACAATATAGGGCAGTCCCCGAGCCACTGCTCAAGGTGCCGAGGTTTAATACATAGTTGATACTTTGTCCTGGAGCGTTACTTTACAACGTGTCGTAGATGACTCCTACGAGTAAAATGGACAAAGTAAAGCTACGTTCCATGGTCTTTTCGATTCTTCACCGGCTTTGTCTGCTTTGTTCTTTTCTGGTGACTGAGCATCAATTAAGTAATACACATCATTGTGCAATGCTTTGCTCACGATGAACGGTCCTTCCCATGGGGGTGATAGTTTATGCATGCCGGCCATGCGTTGCACTAACCGAAGGACCAAATCTCCTTCTTTAAACACCCTTGGATTTACTTTCTTGATGTGATATCGTCGCAAGTCCTGCTGATAAATAGCTGATCTTGATAGTGCCAATTCCCTGGCCTCTTCTAGCAGATCGGCATCATCTTGCCGAGCTATTTCATTTACCTCAGCGGTTGTATACTGGGTAACACTTGGCGAGTCGTGTATTATGTCTACCGAAGCACGGCTCGCCCCCATACACTAAAAAAATGGTGTATACCCTGTTGACCTGTTTGGGGTAGTTCTGAGGCTCCACAGTATTGCTGGTAGTTCCTCAATCCAACACCCTGCCGATCTTTGCAGTGGTTCGACAAGTAGTGGTTTTATCCCGGACAATACTAGTCCATTAGATCTTTCTACTTGCCCATTAGATGCTGGGTGAGCCACCGAGGCGACATCTAGTCTTATGTGTTTTTCTTGACAGAATCTAGCGAAGGCTCCTTTAGCAAAGTTTGTACCATTGTCTGTAATAACACTGTGTGGGTAGCCATATCTCAGGATAATATCTTTGAGGAATTTTACTGTTGTGGGTCCATCACACTTCTTTATTGGTTTCACTTCAATCCATTTTGTGAATTTTTCGACCAT
Source organism: Avena longiglumis (assembly GCA_030063025.1). Taxonomy (NCBI): domain Eukaryota; kingdom Viridiplantae; phylum Streptophyta; class Magnoliopsida; order Poales; family Poaceae; genus Avena; species Avena longiglumis. Next base: position 11,900,872 of record CP125979.1, read on the forward strand.
GACTAAGATGTAGGTCATCCCGCCCCGGGACGGCTTGAATGGTCCCACCATATCCAAGCACCATACAGAAAATAGCCAAGTAATTGGTATCGTTTTTAACTCGGACGATGGCATATGTATCTTGCTGGCATATCTCTAGCAACCATTACATTTTTCCACCAGTTCTTTGGCCTCTTTCAACGTCAATGGCCAATAAAACCCATGCCCGAATGCTTTGGCCACTAAGCTCGGATTGAGGCGTGATGCCCGCATTCTCCTTGATGTATATCTAGGAGGATCTCCGCCTTCCGCCGAGTTCACACATCTTTGCAACACGCCAGACGCTCCTTTATACTGCATCATTGTTTATGATTGTATAAGCTTTAGCTCTTCTCACTGTCGCCTTGCCAATACCTCGTCATTCGCAAAATCGCATCTTTAAGGAAAGAAAATATGGGTTGCGCCATGTTGGTATGATTTTTCTGGGTAATCTCACCATCTATTTCCATATTTTCCGACATAACTACCTCGATTTCCCATATCCATCCTTGCATCGGCCGGGTTCATTTTTGGAAATTCCGGGTTACATTCCTTGTCAATTTCCATCGGCACACTATCTTCTCTTGATTTTGCCGGAATAAAGATGGATTCGGACTCTGGTGATGGTGTTATTGATGGTTTCCTCAGTGCTCTAGGGCGATACCGGGGAATTGATTGTCCGTTGATCCGAGTTTTGACAATGTGTCTCAAGGGCGTGCTTTTTGCCCGAGGTATATGATGAAATTCATATCCATCGAAGTACCCACTGAGTTTTTGCACATGAAACCTATATGAGGACATATTGGCATCTAACGCATCCCAATTGCCTGAGACTTGTTGTACTACTAGATGTGAATCAGAGCATAAGATTCACAGATGCCAATCTTTTCGCCACCTTCAATCCATGGACGAGTGCTTCATATTCGCCACATTGTTTAATGCGCAAAATGTATTTGCAACACATATCTCAATGATTCTTTTTGGCGAGGTTAACACTATTCCCGCCCCAAACCATTTCTTAATTTGGAACCGTCAAGTGCATCGTCCAATAATTCGATCCGTAATGGTGGCTCATGCACTCGGCCCAATCCACGAAGAAGTCGGCCACAGCCTGATATTTGATTGCATCTCGCCTGTCGAATTGCGGAGCATAAGGTGACAATGCAATTGCCCATTTTGCTATTCGGCCACTTGCATCTTTGTTGCTCAATATGTCGGCTATGGGTGCTTCACATATCACTTTGATGGGGTGATCTTCGAAGTAATGTTTAAGTTTCTTTGCTGACATGTATACCCCATATGCCATCTTCTGATAATGTGGGTAATTTTGTTTTGAGGCTGATAGTACCTCGCTTAGGTAATACACCGGCCTTTGTACTGATTTATCATCTTCAATTCGTTCCACTACGATCACAGCGCTTCCTACTCTGTTTGTGGCGGCTATGTAAAGTAACATAGGCTCTTTCGACAATAGAGAAGCCAAGATTGGCGCTGTGACCAACATCTTTTTCAATTCATGGAACACATTGTCTTCTTGTGGTGTCCAAATGAACTTATCAGATTTTTTCATCAGTTGATAAAGTGGTATTGCTTTCTCTCCCAGCCGACATACAAATCGGCTAAGCGAGGCCAAGCAACCTGTGAATTTCTGTATGTCATTTAGACATCTCGGCAATTCCATCCTTTCTACTGCTCTTATCTTAGTTGGGTTGGCCTCTATGCCTCGGCTAGATACGAGAAAACCGAGTAGTTTTCCAGCCGGCACACTGAAAGTGCATTTTTCCGGTTAAGTTTCATTCGAACCTTCTCGTGTTCGCGAAGTTTGCCTTGATATCATCCAAAGAGCATTTTGCTTTTGTTTTTGATAACCACATTATCTACATACACTTTTACATTCTTTCCTATCTGGTCATGCATACATTTTTGCATACATCTCTGGTACATTGCCCCCGCGTTACGCAGGCCAAATGGCATGGTGCGATAGCAATAAGCCCCGTACGGGGTAATAAACACAGTCTTTATTTGATCGTCGGATTTAACAAGATTCCGGTGAAAACCAATACGCGTCACAAATGATAATAGTTCACAACCAATGTCAATCAATGACTTGGTCTATTCTAGGTAAAGGAAAAGGATCTTTTGGACACGCCTTGTTCAGGTTCGTGTAATCAATACACATTCGCCATACAATGGCTACATTTGGATCATCCTTCTTCTTTTCCACTAGCACCGGGTTCGATAGCCAATCCGGATACATCACCTCCATGATAAACCTGGCCGCAAGGAGCCAAACTATTTCATCCCCTATTATTTTTCTCCTGTCTTCGGCGAAGCGGCGGAGAGGTTGCTTCACCGGCCTTGCTCCTGGCCTTACATTCAGAGAGTGCTCAGCCAACTCCCCAGACACCTTGCAGATCCCGAGTTGACCATGCAAAGATATCCCGATTCTCACGGAGGAAGTTGGTGAGCTCGCTTTCCTATTTAGCATCTAGGCCGCACCAATGGTGAAGGTGTGCCTGGGAACTCATCTATCCGGAACTTTTTGTTTCTTTAGTCGGTCGGAAAGAGACACTTCCATGCGGATTGGCCAATGCCCAGATATTGGCCAATAGCCGACCGAGCGAGGGCCGCTACCTCCGAATCCTTCTTTTTCTCTTGCTATTACTAATGACTCGCCAGATTTGATCCTGAAGCACATTCCATTGACTTCAGTAATCTCCGCATCGTTATCACCCCTTGTGGTCCGTAACTTCATTTTCAAGTAAGTTATGGAAGCTGCCCATGAATTTGGCCAATGCCGTCCGAGTAGAGCATGATAAAAATCTCTAGATCCACCACTTCAAACTCCAAATTTCGCTCTAGCTTATCTCTTGTGCCGAATAACACATCCACTCGAACCTTTCCAATGGGTTCGCATGAAAGCCCTGGTACTATCCCATGGAATGTGGTCCTCGTGGATTGCAGCATATTCTGCGATATTCCGAGTTTATGCATTGTATGTTTGTACATGATATTGATACTGCTCCCATTGTCAATGAGTACTTTTGAAAATTTCACATTAATGCTCGGTCCGACAAATGTCGGATCTAGTACGAGTGCGTACGACCCCGGATTCGGCATTATTTTGGGATGATCCTTTATGCTCCAAGTTATTTCTTGAACTGACCAAGGCACATATCTTGGTACTGCCGGCATAACTGCATTTACTTCCATATGCCGGTCAGACACTTTGCCCGTTTTGCCTGCTCAGAACATGCAATATGATTGATGATGTTCCCTGTAATCATTGCGTCCACTATTTCCTGGGTTTGTCCTTCCATCCGGACCCTGATTTATCACTTGATGCACTGCATCTCTCCGGTCCGAGTTATCATACCTCGGGGGAGGAGGTGGTAACATTAGTTGTTGTGCATTTGCTCCAGTCAACTGAGGTTGATGCTGCTGATGTACCTGGTGGGATGTTGCTTGCATGCCTGCCGGGTTACCCATTGCATTTTTCATCCAGGCACACTGCCGAGTTGTATGATTGGCCGGCTTGGCCGGGTTTGACGTGTGAAATTTACACGGTTGATCTAACATAGACTCAAATGTGTACTTCGGCCTTTCCTACTATTGCTTCTTCTGTTCTGGTGTCCACTGTCTTTTCCCTTCATTCCTTGGTGTCCATTGCTGAGGACCATTCTTTTGCCGCTGATTGTTTCCGTGACTCGGCTGATCTTGCACTACCGCTGCCACCTGATTTGAGCCATATCTATAATCCGGTCTTTCTTCTCTTCTTCTTCCTCTAAACTCATTGCGCCTTGATGACCCGGCCGCATCTCTTGCATATTGATCTTGATGTTCCCGATGATCTGCTGACATTAGTTCTGGTTGCGTCGGATCTCCCAACGCATAGGAATCCGCAATCCTGATGGTTTCTGCCAAAGTGGTTGGCATATCTCTTTGCAATCGCTGCCATAATACACTGCCATAGCGGCATCCTTGAGCGAACCAAGCTATCGCTTGTGATTCTATAACTCCCTCGCATGAATTCCTGAGATTACACCACGGAGTTAAGAATTCTCTGTCTGTCTCATTCGGCCTTTGCTTGCACATGGCTAGCCGCGCCTGTTTGGCCTTTTGTAAGTACGGTGAAGTTGCTAATGAACATTTCTTCAAAATCCAACCAACAGCTTGATACGTCATGGCGGCAAGTTATTCACCATACTCTATTGGCCTTCCAACATTTGCGGGACATATCGTACTGCCCATCGCAAGTTTCCGCCAGCTATTTTTACAGCAGTGGCATAATCAATCAACAGTTCCTGTGGTTTGGTGCTCCCATTATATGTTTTTGTGCCTCTTGCCAGCTGAAAGTTCGGCACTGGCGGCTCGCCCATGATCCGTGGTCCGAAGCATGCCGGACTTGGTGGACCTTGTTCTTCTAACAACTCGGACCGGTATAGCCGGTCCAGCTTTACTCTCGCATCACTTGACGGCAAATCTCTGTACAGAATTCTCTCATGCATTCCATAGTGGTTATTTCCACCATGAACCGCATATTCCATCTCGGAATAACCATCATTATACCTCTCATTCACCTGATTGTGGCGAGCTGGTCTCACTTATCTTTCCTGCCGAGGTTCATGTCTCGGTTGTGGATTGGGTGGCGGTTCTCTCCTTCCTTCAGCCGGGATATTATTCTCGTGATTTCCTCTTGCGAGTTCTCCTCTTCCGAGATCTCCATTACCTTGGATTCTGTCGCCTTTCTCGGCACGGCCGGGGTTTCTCTCGCCACTGTTACCTCGGCTTCCATTGCCTCTATTTTCATTTGCTTTTCCGGCTATCGCCGGATCATATGGAACAATCTGCTTATTTCTTTTTCCCGAAGTTACCACTCTGTCTTTCCACACATTGTTTCCGGGCGAGGATGTCGCCACGTATAAGGTGTCGCACCACCGAATGAACCATTCATGAGGCACTAGGCCTTGCCAGTCCGCTTCGAGCATTTCTTCGCTCGATGGTTCACAATGCGCACCACCTCATTCACTCTTTCTTGTTGTTTTCGGGCTTCACGGTCAATCCTTCTAACTCTAGTGCAGCAAAGATTTGCCGCCTCGTGTTCTTTTGTTGGGGTATCAGACTGCAAGCCTAGATCAACCGATTCCGCCTTATGAGCATCATTCTCTTTGTTGATATCATCTATGAGGTTCTTCCCTCTTAATCTTAACTCGTCAACCCGCTCGGGGGCGACGTCAAGCTTGTTTGCCCTAGCATATTCTCGCAGGGTCCTGTTTAAGGACTCCCACAATGCCGACACCTTTTTTGCCTCTACCAGCACTTTTTGCCTGGTCTCTTCTAACTCTGCCTGAGCATTAGCTGGATCAAGTATCGGCGCTACAGGTGTATTCAGATTATCTATAGTTGCCTGGAGAATGTTTTCTGGTCTTTCCAGAGGTGGCCCTCTTACCCTTGGTGCCTTTGGGGTCATCTCCTGCACCTCGGCTGGGTTGGTCGTTGAAGGAATTACCTCCGTGGGCTGTGGAGCTGCCTGCTTGTTGGCCACCTGCACACCCGTCGTCGGATCTTTGCTTGATCCAGCGCCCGTTGTTCCCGCCTGCACCCCGGCTGCGACCATCACCTCGACGCTGCTGACGGGGCGCACTCCGCGCGGACCGTTTGCGGCGCTAAGGGGAGGCTCTCCTGCAACAACAACTTGGTGAGGATAAACTCCAGAGCTGTCGACACCGACGTAGATCCGTGCATGCCTGTTGATGAAAACGCTATGCGGAGGAGTTTTTCCTTGAAGCTGCTCATATGTCACGACGTAGTCACAGAGATCAAATCTCCGGACTAAGCCAGAGAAAGTGCGCTCGCTAGTGTGGATGAAGTTTCTTGTCCGGATCATGACTCCAGCTAGCACCGCTGCTGGCCCCACGGTGGGCGCCAACTGTCGTGGTGGTGGCACGGAAGATGCCATAGGTAGGCCAAAGTATGGGGCCAATGGATGCTAGAGGGATCTAGGGAGGGAAGATGTAGTTGATTCTACACACAGAAGACTAACGTAAAGATCTTTATTTCTCCTTTCTTGGGCTACAAGTGCTCCTTGAGCTGTATACAAGTGGAGAAGAAGAACTTTACCAGCCTAACGGTACCAAATGAGTCGATGCCCTTCTTAGAGTCCAAGCCTCTCCTTATAAAGGGGATCCCTGGGCTCCTCTAGGGCTGACGTGGCAAGCATATTCGAGGAATATGCTTGTCCCAATATAGTAAATCGACGGCCTCTTTTCCGTGTCACCCTTCTAATGACGGAAAGGTTCCAGAGGACCCCGCCTGCACGTCTCGGGCTTCAGGACACCTCCGTGACCTCCCTCTGCCCTTCTGTCGCTCTGCGCCTTGTCCTTTGTGTTTGGCTCTGCTTAGATTCTTCCTAGCCTGTGACTAGAGTTTGACTATAGGCATCTCCTTCTCCTGCAAGCTTCATATCATTCGGCCCTGTCTCGCTTAACTCGGCTTGGCCTTCACCTGCATTCAGATTATTCGGGCTGACCCAGCCGACTTACATGAGATGTCGCCGGGTAATTCCTTGCTCTTCATAAGGGTCCCGCTTTGCTTACCTCGGCCGACCTTTACATGATTCGCTGATTTAGATCAGAATTGAAACCGACGGGAACTTCCTTCGCCTTTCCCGCCCTTACCCTATCCGGGTCACCCCCAACATTTCCGCTTCCTTCTTGTCTTTCTTGAAACCAGTGTTCCTATTGATCATCAACACTTGATGTTCCTTTTCTATCTCCACTGCAGTTTTAAGCATTGATAAGCTCGGGAGAGAGAGACTTCTTCATGCCTTGCATATTATAGTTCATCACAAAGCTCTTATATCTAGGTGGCGTAGACCGCAGAACGATGGATGCCTAAGTCAATGGGAATCGATATTCAAGTACACAAGCTTATCGGCGAACCAACATCTTGAGTACATGCTCACTAATCTGTGCGGTTTTCCATCATGCAAAGAAATTTTCTCTCAAGCATTGCAGTTTCTCACAAGAGTATGTGTCGAAAATCATTTTCAACTCACTCATTGTATCAAATGCATTGCCGTTTTCGAAACGCTTTCGAAGTTCTGCTCTAGCCCATACAATATGCCGCAATGAACTAAGTTGCGGTCCTCTTGACGAGTATGATAGACATTCTTCTCCTCGTCAGGGGCATCCTCAAAAGGTGGGGGGCCTAGCGGTGCTTCTAGCACATATTGCTTTTGTGCAGTAGAGAGGAGAATCCTCAAATTCATGGCCCATTCGGTAAAGTTGCTACCGTTCATTGCAAGTTTCTCTTTCTCCATGAACACATTGAAATTAAAATAAGGTGGTGCCATCTACAACAGAATTTGTAAATTTTAGACTAAGTTTATGATAGATTGAGTTCAACTAATCCACATTACGAATGAACTCCCACTCAAAAACTACATCCCTCGTGTCTTTTTGGTGATTACATGAACCAAATCCACTACACCAAGTCCGATCATCATGTGAGTCGGTGTAGCTTCAAAGGATAGCATCAAATGGGCATCATATCTACTATATGACTCATGCTTAAACTTTTGGCCCGTGTTCCGAGGCCATGTCTGTACATGCTAGGCTTGTAAGTAAGAACCTTAGTATTCGCGGTGTAATCTGTCTTATATCCGAAATATGGTCGTGGATCCAAGAACACCCGATCATCACGTGATGTCTTGGAGCGACGAAAACATAATCGGTGCATACTAAAGGAAGAACACATTCTTATCTTGATATTCAAATGAGGGATCATCTTATTATGCTAATAAAACGCCAAACAAGCAATATAAGATGCTATCAAACATCACATGTTTATTAGTGGAATGATATGGTTCCCGCATATGATCTCTATCATGTGCATCGTGGTATGATCACTATCATACCTTTATGTGTAAGGCCAAGGTCTATGGAACTTACACGTTATGTGTGTTGTAAGAGTATCATCTCATACTTTTACTTACAACATTACCATATCATAACACTAGCCCATCAACAATCTAAACTAGACGCTTCTAATTTATCCATTGCAAATTTTACGTGGCTTAGGGCTTTCGAAGATAGAACCGTTCATACCTACGAACATGAACCACAACGAGGATAACCAAATTGTTGACAACTCGTTGCAAAATAGATATTGACTATAGTAGGAGAGATAGACACCCGCTAGCCACTTATGCAAACTAGTTGCATGTCAAGCGTGGAACATGTCTTATGTGCGAGGACATGTAAAGTTTGTCCGGTCCGCTTCATCCCACTATGCCACCACTATCCAAAACTACAACTAAGGAGCAACAACATGATCATCATCGCTCACATACTCATATGTGTACTACCCGTGTAAAGCATCTACGCATAGATCCGGCTCTGATACCACTGTAGGGTTCGCAGCATAGAAAACAAAAAAATTCCTATGATGGGAACAACTATGTACCAAGATTTATCTACTAGATACAAACAACAGGAGGATGTATATCCGTAGAGAACATACCCTTGAAGACCGACAAAGCTTAACGAGTTAAACTCATGGTTGATGTAGATGATCTCTTGACGATCTCAAGATCGATAGGAAGTCCTAGCGCCGCAAATCAGTAGCGCATCCATGCTCGCACACACGTCCGAGGCACCGAGCAACCTCCGCCTCCTCGCTCCAGCGATGCAGAGGGAGCACAACTCTTTCTTGCCGAATAGCCACCAGGAACATGTATCTCGCTAGTCCGATACCATAGGGGATAAATTCTAGAGGGGGAGAGAGATCCTTCACGAGGAGGTGTAAGTGAGAGAGAGGGAGAGGGGTGCCTTTTATAGGAGGAGGGGGGCACCCAAGGGTGTGGCCTCCGGCCATGGGGGCTGCCCCCTCCCCTCCTTCATTCATGTGGGTGGACACTCCACTCAAAAAACCTCTTCATTTTCCTCCACTCAAAATCCCACTCAAACTTGCAATTAAATTTCCACCAAATTTAATGCAAACTCTCATTAAATAAAACTCTTTTTATTTATTCAGAATTTTGTAAATTACTTTAATGACAAACATTCACATATAACCCCTTGCTAGAATTCTATTTCACATGCAAAAACACTTTCTACAATTTCACTCGAAAACCTGTTTCGGTATCTAGTGAAATAAATTCATGCGCTTGTTATTCTTTTCGGCATGAAACTTTGGATGTCGGTGTCTCTTAAGTGTGTCACCCTATGGTTCGTGAATAATGCAGACATGGTCGAGACCCCTCTCGGATCAATAATCAGAAGCAGGATCTGGAGACCCATACTGACTCACACACATTCAACGACGACTTTCTTGTGATCGCTTAACCTTTTATGCTAGTATCTCAATCCCTTTGTTTCATGATATATTACATGTCCGAGATTCGATCATCGATTCCATACCTAGTTTGATCTCGTTACTGACATGCACTCTTTTCTTGTTCCCGTGATGTAACATTTTAGTGATCAAATCACTTGCTTGCAAGCTAACCAATGTGATATCACCGAGAGGGCCCAGAGTATATCTATCCGTCATCGGGATGAACAAATTCCACTCTCTATCCATGGGACTCAACATAACACTTTATTAGTTCTGAACCCATCTTTATAATCACCCTGTTACGGTGTGACGTTTGATGTTATCAAGAAACTCTTCCGGTGTTAGTGATTGACATGATCTCATGGTCTAAGGATTAGGATCACTTCATAAGTTGTTATAGCAATATAAACTCAATGAATTTGATCGTAAAGCTATACTTTGATGAATGTTCATCACACCATTACACTAATGTTGTGATCCCGTTATTAACAACATCCAATGTTCATGATCAGGAAACCTTGATCATCTTGTTAATCAACGAGCTATTTTATGAGAGAGGCATAACTAGGAACTTTCTGTTTGTTTATTAAACACACATGTATTAACGTTTCCGCATTAATACAGTTATAGCATGCAAAATAAACATCTATCATATACTTGGAATACACATAATAAACACTTTATTATGGCCTCTCATGGAATATTCCCTTCATCATCCAAGGTCAAGCAACCCGACAATGACATTGATGTGGATCTAAAGACATTAGTCAAGAACTACTATAGTTGTGGCGAACGAAGGTGTTCGTATGTGGAATGAGCACAAACAGAGTCATTTGACCCACGCGTTGTTGTTCAGAATCATCAATGATTGGCCTGCTCTTAGTAACCTTTCGTGATACCAAACAAGGGATACAATGCATGCACACATTGTTTAGATGATACTGATAGTATATATTTGGATAAAGGTAGGAAGAATGTGTACCTGGGGAATCGTTGATTTCTTTCGGCCAGGCATCCCGCAAGAAAGAAAGGCAAACATTTCAATGATGAGGCAGATCACCGGAAGAAGCCTATCCGACGTACTGGTGATGATATATTTGGTATGGTCAAGGATCTAGAAGTAATCTTTGGAAAGGGCCTCGGTCAACTGTTCCAAATGACACTGACGGACATGTGCCCATGTGGAAGAAGAAATCTATATTTTGGAAGCTACCCTATTGGAAAGTTACAGAGGTCCGCTCTGGATGCGACGTGATGCATGTCACGGAGAATCTTTGCGTGAACCTGCTAGGCTTTATGAGCGTGTAGGGAAAGACAAAAGATACGCCAGAAGCACGATAGGACTATCAAGGTATGAAAGACCGAGATGGCGTGCATCCAATAAAAACAGATACTCTAAGTGCTGCCAGCTATGCTCTTACCAAATAAGAGAAGGACGTTTTTTTGAAGTCCTAAGAAGTATGAAGGTCCTGTCTGGCTTCTCGTCGAATATAAAGGGAATAATAAATATGGCAGAGAAAAAATTCCAGAACCTAAAGTCCCATGACTGCCACGTGCTTATGACGCAATTGCTTCTGATTGCATTGAGGGGGATTCTACCGGAAAATGTTCGACTGCCCATTTGAAGCTATGTGCATTCCTCAATGCTACTTCTCAGAAGGTAGTCGATCCAAAAATTCTACCGAGGTTACCAAATGATGTGATCCAGTGTCTCATAAGTTTTGAGCTGGTGTTCCCACCATCCTTTTTCAATATTATGACGCATCTTCTGCTACACCTAGTTGATGAGATTACCATTTTGGGTCCTGTATTTCTACACAATATGTTCCCCTTTGAGAGGTTCATGGGAGTCTTGAAGAAATATGTTCATAACCGCATAGGCTAGAAGGAAGCATCTCAAGGGCTATGGAATGAGGAGGTCATTGAGTTTTGTGTTGACTTTATTCCTGACATTAAGTCGATTGGTGTTCCTGAATCACGGCATGAGGGGAGACTGAGTGGAAAAGGCACACTAGGAAGGAAATCAATAATATGTAGGGACGGACATTCTTTCACTCAAGCACACTACACGGTTCTGCAAAATTCCACCTTGGCAGCTCCGTATATAAAGGAACACAAGAATATTGTACGCTCAAACGGGAAAGCCTGACTCCTTGATTAGATATGAACACATGAATACTTTTGGCGGTTGGTTGCAAACACATCTCATGAATAACAACACTATTTGTGATGGGATGTACTTGTTGGCCAGCTCACCATCTTCGACTATATGGACTTTCCAAGGGTACGAGATAAATGAGAATACATTTCACACGATCGTCCAAGATAAAAAGAGCACCAACCAAAACAGTGGTGTCCGCTTTGATGCAACAAACGACAATGGGTCAAAGGACACATATTATGGTTACATAGAGAAGATATGGGAACTTGACTATGGACCTGCTTTGAAGGTCCCTTTGTTTCGGTGAAATGGGTCAAGCTAACAGGAGGCGGGGTTGAGGTAGACAAAAAATACGAAATGACAACAGTGGATCTCAACAATCTTGCATACATGGACAAACCATTCGTCCTAGCCAACGATGTGTCTTAAATTTTCTGTGTGAAGGACATGTCTACCAAACCAAGAAAAAGAAAATATAAGCAAACGAATACATCATCAAACGATGAGCCAAAGTGCCACATAGTTCTTTCAGGGAAAAGAAACATTGTAGGATTGGAGGACGAGACAGAAATGTCATAAGATTATGACAAGTTTCATAAAATTCCGCCGTTTGTAGTGAAGGATGACCCAAGCATCATGTTACTTGATGAAGATGCTCCATGGTTAAGGCCACACGGTCATAAGCAAGTCATATGATGTATTCTGAATTTTTCCTTCGGTGGTTTTTTAGATGCAATCAATATTTACATATGTATATCATTTTGTGAAGCTTTTACCAAGTTTGTTATTTTTTCTTTTTTATAAAAATAATTATATTAACTTTTCCTCTGACCGAAGCTTTTAGTCCCGGTTGTAGCGACTAACCGGGACTAAAGATATTTTCCGCCATTTCCCACCGCTTCCCGCCATATTTTCCCGCCCTTTTCCTCTATATCTAGGCCGACCACACCATCGCTATCCACACATCCACACCTTCCTCTCTCACAACAATGGACAACGCTTACTGGGACATTCTGACCCAAGAGGAGACCGAGGAGCTATGCGCCTCCAGCTACCCTTGCCCTCCAGGCTACCAGCCGCCCGCCGGCTGGATGCTGAGCGTTGGAGGGGTTCCTGTGCCTCCTGTCCCTCAAGGTTCCGCATGCCAGGCGGCCATCACGAAACACTTCTACCACGAGCTCACGCTGGAGCAGCGGATGGATCCCCAGTGGGATCCCGACAACTATGACACCTGGAATGCCTTTTTTGCTAACCAGAGAGAAAGAGAGCTCTCCGGGTACGAGGGTGACGGCCCTCCCCCGGTGAACCACAACGAAGACGGCGGAGGCTTCCTTGCGAAGACTGCATGAGTGGTACGTGAAAGTCTCTACATGCGATGAAGAAGATCGATTGTCAGCGTTGCTTGTGAGAATTATAAGTGAGCATTTTAATGGTGAAGACCAGCAAAATTTATTTTGAGGAATTCTATATTTTATTCAAACAAGATGCCCTTGACTTGAGTCTCCGTGCTACATTGTCTGTAAGTGGTTCATTTATTTATATGATAAATTCTCTAACTCAGCTCTTTCATTGCATGTAATTATCTTCACTATATGGTATGATGCAGAATGAAGAGCGATGAATATGACCGGAAGAAAATCTTTGACACTGGGTTCATCGACCCACACCGGTTTAATAAGCATTGTTAAAGGAATACCCCAAGGACACGGAGCATAACTTGCTAAGGGTCTTATTGAGGCAACATTACAAATGAAGAATATTGTTTCCCTACAACTACATGTAAGAGTGTTACTGTTTTGTACAGATCACTTGATTCTGCTAAATGTAATTGATGAGTTACTGACGTATATAAACGTGCGCAGCTATCACTGGATTCTGCTAATCATTGAAGCTGACGCTGGAAGATTTGAAATCAAGGACTCGCTAATGAGAGAAGAATCAGAGTACACATTCATTAAAGATGCGCCCCAGAGGTAATTTCAGTCATTATCGCACTATATCGGTCTCTTTCGTTCATATATATCCTGAGATATCAAGTAACTAATAACTCATTTATTCTTTTTTGCCGGGCAGGGTTTGGAAAGCTTTCACCAATGCTACAGTTGATGAATTTAAAGGCGAGCTTAGTTTTCATCGGATCGATGTAAGTAGTACGAGCTAGATCCGCGCATCTCTTCAATTATAGTTTTAATACCATTATGTCATGCTTGATTATTATTTGATTGAATTCTATTCTCGTAAAGTGCGAGAGGCAGCCACCAGGTACTAATCTACGTGGATACTTCGTGTGCGAGTACATTCGCTCTGAGGTCAGTGAGCGGGAGGAGGGACATTTTTAGAAGTACGTGAACAATATATTCATATTTTTTGTTGAGTGTCATTCATAATATTTGTTATGACTATTGATATTCATATTGACCTCCTTCTTTTATATATAGTTGGAAAGATTGCGGGAGAATATCAAACCAAGGAAGGCCCGTAGCAATTCAAGAGGAATTGGCGGGATTTCTTATTGACCATGTCATAAACCCAGAAGGAAAATACCATACCTCCGGTTTCTAGTGATTTAATGAACTTGTAACCGAATAGACGGGTTGGTCTCCATTTAATCAATTTGTATATATATATAATGTAGAATTATAATCATGACGATGTTGTGTGTAATGGGTTTCTTTGTTGCATGTCACTTTACGCCAAACCCAACCCTCCTCTACCTATCCTCCTGCCGTGGTAGAACCCCGCATTCATCTATCGCCGCAGAAATCGGCCCAAAACTCTGTCGTGGCAGAAACCCCCATCGGCTGCCGCGGCAGAAAACGGCCCCAAAACTCTGCCGCGACAGAAACCCCCATCGTCTGCCGCGGCATCCGAATTGGTAAAATGCTGTCGCGGCAGAAAATTACCAGTCCCGGTTCGCGACTAAAGGTCTCCCTCCCAAGACGCCACGCTGCCACGCAGAGCGGCAGCCCCCGGTCCGTGAATCGACCCGGGACTAGAGGTTGGGACCTCTAGTCCCTTTCCGTAGTCTTGATCAGATCCGGACTAGAGCCCCTCTAGGACCGAGACTAATGCCCCTTTCTCCACTAGTGCACCGCAGTGGGAGGCGCGAGATCAGGTCTCCACACGTAGTCGGTGAGCTGGAGGAAAGCCGATTCGCGAGAGCCATGGCCACAGAGCATCACCGAAGGCCTGGGAGCCCTGAGAACCGGGCACCACAACATGTCATGGTCTGTCCTGTCACGGATGAAGAAGTAGAGCTCCACAGACTGAAGCACAACCGACCCCTGCACCTCCGGAGGAGACGGCGGGATCCAACCGCGAGCAGGGCCATTCCCGTTGTTGCTGCCTGAGTTCACGCCATTGCCGCGGCGCTGGGAAGCATCGCCGGAGAAGAAGTAAGCGCCGACGATATCTGGCCCGTCCATGGGGTGAAAACCGAACATGGTAGCCGGCACCGAAGGAGGGAAGCCGGGAGGAGGCGCCGCCGCACCGAAGGGAATCGGGGGACCCAACTGAACAAATGTGAAACGTCGGCCAGGACCGAAGGTGATGCCGCCGCTCGCCGTGGTACCGGCCTGCTGCAGGTTGGCTGCGGTGGCGGAAGCACGATCGGGGGAACCACCGCCGGCCATCAAAGAGGGAGAGATGGAGGCGTACGTACCCTCGAGACTCGAGATGACCTAGGTTTAAGGTTGCTGCCTAGTACGCCGAAAAACACGCCGGAAAGCTTGGCTGCGCTTCTCGGCCCAGGCTACCGTGTTGTATGGGCCTTTGAATGTGTGTCAGTGGGGCTTGGATGCCAACCGCATCACTTGCTTAGCGACCTGAATCCTAGGGCTATCAAAAAGTTCGACTTGACAAACCGTGCGAAGTTCGCTGCTAACATCTCGGCTCGAGCTTGATTCGCCTTTAATGCATTTAAGCTCGAGTCTGTTTTCGAGCTCACGAGCTTAGACGAGCCGAACTCAAATGGTTCGATAAAGCTCGTGATTTTACAGTCGCAAAACTGAGACTGTTATTATTATTCAATCTTTTGTAAGACTGCTAAAATAATTATACTGATATGTTGGCACTATATTACTATCATGTGAGACTACTATTATATGAGACTCCGAGCCATTTCTGATATTCGGTTTTCAAGATTTACTATTTTCTTGCTATGTAGCTGCATGTTTGTCTTTGGATGTACTAAAATTTTCTTACCGAGCTTCAACAAATGAGCTCGAGCTCGAGCTTCTACCGAGCTCGAGCCGAGCCTAACAATGTTCGCTCGAGTTTGGCTCTTTGACAGTTCTACTGAACCCTCTATCTTATAAAAAAAAGAGCCGGTAAGTTACCAAACACGCTGAGGGTTTGAGGGATAGGGACTAGTCCGTTGATTGTTTCGTGGGAATGGAAGTCACAGCGTGTTTGGCAACTTGTGGGAAAGGGATTGGGAATTTAATGCCTATTCCCTCTCCATTACCTGCCCTCCCTAGGTAAGAGATTTGTGGGAATTTAGCCGTGAACTCCCACTTCTATTCTCTATTTAACTCTAATTCCACCCAAACAATCAGGGGATCATAAGTCTCCCACCCTCAAACTCCCAATCCCTCGCCCCCCAACCAAACGAGCTGTCAAGAAGGGAATTGGATGAGGAATTCATATTTCCTTCGTCCTAAAATAGATGTTTTAGATTTGTTAAAATTTAGATGAATCTAGACACTATTTAGTATAATGGTTCATCCAAATTTTGACAAATTTAAGACATTTATTTTAGGACGCAGGAAGTACTAAAACGTCCGCGGATCTCTTCCCTAAACTTGCCAAACAGGCTGTACATGAATTTATGTCTGCTCGTTTAGTAGCAGAGATGATGGAAAATACAGATACCAAAGTATGACTTCACAAAGGAAAAAGAAAAAGGACAAAAATAAAAAGAAAAAGGACACAAAGAAAAAAGGAAAAGAAAAAGAAAAAGGAAGACGGGTCCACACATACAACTCAGCATGCACGCAGGAGCAAGAATATAAAAAAAATGATATTCAAGTGAGAGAACAATCGGTAGTTTTTGAAAGATGTATTCAACCGGAATGCATGTATGGGGGCTCAAACCTGGACCGACAGGCGCGTATCAAGACACCCTTACCACTGGGCAATGCCTCAGTCCACAGGAGCAAGAATATCATCTACACGATGCAGATCGACACAAATCACGTGAGCAAGGAACAAAGCCATGTGTTGGCAGTACAAAAAAGAAAAAGGGATATATTCCAGTTCTTGGTCATCATAAGTACTCCCAATGCTGCGATGTACTACTATAATACTTAGCTATCCTCGCCACGCTCACGCAGAACAAAGTCACAAGAAAACAGTCCAGCGGGGAGGTGCAAATCTTCGTATCCGGAAGCCACCTTTCAGGTAAACCTTTGTTGTTGTTCATCTATATAAATATCCGATTAGATTATAGAAGCATGTGCAAATTTGTTAGTGAATCGTTAACAATAACAACCTGATCTACCTATTAATAATTTACTGCGACAGAACCGGGAGATAATCTCTTTAAATTGAAAAATAAGACAACTCTCCATTGTAAAAGATGTCATACTTTTAGCACATTAAATATTACTACTAGCTAATCTCGATCATCATTTTTTTCTGGAGAAGGGGCTGATCGTCACATATTTGTATGTTCATGCGAGCATTGGTGTAATATATAGATGACACCAACAAATAATCTACGGAGTACATGACATATTTTTCATCTTCTCTGAAAGACGCGGATTGCATAAGAGAATGCCGTATTATAAATCATTTGTATATATCCTAATGTTGATCATGTTCATCTTTTATCTTGTTTGTACTCACTTTCAGACATATATATCATGAATTTCACGCCTCATATTTGCACCCAAGATGCATTGGAGGTCTTCGCTAAGGACATGGAAGGGCAAATGTTTCGAGTGGATGCTCTCCTGGCGGGGAATGCCATCCTAATGGGAGTCATGGTGGGGATAGGCGCCTATGGTCATCGCTACCTCCACCATCCATTGACCCGTTTCCTCTTCCTCGGTGCCAACATATTGTTCTTACCCATCGTCTCCTACATTGTATCTATCACGAGTAATCAGACTACCATCGTTGTTCGGTCTCGTGAAGGTACAATAGTGACAGGTGAATGCTATCCAAGAATTCACGATGCTCTGGTATTGGTATGGACTGCCTTTGTTCAGATAGTCGGCATCAATACCACCGCAATAGTTGCCGCTGATGCGAGAGAAGGTCGAAGCATTGCCCCCCCTGCAGTACTACTTGTGCAAGCAATATGGACTACCTACCTTGCATTCAACATCATGCAAGGTCCAAATCCAGCTCCATTGTATTCAGGAGACGTCTTAAATTTGCAAGTTTGGGCCATTTTTTTACCATTTGTTCTTATCTTTTTTAAAATATTCTTGAAGTATTATGCCTGGTACAATGCTAGACAATCATTCGCATTTGGACGCAATCCTCGTCTTATTGTTGGATACATGGAGCAGCTAGCAGATGGAAGTCATCATGCTGAGGTATCCGGTGAGCATACGCCTCCCGCACTTATAGTTTCATGGGAGGACACTATGATGGTAGAGATGCAACCTCATGGTTACCAGATGTGCAGTAGACATGATAGGACAAGGACAAACTACAAAGGCGGCTTGGTTGCCATTGATGAAGTTTGGCGGTTAGATGACATGCTTCTCAAGTCAACAACATATCTCAAAGATGTATGTTTTTCATTTGCATTGTTCAAGATTCTACGGTGTCGCTTTGCAAAATATACTGTCGCTGAAGCTGGATTCATGAAGGCCCATGACTTCTTATGGCATATGCTGCTGGAGGATAGTGATAGTAAAAGGATATTGAGGGTGATTGCATCTGAGCTTTCTTTCCTTCATGATTATTATTATTCATCCCTTCCAATCTCATACTCTAAGAATTGGTTGCCCATCTTGAGCATATTTATTCCACTCTTAAGCATTGGTTACTGCTTACTTGGCACATTTATGTTGATGAGACAACTAGTGGACTATGGTGTCATACCACAGATCAACGGCATATTTAAAAGAAAACAAAGAGGGCAGATAGTGTGCAGCGTGAAGTGCACGCCAAGTGATTATCAACAAAAAATTATCGGGGAATTTGGAAATTTGTTATTTGATGTACTGCCATTGATTTCACTTGGTGCATTAGTCGTGCTTTCTGAGGTGAGGGAAATTGCGTCCTACGTTTGCTCTGACTGGACTAAAATAGCCTTAGTGTGCCGCTATGTTTCTTTGCATGAATATCCCACATTGCCCAAATGGATTGGTAAATTATTGCAATGTAGATGCAAGCTATTGGGTCCTTGGCAGGATAAAATGAATCAATGCTCAATCCTGGTGCTCCATCCAAGAATGGCTCTTCTCCGGCATCTCATTCCCATGCCTGAGCCAAAGAAGAACATAAAGGTACCCACAGAGGTGAAGGCAGCCATTGTCAGCACATTGAGGAGCACCAGAGGAGACATAAGGAATGACATCAAGTCTGCACAGCAGTTGGGCATCCAGGTCGGTGATACCTTCCTCCAGGCATGCAATGCCAAAGGTACATCGGACGCCTTTCTTGCTTGGCATGTTGCCACAAGCATCTTGGAGGTTAGGTACCCACACCCAACAACTTCTTCTTCTGACCACAAGAGCGTCGCCACCAAGTTATCATGCTACTGCGCGTACCTGGTGGCATATTCTCCCGAGCTACTTCCGGATGACGATGCATGGAGCAGTGGCATGTACAAGACCACCAAGAAGGATGCCTCACACGTCCTTGGCACCGCCCCCACCGCCATGTCGATGCCCGAGATGGAGTATCGGCAGCTGGTCGAGTTGTTGCTGGGTGCAACATCCAAGCACAACGTGCTCAAGGACGGCGCAAAGCTCGGCGAGCAGCTGGTGGAGCTGATGGAAGGAGAGGAAGAAGCGTGGAAGGCTCTGGCCGGATTTTGGTCCGAGGCGGTCCTGTATGTCGCCCCGTCAGATAATCTCGAGGGGCACGCGGAGGCGATCGCCCGGGGCGGCGAGCTGATAACGCTCTTGTGGGCACTGCTCGCCCATCTGGGGGTTGACCGTAGGCCTGAAGCCACCGCAACTACTACCACCACCATGGATGCTTCTCGTATCGTCTGAGCACTTGCATTGGGACAGTGTTGTTCCAAGTTTGGCTTTTTCTTTCCTTTGTTTTTTTTAATGTTCCCTTCACCGCTAGTTTTATGCTTCTGAGCTTTCTTTCATTCACGATTATTATTATTCATCCCTCCCAATTTCATACTCAAAGAATCGGCTGCCCTCTTGGAACATATTTATTTCACTCTTGGAGTGATTCGGAGTGTCCGGGTGTCTGGTTTGAGGGGTCATGAAAAATCCTTGCCGATTCGGCACCGATATGGTGATGCTTGCGGGTGTCGACGTCTTTCCTAAAGGACGTCGGGTGTACCTCTCCACCTCTCCACCATCTCCTGTAGCGTACCAAGAGAAACCATAGCTTTAGCTCTTTCATCTTTTATGATGGAAAGAAAAGGAATAGGAAAAATAGAAAAGAAAAAGGGTAAAATGGGTCTACGAATACAATTCAGCATGCAGGTACAAGAATATCATTTGGATGCTGATGGACATATTCACGTGAGCAAGGAACAAATCCACCCCATAGTCACCTTTGGTTAAAGAATAAAAGCTGACAGATTACACATGGCTAGAACCCAGACACATGCATCTGTTGGCAGTACAAAACAAAAGTGATATATTCTCGTCATTACAAGTACTCCCAAGTGCGTGTGATACTGAGATGTACTAGTACTAATAATTGGCTATCTTCACCACTCTCACGTAGAACAGAACGAAGTCAGAAGATTTGCGGGGAGGTGCAAATCTTGGTGTGTATTCGGCCGCCACCTTCAGGTAAACCCCCTTGTTTTGTTCTTTTATGTCAGGAATAACCTACTACTAGTGTTTAGAAGCATGTCCAACTAACTACCTGATCTACCTATTTATAACTCATCGCGCAAAACCAGGAGATACTCTCTTACAATGTAAATAATGTCATAACTACCTCATTGTAAAAGTTATCATCTTTTTTATCATATTATATATTAGCTAATTTTGATCATCATTTTTTTTGGTAAAGAGGTTGATCATCACACATTTGTATGTGCATGAAAGCATTAATTTTTAGGAAATAGCACTAAGAAATAATCTATCACCACGTGATATATTTCTTATTCTCTAAATAACATGGAATGCATAAGAGAATAGTTTCATATAAATCATTAATTATACATACTTAGTATTGATCTTGTTTAGCCTTTTTGTTTGTATTCATGTTCAGGCATATGGTGATGGGTAATTGCGAAGATGATGAATTGGCAGACTTCTCTACTGTCATGGGAGGGCAAATGTTGCTAGTGAATGCTCTCCTGGTGGTTAATGCCATAATGATGGGAGTCATGGTCGGGATAGGCGCCTATGGTCATCGCTACCGATACCATCCATTGATCAGCTTCCTCTTCCTTGGTACCACCATATTGTTCTTACCCATCGTCTCATACATTGTATCCATCACTAGTAATCAGCGTACCATGGCAGTTCCGTCTAATTACACCACAGTGATAGAAGAATTGTGAACCAAACATTCACATCAACCTGATCTTTGTATGGACTGCCTTTGTTCAGATAGCCGGCATCAATACCACCACAATAGTTGCCGCAGATGCTAGAGAAGGTCGAAGCATTGCACCCCCCGCGGCACTCCTTGTGCAAGCAATATGGACAACCTACCTTGGATTCAACATTGTAGATCGTTTTGATCCAAATACAAACCTACAATTGTGTTGGAGATATGCCCAAGAGGCAATAATAAAGTGGTTATTATCATATCTTCATACTTATGATAAATGTTTACATACCATGCTATAATTGTATTAACCGGAAACATTAATACTTGTGTGATTTGTAAACATAAAAGAGTCCCTAGTAAAGCCTCTTGTTAAACTAGCTTGTTGGTTAATATATGATCATGGTTTCCTGATCATGAACATAGAGATGTTATTAACAACAGGGTCATATCATTAGGAGAATGATGTGATGGACATACTCCTATAGTTAAGCCGTAGCATAAAGATCAAGTCATTTAATATAGTTCATTTGCTATAAGCTTTGGATACATAGTAACCTAATTCCTTCGACCATGAGATCATGCATATCACCTTTACCTAAGGATGCTTTGATGACATCAAACACCACACCGTAATGTGGTGGCTATAAAGGTGGCACCGAGTGTTCAAAAGTATTGGTTGAGACACATGGATCAAGAGTGGGATTTGTCCATCCATATGACGGATAGATATACTGGCCTCTCGGTGGAATGTCATCCAATTAGCTTGCAAGCATGTGACTGGCTCACAAGGGATCACATACCATGGAACGAAAGAGTACTTATCAAGAACGAGGTTGAACTAGGTATGCAGATACCGACGATCATAACCTCGGATAAGTAAACTATCGTGAGACAAAGGGAAATTGGTATCGTATGTAAGTGGTTCATTCGATTGCAAAGTAATCGTAGAAATATGTGGGAGCCATATGAATTTTTAGATTCCTCTATTGGTTATTGATCGGAGAAGTGTCTCGGTCATGTCCGCATAATTCACGAACCGTAGGGAGACACACTTAAGGATTCGATGTTGTTGAGTAGTTATGGAATGATGAGTAAGAGACCGAATGTTGTTCGGAATCTCGGATGGGATCCGGGATATCACGAGGAGATCCGGAATGGTCCAGAGAATAAGATTCATATAAGGAAAGTCCTGTTTCGGAGTTGGGGAATGATTCCGGTGTTTTCATCGGGAATGTTCTAGAAGGTTCGAATGTCCCAAGACTGGAGGGGAAGGGTACATGAATGTGTCATTGCAAGTTGGAATGATTAGATCATGTACTAGGTGTCATCGCTGTACAAAATAAAGGGTTTAATCAAATCCTAGTTTGAAAAGTCAAACGCCAATTTGAAAAGTCAAACGACTATTTTGGAAAGTGGAGAAGAAGTGGAAATCGAGTTGGGAGGAGTTCCTCCTCCACCGCCCACTAGGGATCCGAGTTGGGAGGACTCCTCCCTTGGCCGCGCCTCTCCACCTATATAAGGAGGCAGGGCTTCCTCCTAGACACACAAGTTCCCTACCTCTAAACCTAAACCCTAGCCACACTTAGGGATTTCTCCAGCACGAGTTAGAGCTTCTAATTGCCCTAGTCACGGTTTAGCCCCTTCTAATTGGTGTGTCTAAACCCTAGATCACCAAGGATCTCTCATAGTCCACCATACTCGCCCGCTTAAGGTGAAGCTCAGATCTCCTCTACTTCCTGCATCACGCCGTCACGCCGAATCGCGAGGAGAGTGCTACAACCTCCACCGCTGGAACAAGGGAGAGGAAGGTCTTCGCCGAGTACGAACGTGACCGATCGCGAAGCGCCGCCGAACGCATCGCCGAAGGATCGCTCACGCGATCTTGAGATCGGCAAGTGTACGACTACATCACCCACGAGAATCGCCTCGTTAACCGCTTTGGAATCTTCGAGGGTGAGTTCCTCTATCGACTGCTACAATCTAGTAGATAGATCTTGGCTTGTTTGTTTGCATGCGGTAGAAATTTTTGTTTTCCATGCTACGAACCCCTACAAAGGGTATCAGAGCCGTCTATATGTAGATCTGCACGAGTAGAACACAATGGTCATTGGGCATTGATGCTTTTGTTGTCGATTGCTTCTTGTGTACTTTGCATCTTGCGGATGGTGGGATGAAGCGGCCGCTAACCTTACATGACATCGCTCATGAGACTTTCTCCACGCTTGACATGCAACTTGTATTGCATAAGTGGCTTTATGGTGCCTGCTTTCTCCCAACATAGTTAAGATTCAATTTACAACGGTGATTGACAATACTAGTATCAATGTTGTGGTTCTTGTTCGTAAGTTAGATCGACACTTATTGAAAGCCCCAAACCACGTGAAACATGTAAAGTAAATTAGAGGCGCCTAACTTTGTTTTGTGGGTGTGTTGTGATGTGATATGGCCATGATTGTGTTTATATATGATGTATGCAATGTTCCTTATTGTAAGTTGGCAACCGCGTGAGCCATATGTTTGTCTTTAAATTGTTAAGACCCGTGTCTATTCAAAGTAGTTGTAATAGTTGAAGCCGGTGGACTACAACCATGAAGCGCGCCATTGACCTTGACGCCATGTCGGTGATGGAGATCATGTTCGGTTGAAGATGGAGATCGGAAGCACAAGAAGAAAGGCCATATCATATCACATATTATGAATTGCATGTGATGTTAATCCTTTTATGCATCTTGTATTGCTTAGTTAACGATGGTAGCATTATAAGATGATCCTCAAGCACACAATTTCAAGTTTTGAAGTGTTCATCCTTAGTAAGCACCGCTAAAGCTCGTTGTTTCAAGCACCACGTGATGATCGGGTGTGTTAGATTCTCATGAGTGTATACAACATGAGCAAGCCAGATTTGCTCATGCGGAAGCTAAGGTTGATCTTGATGAGCCTAGCATGTATGCACATGGTCTCGAACACGGATCACAAAGGTAAAGCATGAGTCATATAGTATATGATGAACATGTTGATTGTTCGCCATTGAAGCTACATCAACTCTCGTGATGATCGGTTTTGATGTGGTGGATTTGGTTCGTGTGATCACTAAAACAATGTGAGGGATATTGTTTTGAGTGGGAGTTCAACGGCAATATGATTAAAAGTTGAACATTATTTATCATAAATTAAATCAAAGTGAATTTGCATAGTTGTTGTAGTCATTGGCATCCGTTTGCCACCTTGCGCTTGTTGGAGAGATGCCCTAGAGGCAATAATAAATGTAGTTATTATTATATCTTTGTGTTTATGATTAATGTTTACATTCATTCTATAATAGTATTAACAAGGAAACATTAATACTTGTGTGATTTGTAAACTTAATTTGAAGTCTCTAGTATAGCCTCTATACTTCACTAGCTTGTTGGTTGATTAATGATTGTGGTTTCCCTATCATGAACATTGAGATGTTATCAACAACAAGATCATATCGTTAGGAGAATGATATGGTGGACATACTCCTATAGATAAGCATAGCATAAAGATCAAGTCATTTCAATAGTTCAATTGCTATATGCTTTCTGATACATAGTAACCTAATTCCTTCACCATGAGATCATGCATATCACCTTTACCGGATGGATGCTTTGATGACATCAAACACCACACCGTGAATCGGGTGGCTATAAAGGTGGCATTGAGTGTTCGGAAAGTATTGGTTGAAACACATGGATCAAGAGTGGATTTGTCCATCCATATGAAAGATAGATATACTTTGGGCCCTCTCGTGGAATGTCATCGAATTAGCTTGCAAGCATGTGACCGGGTCACAAGGGATCACATATCACGGAACGAGAAAAGAGTACTTATCGGAACGAGGTTGAACTAGGTATGCAGAGATACCGACGATCATAACCTCGGATAAGTAAATTATCGTGAGACAAAGGGAAATTGGTATCGTATGTAAGTGGTTCATTCGATCGCAAAGTAATCGTGAGAAATATGGGAGCCATATGAATTTCCGATTCTCTATTGGTTATTGTTCGGAGAAGTGTCTCGATCATGTCCGCATAATTCACGAACCGTAGGGAGACACACTTAAGGATTCGACATTGTTTGAGTAGTTATGGTATTATGAGAAAGAGACCAATGTTTTTCGAGTCTCGGATGGGATCCGGGATATCACGAGGTGATCCG
The DNA here is from genome assembly GCA_030063025.1 of Avena longiglumis. Lineage (NCBI taxonomy): Eukaryota > Viridiplantae > Streptophyta > Magnoliopsida > Poales > Poaceae > Avena > Avena longiglumis. Next base: position 11,926,232 of record CP125979.1, read on the forward strand.
AATGGTCCGTAGAATAAGATTCATATAAGGAAAGTCCTTTGAGTTCGGAATGATTCTTGTTTTCATGAATGTTCTAGAAGGTTCGGATTGTCCCAAGACCAAGGGGAGGGTACATGAATGTGTCATTGAATGATTGCATCATGTACTAAGTGTTCTTGCTGTTTCAAAACTGAAAAGTCAAATTGCCGCTTGAAAGTCAAACAAATTAAACAGAAACTGGGAAAGGAAACTGTGGGAAACAAGCAAGAGGAGGTTGAAACCAACTTGGAGGAGGACTTCCTCCTCCAAGCCGCGGCCAGCCCTAGGCCGAGTTGGGGAGGTACTCCTCCCTCGGCGCCAAGCCCCTCCACCTATAAAAGGAGGCAGGCCTCCTTGAGACACACAAGTTTCTACCTCTAATCTCCTGTTTAGAGCCGCTCGGCTTAGAGCTTCTAATTGCTTTAGCTGCGGTTTAGAGCCTTCTAATTGGTGTGTCTAATCTCTAGACCACTAATAGCCCTCTCATACTCCACCATACTCGCCCGCTTAAGGCGAAGCTCATGGGATTTCCCTACTTCCCAGACCACGCCAGTCTGTAATCGCGAGGAGAGTGCTACAACCTCCGCCGCTGGAACAAGGAGAGGAAGGTCTTCGAGTACCGAACGCAGGACCGATCAAAGCGCCACGAACGCAGCCGGAAGGATCGCCTACACGATCTTGAGATCGGAAAGAGTACGACTACATCACCCACGAGAATCCTCGTTAAACACTTTGGAATCTTCGAGGGTGTTATTCCATCAACTCGCTACAATCTAGTAGATAGATCTTGGCTTGTTTGTTTGTATGATAGAAATTTTTGTTTTCCATGCTACGAACCCCTACAAAGGGTATCGAGCCGTGTCTATATGTAGATCCGCTGCACGAGTAGAACACAATGGTCATTATGGGCGTTGATGCTTTTATTGTCGATTGCTTTTGTGTACTTTGCATCTTGCGTATGTTGGGATGAAGCGGCCGGCTAAACTTACATGACATCGCTCATGAGACTTGCTCCACGCTAACATGCAACTTGTATTGCATAAGTGGCTTTATGGTGCCTGTTTCTCTTAGCATAGTTAAGATCCAATTTCAAACGGGTGATCAACAATGCTAGTATCAATGTTGTGGTTCTTGTTCGTAAGTTAGAACGACACTTATTGAAAGCCCCAAACCACGTAAAATATGCAAGGAAAGTAGAGGCGTCTAACTTTGTTTTGCAGGTGCAGTGATGTGATATGGCCATGATTGTGATTATATTTGATGTATGCAATGTTCCTTATTGTAAGTTGGCAACCGCAAGAGCCATATGGTTGTCTTTAATTTATGTTAAGACCCGGTGTCTATTCAAAGTATTTGTAATAGTTGAAGCCGTGGACGACAACCATGGTGAAGCGCCATTGACCTTGATGCAATGCCGTGATGATGGAGATCATGTTCGCTTGAAGATGGAGATCTAAGCACAAAGAAGAAAGGCCATATCATATCACATATTATGAATTGCATGTGATGTTAATCATTTATGCATCTTGTATTGCTTAGTAGACGACGTAGCATTATAAGATGATCCTCATGCACATGAATTTCAAATCATAAAGTGTTCACCCTTAGTTAGCACCGCTATTAAAGCTTGTTGTTTCAAGCACCACGTGATGATCGGGTGTTAGATTCCGCAAGTGTATACAACGTGAGCAAGCCAGATTTGCTCATGCAAAACTAAGGTTTGATCTGACGAGCCTAGCATGTACATGGTCTCGAACACGGATCACCGAAAGTTAAAGCATGAATCGTATAGTAGATATGATGAACGTGACGATTGTTCGCCATTGAAACTATATCAACTCTCGTGATGATCGGTGTTGATGTAGTGGATTTGGTTCGTGTGATCACTAAAACAATGTGAGGGATGTTGTTTTGAGTGGGAGTTCACCTAGTTTAATTTCATTAATTAATTTGAACTCAATTTTTCATAAACTTAGTCTAAACTATTGCAAATATGTTGTAGATCAATGGCAGCCTACCATCAATTTTAATGCGCCCTAGAGAAAGAAAAGTTGAAAACAATGGAAGCAACTTCATGGATTGGTTCCAATTTGAGGATTGTCCTCACATGGTAATGTGACCCACTGGTACTGATGCTTCCGATGAAGTAAAGAATGTTTACCTCGCCTAAGAATCAAGATCTCCATAGTTCAAAGGTGCTATCTTGTATGGTTTAGAATCGAGCTTCGTAAAAGGTTTGAAGAGTCGACCCATATGATATTGTCGAGGATCTCAAATTGATTTTTGAGACTCATGCGCAATTGAAAGCTATGAGGCTTCAAAAGTTCTTTAACCGCAAGATGGAAGAGGGCAGCCACAGTGAGCATGTGCTTAAGATGTCTGGGCACGCAAACAAACTTCAAAGCTTGGGTATAGTGATTCCTAATGCTTTGGGGATTTACCGCCCCTCCACCATCGCCACCAAGTTACAGAACTTTGTGATGAACTACAACATGCGTAATATGAACAAAGAGTTGCGTAACTGCTTATGTTAAAGTCTCATAAGTGGAGATCAAGAAAGAGCACCAAGTGTTGATGGTCAATAAGACCACCAAACTCAAGAAAGGCAAGTCTAAGCAAAAGGGACATTTCAAGAAGGGTGGTAAGAAAGTTACCACGGCGAAGAAAACCAAGGCTGGACCCAAGCCTCAAACCGAGTGCTTTTATGCAAGGAGAAGGTCATCGAAGCGGAATTGCCCAAAGTACTTGGCGGATCCAAGAACGGCAACATCAAGAAGAAAGGTATATCCGATATACATGTTATTGATGTGTATCTCACTAGTACTGTAGTAGTGCCGGTATTTGATACTAGTTCGCTTGCTCATATTTGTAACTCAAACAAAGTCAGAATAAACGGAAGCTAGCGAAGAACGAGGTGACGGCGCGCTGTGGGAAACGGATCAAAGGTTGATGTGATCGCGTCGGCACGCTACCCTTAATCTACCATCGGGATTAGTTTTATACTTAAATAATTGTTATTTAGTGCTCGTTGAGCATGAACATTATATCGGGATCTTGTTTATTAAGTAGACTACTTTATTTAAGTCGAGAATAATGGTTGTTCGATTTATATGAGTAATATGTTTTATGCACATGCACCTTTGATAGATGGTCTATTCTTATTGAATCTCGATAGTGGAAATACACATATCAACAACATTGAGGCTAAACGCTTGAAATCAAGCGATAATTCGACCTATATGTGGCAATCGCTGCCTTGGTCACATTGGAGTGAAGCGTATCAAGAAACTCCATTCCGATGGACTTCTTGAATCACTAGATTTTGAATCACTTGAAAGATGCGAAGCATGTCTGATGGGAAAAATGACTAAGACTCAATTTTCTGGTATGATGGAGCGAGCTACGGACTTATTGGAAATCATACATACCGATGTGTGTGGTCCAATGAGTGTAGCATCGCGCGGTGGTTATCGTTATGTTCTTACCTTCACGGATGACTTGAGTAGATATGGGTATATATATTTCATGGAACATAAGTCCGAAACTTTCGAGAAGTTTAAGGAGTTTCAAAGTGAGGTAGAGAATCAACGTAACAAGAAGATTAAATTTCTACGTTCTGATCGTGGAGGTGAATATCTAAGTTACGAGTTTGGCGAGCATTTAAAGAAGTGCGGAATACTTTCACAATTGACACCGGGAACACCACACAGTAATGGTGTGTCCGAATGTCGTAATCGAACTCTCTTAGATATGGTTCGTTCTATGATGTCACTTACAGATTTACCGCTATCATTTTGGGGTTATGCATTAGAAACACCTGCATTCACTTTAAATAGGGCACCATCTAAATCCGTTGAAACGACACCGTATGAATTATGGTTTGGCAAGAAACCTAAATTGTCGCTCCTTAAAGTTTGGGGATGCAAGCCTATGTAAAGAAGTTACAAATGACAAGCTTGAACCCAAAGCGGAAAAATGCGTCTTCATAGGATACCCAAGGAAACTATTGGGTATACCTTCTATCATAGATCCAAGGCAAAATCTTCGGTTAAGAATGGATCCTTTCTAGAGAAGGAATTTCTCTCAAAGAAGTTATCGAAGGAAAGTAGAACTCGACGAGGTTGTCGAACCTTCTCTCGAAATTGCAGTAGCGCAGCACTGAAGAAGTTCTGTGGTGCCCGCAACAATTAGAGAGGAAGCTAATGATGATGATCATGAAACTTCGCTGAAGTTGCCAGAGCCGGAGGTCGACGAGAACTCGTACCACCTGCATTGGTACGATCCTTATGAGTGTCATGTTGGTGGACAACACCGATGACCCCGAGACATATGAGGAAGCGATGATGAGCCCAGATTCCAATAAATGGCAAGAAGCCATGAACCGAGATTGGATCCATGTACGAAAACCAAGTATGGACTTTGGTGGACTTACCGGATGGCCTAAGGTCGAGAACAAATGGATTTTCAAGAAGAAACAGATGCCGATGGTAATGTTATCGTCTATAAAGCTCGACTTGTCGCAAAAGGGTTTCGACAAATTCAAGGAGTTGACTACGATGAGACTTTCTCACCAAGAGCTTTAAAGTCTGTGAGGATTATGTTAGCAATCGTTGCATATTATGATTATGAGATATGGCGATGGATGTCAAAACAAAGATTCCTCAATGGAGATATTGATGAAGAGTTGTATATGATGCAACCCAAAGGTTTTGTTGATCCTAAAGATACTAACAAGGTATGCAAACTTCAACGGTCCATCTATGGATTGAAGCAAGCATCCCGGTTGGAATCAACGCTTTGATAAGGTAATCAAAAGTTTTGGTTTTATACAAACTTATGGAGAAGCTTGTATTTACAAGAAAGTGAGTGGGAGCTCAGCATTCTTAATACTATATGTAGATGACATATTGTTGATTGGGAATGATGTAGACCTTCTTAATAGTGTCAAGGAATATTTGAATAATAGTTTTCAATGAAGGATCTTGGCAAGCATTACATATTAGGCATAAAGATTTATAGAGATAGATCAAACGCCAAATATCATTGTCACAGAGTACATATTTGGGCAAAGTTCTAAAGAGGTTTGAATGGAAGAAAGCAAGAAAGGGTTCTTGCCCATGTTGCTCAATACGACCTTGAGTAAAACTCAAAGTCCGACATTGGCGTAAGATAGAGAAAGGATGAGTAAGACTCCTATGCCTCACCATAGGATCTCTAATGTATGCCATGCTATGTACTAGACCCGACATTGCATATGTTAGTTTAACTAGCAGATATCAAAGTGATCCAGAGTGGATCATTGGACAATGGTCAAAACATCCTTAAGTACTTGAGAAGAACTAAGGATATGGTTCTTTCTTATGGAGGTGATGAACACTCGTTGTTAATGGTTACACCGATGCTAGTTGGAACACCGATCCGGATGATTCTAAATCACAATCTCGATAATGATTTATTTTGAATGGTGCAAAGCTTAGTCGGAGGAGTGCAAAGCAAAGCGTTGTGGCGAGATCTTCAACCGAATCGGAATACATGGTCGCTTTGAGGATTCACAAGAAGCGATATGGATGAAAGAGTTCATTACAGAGCTGGGTGTGGTTCCTAGTGCGTTGGACCCAATGTCTATCTACTGTGATAACATGGGAGCCATAGCCAATGCGCAAGAACCAAGGTCACACAAGAAGTCAAGCATATCAAGCATTTTCACGCTATTCGAGAACATATCCGTGATGGGGATATAAAGATTTGCAAAGTACACACAGATCCGAATGTGGCGGATCCGTTGACTAAACCTCTCCGAGGGCAAACATGACCAACACCAAACCGCCATGGGTGTTCGGTATATTACCATGTAATCTAGATTAGATGACTCTAGTGCAAGTGGGAGACTGGAGATATGCCCTAGAGGAAATAATAAATGTAGTTATTATTATATCTTTGTGTTTATGATAAATGTTTACATTCATGCTATAATAGTATTAACAAGGAAACATTAATACTTGTGTGATTTGTAAACTTAATTTGAAGTCTCTAGTATAGCCTCTATACTTCACTAGCTTGTTGGTTGATTAATGATTGTGGTTTCCCTGTCATGAACATTGAGATGTTATCAACAACAAGATCATATCGTTAGGAGAATGATATGGTGGACATACTCCTATAGATAAGCATAGCATAAAGATCAAGTCATTTCAATAGTTCAATTGCTATATGCTTTCTGATACATAGTAACCTAATTCCTTCGACCATGAGATCATGCCTATCACCTTTACCGGATGGATGCTTTGATGACATCAAACACCACACCATAACTGGGTGGCTATAAAGGTGGCATTGAGTGTTCGGAAAGTATTGGTTGAAACACATGGATCAAGAGGGATTTGTCCATCCATATGATGATAGATATACTGGGCCCTCTCGGTGGAATGTCATCCAATTAGCTTGCAAGCATGTGACCGGGTCACAAGGGATCACATATCACGAACGAGAAAAGAGTACTTATCGGTAACGAGGTTGAACTAGGTATGCAGAGATACCGACGATCATAACCTCGATAAGTAAACTATCGTGAGACAAAGGGAAATTGGTATCGTATGTAAGTGGTTCATTCGATCGCAAAGTAATCGAGAAATATGTGGGATCCATATGAATTTCCAGATTCTCTATTGGTTATTGTTCGAGAAGTGTCTCGATCATGTCCGCATAATTCACGAACCGTAGGGAGACACACTTAAGGATTCGACGTTGTTTGAGTAGTTATGGTATTATGAGAAAGAGACCGAATGTTGTTCGGAGTCTCGGATGGGATCCGGATATCACGAGGTGATCCGAATGGTCCGGAGAATAAGATTCATATAAGGAAAGTCCCGCTTTGAGTTCGGGAATGATTCCGTGTTTTCATCGAATGTTCAAGAAGGTTCGGATTGTCCGCACTGGAAGGGGAGGGTACATGAATGTGTCATTGAATGATTGCATCATGTACTAAGTGTTCTTGCTGTTCCAAAACTGAAAAGTCAAATTGCTAGTTTGAAAGTCAAACGGCTAAAACAGGAAACTGTGGAAAACAGGAAACTGTGGGAAACAGGAAACTGTGGGAAACAAGCAAGAGGAGGTTGAAACCAACTTGGAGGAGGAGTTCCTCTCCTCCAACCCGGCGGCCAGCCCTAGGCCGAGTTGGGAGGGACTCCTCCTCCTGGCGCGCCAAGCCCTCCACCTATAAAAGGAGGGCAGGGCCTCCTCCTTGAGACACACAAGTTTCTACCTCTAATCTCCGGTTTAGAGCCGCTCGTTTAGAGCTTCTAATTGCTTTAGCATGTTTAGAGCCTTCTAATTGGTGTGTCTAATCTCTAGACCACTAATAGCCCTCTCTCATACTCCACCATACTGCCCGCTTAAGCGAAGCCTCATGGGATTTCCCTCTACTTAGGTACTGCAGTTGTCTTGCGGAATCGAGGAGAGTGATACAACCTCCGCCGCCTGGAACAAGGGAGAGGAAGGTCTTCTCGAGTACCGAACGTGACCGATCATGAAGCCATTTAACGCAACCGGAAGGATCGTCTACACGATCTTGAGATCGGAAAGAGTACGACTACATCACCCACGAGAATCCGCTCTCGTTAAACACTTTGGAATCTTCGAGGGTAAGTTATTCCATCGACTCGTTGCTACAATCTAGTAGATAGATCTTGGCTTGTTTGTTTGTATGCGATAGAAATTTTTTGTTTTCCATGCTACGAACCCCTACAGCGCTTAGTTTTAATTGAGATGATAGAACTATAGAATTCTGGTTAGTTACTTTACGAACTGGTATCGTATTGTTTTGAAGTGTTAATCTAAAGTTTAAAAGTCCTATTGCAAACTTTCAGTAAAGTTCCGGTTACTCCATGAAGTTTAATAATTGGTATTAAAAACGAGAGTGACAATTCCAAGTGTTATTGTATGAATATCATGTTTGTCTCCATGATTCTTGATATTCAAAGGATTGTCTTAATATCAAGGTTATCTAGGATCTGAAAGAGTTGTTTCAGAAACCATGATATGTGGAAGATATTGTGATATCTGAAACGAAATTTTTGGTTGCAACATGATAGAGTATAATATGGCAAAAGTCATATTCTCATATTTGATGAGAATTTGCAAAAGGTTGGAGACACTAGTTTTCCTAATCCTCCAAAAGGTTTTGGAGAGCAACATTATACTTGCGATTCACCATTACAAGCTAAAAGTAGCTTGATCATGGATAATTCCATGATGAGGGTGAATATTTGATGTAGGTAAAATGTTTACTACACCAAGAGATTACTAAAGAAAGGAATTTGAAAGAACACCAAACATTTGATAATGGTGATCTACTTCAAAGTGCAAGTCCAAAGACATTGGTATTTAACTATACACGCTTTGGACTATGTCTCATATGTATGACTCCACTATTGATATTGATAGATTCTTTCAAACTGAAAAGGAAATACTGAAAGAGAATCTCATAAATATATGGCAGAAAAGAAAAGACTAGAATTGTTCAGTTTAAGTATATAGATGATATACATGTTATGGCTATATTCTTTGCTTATTAAACAATGTGGTTCTTAAGTATTTGATATTGAATTTGTTGGTGTGAATCGTCATACGAAACAACACAATTCATGAACTACAATGGCCTAAGTAACTAGCAAAAGAATATGTGATGATGTTCATCGAGAACAAATAAAGGGTTATTGTGTTGCTCGTTAAACATCAAAGCTTGCCTTCAAGATTTGTTTTATCAGGTATTATGAGAACAAAAGGGTTGTTCAAATAATTGCCGTAATCCATAAAAGATGGATGATTCACAAATCTCGTTGGAGAAATCACATCCATAAAACTAGTGCTAAAAATGTCGAAAGACAAATTGATTGAAAGATCACTTAGGAAGTGACATCGCCGTTTAAATTATATTGGAAAGAAAACATGAAGAAACTCCATGTGGATGGAATTTTGGAGTCTTTGTTTTTTGATCAAATGACGCTAGTGAAGCTTTCCTAGAGATAATTAAAACTTCGTTCATAGGCCAAAAGTGAACGAAAGACTAGCTTATTGGAACTTGTACATATTGTTGTACAAAGTCCATTATGTGTAGTCAACAACGATGGATTTCAACTTCATATGCTTTCTCCAAAAATTTGAGTGAATATATGAATATTTACTTAATAAGGATGAAGTATGAAACATTTGAAAAAGTTCAAAGTCTTTCAAGATGAAGTGCAAAATCATTGTAATAAGAATATAAATAGTTTATGATAAAGATCATAAAGGAAGATATTTGAGTTACAAGTTTAGCATAATACCTAAGATTTAAGGAATCGTTCTGTGGATTTGCATTTCCCGAAACACCATAAGAGTATGGAGCGTTCGAGATATGTAATGAAAACCTTGTTTGACATGGTAAGATCAAAGGTGTAATTCATAAAACTGCCATTATATTTTAAAGATTAAAATCTTTAGAGACTACCGTTTTCCACTGAAAAGAGCTCCATCATAATCCGCTGAAATGACACCATATAAAGTTATGGTTTGGGATAAAACCCAAGTAGTCCTTTCTTAAACATTGGTATGCTATGCATAAGAAAGATGTTTGCAACCAAAGTCGGATGAACCTGTCTTTGTATTACTGTTAAGTATTCCTCCATAAACACCGGAGACAAAAGTGTTTGTCGCTTAGAACGTCAAGTTTCTTTGAGAAGGAATTTTTCGTGAAAAGATAAGTGGGAGGACAATAGAACTTTGATAAGGTTAAAGGAACCTTAGCTATATGTGCAAAGTTGCGCAGCGCCGAAAAGTGTTCCGGAGGCAGCAACAATGCTCATGGCTCACGTGCCTCAAAGGTTGCGGTCACGGAGGTCTAAGTTTCTATTGAACCAAGTAGGTCGAGTAAACAATCAAATACCAAGATTTGAGGGTTGAATCATTATTTGAGAATAATGAACGGACTACATGCAAAGAAGCGATGATGGGCCCGACTCGGCCAAATGGCTTGAAGCCATAAAATTTGTGATAGTTCCATACACGAGAAATCAAGTTTTGAACTTGAAAGACCCTCGAGAAAGGTGTAAGACCTTACAATTGTGTTTGGATCTATAAAGAAGTAGACATGGATGTTTCACATCTATGAAATAGTCGACATGTTGGGAAAGAGTTCACAAAAATGTTCAAAGGTTGACTATGACAATATTTGATCTTTCATAGCGATATTAAGTCTAGACAGATTAATGTAGCAACCACTACATATAATTTTTGTTATATGGTAGTTGAATAAACAAAAAAAGTTCTTCTAATAGAATTGTTACCTAGGACATGTGCATAACATGGTCCATATGGTTTTGATTAATTCAAAGGATGCTAAAAGCATATGCAAACTTTAATGGTTGAAGTAAGCATAGCGGAGTTGGAATCTTCACTATGATGAAACTGTTAAAAGAGTTTAATTTCATCGGAGACAATGAAGATACTTGCATTTTCAAGAAATTAAGTGGGAGCGCTAAGACATATTTCTAATACATTATGTGGAAGACATATTGTTGATTAAAAATGATGTATCTTTTATTAACACATATTAAGAATTTCATCCCGATGAAAGACTTAGGCAAAACCCAAATGTTTGACATCAATAGATGCCAATATGGTTGTGTCAGAAGTACATAGATGAGATATTGAATGAGTTCAATATAGAAACTACAAGAAAGGTTCTTGTCGCACAGAAAGGATTGAATGAGTTCAATATTGATGATATATTCAAGTGTATTGACACTTGGTAAGTGAAACAAAGATTCAAGTATAGATTGATACTTGATGCATGAAATCACAAAGAGTATTTATATCAATCATACTGTGATATGTACAAATCCAGATATGTCCTATGCTCTAAATGTTGTGATCATATACCAGAATGATTCATAAGATGATCATTGGACAACAGTAAGGATATTCTTATGATCTTTTGGAAGAACTAAGAGTATATTATTTGTAGAAGTGACAAATAGATGGTTAATTCATTGTAAAAGTACTACATTGATACTAGTTTTGTCACAGAGTACAAATTAAGTTTATCTCAATCTAAACTAAGGTTGGCACAATATAATGGAAAGTGAGTTCCATAATGAATTTGGACGAGTTCCAAAGTTAAGACATTGTGACAGATACTACAACAAAAGGCTAAGTATATGACTGCTATTATAGCAGCAAAAGAGGAAATTTGTGTCAAGTAGTTTGTTATCAAACTAGGTGTAGTTCACAGCAGGGATAATACTATGAAGATATATTGTACGACAATATTATCAACATGTTTTAGCCCCAAAGAACTAAAGGTCTCACCAAAGGACCAAATTTATACAAAGCCATCTCATTAGAGAATGAGTGATGCGTAGGGACGCAAAGACATGCAATTACACATGGACCTAGAAGTGTTAGATCCGGAGATCAGTTCACCACTAGCAATCGTGTACATACAACACCGTAAAGCCATAGGTGTTGAATACACAAAGGTTTGAAACTAGATTATTGACTCTAGTGCAAGTGGGAGACTGTTGGAGATATGCCCAAGAGGCAATAATAAAGTGGTTATTATCATATCTTCATACTTATGATAAATGTTTACATACCATGCTATAATTGTATTAACCGGAAACATTAATACTTGTGTGATTTGTAAACATAAAAGAGTCCCTAGTAAAGCCTCTTGTTAAACTAGCTTGTTGGTTAATATATGATCATGGTTTTCTGATCATGAACATAGAGATGTTATTAACAACAGGGTCATATCATTAGGAGAATGATGTGATGGACATACTCCTATAGTTAAGCGTAGCATAAAGATCAAGTCATTTAATATAGTTCATTTGCTATAAGCTTTCTGATACATAGTAACCTAATTCCTTCGACCATGAGATCATGCATATCACCTTTACCGGAAGGATGCTTTGATGACATCAAACACCACACCGTAACTGGGTGGCTATAAAGGTGGCATTGAGTGTTCGGAAAGTATGGGTTGAGGCACATGGATCAAGAGTGATTTGTCCATCCATATGACATATAGATATACTGGGCCCTCTCGTGGAATGTCATCCAATTAGCTTGCAAGCATGTGACTGGATCACAAGGGATCACATACCACGAACGAGAAAAGAGTACTTATCAGTAACAAGGTTGAACTAGGTATGCAGAGATACCGACGATCATAACCTCGGATAAGTAAACTATCGTGAGACAAAGGGAAATTGGTATCGTATGTAAGTAGTTCATTCGATCGCAAAGTAATCGTAGAAACATGTGGGATCCATATGAATTTCCAGATTCCTCTATTGGTTATTGATCGGAGAAGTGTCTCGGTCATGTCCGCATAATTCACGAACCGTAGGGAGACACACTTAAGGATTCGATGTTGTTGAGTAGTTATGGAATGATGAGTAAGAGACTGAATGTTGTTCGGAGTCTCGGATGGGATCCGGGATATCACGAGGAGATCCGGAATGGTCCAGAGAATAAGATTCATATAAGGAAAGTCCTGCTTTGAGTTGGGGAATGATTCGTGTTTTCATCGAATATTCTAGAAGGTTCCTAATGTCCCAAGACTCCGGAGGGGAAGGGTACATGAATGTGTCATTGCAAGTTGGAATGATTACATCATGTACTAGGTGTCATCACTGTACAAAATAAAGGGTTTAATCAAATCCTAGTTTGAAAAGTCAAACGCCAATTTGAAAAGTCAAACGGCTATTTTGGAAAGTGGAGAAGAAGTGGGAAATCGAGTTGGGGAGGAGTTCCTCCTCCACCGCCGGCCCACTAGGGATCCGAGTTGGGAGGGACTCCTCCCTTGGCCGCGCCTCCACTTCCATATAAGGAGGCGTGGCTCCCCTCCCAGACACACAAGTTCCCTACCTCTAAACCTAAACCCTAGCCACACTTAGGATTTCTCCCAAGCCGAGTTAGAGCTTCTAATTGCCCTAGTCGCCGGTTTAGCCCCTTCTAATTGGTGTGTATAAACCCTAGATCACTAAGGCTCTCATAGTCCACCATACTCGCCCGCTTAAGGTGAAGCTCATGAGATCTCCCTCTACTTCGGTACCACGCCGTCATGCCGGAATCGTGAGGAGAGTGCTACAACCTCCGCTCACCTGGAACAAGGGAGAGGAAGGTCTTCGCCGAAAATCCGAACGCAGACCGATCATGGAAGCGCTGCCGGAACGCAGCGCTGGAAGGATCGTCTACGCGATCTTGAGATCGGCAAGTGTACGACTACATCACCCACGAGAATCTGCTCTCGTTAACCGCTTTAGAATCTTCGAGGGTGAGTTCCTCTATCGACTCGTTGCTATAATCTAGTAGATAGATCTTGGCTTGTTTGTTTGCATGCGGTAGAAATTTTTTGTTTTCCATGCTACGAACCCCTACAAATTGCTCGTCATTTTGGGCACTTTTACACCATTTGCTCTAATTTTTGTCAAGATATTCTCGAAGTATTATGCTTGGTACAATACTCGACAGTCACTTGCATTTGGACGTAATCCTCGTCTTATTGTTGGATACATGGAGCAATTGCCGGATAGAAGGCATCATGCTGAGGTAGATAGTGAGCATACACCTCCTCCACTTATAGTTTCAAGGGAGGATGATATATTGGTAGAGAAGCAGCCTCGTGGTTACCGGATGTGCAACATAGGTGAAACGACAAGGATAGACAACAAAGGTTGCTTAGTGACCATTGAAAAAGTCTGGGAGTTGGATGACATCCTTCTCAAGTCAACAACACAGCTCAAAGATGTATGCTTTTCATTTGCATTGTTTAAGATGCTAAGGTGCCGGTTTGCAAAATATGTGGTCATCGAAGCTGGATTCATGAAGGCCCACAACTTCTTATGGCATGTGCTGCTTTAGGATAGTGATGATAAAAGGATACTGGGGGTGATTGCTTCTGAGCTTTCTTTCCTTCACGATGAATTATCTCTCCCAATCTCATACTCAAAGAACTGGTTGTCCTTTTGGAACATATTTATTTCACTCTTAACCATTGGCTATTGCTTATTATGTACACTTATCTTGATCACATTTGTACTACTGAATTCAAAGGGCATGGGGGACGTCGATGCCATATACTTTTCGGAGTTTTCAGATATCTTTGGAAAATGGCAGATAGAGTGCTCTATGAGCTGCATATCAAATGATGATCAAACTGAAAAAACTCACTTGTATTTTGGAAGTTTGTTTTTTGATTTACTGCCGGTACTTTCACTTGCTGCATTGGTCATGCTTTCCGAGGTGAGGGAAATTACATCCTACATCTACTCTGACTGGACTAAAGTAGCCTTAACGTGCCGCTATGTCTCTTGGCACAAATATCCTACATGCAGAAAATGGATTGGTAAATTGTTGGTGTAAATGCAAGCTACTGATACCTTGGCAGAATAAAATGAATCAATGCTCAATCCTGGTGCTCCATCCAAAAATGGCTCTTCTTCAGCGTCTCATTCCCCTGCCTGAGCCAAAGAAGAACATAAAGGTACCCATAGAGGTGAAGATAGCCATTGTCAGCATATTGAGGAGCACCAAAGAAGACCTAAGTAGCGGCATCAAGTCTGCACAACAGTTGGGCATCCAGGTCGGTGATACCTTCCTCCAGGCATGCAACGCCCAAGGTACATCCGACGCATTGCTTGCTTGGCATGTTGCCACGAGCATCTTGGAGGTCAGGTACCCACATCCAACAGCTTCTTCTTCTGACGACCAGAGCGTCGCCACCAAGTTATCACGCTACTGCGCGTACCTGGTGGCATATTCTCCCGAGCTACTTCCCGATGATGATGCATGGAGCAGTAGCCTGTACAAGGCCACCAAGAAGGACGCCAACTGCGTCCTTGCTATCGCCAGTGCTGCTGTGCGGACGCCCGAGATGGAGTATCGGAACCTGGTGGAGCTGCTGAGCACAAGATCCAAGAATGACGTGCTCAAGGATGGTGCAAAGCTCGGCGAGCAACTGGTGGAGCTAATGGAAGGAGAGGAGGCAGCGTGGAAGGCTCTGACCGGATTATGGTCCGAGGCGGTCCTGTGCATCGCCCCGTCGGATAATCTCGAGGGGCACGCGGAGGCGATCGCCCGGGGCGGCGAGCTGATAACGCTCTTGTGGGCGCTGCTTGCCCATCTTGGGATTGACCGTAGGCCTGAAGCCACCGTAGCTACCACCACCACCATGGATGCTTATGGTATTGTTTGAGCACTTGCGTTAGGACTTGGGACTTTGGAACAGTGTTGTTTCAAGTTTAGCTTCTTTTCCCCCTTCCTTTAAATGTTCGCCCCACCGCATTCCCTTCAATGTTTGTCTTACCGTGATTCAGGAACTTGACTTTATATTGATCAGCGCTTTATTTAGACTTGGCGAACCACCAAATTGTATTAGTAACATTTTTAAATATTAATTTATTTTGCACACTCTTCTTTCACTTATGCCTAGACATTTCTATTCATTCATCCAGCAGCCATTTGTTTTTTGAGAGCGCTGAACTCCTTGGCGTATTTTTGGTGTAGCATTATCGGAATTGCGAGCAAAAAAACAGGATTTGAGCGGCGGTTCAGTTCTAATAACCTGTAAAGGAGCATGATTCTTATATATGCATGTTTGTTTATGTTTTTTTTCCGGCGGTGGTCAGTTCTGAATCGAAAACTAGGATGGTTGTTCAAGCTAGTCAGAGGGGTTCCGACTGTCCCTGCTGCAGGTCATCTTCTCGGTGCTGTTTCTTTAGAAGATGCGAGAAATAACGAGTCGGAATGTTGGCCGAAAATTCTTCAGGCCCATCTTACACGTTGGAGCCATTATTGTTCTTGACGGGCCTCCGCATAATGTGCTCAGGTGGACTGGGCAAGTTTCTCCAGGCCCATCCTACATTTTCAGCCCACGACTGTGGTGTACGTGCCTTCACACTTCACAAATCACAACACTGGGCCCGCCTACCACATCACTCGCTTAGCGTCCTGAGCTCTCTCAAAAAAAAAAAAAAACTGTGACGCCATTGATGCGTCTGCCGAAGCTTCGTGTCTCCTCCATTGACCGCGGAGGCAGGGGCAGCAGCCAACGAGGGGAGGGGTCAATCCGTGCGTGAGCCATTACGTAGCCACCTCCGCCGCCCCCCGGCCTCTCGCCGTCGAGGCCATATTTAATCCCCCTTCGAATAGTCAAACCATCGCCGTCCGACTACCTTTGCTCCATTCCGCCTCATCTTCTTCCCAGCACGAGGGGAGAATAATCTAACCAGCCGGATCCACCGACAACCCACCCGTCTCAGAGCCCGGCAGAGGCATACACCACCACATCACTCCCCACCTAATCGGTTTCGCTCTAGCTTATCCGATCGGCCCTGTCCCGGTTCTGTCTGCGGTCTGAGCCGAAACCCGAGAGAGGATTCAGGTGGAGTGGGAGAGGCATGGATCAGAGCAAGGAGGAGTTCCTGGCGCAGTTCGGCGCCGACTACGGCTACCCGGACGCGCCCAGGGGCGTCGACGAGATGCGGGCCGCCGATTTCAAGCGCCTCCAAGGTGCTAGCCTATCCTGTCAGTTAATCCATTCGAGAGTTTCAGAAGACAAAAAAATATTGTTCTATTGCCCTCCATGTAGAAAAAGATGATTCTTGAGCTGAGAGTGATTCCAGTTTTGCAGTTAAAGCAATGTGCTGGTGTATGTAGTCATAGCATTTAACCGTGTTTCGCTTTGTTCTGGGGGAGCAGGAACGGTGTACCTGGACCATGCCGGCGCGACTCTGTACTCGGAGGTGCAGATGGCGGATGTTGTCAAGGACCTCACTTCCAATGTCTACGGCAATCCTCGTATCCTTAGCTCGTGTTCTCGAGAGAACCTGTTTTGTTTCTTCCGATCGATATATGTATTGCGAATTCTTGTGGATGTGCTCCTTGACATTTTGTTAGATAGCCAGAGCGATTCGAGCATGGCCGCAAGCGACCTTGTTACTGCCGCACGCCATGAGGTATTTATTGTTTTTTCTTCAGATTTCAGACTTGAACCTAGTCAGTCCTATCTACAAAATCAATGACAATAAACAACCAAACATTTTTTTAAGATCAAAGCTATAGCCTGAGTTTCTGTGCAAAGAAAGACAATGCTGGATACATGCCGATGTTATTTTGTGTCTATTTCACAATTATGTCATAAATGTATATAGTCGTGCCAAATTCACTTATTGCCCAAGCTTAGAAATGCTCAAACTACATGTAACTAAAGTTAGAGATGAGTATTGATGAAGTTTGCATGCGTCATTTTGCTTGAGAGTTGAAAGTTACTGCAAACTCCCAACATCTTCCTCTATTGTATGCACTTGAGAATCAGTTCTTTCTATTGGTTATGATGGAAACTTTATCTTCTCAGGTTCTAAAATACTTTAATGCATCTCCAAGAGACTACAAGTGTATATTCACCTCCGGGGCAACAGCGGCTCTGAAACTTGTTGGGGAATGTTTCCCATGGAGTAGAGAAAGCTGTTACATGTACACAATGGAGAATCACAATAGTGTACTTGGGATAAGAGAGTATCCTTCCATTTAAGTGCTCAGCGTGAGATAACCAATATACAATTCTACGTTCCTTGATAGTTAAAGCATATATCTCTATGCAACTACAAGATACAATATCACAATGGATAGCTGGTTTATGTATATATTTTGATGTCCTCAGATTTACAGAAACAACGTTGCTGTCATTTTCAAGCCTTTTCATCACTATGTTCAATTGTTTCTTTAAATTTCATACGTTAGCATTATTGTTTTTTGTTTGCATGCTGTGCCTTAAGTTGAGAAATTCACAATACATAAAGGTATTTCGTAGAAATTGTGTCCCCTTAATGTAATTATAGATACGCTCTGAGTAAAGGAGCTACTGTATTGGCGGTTGATATTGAAGAGGATGGTGATCTCGAAAAGAACCATGGAACTCCTAGTTTGTTTAAGATCTCAAGGCACTCAAACCAAAGAAGAGGTGAAGATGTGCTTTCACATAATTGTCAGAATGGAAACCTTTCTGCCATTTCAGGTAGATTTCAAATGTTTTTTTTTATCCTTTAGTTGTGATAACATATTAGCATCATTGCTAAATGGCATAAATTGTTCACAACGTACAATAATACAATACTGTATTTGATTATAATAGTTGATCAATGTGCTAGGAATATATTGTATGCAGCATCTGATTAGCTCCCTATATCCTTATTTTTTGTTCCAAGAGAATTGTGAAACTTTCATAAGCTAGGTGCAACATATATGTCAGTATTCTGGAATGTTTGCTATACGCATGTTTTATTTCTTTAATAATTGGCACTATGAGGCAGTATTGTTGTACCTTGCAATGTACATAAATAACTCAGATATTTGACTGCAGAAGCTCTGTTCTTCAAACTCTGGTAAGTGATTACATAGAACAAATGAACTAACAAAAATGCCATGAATGAATCACAGCAAAGCAGTAACGAAATACAAATGCAAAATTTAACTCTCATATAACTGAATAGCAACGATGTTGTTGTTTATTTCCTATTTTCATCATTATTTCCTCTCTGTGATATAGGTAATAATTGGAATCTGTTTGCTTTCCCTTCTGAGTGCAATTTCTCGGGACAAAAATTCAATCTTAACTTGGTCAAGCTCATCAAGGAAGGAAAAGTTACGGGGTTCCCTTCACGGCAGCAGTAAGATTGTTGATAAATATAACAGCCATAATTTGGGGGAAATGCAATGTTTTTTGGAAGGGTTGTCGTCCTTTTTTTCATGGAACTTCAGTATCTTTACTATACTTATTGCATGAAATGCAGAGGTCAATGGATGGTTCTTCTAGACGCTGCAAAAGGATGTGCAACCGAGCCTCCAAATTTAGATGTGTATCCTGCTGATTTTGTTGTCTGTTCTTTCTACAAGGTATTTTATATGCACCTATTATTGGCTTGAAAAGCTTGGTCATAGAGATGTCACCAATCGTTATGTTTTGGTAAACTTGCAGATATTTGGCTATCCAACTGGTCTTGGTGCTCTGATTGTAAAAAACGGTATGCAACAAGCATGTGTCACTTTAACTTGGCATGATAGCTGTAACATATCTTCTCATGATATAAGATGCATTAAATAGCATAACATTAGTTGAACTATTACAACAATCCGTACTTAGTTGCTCGAAATCCTCCTCCCGACATCTTTCATATTTCCGTTTTGACAGAGGCTGCTGGTTTGCTGAACAAGACATACTTCAGTGGAGGTTTCTTGTTGCCCTACTATTCCAGTTTTGGTGTTCTATTGTCTTATTTCCGTTTTGGTGTTCTATTGTCTTATTTCTTGGTACTAATTTAGTTTTGGAATTGTTGTAACATTCTAGGAACGGTAGCGGCTTCAATTGCTGACATCGACTTTGTTCAACAAAGAAAGAGCCTTGAACAAGTTCTTGAGGATGGAACAATCTCTTTCTTGAGCATAGCTTCTCTACGGCATGGGTTTAAGATAATTGGCATGCTAACTACCTCAGCTATTTCCCGGTATCTATTAAAGATAGTTTTGGCATAATATCCCGTCCTGGATGTTCTCTGTAAACTCTCATTGTTCTCTTGTAGGCACACTGCATCTCTTGCTACTTATGTGAGAAAGAAAATGCTGGACATGAAGCACAAAAACAAGAAAAAAGTTTGCATAATTTATGGACAGCAAGCCTCTAAGGTATCAAAAGCGAGTATACTTACTGACTTAAGATTTTTTTTTTGTTGCTGTTGTGTTTCTTCCATCGGTAGGGAGTGATTGTCACCAATATAAGAGCTAAGACATTATTAACATGATGTTCTGGACTTCTTGCCTGAAATATGACATGTGTTTTAGGTGGCAGATCTGAAGATGAGCCCTACGATCACATTCAATTTGAAAAGAGAAGATGGCACCTGGTTTGGATGCCGTGAGGTAGAGAAGCTTGCTTCCTTATCAGGAATTCATCTGCGTGTAAGTGTGGAAACCAATTCTTCCTTTACATGGTGTAATTGAGCATCCTTCCGTGACTTTCTACCCATGTTTATTCCTTTGCTATTTTTTCCCTATGCCGTTTTGCAGACAGGTTGCTTCTGTAACCCTGGTGCTTGTGCCAAGTATCTTGGCTTGTCGCACTCGGATCTAGTTTCTAATTTTGAGGTACACCATGCAACATTCTGGTTAGCACAATGATAATCATATGATTGTAATTGTTCCATATCTGAATAACATAAATTTATACTTTCTTGTTAGGCTGGGCATGTTTGTTGGGATGATAATGACATAATAAAAGGAAAACCAACAGGTGCTGTCAGGATATCATTTGGATATATTTCCACTTATGAAGATGCAGAGGTATGATTTTTTTTATCAAGTTTGCACTTCCTTCTTTTTAGGACTGAACATATAGTTCTTTCAAACTCACCAGTTACATAGATCCTCTCCAATAAGCACTTATCACTAATCTCTAATCTCATAACCTTTTCTTTTCTAGGAATTTTTGAAGTTTCTGCAGTCTTCATTTGTGTCCAAATCAATAACATTCGTTAATGGGCTTAATTTAGTAGGTAATAGCTTTATGATATGAACTACTGATATTGTTTGTCTGTTGGTATGTTTTTTACCAGTGTAGTTCATATAATATTTTAATTGCAGACAACCAAAGTCAACAAGTTGTTCCAGATCTTCGCTTGAAGACCATAACTATTTATCCCGTGAAGTCTTGCCAAGGATTTAGTGCGCAGGGTTGGCCGCTGGCCGTTGGTGGTATGTGCACATCCTGTAGAATGGTTTATCTTTCACGTGCAGCTTTAGCTATAGTATTTTTCTTCATGATATACCGACATTTTATAAAATAATATTCCCTTTTTACTTAGGTTTAAAATACGACAGAGAATGGCTTCTCCAAGGATCAGGTGGTGAAATTCTGACACAAAAGAAGGTAGTTGAATAGTTCCTGCTTTGTATATGTGTTTCAGGTTTGATTAGTTTACCTGGGATGAACTAATCCTCTAATTATATTACCCGATGCTCTCCTAAAAGATGAATGGAAAAATTTATAGCAAATCGAAGGCTGATTCGTTACTGCCCACTGCCTTTTGCATTAGTTATTGAGATTCTTATTTTACATGTAAACAACGTAGTTACATAACATGAACACAGGTTTGCACCCTAGACATGATCTGAGCAACACAAAATAATTTCTTAACCAAACTTAAATAAAACTACATAAGTTTGGTATTTTGCTCAAAAGTATTTGGGGAACTGTCTTTCATTATTTCCTTCTAGTCTTTTTTTGACGAATATTTCCTTCTGGTCTTAGTTGGTTTTCATATTCTTCAGGTACCAGAGTTGGGCTCTATCCGCACGTTGATCAACCTGGAACTTGGGAAGCTCTTCATAGAGTCACCTAACCGCAAGGATAAATTGCAAATTTCTCTTCTGGAGAATATAACTAATCTAACTGCAGAAGTAGATGTATATGGCCAAAGGTATGGTTGTATCATCAGACAACCTTACCAGCACAATTATATGATCCACTATCTTTCCATCTACATAGTCTTGGGTTTATTTTAGGTTGCATCTTTTATTTGGTTATGTTCTGTCAAGTTTTACTGGTAGATTCAGATTCAGATTCAGGATGGTTATTAATGTTGGCTCAGGTATGAGGTAGAGAGTTATGATGACAAGGTAAACACATGGTTCAGCGATGCTATTGGACGTCATTGTACCTTTATGAGATGTTCAAGGTCCGAAAAACGCTCCTGCACATTTGGCAGCAAGAATGGCCGCCTATGCAGGGATACTCGAAGCAAACTTAGTTTTGTGAATGAAGGACAACTGCTACTAGTATCTGAAGACAGTGTCTCTGATCTCAACAGGCGGCTTAGTTCAAGTATGCAATTTTCTTTCCCTGTTCCCTATTTATTGCATGAGGACCAAAAAGGCTCTAATTATTCATTCGAATGACCGAGATAGCTCTTGCAAGTTGCAATGTTGATTGCTTGACATGGCCATATATAGTTGAATTTGCACATCAGTTACCTGAGACAGCCTGATCTAAACATTTTCCAGGTAATAATGGAAATGGCAAGCAACGGGTTGTTGTTGATGCAATGAGATTTCGCCCCAACATTGTTATCTCTGGGTCCACGCCATACGACGAGGACAACTGGAGAAGACTTCACATTGGAGATGCCAATTTTACTGTTAAGTGTCCTTTTCCCTCTCAGATCACATTGACAGAAGCGATTTTGATAGTTCACACAAAAAGCTTTCTTTACCAGCACTTCAGAATGGCAAAATAGACCCCCCCCCCCCCCCCTCTTTTTTTTTTGCTGAACAAATCATTTCTGTCTGATGGTTCATGTGCAGTCCATGGGAGGATGCAACCGTTGCCAGATGATCAACCTACAGCAGAACTCAGGACAGGTGGTCAAGTCGAAGGAACCGTTGGCAACTTTAGCATCTTACAGACGAGAAAAGGTGAGTTGCTGCATGATGGGTGGGCCAATGCTTGTGTCTACCGCTATGTGATTGACAACAAAATTATATGTGGCCAGGGCAAGATTTTGTTTGGTGTCCTGTTAAACTACGAAGACGGCTTGGATGGGGAAGAGGAGATCATCGCAGAGAGATGGCTCCAAGTAGGGCAAGAAGTGCACCCTTCGACAGAGTGATTTTGTGTACAGATATGGGCTCAACAACTACATCAGAAAGACTACGCGGCCGTTGAGTCGCTACATACTGTAACATATGCAGATATGCAATTACATCAGTTGGAGAGTTTCAGTTAGGATCAACGTTGTTGTGTGTAACAATTTTTTAAATGTATGTAATACTTTTTACCCATATAAGGCCTGTTTTTCAGAAAGGAAAAAAGGGAATAAAAAATGTAGTCAGAGACGGTTCAGATTTCAGAGTTCCTCAAGTTTGCTATTTCTGTGAACAACATAGTAGCGGTACACAGCTGAATACATGTAAAAAGCAAAGGATCACTATTTGTCATAAATTCATCATAATTCCATGGCCGAATTTGGCTGCAACTACTTAGTACTCAAAAAGGCACAGAAATGTCTATGTTTGATATAATATGCTGTCAACCTGAGCTCGCTGCTCAGCATGAGCAAGTCACAAGCTTAAACAATGTTGTATGAGCAGATCAAAGGGAACAGGAAAAGACAGCCAAGTAACGTTTCTTACATTGCAATCCTCTATCAACAGTTGATATTCATAGCAGGGTAGTACCTATAGCTGCTACCGTTTGTATATAACATCGCACCAGCGAGAAGGAAAAAAGTTTAAGTGACAGGTATATGGCGAAGACAAAAGCACAGCATCAAGTTTGTTAGCCGGGTCAACTCTGCGCAATCTTCAGAAGTTGGCGGCTCAGTTATCAACATTGGATTGGGAACTCTGCAATTTATATTCAGCTTCCTCCTCTAGCAAGTTTCCTCTACATCGAACAAGTTTCCTCTGATAAGTTTCCTGCGTGAGAATCCAGATATTAGCAATGTGAGCTATAGAATGAGTTTCATAGTAAGTAGCTTCATGCATGACAAAAAGACAAAGGCCAAATGTTGGTTCATGTCTGAAATGAAACAAACCTTGGAGGGTTAGGTTCATCAGATAGAACCCTCAACAACCTTTCCTCGAACGGTGTGGTGTGCCAGCTGACCTTTGAATCCTAACAGTGATAGCTTATTATAGTTAGCTCATAGAACCACAAGTTAAGGAACACATTAGATAAATTATAAGCGGTCAGTGCATACCTCTTTGTACTTGGTGATTGTGTTTGGAATGCCGTTGCCATGCCATGCCTTGTGTAACCCTGGAGTGGGGACACCTGCGTTCATTCCAGAAGCTGCCGTAAAGACAGGACTTGCTGTGAAAAGTGTGTGCTCATTGGGCAATTGGTCAGAAGCTGATGAACTGACAGCACCTTGATTCTCACTGTCTAGAGAAGGTTTAAGCCAGTGAGTCAGACTCAATGCCGCATGCTTTTCATCCGAATTGGACTTTCGGCTGCTGGTTTGGCACTTCAACTCCTCAGGAGAGAGCGTTTCTTTTTCTTGGTACAGAGCATTCTCATTGGGAAAACAGATTGGTGGAGATTTAAAAAATCCCACCTTAGCCACTGAATTTGAATTGGTCTGCTGCTGTTTCTTGATATAATCTGCTCCAAAAAAATTCTGCTTAGGAGTAATCGACGGCAGCGTTGGTGGAGAATATTCTGGCAGTTCCATCTGATGAACCTTGTTTTCTATGGGTCTCAGGACAGGATAGACAAACTGTTTGCGGGTGTGCACGCGCTTTCTAGACATAGAAGACCCTGTGCGTGAAGCATAAATTGTTCCAGGCGTCTGCATATCGTCTGTGACAACCATAGGAGTTGGAAAGGGAGAACCACTGAAATCAGAAAACCTGCTTTTGATGCTCCAAAATGGCGACTTCTCTCTGAGAACTGATTCAACTTGTGGAACTTCAGTTTCAGTAATCGAAGTATGATCGTCCTGGCATTTGAAGCTGAAAGGTTGACATATACATCAATTATATAATCTCATCACAATGATGTTACATGATTTTCAGACACTTATGAAAGTTAGGGCAGTTACTATTACCATTCTGATGAATTAAACCCAGATACTGATGTTCCTGCCGTTGCAAGTGCATTGATGGGCATGTCATCAGACTGCATGTCCGAAAAGAAGGCATCAGAGAATGAAACTAATGACAAAATGACTATATAGATACGTTCCCCATTAGTGGTTTCCAAATTAATGTCAGATGAAACATTTTGTAGTTCGGACGGGGTTTGAGATATTGTGCCACATAATTTGAGGTAATCTGCCTGGGTAGATTTAAGAGCCACATGAAAATTCAAGTGAGGAGAGAATAAATGCCTTGGACCTTGTAGCATATTTTAACAATTCAATATACATATTTCCCAAGGTATAAGAACGGCAGGTACTGCCTGAATGTAAAAAGGAAACAAACGCAGAAGATAAAATTATAAAGAGTAAGAGTTCAGAATAAAATCAGCACGGATGAGCTTTCTGAACAAGATAGGACTAGGAGCGATGGAAATTCGGTACTAAAACCGTAGTATGTTCCAATGTTTAAAGCAGAACTATTATCAGCAAGTGCGGTGGTCAAATGGTGAAATTCATAAATTGAATGAACTTGTATTGGCTGTAATTTTCACAGGATATTTTTAGAACAATGCAAATGTACATACAGCTGTGGGAACAATAGTTATCTCAGCCACACATCTGCTATGTGCAGTCAAAAAGGAAAACAGGCGATTCTACATTTTACCAGACCATATCACAAGAATGATCGACAACATAGGACACCTACTCCATGAAATTCCAGAAACATCATATTCTGATTCATAGCATATATGTACAGTCAACCTGCAACTAGCTATTTGCTGTGGTCATTTGGAAACATACACTAACTAAGGCTCATTGAAAAAATTATGCCACAGATAGTATAATCAAAACAGCAACCTTGATTGAACTAAGACGTGACAGTCACAATCAAAACATCAACCTTGTTCGAACTAAGACGCGACAGTCACAATAATCGCACAACAATTCCCCACTTGTATCAGCACCTTACTACATTTTACCAGAACATATCAAAAGAACGAGTGAACATATACCACACCTACTCCATGACATTCCAGAACCATCCTATTCAATTCATAACATACAAGTACAGTTAACCAGCAGCTAACTATTTGCAGTGCGCTGTTGACAATATACTAAGCAAAGTACCTATCATGGAAATCTGTGTGCCACAACTAGCAGGTAAAGTGCGGTACTTTGTAAACTTGAATCTCCCCGTCTAAACTGTCCACATACACCATGGGCCTCACGAGAGAATACATGCAGAGTCAAAAAACTCTATCTAAACTGCTACCTTGTAGCAGCTGCACACACACACACACAGTCAACATATTTACCTAGATTGAGGAGCTACAGAGTGACAGTCAGTTACACTAATAGTTGCACAGCAATTCCCCACTTGTGCGATACAGCAGCAAGGAACAGCAGATCACTTAGGCGCCAAGCCGATACATACCTCTTTCCTGAGCTCCTCATCAATGTCACGGCCATCTTCCGAATCCTCATTGGAGCCTCTGTTCCCTCCAAAACCTGAAACAACACCACCCAAACGCGGAACGATCACAGAGGTTAAGCACCAAATTACCAAAGCATCCCGTAAATTTCGCAAATCAGATCGAGAAATGAAGCCGGAAGGGACGGACTACCTTTCTCCTCGTCCGAGAGCACCTCCCCGAGCCGATCCCTGTGCACCCGCGGATCCTGCACGCACCCACGACGAACGCGCCAACAATCATCATTCACCTCCCGGCAGCTAGGTACCACTCGACCCGAAGCCCGAATCGATCAGGTAGAATCGCGAGAGATAGGTAGGGTTATCCTTACCCGGTGGGCCGAGACGGGGGTGCTGGGGCGGAACCAGGAGAGGAAGCAGCCGTAGAGGACGGCGTCGAGGAAGGCCACGATCGCCCTCGCGATCGCCGCCGCGCACCCGCACATCGCCGGGGGACTCCGCCGCTGGGAGGGGGGCTAGGGTTTCGGCCTCTCGGGTCTGGGCTGTCGCGGGATCGGGAGGGGGAAGGGGACGGGGGCGTGGCTAGGTAGCCGTTTGAAATGGGAGAGGAAGAGGGGATGGATGTAGCCGTAGTGAATCCCAAGCTCAGAGGCGACTGGACGGGACGGAGACGGGGCAGTGTTGATGGGCCGGGCTCTGGGATTCTCGGCCGACTTTAGTTGCTGGCCCTCGATTTTGCTACCATTTCAGCCCAGCTCTAACTGGGCTCTCTTGTGATGATGATAATTAATTAGTTTGGGCCGCGGAGACGGTCACGATCCCGAACTGTGTGAACTTGACGTGACGTGATTTGACCAGTGTGGTCTCGGCCGCCAGAGGAGTCGGCGATGGGAACGGAGAAGGAAACAGTGTAGCCGTCATCACGAGAGAAAAATGTTTCCTCGACGCCGACTTGTCGATCGCCGCGAGGATTTCCTGCAGATTCCGGCGACAAACTCACGCATAAAGCTGTGGCTGCTAAGCTAGGCTAGGCACCTCCTCTTTGACATTTGCGGGCAGTGAAAAAAAAATTGACGCGTGGATTAACCAGCTCCACGGTGAAAATGAAATATCCCTAGTCATTATCTCCGTCTTCGTCTTCGTGACACTCAGGAACCGGCAAATTAATTTTCATCACACGCTAAACCATCCGTTTTCTCACACAACTAGTGCTGAGTTTTATGTGTCGACCAGTTGTTCATGCGCGTAGCAACGAGTTCTGTACACACTAAAAATTAGGTCCAACACGCCATATAGTGAACTGTGCAGAAGGCTCGGTCGTTGTTGCCCATGATCGACAACTCCCTTCGGATCGCTATCCTATCATCGGCCACACCATCGAACTTTCGAGTTAATAAAACTCTTTATTGGAAAAAAATCCCAAATAGTGAACGAGACTCAACAAGATCCCAGAGAGAGCTAAATGAGCCTTTGTTAGAGTAGATCGAGTCTACTCTCGCAGAATTATCGACCCTATGTGCTTCAGCGCCCGACCCTCATCAGACTTGATGATGTCGATAATAGAGGAGCATTACTCTCATTCAACTGCTATGAAACAAGAATGACGAGAGAGAGAGAGAGAGAGAGAGAGAGAGAGAGAGAGAGAGAGAGAGAGAGAGTTGCCTTCTAACGGGTACCGTGGATGCATGAGAAGTAAGGTGACAAGTGGCACCCGTGTATAGTCCTCGAAAGCAAAATAAAGGCAAAAGGGGATTATGGGAGCCAGTAAAATAAGAGAAGGATTAGTGAAAACAGCAGCATCGCAACCCATCCCGCTTGCCACCCTACGAGAAGCCATCCCACCAATCTTTGGCAGAGTTGTAGGGAGGCCAATCAAGTGTAATTTGTTTTTCAAAAACAATCAAGTGTAGTTAGCATGGGTAACCAAACACACCCCTGCCAGCAGCGCAGTAAGCAAATAAGAAAACCATTGACAGCTAGGGGCCTGCCAACTAATAGTTAATTTCCAGTGACCTTCCCATACCAAAATCGGAGAAAAGAAATCTATTTCTAGATTAACAACCATTTCTAGCGACTGCACGTCCGTTTGACATTCCAAGCCACGAAACAGGCCGATTCCTAGACAGGAGAAAAGCTAGAAATGTTGACGTGACCGGGCGCATGGGGGGTAAAAAAAAACTTTGCAACAGTAACTTCGGGCGTATGGTTGACTTTGCTCATTCTCCGGTCAAACGTTGAAAGTCCAGAAAGGGCCGACTTTGACATTTACGTCAGGTTTGAACGAAGTAACCGGCCAATATATAATTCCTGGGATTAACTGTTGCTCGATTAGACAGACAGTTAGTAACTATCGCGGCATCGAGCTCCATCCGTGGAAATACACAACAGGTAATAGGATCGGAGAGACACATGTGAAAAATTCTAGATAAATAAAGCTTTACGAGTCAAACTGATAACCACTACTGTCGTTTATACCGAACTTGCATTGTCTTACGAATGCGATTGGATATCTGAATTTTGAGCTTTATAAGTATATATATATATATGGGTACGTAGACATACGTAATTGCATGCATGTATCACGTGATCGATGCAATCAGTCGAATGTTTAGGAGCATGATTGCGTGTGCACACACAAGGGAAGTTTTGAGCGTGATGGTAATACTGCGGCGCCGTAGATGCCTTGGAGTTTGGAGGCATGCGGATACATGCGATGCCGTCCGGCAGGGCACCACGACCTTGGCATGGTATGGTACGTGCCCTTTTAGCCTTTTTCTAGGGCTTTTTCATTCGGCAGCTTGCTAGGGATAAAAAGTCTCACCGTCGAGTTGGTAGCTAGGATTGAGAATTTGCATCCAACACATTACAACCACATGCAGGTGCACCTTATCGAAAAGTTTGATGTACTATGGGTATATATCAAGGTAAAAAATAGCGTGCTATGGCATTTAGCACCGGGATTCCTAGGATGTTATACACGCTATAGCATGCTATATCACGTGCTATTTAAAATAGCGTTTGCAAAAATAGTAATATATTTAGTTTAAACATAAATGATATTAGCATCTAAAATTTGTTTAGGAATTATTACACGCGTAACAAAATTAGGAATAAGACCACTCCATGACATAAAAAATAGAGTAACACGGTCACATTCTCATCGATATGAGGCACATACCCATAAACAAAGTCAAGAATAGAGAACTAAATAGTTTTAAGGTAGTCTAATAACAACATAGCATAAAGTATTATTCAGAATCACTTGGAGAATGCATGTGGAAGTCATCTTCTGAATTGGAAGATAAACTAGCATATTGCAATTCGTCATTCAGATAAACATGAACTAGAGAAGCATTGCCGCTGCTCGCGAGCAGATTTTAGGACTACAACAACAATCAGGTGGGGGTTGCGACTAGGTTTGCCTATGACTCGGAAATGATTTTGGAATTTTGGTCCGATGGGCTATAGACTGTAGTTTTTGTTTTTTTACAGCGCTAGAAAAATATAACGACCCTACAACATTTTGATAAATAGCATGATTTAGCATGCTATTTCGAAATTAGCGGCATAGCGCCTAAAATAGCTTAAATGTAGCATCGACGCTCCAAATTCGCTATAGCGCACTATAACATGCGCTATAGCATGCTATTTTTTTCCTTGGTATATATCAAATTCCATTATGCCCGGGCTAAAGGGATGGTAGATCCGCCTATGGCCGTAGCGGCTGCCTTAACTTGCTAAAAATATGTTGTGAAACAAAGGGAGTACATGTTTATGGCGTATCGACAATGCTAGAGGGAGCAACGGGAGAGGCAAGCTCGATGGTGCGGGCGCGTCGTAGAGGCGGGATGGCGGCATGGTGAAGGTGCGGCGTGAGGGGGATTGGAAGGTAGGGAAAAGGACCGTATACAATTTTGTGCCCTCTTTTATGTAGAAACGAGAGAATAGGGTGACCGTGGATGGGAGGCGTTGAAGGGTTTCGCGGCATAGTAAATCAAAATTTTCTACGGAGCGAACAGAGGGAAATCCAAGATCTAATCTAGGAGATGCAAACAACGAGAGAGATTGGATTAGATCTTCATACCCTTGAAGATTCGACTGTGAACGTTCGGAACGTGGGTGATGTAGTCGCATTCTCGCTTCTCCTCCTCGCGATCCGATCCGATCTAGCACCACAAGTGGAGGTGCCTCCGTGAGATGCACACGCAGCAAGACTCGACGCCTTCTCCTTCCTCGGACCAGCGAGTATGGTGGAGAGATAGATTGGATCTACAACACGACGGCGTGTATATGGTGGAGAATTTCTGCCGCAGGCTTCGCCTACAAACAATGGGAGGGAGAGAGGAAGGTAGCAAGGCTGCTAGGGCTTGGAGGAAGGTGTGTGGGGAGGCACCACCCTCTATATAGAGGGGCGGCCAGCCCTGCCCCTCCTCCAAGCCTATCTCTAGTTTAAACAATTTAAACTCTCCTTATCTAGAAATCCTATCTCTAGTTTAAACGATTTAAACTCTCCTTATCTAGAAATTCTATCCCGAGATTTAAACGAGTCAAATCTCTCTAGAATCGGCTGGGCCCTATGGGGCCTTGTGCCCTGGCCCAATGCCAGGACACTCCCTCATAGGCCCATGCCCCTCCCGGAAGGTGGGGTCACGTTGGTCCCTTCCGGAAGGTTCTAGAAGCTTCCCACAATACCGATTAACCCGAACAATTCAACTCCAAAACTGCACGCCTTTATATGAATCTTATTCTCGGACCATTCGAACCTCTCGTGATATCCCGGATCCCATCCGAGACTCGAACAAAAATTCATAAACCAATTATCCAATCTATCCTAGCGTCGAGACACGTTAAGTGTGTGACCTCGGTTCGAGAATATGCGACATGATCTTCTATCAATAATCAACAGCGGGTCCGGGCACCCATATTGACTCCCACACATTCATCGATGATCATATCGTATGAACCACGATGCCGTGATTCAATCAATCCCATATATATATACCCTTCGTCTCGCGATATTTTACTTGCCCGAGATTCGATCGTGTATCGCCATACCTAGTTCAATCTTGTTCACAAAGTACTTTACTGCTCGTAATCCGATATCACTTTGTGATTAACTCCTTAACCACATGCTTGCAAGCGTGTTGATATCGACCGAGTGGGCCCAAGTATATCTCTCCTACTTGGGAGGGACAAATCCCATCTCGATACATACAACCCAAAAGATACTTTCCGATCACCTAAGAGACACCTTTATGATCGCCCTCACATAAGATGACGTTTGCTGCCCTCAAAGCTTTCTTCCGATACTGTGGAGTTGTATTATCTCATGGTCTAAGGAATACAATATTTGACATAGGAAAAGCTTCAAAGACGAACACGATGACACGATCTAATTGCTCTGCTTTGTTTGGGTCTATCCACCATATCATTCTCCCAATAATATGATCTCATTATCAATTGACAACTCATGTTTATGGTTAGGAAACCTTAACCATCATTGATCAATGAGCTAGTCCATAGAGGCGCATTAGGGACACGTGTTGTTTACAAACCACACAAGTATTAATGTTTCCGCTTAATACAATTCTAGCATGGAATATAAACTTTATCATGAACAAGAATTATAATAATAACATCTTTATTATTGCCTCTAGGGCATAATTCCAACAGTCTCCCACTTGCACTAGAGTCAATAATCTAGTTTACATTTGGCAACAATCTCACACCCATGGCACTGAGGTGTTGATCATGTTTTACACGTGGAAGAGGTTTAGTCAATGGATCTGCGACATTCAGATCCGTATGTACTTTGATAATCTTCAGATCTCCATCTGCTATATAATATCGGATTATATGAAACTTATGTTGATATGCTTGGTCTTTGGATGATATCTTGGTTCCTTAGCGAGTGCTATGGCGCCAGTGTTGTCACACAATATCTCTAGTGGGTCCAATGCACTTGGAACCACACCAAGCTCAGTGATGAAGTTTCTGATCCAAACTCCTTCACTTGACGCTTCTGCAGCAGCCATATATTTCGCTTTCATCAGATCCCGCGATCACGCTTTGCTTGCAGCTTCTCACCACAGCTCCTCCATTCAAAATATAAACGTATCCCGTCTGAGATTTGGAATCATCCTTGTCGGTCGAAACTAGCATCGACATAACCTTTACGACAAGCTATTCATCACCCCCATAGACTAAGAACATTTCTTTAGTTCTATTTAGGTACTTTAGGATGTTCTTCACGCTGTCCAAAGGTTCCACTCGGATCACTTTGATATATGCTCACAAACTAAGAGCATTGGACACATCCGTCTAGTACACAAGATGGCATACATGATGGAACCTATGGCCGAGGCATAAGGCACTTTGCTCATAGCTTCCCTATCATTTCATCAGTGGACACCGAGCCTTGCTCAATATCTTACCGACAACATAGGCACCGAACCTTTCTTTGCCTTATCCATTCCGAACCTTTTAACTTTGTCTAGGTATGTACTGCTTAAAGCTATCGTGCGTCTTTGTCTATCTCTATAGATCTTGATGCCCAATATATAAGCAGCTTCACCTAGGTCTTTCATTGAAAAACACTTGTTCAAATAACTCTTCACATCGTTAAGCATGTTGATGTCATTTCGATAATCAATATGTCATCCACATACTGCATCGTAAACGCCACCGAGCTCCCACTCACTTTCTTGTAGATGCAAGCTTCAGAGCAATTTGGAACAAATCCAAAGCTCTTGATCACTTGATCAAACGAAGGTTCCAACTCCGAGATGCTTGCTTCATCCATAAATGGAACACCAAGTTTGCATACTTTACTAGCATCCTTAGGATCGATAAAACCTCGGGTTGCATCATATACAACTCTTCATCAATGTTCCCATTGAGGAAAGCGATCTTGACATCCATCTCGCCATATTTCATAATTATGAAACGCAGCAATTGCTAATAAAATCCGAATGGACTTAAACATCGCTATGGGAGAGAAAGTCTCATCAAGTCAACACCTTGAACTTGTCGAAAACCTTTACAAGCATGTCGTGCTTTATAGACGGTAACATTACCATCCGTCGCCTTTTCTTCTTGAAAATCCATTTGCACTCAACGCCTTTCGTCGCTAGGAGGGTCCACCAAAGTCCATACTTGGTTTCGCTCATGGATCCCAATTCGATTTCATGGCTTCCACCATTTCTCAGTCCGGCATCATCGCTTCCTCATAGTTCGTAGGTTCACCGTCTTCTACCAACAAGACAAAGATGTGGTGGTACCACTCAGAGGGGCACGCGACCTTGTCGACCTGCGACGCTCAAGAGGCAAGATCGTCAAGCTTCATGATCCTTGTCATTAGCTTCCTCTATTGTTGGTGCAAAGACCGGAACAATTGTGTCAGGCGCTACTCTCCAATTCAAGAGAAGGTTCAATAACCTCGTCTAGCTCTACTTTCCTCCCACTCACTTCTTTCGAGAGAAACTCCTTCTCAAGAAAGGAACCGTTCTTTACATAAACACTTTGCCTTCGGTTCGCGGATAGAACGTATACCCAATGGTTTCCTTAGGGTATCCTATGAAGACGCATTT
The DNA here is from genome assembly GCA_030063025.1 of Avena longiglumis. Classification (NCBI taxonomy): domain Eukaryota; kingdom Viridiplantae; phylum Streptophyta; class Magnoliopsida; order Poales; family Poaceae; genus Avena; species Avena longiglumis. The sequence continues at coordinate 11,959,948 of CP125979.1, forward strand.
CTCCGCTTTGGGTTCGAGCTTGTCCGCATCAACTTCTTGACGAAGCTTCGCATCCCCAAACTTTAAGAAACGACAACTTAGGTTTAGCACCAAACCACAGTTCATACGGTGTCGCCTCAACGGATTTAGATGGAGCCCTATTTAAAGTGAATGCAGCGGTTTCTAATGCATAACCCCAAAATGATAACGGCAAATCAAGAAGAGACATCATTGATCGGACCATATCTAATAGGGTTCGATTCCTGCTCGACACACCATTATACTGGTGTTCCGGTGGCGTGAGTGAAACGATTCCACTTGCTTTAAGATGCGTGAGAAAATCATAACTCAAATATTCGCCTCACGATCGGATCGTAGAAACTTAATCTTTACATACGATGGTTCTCCACTTCATTCTGAAATTCTTTGAACTTTTCAAACGCTTTCAGATTTATGTTTCATTAAATAGATATACCCATATCTACTTAAGTCATCGGTAAAAGTGAGAAAATAGCGATATCCATCGCGTAAAACACTCATCGGTCCGCATACATCGGTATGTATGATTTCCAACAAGTCCATTGCTCGCTCCATCATACCGAGAACGGGTTTTGATCATCTTGCCCATGAGGCATGGTTCGCATGTGTCAAATGATTCAAAATCAAGAGACTCCAAAAGTCCATCAGAATGGAGTTTCTTCATGCGCTTTACACCAATATGACCTAGACGACAGTGCCACAAATAAGTATTATTATCACTATCTACTTTGCATCTCTTAGCCTCAATTTTATGGATGTGTGTTTCATCCCTTTCGAGATTTAGAAGAAATAAACCATTCACAAGAGGTGCATGACCATAAAAGACGTTACTCATATAAATAGAACAACCATTATTCTCCGATTTAAATGAATAACCGTCTTGCAATAAACACGATCCGGAAATAATGTTCATGCTCAACGCAGGCACATAATAACATTTATTAAGGTTTAAAACTAATCCCGAAGGTAAAACTAAGGAGAGCGTCCGACGGCCATCACATCAACTCTTGATCCATTGCCAACGCCAAGATCACCTCATCCTCGCAAGACGCCGCCTATTCCGTAGCTCTGCTTCGAGTTACAAATATTAGCAACCGAACCGATCAAATACCTGTGCACTACAACGAGGGCTAGTAAGGAAAACATCAATAACATGTATATCAAATATACCTTTGACGGTGCCAGCCTTCTTGTCCGCTAAGTACTTGGACAGATTGCTTCGATGACCCCTGTCCTGCAATAGAAGCACTCAAAGGTCCGGCTTAGGACCAGACTGAGCTTCTTCTCAGGGCATCGCTTGCCGCCCTTCTTGAAGGGCTTCTTTGCTCCTTACCTTTCTTAAAGGAGGGATTGTTGACCATCAACACATGATTATTCTTTTGATGTTCACCTCGCTACTTTCATCTTAGCAAAGAGCTTAGTGATCATATCAAGGAACCAATATGATTGTGATCAACTACAAAACTTTTGTAGCTAGGAGTGTCAATCTTGAGCTCCTCCGAATCTTGCATCCAGCTTGCTCACATGCTGAGTGTAGCCCGACATCTTAATGGCGTGCTCACTAACGGAACTCCCTTCCTCCTTCTTGTAGTTAAAGAATTTCTTAGAGATCTCATATCTCTCAGAACGGGCTTGAGTCTGAAACATGTTTTTCAGATCCTCGAGAATCTCAAAGGGCCCAGCAAACTCCTCAAAACGATTTTGAAGATCCGATTCCATAGCATACAACATGGCGATCTTAATCAAATCATAATCATCCTTGCGCGACTGATAAACAGCTTTTTCATCAGCCGCAGATCTCTATAGCAGGGCCACCTAGCGCTTTATCAAGGACATAGTCCTTTGTCCGCCAATGAATGATTCTCGAATGCGGAACCATTTGGTGAAGTTAGACCCATTGTTTCTAAGCTTTTCTATCTCAGCAAATACGTTGAAGTTGAAGTTGGACTTGGCCATGTGATCTACAGTATTTGCAAGTACAATTTAGACTATGTTCATGATAAAAAGTTCAACTTAATCAAATTACTAGATGTACTAGATGAACTCCCACTAAATTCAACATCCTCAGGTTGTTTAGTGAACACGATCCAAATTCACCACACCTAATCTGATCATCACGAGAAGAGATGTGGTTTCAATGGTGGACAACAAAGTGTCGATCATATCATTCATATGACTCATGCTTAACCTTTCGGTTCTTGTGTTCCGAGGCCATGTTCAGACATGCTAGGCGTCCAAGCTAGACCCAAGTATTCAAGGCAGTAAAGCGGCTTGCACCTGTATGTGAGTGAGAGAGTCTATAGCACCCGATCATCACGTGATGCTTGGACACGATTTAACTTTCGCAACGGTGCATACTTGGGGAGAACATGCTTTTATCTTGATCTTTATGAGGAATCATCTTATAATGCTACCGTCATGATCTAAGCATAATAAGATACATAAAGGATAAACATCACATGCATATAACTTTATGTGACATGGTATAGCCAATCCTCAAGAATGATCTCCATCTTGTGCGTTCGGCATGATCTCCATCACTCCACCATGATTGCCTCCACCACGAATAGCAACTACAACTATTGCTAACTACTTAGCGATAAAGTAAAGCTATTACATGGCGTATAAGAAGTTGACTCAGGTCATACACAATTATAAAGACAACCATATATTCTCGCCGTTGTGTACTCATCGATATGCAAGTCGTGAAACATTACAAAACATGATCATCGCATACAATATACACATCACATCTTGGGCCATACCATATCACAAAACACTCGCAAAAACAAGTTAGACGCCTACTTTGTTGTTGCATGTTTTACGTGGCTTATGGGAGTAGATGCTAAGAACGATTCTTACCTACGGAAAGCCACAACGGTGATATTATGGTTGCCAAACTCCGTGTTAATCCCATGACAACTATAGTGAGAGAACCGACATCCACCACCGCATGTGTGGAACAAGCCACACGTCCAAGTGGAGCCGGTCTCGCGAACGATGTCGCGTAAGGTTGGCCCGGACCGCTTCAATCTCACTATCCCGGCCATAAGAAGAACACAAACAAGAGGCTTGCAACAGAAAACATCAACGCGCAGAACAACCATGTTATGCTCTACTCGTGAAACACATCTACGCATAGATCTAGCTCTGATACCACTGAAGGGTTTCGCGGCATAGTAAATCAAAATTTTCTATGGAGCGAACAGAGGGAAAGCCAAGATCTAATCTAGGAGATGCAAACAATGAGAGAGATTGGATTAGATCTTCATACCCTTGAAGATTTGCACAGCGGAACGTTCGTCGGAACGTGGGTGATGTAGTCGTACTCGCTTCTCCTACTCGCGATCCGATCCGATCTAGCACCACAAGTGGCGGTGCCTCCGTGAGATGCACACGTGCAGCACCTCGACGTCTCCTCCTTCCTCGGACCAGCGAGTATGGTGGAGAGATAGATTGGATCTACAACACGACGGCGTATATGGTGGAGAATTTCACGCAGGCTTCGCCACAAACAATGTAGAGGAGAGAGGAAGGTAGCAAGGCTGCTAGGGCTTGGAGGAAGGTGTGTGGGGAGGGGCACACCCCTCTATATATAGAGGGGCCATCCCTGCCCCTCCTCCAAGCCTATCTCTAGTTTAAACAATTTAAACTCTCCTTATCTAGAAATCCTATCTCTAGTTTAAACGATTTAAACTCCCTTATCTAGAAATTCTATCCCAGATTTAAACGAGTCAAATCTCTAGAATCGGCTGGGCCCTATGGGGCCTTGTGCCCTGGACCAATGCGCCAGGACACTCCCTCATAGGCCCATGCCCCTCCCGGAAGGTGGGGCCACGTTGGTCCCCTCCGAAGGTTCTAGAACTTCCTACAATACCGATTAACCGGAACAATTCCAAACTCCAAAACTGCCTTTATATGAATCTTATTCTCCGGACCATTCGAACCTCTCGTGATATACCGGATCCCATCCGAGACTACGAACAAAATTCATAAACCAATTATCCAATATATCCTAGCGCCGAGACACGTTATGTGTGACCTCTGGGTTCGAGAATATGCGACATGATCTTCTATCAATAATCAACATGGGTGCAGGCACCCATATTGACTCCCACACATTCATCGATGATCATATCGGATGAACCACGATGCCAGGATTCAATCAATCCCATATATATATACCCTTCGTCTCGCGATATTTTACTTGCCCGAGATTCGATCGTCGGTATCGTCATACCTAGTTCAATCTTGTTCACAGCAAGTACTTTACTCGTTCCGTAATCCGATATCACTTTGTGATTAACTCCTTAACCACATGCTTGCAAGCGGTGTTGATATCGATTACCGAGTGGGCCCGAAGTATATCTCTCCGACTTGGGAGGGACAAATCCCATCTCGATACATACAACCCAACAGATACTTTCCGATCACCTGAGAGACACCTTTATGATCACCCTCTCATAGGATGACGTTTGATGACCTCAAAGCTTTCTTCCGATACCAGGGAGTTGTATTATCTCATGGTCTAAGGAATACAATATTTGACATAGGAAAAGCTTCGCAAAGACGAACACGATGACACGATCTAATTGCTCTGCTTTGTTTGGGTCTATCCACCATATCATTCTCCCAATGATATGATCTCATTATCAATTGACAACTCATGTCTATGGTTAGGAAACCTTAACCATCATTGATCAATGAGCTAGTCCATAGAGGCGTACTAGGGACACGGTGTTGTTTACAAACCACACAAGTATTAATGTTTCCGCTTAATACAATTCTAGCATGGAATATAAACTTTATCATGAACAAGAATTATAATAATAACATCTTTATTATTGCCTCTAGGGCATAATTCCAACAGGCGTGGCTCCCCCATGTTCTGTCGGCCCCTCTAGAGAATCCGTGTGGAAATAACCACCGACAGGTTCAAGGCTCCTTACAGAGTAGGCCGGCCAACAACAATGAGTTCTATTGACCACTTTTGTAGGGCCTTATGGGCCACATGTCAGGGCTGACCAGGCCACACAGTGCCTAATTTTCCCTTTGAACTAACACTACTATTGCGAAAAAAACCTTGTTCTTTACTATGACTTTCAGATGTTGTGCTCTTATGGAAAGATTTGAAGTCATTTATAAGCTAATTAGAGAAAATCAAACAAGTCATTAATTGGAGGAAATTCCATTAGAGGCGGACAAAATCCTTAACGATCTCTAGTACGATCATGTGTCGTCGTACCTTTCCACTGTACCAAGTTCCATCGCCTTCGCCTGATCAAAAGGAACCACTTTCGTTAAGGAGGCATACGTGAAAACACAACACATCAGCCACCATTCATTCCAGAGCAGTGGAAGACAAGATTTGGAGAAGACGAAGAAACATTCCCTGCATTAGAGAGAGAGAGAGAGGCTTCCATTTGTAAGATTAGGGTTTGAGACTCTATTCATACTTGAGGATTTGTATTTGGTTTTATCTTCCTTCTTATTGTGGCTTGATTTGGTAATATCGAGATGAACCCTATTCATATTATGATTATATCATTGTGCTATTTTCCTCTCATGTGCGAATAAATCTCCATAGGCCTAGGAGATGTAGGGGATTGGTGAGATGTGATGTGCCTATTTTATTTCCATCTATTTGTAATTATTATGTTTTGTGTAATGCTTGTTATCTAATCTAAGGGCCTAGATGACATGATCTAGAGATCCACATGGATAATAACTTGTTTGCTATTGAAATGGTGACCTCCGAGTGACACAGTTGATATCAAAGAGGAACTAGTATTACTCGAGGAGTGTACGAGGAACCATAAGCATAATTCTTTGATCTGGTCTCACAACCTTAATTGTAGTGCTAACCATTGTTTGGGGTGATAGTTGATATGATCAATTAATATAGTCAAATGAATTCGACAGGAGGAGTCATGGCTAGTAATGGGTTGCTTGCCAACTAGCATATTAATAAGAAGCATTATGATCACTTGCACACTTTATTCCATCTGGCACATCCACTATTATCATGAACTGAACCTCTTTACGCCTAATTTCTCATCTACAGGAACTCCAAATAACCTTCGAACTCTTTATTTTTATGTTACTTGCTTCTAAGAAATGTTCAAACTCTATTTCATCACTCAATCATAATCACAATATTTCCATCTCAATACTTGTAGACAATTCAGTTAATACTAGTGACACTTTGAGTGTGACAGAAACGCCGCAGATAAACACTTGCCGAAACTTTTCGTTAGAATCAATATAAATACCGAAAGTAATATTTTTACGAAAACATGTTTTAATGAGCCTATGCTCTTGCAGGTATCATTATGCTACAATGTAAGTCTTCTCCTACATCCTTATTATCGTCCACGAAGAAACTTTCTCTCACTGAAGGTGAAAACCCGATAATAAAAGATACCAAAGTATTATAGGTGCTCTTCAATATCTTACTTTGACGTAACTAGATTTATCTTTTTTCTGTTAATAAGGTTTGTTAGTATCGTCATGCACCAACAATAGTTCATTGGACAACTATCAAAAGAATTCTAAGATATCTCAAGGATACAGAAAATTGACATTGCATTTAAGTTAAAAAATGCTGCAATTGAGTTGATATGGATTGAAACACTTCTTGGTGAGCTTGGAGTTAAGTTAACAGAAAAACATTGCTTATGGTGTGACAACTTAAGTGCAACTTATTTTTCAGTAAATCCTATCTTCATGCACGTACAAAACACATAGTGATTGACTTTCACTTTGTGTGTGCAAGAGAGAGAATAGCAAATAAAGATTTGTATATAAAGTTTGTGTCTAACAATGATCAAAATGCTGATGGTTTTACCAAGACTCTTCAAGTTAGAAATCTTCATGAGTTTGGGCGTAATCTGAATCTTCTTCACAATTTATATTAAGAGGGCTATTAAAATCAATGTATTCATACCGTATCCATATGGTGTAGTATATCAATGTATACGGTATGCCGCTTGTACCGCCACAGTGAGTGCTTTTCTAACATATGTAAAATGCAACACGAGACCCCAACGGGTCATCTTTTTTTTTTGCCTAGTTCATCATATCGAATTATTCTTTTTTTTACTGAAGCATAGCGTCGAGACAATGCAAGATGTTGGATGTTGTGAGATTGTGTCTTCCTCTAGGACTACCTTCAGTATTAAATTTGAGGTGAGACTGATGGACCATGTCCACTGGAATCGTTGTTGCAAGGGTCTTTGGAATACATTCTTGTTTGCCACCTTCGGCCATCCATTGCGACGGCTATGACAGAACTAAGAAATCTACTATTTCTATTTCTTTGCCCATTAGAACTTTGGACTAAAACTAAGATGCTATGTAGGGTGTGAACATTACATATGCATTTGGTAACACTTGTCTATGTGGTGGTGTTTGTAGTATGAATGGAATTGCTATTTTCTATATAGTGCTTGTGTTGTGAAATATATAATTGTGTTGTGAAATCCGCAGGATTATAAAACATGGAATGCTCACTATAAACCCTAAAAACAACAAGTATACGTTAGTGATGTGTGTACAAAGCAAGTGGTGCTTAGTGTTGGTTTCCAGTATGGTGTTACGTCCTATTTGCTTCGAGGCACCACATCAAAAACAATAATCCAGCTTCTAGCTTAAATATATTTTGAAGAACTGAAGCTTAGGTATACATGTGTATATATAGTACATGTAGTGATGGAACTAATTGAATGTTTATGAAGCAGAAGCATTTGCCTACCCATGGGAAGCTTTTGTGATAAGCATAGGAGTCTTTACAAAAAGAATTATACTCCCTCCGTTTCAAAATATAAGATATTTTAGGTTTATGAAACAAATATATCTAGATTTTTTTAGTGTGTAGCATCTTATATTTTAAAACAGAGGGAGTAGAAGCTTTGGAGTCTTTACATAAAGCTTTGGACTAAAAAAAAGTACTCCTAGAAGCTTTGGAGTTTGGAAGTATGTGAAATGCGCGATGCCGTCCGGGAGGACACTACGACCTTCGTGTGCTATAGTGCTTTTTTAGGGCTTTTTGTGCAACTTTTTCCCATTCAATTCGGCAGCTTAGCCCTGGATAAAGTCTCACGAGTTGGTAGTAAAGGGTAGGGAGTCCGTATCCAACACACTACCACGTGCACGTGTGCGCACCTAGTCAAAAAATTTGGGTATATATATCAAATTCTGCAAGTACATGTCATGTCACCTTAAGGAACTAATCGAAAAGGAGATAGAAAAAAGAAGGTACAGATGTAGATATTATTTGGTGTGTTGTCTAATGACAGATGGAATTGCGGAAGCATCTTGTGACACACGTTTGATCGGATACTGGGCTAAAACCGGCATGACGGCCGAAAAGTATGAGCGGCCGCTGTCAAGCTGAAATTAGACATGTGATTATTTAAGGGTTAGCTTATATATTATTGTAGTAAGTTAGTTGATTAGCACAGAGTCTAGATTACTGTAGTCGCATCATCCGCATCTCATATGTCCCTATTTCTAGATGAATAATACCACCACTTTTGCTTCGGTGTCCCTCCCTCCCCCTCTTCACTTTGGAACCACATACATATATCAAACATTACAGCTAGATATATAACTCTCGTCAATCTTTCCTTTGACACTACAGGAATGGGAAGCTACGCCGACGGCCAAACGTCGGGGCCGTCGGCGTAGCCATCGTCCAGGCCAGCCCCGCCAAGCAGCCGTCGGCGTAAAATTGCCCTCGTCATATTCTATGCTACGCCGACGGCTGCCCTCGGCGTAGCATACGCCGACGGCTACCCTCGGCGTAGCTATTTTTTATTTTATCTCATTAAACTTTGAAAAATCATAACTAAATCATTCTAATTCGGAAAAATACAAATAATATATCAAAATTTGCAGAAAAATAAGACCTATCTATCTACACTCGAATATTACACATTTATAAATAAAAATTAAGTAAAATATAAAACATTATATATAGTTTAAAACGGGCATAAAAAATTCAAAAACGATCGAAACAATGCGAAACCTTCGCGTGGTGTTATATTATGTGACATAGTTAGAAGGAAAAATATCAAACTTGGTATATTGATTATGTCTCAAAGAAACCTTTACAAAATGACCTATCTCATTCGAGATTTCTTGGCTTTCGGGTCAAATGACCAATGTTATGGCTAGAATCAAGGCATAGTTTGTGATAATGTGCCCATATTATGCATACACATGCATCATGGGATGGCGAACAATGTTGCAGGAGGAAGTTTTCCTTTTCGTCGCACCAAAAATCCATTCCCATTTTCCGAGCATAAAAAACGGCCGGTTTTGTGAAGCAACCACCAAATGGCTAATTCAAAATACTACCACCACATTTTACAAAAATATTATACCACCTTATACGCACAATGTACCAACAGGGGGATCCGAAACCTTTATGTCCACCTTTGGTGAAAAATATAAATTCCTGCCGAATCGGTAGGAAGTGGGTCAAATATGAACTACAAGTACATGATCTGATGCTCATGTTTTTTTACAAAAATTATTTTTAGGTTCACAATATGATATTTTATAAAAGATCCAATGCAAGTTTAGCGAGGCTCGGACCCGAGCTAAGAATCTTTATGTCCGCCGTTCGACAAAGTTTGACGATAGTTTAAAACGGGCATAAAAAATTCAAAAACGATCGAAACAATGCAAAACCTTCGCGTGGTGTCATATTATGTGACATAGTTATAAGGAAAAATAGCAAACTTGATATATTGATTATGTCTCAAAAAAACCCTTCACAAAATGACCTATCTCATTCGAGGTTTCTTGGCTTCCGGGTCAAATGACCAATGTTATGGCTAGAATCAAGGCATAGTTTGTGATAATGTGCCCATATTATGCATACACATGCATCATGGGATGGCGAACAATGTTGCAGGAGGAAGTTTTCCTTTTCGTCGCACCAAAAAGCCATTTTCTATTTTCTGAGCATAAAAGACGAACGGTTTTGTGAAGCAACCACCAAATGGCTAATTCAAAATACTACCACAACATTTTACAAAAATACTATACCACCTTATATGGACAATGTCCCAACAGGGGGATACGAAACCTTTCCGTCCACCTTTGGTAAAAAAGATAAATTTCTGCCGAATCGGTAGGAAGTGGGTCAGATATGAACTACAGGTAAATGATCCGATGCTCATGTTTTTTTACAAAAATCATTTTTAGGTTCACAATATTCTATTTTATCAAAGATCTAATGAAAGTTTAGCGAGGCTCTTCCCCGAGCTAAGAATCTTTATATCCGCCGTTCGACAAAGTTTGACGATAGTTTAAAACGGGCATAAAAAATCAAAAACTATCGAAACAACGCGAAACCTTCGCGTGGTGTCATATTATGTGACATATTAAGGAAAAATAGCAAACTTGATATATTGATTATGTCTCAAAAAACCCTTCACAAAATGACCTATCTCATTCGAGGTTTCTTGGCTTTCGGGTCAAATGACCAATGTTATGGCTAGAATCAAGGCATAGTTTGTGATAATGTGCCAATATTATGCATACACATGCATCATGGGATGGCGAACAATGTTACAGGAGGAAGTTTTCCTTTTCGTCGCACCAAAAATCCATTTTCTATTTTCCGAGTATAAAAAACGGACGGTTTTGTGAAGCAACCACCAAATGGCTAATTCAAAATACTACCACCATATTTTACAAAAATACTATACCATCTTATATGGACAATGTCCCAACAGGGGGATCCGAAACCTTTCCGTCCACCTTTGATGAAAAAGACAAATTTCTGCCGAATCGGTAGGAAGTAGGTCAGATATGAACTACAGGTACATGATCCGATGCTCATGTTTTTTTACAAAAATCATTTTTAGGTTCACAATATGCTATTGTATCAAAGATCTAATGAAAGTTTAGCGAGGCTCGGCCCCGAGCTAAGAATCTTAATGTCCGTCGTTCGACAAAGTTTGACGATAGTTTAAAACGGGCATAAAAAATTCAAAAACGATCGAAACAATGCGAAAGCTTCGAGTGGTGTCATATTATGTGACATAGTTATAAGGAAAAATAGCAAACTTGATATATTGATTATGTCTCAAAAAAACCTTCACAAAATGACCTATCTCATTCGAGGTTTCTTGGCTTTCGGGTCAAATGACCACTGTTATGGCTAGAATCAAGGCATAGTTTGTGATAATGTGCCCATATTATGCATACACATGCATCATGGGATGGCGAACAATGTTGCAGGAGGAAGTTTTCCTTTTCGTCGCACCAAAATGCCATTTTCTATTTTTCGAGCATAAAAAACAGACGGGTTTGTGAAGCAACCACCAAATGGCTAATTAAAAATACTACCACCACATTTTACAAAAATACTATACCACCTTATATGGACAATGTCCCAACAGGGGGATCCGAAACCTTTCCGTCCACCTTTGGTGAAAAAGACAAATTTCTGCCGAATCGGTAGGAAGTGGGTCAGATATGAACTACAGGTACATGATCCGATGCTCATGTTTTTTTTACAAAAATCATTTTTAGGTTCATAATATGTTATTTTATCAACGATCCAATGCAAGTTTTCCTTTTCATCACATCAAAAAGGCATTTTTTTTATTTTCAAAGCGCAAAAAGAGGGATTTTCTAAAGCAACCACCAAATAGCTAATTCAAGAACGGAGGGTTAGTGTTTAGTTGATATGGATATTATATTTGGTTTCCTCTCATTTTTTGATCAATTTAGACATATTATTTGTCGAATTCCAATTTACGGGTTTAAAGATATTAATTATTCCATATTAAATAGAAAAATACAAGAAAATAAAATTGTTATATTTTTATTTGAATTCAATAATATTTTTACTTATTCATTAATGTTTACTTACATAATTATTTGTAATTTCGAAAAATACAAACATGTGACATGTTTATATAAGAGTTAATAGGATTGATACCATAGTATTGACAGCAATGTATGAATTACTTTGCGGAAACGGATTCTGAAGGAACGAGGAAGTTAAGCGTGTTGAAGCTGGAGTAGTATTAGAATGGGTGACCTGCTGGGAAATTTGACTAAGACTGGAATTTAATCAAATAGTAAGTATAATTAGTGTTAAAAATGTTCAAAGTAGGAGATTAACAAGTGAAACAATTCAAAGGATAAAAAAATGAGAAAAAAATAAAAAAATTATTATTTTTCAAAAATAAAAAAAAAAATCAAAAAAATATATTTTTGCAACCGGTCGACAGGCTATGCCGACGGCCGCTACGCCGACGGCAAGCCCTCGGTGTAGCATACGCCGACGGCATTTTGATACGCCGACGGCTTGATTGTGCTCCGCCGAGGGAGATCTTTGCCGAGGAGGCTACGCCGAGGGCATTTTGGCCTACGCCGACGGCCTTTTGCCCTCGGCGTAGCGCGCGCGTCCCGTAGTGTGAACTGCTAAACAGACTTACATTTTGAAACGAATGAGGAAACATAATATGAGTTGTGTACTCTACCTCCTAATACATTATCGATCTTGCTTACTTGTGCTTGCGTAAGCATGGGATGGACGTACGTAACATAGTCACCTCGAGAAATATGACATATATAGCTGGAAGAAGAATTATCAGCACACGTACGTTAGCTACCTAATGTGTATAATTCCACAACAGTTAAAGAAGTCGGCACCGGCTTTGATCAGCACGAGGATGACTGCAAATAATAGTGCAGTACTTTTGTCAACCAAAACACCATGCATTGACTTTCATCTCTAGAGTACGTAGCTACTCCACTTAATTAGTCACCTAGTCTTACATGCACACGTTAGCTAGCAAGACTAGTACACACATACTGTATGTTTCTTCCTCCACTAGCATAGCTCACCATGTGCCCATGCATACGTAAGTAAACGCGCGTACACGTGTATGCGGTGCATATTTGGCTTATGTTCGAGTGATTAACCTTGTCTATGTCTCAAGGTTAGATATACTACGTGGTATTTCGATATCGTTGAACTTTTACGGATCCTGGATTTTTATTGTTTCATTTCCCACGTTCATATTTCTTCAACTTTTATGGAAACAACTTTCAAAAATATGGAACCCAACTTACCGATGTGGAGAATGCTATAAAAAGTAAGAACACGAAAGTAATCAAATCATTACCCAACATGATCTTCTACGATAGCAACAAAAAAATTAGCATCTTTGCTCCATACAAGAAACACAAAAGAGAATTTACTTTCTGCTAGGATTTGTGCACGTGACATAAATAACGATATTTCTTATTACGATATTACTAGTTCACATCATTCTCCACATGCATGAATTTTTTCCAATTTTTTTAGAAGGTCGTTTAATTTAGACAATTTCATAGTTTAGGGTTCAAGTCAGACAAAACACAATAGTTTAGTGTTATGAATGAACCTTTTCCTCTAATAATTATTGTATAAAGGACTTCCTATTCCCTCACTGAGCAAGACTGCAAGAGGCCATAACAAAATCAAAAAGACACCCCAAGCCTGATTATTCTATGGATCACGGGTGGTTATGTTTCTTAACGGGAACTTTTAAATGTATATTTCGTCCCACAATTATTTGCAAGCATATACATATGTATATGGCGACATGAAATATACCTATGAGATTTTGCATAATATTTAGAAATTTTATGTATAATTGATTGTTTAATTTATATATTTTGGTTTCGTCTAGATCCATGAGAGAAAAACACTCCTCCGCTCATGCTCAAAGATTTATATCGAATCGAACTATCCTTTTTCATTAATTGTTCTATACATAAGCAAATTCTTATTATAAAACATGAGAAAGGAAAGGAAGAAGCAAGTTCGGGAACTGCTTCAATCCCTAGCTTGCTAAGTCTAGCTAGCTAGGGAAAGAATTTCGAAAGGCCGCATCCTTGTCCCTATCTATAATCTAAACTGAACCGGGATCGAATGCATCCCCGAATCTGGATTCTGCCCATCAATTAAGAAACCGACGGATGCTCCTTTTTCCCATACATAGAGAATGCTTCATTTTCTTTGATGGTGACGTCACTAGGTAGCTAGGTGCAGTAATGCTGATAGGTGATCTCAAACTGCTACCTTGACTAATTGATGTTGTAGCGTTTATTTTATATATCCTGCAAGGCTCCAATGACAGCCACATGCGAAGTGAAGATATTTAGTAGCACACACATATACTCCCTCTATCCTAAATTAGGATGCATATAGTTTTTGGTCAAAGTCAAACTTTTCAAATTTTGACTAACTATATTGAAAAAAGTGTCAACATTTATAATATTAAAATAGTATTGTTAGAACCTTAATGAAATATATTTTTACATTACGTGCATTTTGTATCGTAGATGTTTATATTTTTTTATATAGTTGATCAAATTTTAAATTTTTTGACTTTGACCAAAAACTATATGCGTCCTAATTTGGAATAGAGGGAGTATATCCATTAGATCCTTGGAACTATTCAAATGACTATAATTATGCGACGTACTCTACCAAGTCATGTACTATATGAAGATAGGTTATATAGATATTCCTATGTATTTAGGTCGTACAAGTGAAAATTCTAGCTATACATCTCTTTCTCCAATCAATACAAGGCAATAAACTGAGCTATTATTAGCAACTTGAACTCTATAGTTCTTGAAATCGGTTTTTCTAAGCCATTAGCTTCATGTCGATCTACCAGTGAATTAAGTCTATGCAGGCTCTCCACGTACATAGTACGTATCATTATCGTCATAGTTAATTACCTATACATATACTAGTAGTTTTCGTAAATAGTTTTGTCAAACCTAGCGACAGAGACGGTGACACATAATCAATGCCTTCGACGTTGATCAAGTTAAATTCATTCATATACTTCCTCCGATCCATATTAATTGACTTTGATTTGTCAAAAATTGGATGAACCTATATACTAAATAGTGTCTAGATTTTATTCCAATCTAAACAAATTTGAGTCAACTAATATGGGCCGGAGGGAGTATAAGAAATCGGACATTTTCATTTTTGTCAAACATGTGTGAACTATTCATGTAGCTGTCGCTGTACACTAAGACCCAGATTTTGCAGGAAGATACCCGGACAAATGAATTAATGTGTGAGCTTGACGGATGGATCATATCGGTCCGTATATTTGTGATAAATATATACTCCCTCCGTTTCAAAATATAAGATGTTTTAGGTTCGTAAAGAAGATGAATCTAGACTTGTTTTAGTATGTAGATTCACTTAACTTTAGGATGAATCTACACACTAAAAGAAGTCTAGATTCATTTTCTTTACAAATCTAAAACATCTTATATTTTGAAACGGAGGGAGTATATCTTATGTGTGAATGAATGAATTATGGTACTACTACTTGGCTGTCTCATGAACATGGACAGGCCAACTTTTTCTCGAATTTCAGCTTGTGTTCGCTACCTTTCTAGAGCATGTTTGACTGGACTAGTTCAGACAAGTCCCCCATCTCTCTCTTTCTCTCTCTGGTCATACACATTCTATCAGGCATATAAATATGCCCGTGCACGGTAGACAACAAGCAAGTACTTAAATAATACAGTAGCGTTCTTAGCTAAGAATTAATCATCATTTTTTGGACGAACCAAACTCTCTGTCTCTCTCTGAGCTAAGAGAAGCATCATTGCGTCTTGTGTGTCGTGTGTGTACCAGAAGCTTGGGTTCAGAGAGAATTGAAGCGCTAGCT
The DNA here is from genome assembly GCA_030063025.1 of Avena longiglumis. Lineage (NCBI taxonomy): Eukaryota > Viridiplantae > Streptophyta > Magnoliopsida > Poales > Poaceae > Avena > Avena longiglumis. The sequence goes on from CP125979.1 coordinate 11,975,688, forward strand.
AGCTATTGGGACAATATGAGAGGGTTCGAGAGGAGAGGCGTCCGGCAGTACAACCGGTCCGACGAGCCGCGGATGCGGTGGACGGAGGAGCTGCACCGGCAGTTCATCGAGGCAGTCGACTGCCTTGGCGGCCCGGACGGTGAGCTCTCTCTCTCTCTCTCTTGGCATTTTTTTGCACGTAATTGCATATTTGTATTGACGTTGTGAATACTTGATTTCATCAATTTTCGCTGCCGGGTGATCATTTACTACTTAGCGATTATTTCACGGTATGAATCGATTAAAGGTGTCCTTTGTTTGTTTAGTATATTGCTTTAGTTGTGTGGTAGGTTTGGCCGGAGTTCGTCAAGTTCAAGTTTATGGAAGAAAAGAAAGAAAGAAAGAAAGAAAGAAAGAACATCCCACGTGATATGCATGCATGAGATTTTTTTTGCTTCACCCTCCTTGACTGAATTTGTTGGTATTTTAAGGACGTCTCTTTAATTAATGGTGCAAATGATGTTTCACACCTCTCCCTTCACAAATTATTGGGTAATCATAGATATGCAAATGAGGTGTTATATGGCTTAGTCAATAATTTCAGTAACCAATTTTTGCCCTGATGTATATATTGCAAAACTCAATCTATTTCCTATACATCGTGGATATTTAGAAGGTAAACCGAGAGTAACTAATGACTCATTTTAAAAGTAAAGATCTCAAAGATTCTTTTATATGCTTTCTTAGAAGTATGGGTTCGTTTATGTCTTGGTTAATTGGGATTTTCTGAATTCAAATATATTCACAGTTAAAAGTACAAATTGCAATTTTCGCTAACTGAAGTTTCAGTTTCCTGAATCTATCCAGACTTAAGAAAATATCAGTCACCTAAGGCTTATCTCAATGGCTTACCGTATATCTGTTGCAACAAGCTCTACCATCAGAAGCTTTGTCCGGCTCCGGTAATGTAGGGCAACGATGGTGGCCTTCGACCCACACTAGTGATTGTTCGTCACTATGTGGTCTAATATCTATTGTAATTTTATTGCTTCTGGTCATCTTTGTATTGTTGTTCATGATTTTTAATAAATCGGTGGGTGTAAACAAAAACCTAGCTTAGCCAAATAGCAGGAGTTTATGTAGTGTTGATGTTGCACTTTGGAATAAATGGCAGCTATCCGGTCGTTTGGCCAGAGCAAATATCATTGATCATGACTTTGGATTATCTTTTCCTACCTATAGCATACTAGTAGATAATTTGGAGGTTCGCCCTTAATCTGGCTACATATATCAAGCTCCTATCGAGTACTCACTCTGTTTCAAAATATAAGATATTTTAGCTTTATGAAGTAAATGTATCTAAACTAGTTTTAATATGTAGGTTCACTCAGGTTTGGAGTGAATTTACACATAAAAAAAGTCTAGATACATTTTCTTCACAAAACTAAAACATCTTATATTTTGAAACAGATGTAATAATAGTTCTTCAAGTAGGGCTGGTCAAGACATCTAGTGTTAACCTTTTCTCTTCAAAAAATCTTATCTGCAGAGGCAGCATGGCCGAATTCTCCAGCTAATGGGCGTGAAGGGAGTCAGCATATCTCACATCAAGAGCCATCTTCAGATGTACAGATCAAACCCTAGCAATAGCAACAGCCCACCCAATGCGTCCGTTGATCGTCACGATAACTGTATGGATGGGAACAACACGATGCCGGCTTCAGACAATATCAACGCTTCTTCTTATGATGTGCCTTTCCCCAGCTCCCACCAATACTCGTCGCCTCCGTACCAAATGTGAGTATCAAAACTGATAATCAATCTAATTATTTTCAGATGTATGATTGAGTTATTAAACACAGTTTATCTGATTTTCATTGTGCAGACCACCGTCGATCGAAGAAGTTCTTAGAAGATGGGAGCAAAGTAGAGGGTGTCTTCCATGGAACTCCAGCAACAGCAGGCTGACTACAACAGAGAAGGTAATACTCCATGGAGTACAAGCAATTTATTGTATTTTTTCATCGCTAGCAACATAAGTTAATTAAACGTAGTACGCACATCGAACAATAGAGAGATGCAACTATAAATCTAGAACAAATCCAGATTCGAGAGGATCCAAACCTTTTTGTTTTCAAGAACACGTGTGAGTATCGTGTGTCTTCATTTACATAGTACAAGAATGTGATCAGGATGCTAAGCTAACAATGTATGCCATTCCAGTCGATCAACTGGCCGTATCACACTAGCATGACGTGCCAAATAAAGAACCAGGTGGTTGCAGGGTGTGACCTGACACTGTCGATCGGTGGTCGGTGGGAGGAGGAGGCAGCTACGGCGAGCAGCAATGCCAACTGCTCAAGTACGACAACTGAGGTGGCTGAGGGACCGGCGAGCAACCGAGTTGGTCTGAACCTTGACCTTAACCTCGACCTCGCCGTCTCATCTTCTCCTTGGATCACCTGATCTGATTGATGGATGGATGATCAACTATGATAGCAAAGTCTTGTGTAGATATGTAGATGGGCCACTCACCTGCGCAACACATACAGACTTCTTCAATGTTCTAGTTCTTTGGAACACAACCATAATATTATGTGAGTTCTTTTTCTGATGTTCAATTATGTGAGTTTTCATGTAATGTTTCGATGTTTCATTTTTGCATTCATTGTGTTGATGCAATTATGTGATGGCACAGATGAAATACACTCAGGATAGGATCTCGCAAACGCTCAAGGCCAAAGCCAAGCCTTTCATATTCCATCATTGCTAGGAGATGCTCAAGGGTTCGAAATGGGAGTTATGTCATGATGAGGATCCACCAAGAAGGCCTAGGAGTTTCAACCCATGTTCTGAAGGACATGAAGATGAGAGAGCTTGAGATGGAGATGATCTTAAATAAGGGGTATGAGTCTACTCGAGGCTCAAGCATTGGTGTACAGATGGGGGAAAATGCCCCAGGAAAGACTAAAGAGAAAAGCTAAGGTGGGTGCCATGACAGACAAGCTAGATGAGATAATCAAGACAAGAAAGGAGAGGCCCAAAAGTCTTTCCATCCTAGGTTGGAGCATGCCAATAAGCAAAAAGGGGATATGATACGCATTTAGACATTGGATGCAATGAGGATGATGTTGAAGAGGCGAGAGGAGTTTGAGACACACCTAGATTCAATTAAGACACGAACGACTGCCTTTGAGGAGGGTAGCTAGGCATGCTCTCGAAGAGATAAGGTTAGAGCAAGATGCTGAAAGAACATGAGATGCAACAAACTCGAGAAAAACATGGCCATGATGATATATTTGTTGGTTTGGATTCAGCTTGTGTCGCCATGTAGCTATGTCATTGGCTAGGCGTGTGCATGGCCCTATGGCCGGTATGGATGTCAGAGCTTCGCCTTTGCATCGTAGCATGAAGTATTTGGTCACATGGGTTGGCATGGCCATCGACCTCGTAGGGGCGTGGTCTTAGGACCGGTTTAGAGTGGCGGCTTTGGAAGCGGTTTTCGAGTTGTTGAGTGTCTTTTCTTACTGCTTGGGAAGAAGAGGGGTTAGCTTGTGTGGGCGTAACCTCGGGGCTGGTGTGTGGCATCATGTTATATCGAGTTTCAACAAGTTTTCCTTATGAACTAGCAAAAAATTCTTCTTAATGAAAAGCGAGCAAGTACTGGTTTCTCTAATGATGATTGATCCAAGTGGGATGGATAAAAAGTTGGGATACTTTTTGGGAGAACACTCTTTTGAGAGATCTTGGCTCCAAGGAGTGCACCTCCCTTCAATTGTAATGTGTGATGCACATGGGAGCAATATGATAAACTTTCTTTATGCATGATTTTAGATGATTTTTGTGTTTGGTACTTGTGCTCTTGGATGATGGTAGTTGGTATGATTATGAACATTAGTGATGGTATTTCCGTCTATTTTGGATGATGAATGACTAAAGCATTTCATTTTGATGTTTAGATGTAAAACAAAACCTGTATGACAAAAACAATGAGAAATGGAGAAAAAACATTTAGAGGCACTTCTTTTACAACCTGCACAGGATTTGTTAAAGTGTGGAAACTATTTAAAAGATATTATAATCCAATGTCAGAGGCAAAAAATGTAGAACCTCTCCTAGATATGATCAAGCTTCTCCACTACCCCTCTAACTCCGGAGACTAGGCCTCTACTCGGATTTAACTGCACAATTTGTTTTAGAGAAAATCGAATGAATGAAGGGTTTCGCGGCATAGTAAATCAAAATTTTCTACGGAAGCGAACAGAGGGAAAGCCAAGATCTAATCTAGGAGATGCAATCAACGAGAGAGATTGGATTAGATCTTCATACCCTTGAAGATTCATGCAATGAACGTTCGTCGGAACGTGGGTGATGTAGTCGTACTCGCTTCTCCTCCTCGCGATCCGATCCGATCTAGCACCACAAGTGGCGGTGCCTCCGTGAGATGCACACGTGCAGCACCTCGACGTCTCCTCCTTCCTCGGACCAGCGAGTATGGTGGAGAGATAGATTGGATCTACAACACGACGGCGTGGTGCATATGGTGGAGAATTTCTGCTGCAGGGCTTCGCCTACAAACAATCGGGAGGGAGAGAGGAAGGCAGCAGGGCTACTAGGGTTGGAGGAAAGGTGTAGGGGGGAGGCGCACCCTCTATTTATAGAGGCGGCCAGCCTGCCCTCCTCCAAGCCTTGGGCGGCGCCAAGGGGAGGAGTGGGCAAGGACTCTCCCTCCTAGAAATTCTATCCCTAGTTTAAACGATTTAAACCCTATAGAATCGGATGGGCCCTATGGCCTTGTGCCCATGGCCCAATGCTGCGGACACTCCCTCATAGGCCCATGCCCCTCCGGAAGGTGGGGCCACGTTGGTCCCTTAGGAAGGTTCTAGAAGCTTCGTACAATACCGATTAACCGGAATAATTCGAACTCCAAAACTGCCTGTCTTATATGAATCTTATTCTCCGGACCATTGGAACCTCTCGTGATGTCCGGATCCCATCCGAGACTCGAACAAAAATTCATAAACCAATTATCCAATTTATCCTAGCGTCGAGACACGTTAAGTGTGTGACCTGCGGGTTCGAGAATATGCGAGACATGATCTTCTATCAATAATCAACGGTAGTGCAGGCACCCATATTGACTCCCACACATTCATCGATGATCATATCGGATGAACCACGATGCCGATTCAATTAATCCCATATATATATTCCCTTCGTCTCGCGATATTTTACTTGCCGAGATTTGATCGATACCGTCATACCTAGTTCAATCTCGTTCACAGCAAGTACTTTACTCGTTCCGTAATCCAATATCACTTTGTGATTAACTCCTTAACCACATGCTTGCAAGCGGTGTTGATATCGATTACCGAGTGGGCCCGAAGTATATCTCTCCGACTTGGGAGGGACAAATCCCATCTTGATACATACAACCCAACAGATACTTTCCGATCACCTGAGAGACACCTTTATGATCACCCTCTCATAGGATGACGTTTGATGACCTCAAAGATTTCTTCCGATACTAGGGAGTTGTATTATCTCATGGTCTAAGGAATACAATATTTGACATAGGAAAAGCTTCGCAAAGATGAACACGATGATACGATCTAATTGCTTCGCTTAGTTTGGGTCTGTCCATCATATCATTCTCCAATGATATGATCTCATCATCAATTGACAACTCATGTCTATGGTTAGGAAACCTTAACCATCATTGATCAATGAGCTAGTCCATAGAGGCGTACTAGGGACACGGTGTTGTTCACAAACCACACAAGTATTAAAGTTTCCGCTTAATACACTTCTAGCATGGAATATAAACTTTATCATGAACAAGAATTATAATAATAACATCTTTATTATTGCCTCTAGGGCATAATTCCAACGGTCTCCCGCTTGCACTAGAGTCAATAATCTAGTTTACATTTGGCAACAATCTCACACCCATGGCACTGAGGTGCTGATCAGGTTTTACACGTGGAAGAGGTTTAGTCAATGGATCTGCGACATTCAGATCTGTATGTACTTTGCTAATATTCAGATCTCCATCTGCTATATAATCTCGGATTATATGAAACTTGCGGTTGATATGCTTGGTCTTCGGATGATATCTTGGTTCCTTAGCAAGTGCTATGGCGCCAGTGTTGTCACACAATATCTCCAGTGGGTCCAATGCACTTGGAACCACGCCAAGCTTCGATGATGAAGTTTCGATCCAAACTCCTTCACTTGACGCTTCTGCACTGCCATGTATTCCGCTTCTCGAGATCCCGCGATCACGCTTTGCTTGCAGCTTCTCCACTCACATCTCCTCCATTCAAAATATAAACGTATCCTTCGAGATTTGGAATCATCCTTGTCGATTGTCAAAACTAGCGTCGACGTAACCTTTACGACAAGCTGTTCATCACCCCATAGACTAAGAACATTTCTTTAGTCCTATTCGGTACTTTAGGATGTTCTTCACGGTCATCGATGTTCCACTCCTGGATCACTTTGATATCTGCTCGTCAAACTAAGAGCATTGGACACATCCGGTCTAGTACACAGCATGGCATACATGATGGAACCTATGGCCGAGGCATAAGGCACTTTGTTCATAGATTCCCTATCATTTACCGTAGCTGGACACTGAGCCTTGCTCAATATCTTACCTGACAACATAGGCACTGAACCTTTGTTTGCCTTATCCATTCTGAACCTTTTCAGAACTTTGTCTAGGTATGTACTCTGGCTTAAAGCTATCAGGCGTCTTTGTCTATCTCTATATATTTTGATGCCCAATATATAAGCAACTTCACCTAGATCTTTCATTGAAAAACTCTTGTTCAAATAACTCTTCACATCGTTAAGCATGTTGATGTCATTTCCAATAATCAATATGTCATCCACATATAGTACCAGAAACGTGATCGAGCTCCCACTCACTTTCTTGTAGATGCAAGCTTCGTAGCAATTTGGAACAAATCCAAAGCTCTTGATCACTTGATCAAAACGAAGGTTCCAACTCCGAGACGCTTGCTTCAGTCCATAAATGGAACGCTGAAGTTTGCATACTTTATCAGCATCCTTAGGATCGACAAAACCTTCGGGTTGCATCATATACAACTCTTCATCAATGTTTCCATTGAGGAACGCAGTCTTGACATCCATCTGCCATATTTCATAATCATGAAACGCAACAATTTCTAATAAAATCCAAATGGACTTAAACGTCGCTACGGGAGAGAAAGTCTCATCGTAGTCAACACCTTGAACTTGTCGAAAACCTTTTGCGACAAGCCGTGCTTTACAGACGGTAACATTACCATCCGCGTCCGTTTTCTTCTTGAATATCCATTTGCACTCAACGGCCTTTCGGTCGCTAGGAGGGTCCACCAAAGTCCATACTTGGTTTTCGCTCATGGATCCCAATTCGGATTTCATGGCTTCTAGCCATTTCTCAGAGTCTGGGCTCATCATCGCTTCCTCATAGTTCGTAGGTTCACTGTCTTCTACTAACAAGACAGTCAAGACAGGGTGCGTACCACTCGGGAGGGGCACGCGACCTTGTCGACTGCGACGTTCGATAAAGACATCGTCCAAAGCTTCATGATCCTTGTCATTAGCTTCCTCTATTGTTGGTGCGGCGGCCTGGAACAATTTCAGGTCTTGCGCTACTCTCCAATTCAAGAGAAGGTTCAATAACCTCGTCAGCTCTACTTTCCTCCCACTCACTTCTTTCGAGAGAAACTCCTTCTCAAGAAAGGAACCGTTCTTCTGACAAACACTTTGCCTTCGGTTACGTGATAGAAGGTATACCCAATAGTTTCCTTAGGGTATCCTATGAAGACGCATTTCTCCGCTTTGGGTTCGAGCTTGTCGGCATCAACTTCTTGGCGTAAGCCGCATCCCCAAACTTTAAGAAACGACAACTTAGGTTTAGCACCAAACCACAGTTCATACGGCGTCGTCTCAACGGATTTAGATGGAGCCCTATTTAAAGTGAATGCAGCGGTTTCTAATGCATAACCCCAAAATGATAACGGCAAATCAGTAAGAGACATCATTGATCGGACCATATCTAATAGGGTTCGATTCCGGCGTTCAGACACACCATTGCGTTGTGGTGTTCCGGGTGGCGTGAGTTGTGAAACGATTCCACTTGCTTTAAGATGCGTGAGAAAATAATAACTCAAATATTCACCTCCACGATCGGATCATAGAAATTTAATCTTTCTGTTACGATGGTTCTCCACTTCACTGTAAAATTCCTTGAACTTTTCAAATGTTTCATATTTATGTTTCATTAAATAGATATACCCATATCTACTTAAGTCATCGGTAAAAGTGAGGAAATAGCGATATCCACCGCGCGTCGAAACACTCATCAGTCCGCATACATCGGTATGTATGATTTCCAACAAGTCCGTTGCTCGCTCCATCATACCGGAGAACGGGGTTTTGATCATCTTGCCCATGAGGCATGGTTCGCATGTGTCAAATGATTCAAAATCAAGAGACTGCAAAAGTCCATCAGAATGGAGTTTCCTCATGCGCTTTACACCAATATGACCTAGTCGACAGTGCCACAAATAAGTAGTATTATCACTATCTACTTTGTATCTCTTAGCCTCAATGTTATGGATGTGTGTTTCATCCCTTTTGAGATTTAGAAGAAATAAACCATTCACAAGAGGTGCATGACCATAAAAGATGTTACTCATATAAATAGAACAACCATTATTCTCTGATTTAAATGAATAACCGTCTTGCAATAAACACGATCCAGAAATAATGTTCATGCTCAACGCAGGCACATAATAACATTTATTAAGGTTTAAAACTAATCCCGAAGGTAAAACTAAGGGGAGCGTGCCGATACCATCACATCAACTCTTGATCCGTTGCCAGCGCATCGTCACCTCATCCCTAAAGCCGTCTATTTCGTAGCTCTGTTTGAGTTACAAATATTAGCAACTGAACCGGTATCAAATACCCGGGCACTAGCGAGGGCTAGTAAGGAAAACATCAATAACATGTATATCAAATATACCTTTGATGGTGCCAGCCTTCTTGTCCGCTAAGTACTTCAGATTTGCTTCCATGACCTTTGTCCTTGCAATAGAAGCACTCGATGTCCACTTAGGACGGACTTGAGCTTCTTCTCGGCAGGAGCATTGCGCTTGCCGCCCTTCTTGAAGGGCTTCTTTGCACCCTTACCTTTCTTAAAGGAGGGCTTGTTGACCATCAACACATCATTATCCTTCTTGATGTCCACCTCAGCCTTGACTTTGCGAAGAGCTCGGTGATAATCGATGGAACCAATCGATTATGAGTCACTACAAAACTTTTGTAGCTGGGAGGAGTGATTGCGAACCTGTCAATCTTGAGCTCCTTTGGAATTTGCATTCCGCTTGCTCAAGGCGTTGAGTGTAGCCCGACATCTTTATGGCGTGCTCACTAACGGAACTCCTTCCTCCATCTTGCATTAAAGAACTTCTCGGAGATCTCATATCTCTCGAGCGGGCTTGAGTCTAAAACATGGTTTCAGCTCCTCGAGAATCTCAAAGGGCGGGATAGGTTTCAAAAGCGATTTTGAAGTTCGGTTCCATAGCAAACAACATGGTGCTCTTAATCGCACCATAATCATCTTCTTGCGATTGATAGACAACTTTCTCATCGGTAGTAGATTGCGGCAGAGGGTCACCTAACGCTTTCCCAAGGACATAGTCCTTTTGTCCATGCAGAATGATTCTTAGATTGCGGAACCAATTGGTGAAGTTAGACCCATTGTTTCTAAGCTTTTCTTTCTCAGCAAAAACGTTGAAGTTGAAGTCGGACTTGGCCATGTGATCTACAGTATTTGCAAGTACAATTTAGACTATGTTCATGATAAATAGTTCAACTTAATCAAATTACTAGATGAACTCCCACTAAATTCAACATCCCTCAAGTTGTTTAGTGAACACGATCCAAATTCACCACACCTAATCCGATCATCACGAGAAGAGATGTGGTTTCAATGGTGGGCAACAAAGTGTAGATCATATCATTCATATGACTCATGCTTAACCTTTCGGTTCTTGTGTTCCGAGGCCATGTCTGTACATGCTAGGCTCGTCAAGCTAGACCCAAGTATTTCCACGTGTGCAAAAACTGGCTTGCACCCGTTGTATGTGAGCGTAGAGTCTATAGCACCCGATCATCACGTGATGCTTGGACACGCTTAACTTTCTAGCACGGTGCATACTTGGGGAGAACACAGTTTTTATCTTGATCTTTAAGTGAGGAATCATCTTATAATGCTAACGTCGTGATCTAAGCATAATAAGATACATAAAAGGATAAACATCACATGCATATAACTTTATGTGACATGTTATAGCCAATCTTCGCGCAATGATCTCCATCTTGTGTGTTCCGGCATGATCTCCATCACTCCACCATGATTGCCTCCACCACTAATAGCAACTACAACTATTGCTAACTACTTAGCGATAAAGTAAAGCTATTACATGGCGTATAAGAAGTTGACTCGCAGGTCATACACAATTATAAAGACAACCATATGGCTCCTGCCGGTTGTGTACTCATCGACATGCAAGTCGTGAAACATTACAAAACATGATCATCGCATACAATATACACATCACATCTTGGGCCATACCATATCACAGAAAACACTCCCTGCAAAAACGAGTTAGACGCCTCTACTTTGTTGTTGCATGTTTTACGTGGATTATGGGAGTAGATGCTAAGAACGATTCTGGAAAGCCACAACGGTGATATTATGGTTGCCAAACTCCGGTGTTAATCCCATGACAACTATAGTGAGAGAAACTGACATCCACCAGCCGCATGTGTGGAACAAGCCACACGTCAAGTGCGGAGCCGGTCTCATGACGCGTCGCGTAAGGTTGGCCTGGACCGCTTCAATCTCACTATCCCGCGTCATAAGAAGAACACAAACAAGAGGCTTGCAACAGAAAACATCAACGCCCTCAACAACCATGTTGCGTTCTACTCGTGAAACACATCTACGCATAGATCTAGCTCTGATACCACTGAAGGGTTTCGCGGCATAGTAAATCAAAAATTTCTACGGATGCGAACAGAGGGAAAGCCAAGATCTAATCTAGGAGATGAAATCAGAGAGAGATTGGATTAGATCTTCATACCCTTGAAGATTCGCCGCTGAACGTTCGTCGGAGCGTGGGTGATGTAGTCGTGCTCTTCTCCTCCTCGCGATCCGATCCGATCTAGCACCACAAGTGGCGGTGCCTCCGTGAGATGCACACGCAGCACCTCGGCGTCTCATCCTTCCTCGGACCAGCGAGTATGGTGGAGAGATAGATTGGATCTACAACACGGCGTGGTGTATATGGTGGAGAATTTACTGCAGGCTTCTACAAACAGTCGGGAGGGAGAGAGGAAGGCAGCAGGGCTACTAGGGTTGGAGGCAAGGTGTAGGGGGGAGGGGGCGCACCAGCCCTCTATTTATAGAGGGGGGGGCAGCCCTTGCCCCTCCTCCAAGCCTTGGGCCGGCGGCCAAGGGGGGAGGAGTGGGGGCAAGGACTCTCCCTCCTTCTAGAAATTCTATCCCTAGTTTAAACGATTTAAACCCTATAGAATCGGCTGGGCCCTATGGGGCCTTGTGCCCATGGCCCAATGCGGCCAGGACACTCCCTCATAGGCCCATGCCCCCTCCCGGAAGGTGGGGCCACGTTGGTCCCCTTCCGGAAGGTTCTAGAAGCTTCCGGTACAATACCGATTAACCCAGAACAATTCCGGACTCCAAAAATTGCACTGCCTTATATGAATCTTATTCTCCGGACCATTCCGGAACCTCTCGTGATGTCCCGGATCCCATCCGATACTCCGAACAAAAAATTCATAAACCAATTATCCAATTTATCCTAGCGTCGAGACACGTTAAGTGTGTGACCCTGCGGGTTCGAGAATATGCAGACATGATCTTCTATCAATAATCAACATCGGTGCAGGCACCCATATTGACTCCACATTCATCGATGATCATATCGGATGAACCACGATGCCAGATTCAATTAATCCCATATATATATTCCCTTCGTCTCGCGATATTTTACTTGCCGAGATTTGATCGTCGGTGCGTCATACCTAGTTCAATCTCGTTCACAAGTACTTTACTCGTTCGTAATCCGATATCACTTTGTGATTAACTCCTTAACCACATGCTTGCAAGCGGTGTTGATATCGATTACCGAGTGGGCTAAGTATATCTCTCCGACTTGGGAGACAAATCCCATCTCGATACATACAACCCAAGATACTTTCCGATCACCGAGAGACACCTTTATGATCACCCTCTCATAGGATGACGTTTGATGACCTCAAAGCTTTCTTCCGATACCAGGAGTTGTATTATCTCATGGTCTAAGGAATACAATATTTGACATAGGAAAAGCTTCAAAGATGAACACGATGATACGATCTAATTGCTTCGCTTAGTTTGGTCATCCATCATATCATTCTCCAATGATATGATCTCATCATCAATTGACAACTCATGTCTATGGTTAGGAAACCTTAACCATCATTGATCAATGAGCTAGTCCATAGAGGCGTACTAGGGACACGGTGTTGTTCACAAACCACACAAGTATTAAAGTTTCCGCTTAATACAATTCTAGCATGGAATATAAACTTTATCATGAACAAGAATTATAATAATAACATCTTTATTATTGCCTCTAGGGCATAATTCCAACAATGAAAACCTACAAAACAAAGACACCTTGTCAAAACATGCAACCCGACCGAGTAGGCCACCGATTAAACACGCACTAGCATGAACCAACGTCAAGGTCCTAAATAAACATATTACCCATCATTATTGATTTGGGTAGATACGATTTTATACTTTAAAGTAGGGCTCTCATTTTCTATTTCTCTTTCCCTCACATCCCAGGCTTTTAGAGTCGCCCATGCTCCCCTGACACCTCTCCTCTCCACCTCTATTGGTCTCGCCGGTTTGAGTGGAGCTAGATGTGGTGGTCGGACTCCTCTATACATGTTAGGCTTGGTTCTTATCGCCTTAGATGTAGGGTTATGGGTTATAGTGTTAACACCCATGGCGAATGGCGAGATAGATACCTAGACAGAGCTGAAACAACTTATATTATGAAACGGAGGGAGTACATGATTCATCAGACAATGCTATGAATCAAAGGAGGCCTAACGAGCCGACCGCCGGGGCGCTTGTTTGACATTCCATAACATGGAACCGAATATCTAGACTGAAAAACTCTGACATGACGACATGACCGCGGACCCGTACATGGGGGGAATAAAAACTTTCAACAGTACCTTCGGGGTGTACGTCTGGTTCACATTTCCAATTCTTCACTGAAATGTTTAGACAGGGCTTTGACGTTTATCAGGTTGGAAAATGGCCGACAGAGGCAAAAATTCCTGGAGAGGGCGGTTGGACTATTGCTCTCTGATTTAACTGTCGCCACACGGCTGCCGTCGAAAAACAGAACAGGTAATTTATGGTATGCGTTCATACTACAACCAAGAGCAAACAAGTGAAGATTCTACTCTGTCCGTTTCAATATAAGACTTTTTAGCAAGCTACTTTAACTTGCTAAAAAGGTTTATATTGTGAAACAGAGGTAGTAGATAGTAAACGGTTACGTTGACTCTGATAACCACTACCGTCGTTTATACAGAACTTGCATGGACACATAGTATGTTACAAATGCGATTGAAAATTTGAAATTTGAGTTTTATTAGTAGGTATACGTGCACACATGTATGACGTGATGGTGTCTGATCTTCGAATGTTTATGGATCGGCAGCTAGCAGTTGCAGACATGGAAAGTTCACTACGGCACACAGGCTCTTTGCCGTGTGGGCAAAAGACACGGCAAAGGCCTTTCGGAACACGGCAAAGGCTTTGCCGTGTGTAAAGGCCCTTTGCCGTGTGTTTTCTAAATAAGACACGGCAAAGGCTTTGCCGTGTGTCTCATGCGTAGACACGGCAAAGTAAAGTAAGATAACGGTTCCCGCGGAGATGACGGTGTCTATTCTTTGCCGTGTGTCTTCTTGAAAAGTACACGGCAAAGAAGTTGTCTTTGCCGTGTGTCTTCTTGAAAAGTACACGGCAAAGAAGCTGTCTTTGCCGTGTGTCTCGTGGAAAAAGTACACGGCAAAGAAACTGCCTTTTTAAAAAAAATAATTTTGTTTCAAACTTTTTTGAATATTATTTACTTGATAATCTCATATAGAATATTTGAACCCTTTGTATGTTAAATATTATGTCAAATTGCACTCATAATCAAACTTCCCCTGTGGTCACCCATCCTAACACTACTCTAGGCCTAGCACGCTTAACTTCTTCGTTCCTTCCGAATGAGCTACCAAGAAAGAAATCATACCTTGTTGCTAATACTTCCATATCAATGATATTAACTCTTGGACCATGATGTCACACATCTCAATTTTAGATTCCAAACAATTATTTAAGTAAACAATAATGAAAAATAATAATAATCTTGAATCCAAATAAAAAATAAAATGGTTTTATTTTATTTCCTTTTCTATTTAATATTGAATAATTCATATATTTAAATTCGTAAATCGGAATTCGACAAATAAAATGTCTAAATCAATCAGAAAAATGTGAGGAATCCAAGTATGACATCCATATAATCTTGTGAAAATGGGGTGGTATCATTTTGAATTATCCATTTGGTGGCTGCTTCATAAAACCCCCCGTTTTTTGTGCCCGGAAAATGGAAAATGGCTTTTTGGTGCGAGGAAAAGGAAAACTTCCTTGACAACATTATTCGCCATTACATAATGCACATGCATGCACGATATGGGTATATTATCACAAACTATGCCTTGATTCTAGCCATAATATTGGTCATTTGACTCGAAAGTCAGGAAACCTCGAATGAGATAGGTCATTTTGTGAAGGGTTTTTTGAGACATATTCAATATAACAAGTTTGATATTTTTACTTCCAACCATGTCACATAATATGACACCACGCGAAGGTTTTGCATTGTTTTGATCGTTTTTGAATTTTTTATGACTCTTTTAAATTATCGACAAACTTTTTCGAACGACGGGTATGAAGATTCTTAGCTCGAGTGAGCCTCTCTAAACTTTCATGGATCTTTGATAAAATAGCATATTGTGAACCTAAAAATTATTTTGTAAAAATCATGCCCATCGATCATGTACTGTAGTTCATATCGACCCACCTTCCGTTTACAGAATTTGTCTTTTTCACCTGGAGTGGACAGAAAGGTTTGAGATCCCCCCGTTGGGACATTGTCCATTTAAGGTGGTCTAGTGTTTTTGAAAAATAGGGTGGTAGCATTTTAAATTAGCCATTTGGTGGTTGCTTCATAAAATCTCTCGTTTTTTCGCTCAGAAAATAGAAAATGGCTTTTTGGTGCGACGAAAAGAAAAACTTCCTCCTGCAACATTGTTCACCATTCCATGAGGCACATGCATGCACAATATGGGCAGATTATCATAAACTATGCCTTGATTCTAGCCATAACATTGGTCATTTGACCCGAAAGCCAGGAAACCTCGAATGAGATAGGTCATTTTGAAGGTTTTTGAGACATATTCAATATAACAAGTTTCATATTTTTCCTTCCAACCATGTCACATAATATGACACCGTGAAGGTTTCGCATTGTTTCGATCGTTTTGAATTTTTATGACTCTTTAAACTATCGACAAACTTTGTCGAATGACGGGTATGAAGATTCTTAGCTCAGAGCTGAGCCTCTCTAAACTTTCACTGGATCTCCGATAAAATAGCATATTGTGAACCTAAAAATTATTTTTGTAAAAAATCATGCCCATCAGATCATGTACCTGTAGTTCATATTCGACCCACTTCCCTACCGCTTTCAGAATTTGTCTTTTCACCGGACTAGACGAAAGGTTTGAGATCCCCGTTGGGACATTGTGCATTTAAGGTGGTCTAATATTTTTGAAAAATAGGGTGGTAGCATTTTAAATTAGCCATTTGGTGGTTGCTTCATAAAATCTCGCTTTTTCGCTCAGAAAATAGAAAATGGCTTTTTGGTGCGACAAAAAGAAAAACTTCCTCCTGCAACCTTGTTCACCATTCCCTGAGGCACCTGCATGAACAGTATGGGCAGATTATGATAAACTATGCCTTGATTCTAGCCATAACATTGGTCATTTGACCCGAAAGCCAGGAAACCTCGAATGAGATAGGTCATTTTGTGAAGGTTTTTTTGAGACATATTCAATATAACAAGTTTCATATTTTTCCTTCCAACCATGTCACATAATATGACACCGCGCGAAGGTTTCGCATTGTTTCGATCGTTTTTGAATTTTTTATGACTCTTTTAAACTATCGACAAACTTTGTCGAACGACGGGTATGAAGATTCTTAGCTCGGAGCTGAGCCTCTCTAATTTTCACTGGATCTCTGATAAAATAGCATATTGTGAACCTAAAAATTATTTTTGTAAAAAATCATGCCCATCAGATCATGTACCTGTAGTTCATATCTGACCCACTTCCTGCCGTTTCGGCAGGAATTTGTCTTTTTCACCTGGACTAGACAGAAAGGTTTGAGATCCCCCCGTTGGGACATTGTCCATGTAAGGTGGTCTAATATTTTTGAAAAATAGGGTGGTAGCATTTTAAATTAGCCATTTGGTGGTTGCTTCATAAAATCTCTCATTTTTTTCGAGAAAATAGAAAATGGCTTTTGGTGTGAAAAAGAAAACTTCCTTCGTAACATTGTTCACCATTACATGAGGCACATGCATGCACAATATGGGTAGATTATCATAAACTATGCCTTGATTCTAGCCATAACATTGGTCATTTGACCAAAGCACTGAAACCTCGAATGACATAGGTTATTTTGTGAAGGTTTTTTAAACATATTCAATATAACAAGTTTGATATTTTCCTTGCAACCATGTCACATAATATGACACCACGCCAAGGTTCCGCATTGTTTCGATCGTTTTGAATTTTTATGACTCTTTAAAACTATTGACAAACTTTGTCGAACGAGCAGCGGGTATGAAGATTCTTAGCTCGAGCTGAGCCTCTCTAAACTTTCCTGGATCTCTAATGAAATAGCATATTGTGAATCTAAAATGATTTTTAAAACATCATGTCCATCCGGTCATGTAACGTAGTTCATATCTAACCACTTTGCCCGATTCGGCAGAATTTATCTTTTTCACCGAGGTGGACGGAAGGTTTGAGATCCCCTGTTGGGACATTGTACATTTAAGGTGGTCTGGTATTTTTGAAAAATGGGGTGGTAGCATTTTAAATTATCCATTTGGTGGTTGCTTCATAAAATCTCTCGTTTTTTCGTAAAAATTGAAAATGGCTTTTTGGTGCGACGAAAATAAAAACTTCCTCTTGCAACATTGTTCACCATTCCATGAGGCACATGCATGTACAATATGGGAAGATTATCACAAACTATGCCTTGATTCTAGCCATAACATTGGTCATTTGACCCGCGAGTAGAAACCTCGAATGAGATAGGTCATTTTATGAAGGTTTTTTTGAGACATATTCAATATAACAAGTTTAATATTTTTCCTTGCAACCATGTAACATAATATGACACCACGCGAAGGTTTCGCATTGTTTCGATCGTTTTTGAATTTTTTATGCATGTTTAAATCTATGGTCAAAAGCAATGAGCATGAAGATTCTTATTCAATATAAATATCTAATTTTTAGTGTACATAGATAGATCTTATTTTTCTGCAAATTTTGATATATTATTTGTATTTTTCTGAATTAGAATGATTTTTTATGATTTTCCTAAGAGTAATGTGATAAAAGGCAAAAAAAAGAAAAAAGACTTTGCAGGTGTACATGAATACACACGCAAAGGCCCTTTGCCGTGTACTACGAATACACACAAAGAAAGGGCCTTTGCCGTGTACATCGAATACACACGGCAAAGGACCGCAAGGGCACACGGTAAAGAGACCACCGTCTACGGCCGTTAGCTCCTCCCGTTAAATGGACTTGTGGGGTCACGGGTCCCACCTCGTTGCCGTGATAACACCTATGCCGTGTGCCGTTGTCAACTTTGCCGAATGTATTTTCTTTGCCGTGTTCCTTTATGGGTCTTTGCCGTGTATATTTCTTTGCCGTGTTCTTTTTCAGAAATTTGCCGTGTTCACGTACTTTGCCGTGTATTTTCTGAGTTACACACGGCAAAGACTGTCTTTGCCGTGTTCCGGTGCGTTTGACACACGGCAAAGACGTGTCTACACGGCAGCAACATTTTTTCCCGTAGTGGTTTCGTCTACGTGTGATATAATGCGGCGCCGTAGGTGCTTTGGAGTCTATACGGGAAGAAGGAGAAGTAGACGAAGCTTTGGGATCTTTACCAGAAAAGCAGAAGCTTTGGAGTTCGGAAGTATGCGAATGTGGGATGCCGTCCGGCAGGGCACCACGACCGTGGCACGCTATAGTGCCTTTTTTAGGGCTTTTGGGGCTGCTTTTTTCCATTCGATTCGGCAGCTATAGGATAAAGTCTCACGAGTTGGTAGGATTGGGAATTCTCATCCGACACACTACCAGCACGTGCGTGCGTGCACCTAATTAATCGAAAAGTTTGGGCACGCTGCAATTAGTACGATGTCACTATACGAAGAGGTGTGCTTCGGTTTCTCCCTTCAAACTTAAGTTTATATAGGTAGTTTTTTTATCTGTTAAAACCTATAGCCAGTCTATATATATCTTCGTATAGGTGTACTTGGTCGAACTGATTATACTTCACGTTCGCACTTGCTGAGCACATCTTCCGTTATCGTGATCTACGTCTTTGCATGTCATATTTTGAAATTTTATTATTGCTGCTACGTACCTTCCGATTTCCGCCTCCCACAGGCACGTGAGTATACGTGTATGGTGAGTATAAGTCTAAAAGGACCATACGGGCTCCAGGTGGGTTCATA
Organism: Avena longiglumis; assembly: GCA_030063025.1. Taxonomy (NCBI): domain Eukaryota; kingdom Viridiplantae; phylum Streptophyta; class Magnoliopsida; order Poales; family Poaceae; genus Avena; species Avena longiglumis. The sequence goes on from CP125979.1 coordinate 11,994,650, forward strand.
CGATCTTCGAAACAATTCAGTATCGAGTTTTTGTTGTCAACGTTGAACCGGGGAGGAGGGGAGAGGGGGGGGGGGACACTGAAGCAAAAGTGCTATATGAAATCAATCAAAATAACAAATACAATATAAAAAGTACTTCCTCCATCTAGAAAATGATGTTACATAATTGTTCAGATTTATGTGTATCTATACACTAAAATATTTTATTCTATATGAATCTAGACATATTTATAACATCCTTTTTAAAACGGAGGAAGAAGATATTTTGGTGTGTTGCGTTGCGGAGCTAGAGAGAGGCATATTGTAGCACACGTTTGATTGGAGACATGGGCGGAAAGCAGCATGCATGACGGCAGAAAAGTATGAGCGGTCGCTGTCACGCTGGAATTAGCTATCTGATTACTTAAGGGTTAGCTTACTAGACTAGTCAGTTTGTTGATTTAGTTTGTACATTCTCTAAATTGCTTACGTGTACTAGTGTGAGCATGAGATGGCTCGTACGGAGTCTCAAGTCACGTCGACAAATATTAGATAGAAGAATTAGCAGCGCCTACGTGTGGAAATGGAAGAACACACGGCACAATTCCATGCCAGTTAAAAAGCTGGCACCGTCTTTCATCAGCACGAGGATGACTGCAAATAATACCACTACTTTTGTCAATCAAAACACCATGCATTGACTTTAATCTATACACTAGCTACTGCACGAGCATACATGCACAATTTTGCTAGCAAGACTAGTACTTCCTCTGTCCTAAAAAAGAAAGATGTCACAAGTTTGCTTAATTTTAGATATATCTAGACACTATTTACTATACAAGTATATACAAATTTATATAAATTTGTGACATCTTTTTAGGATAGAAGGAGTACACATAATCTCTCCGTCCACAAAGAAGTATAGTTCTATCTTTCTCCTAAGTTAAAAAATTTATATAAAAATGTAGCAAAATTTATCACATTAAATTAGTATCAAAGAGATCCATCTTAAAATGTTTTTCATAATACGGTAGTTTGAATCATATATGTTGCTATCCTTTCCATATAATTTGGTAACATTCTAAAAAGTTTGACTTAGAACAAATTAAGATGTAGGATAAAAAATCTCATAATTTAGAACGAAGGGAGTACATATTATTATTCAGATCGCCATGAAATTCAAACAGTCTGTACACGCATATATGTGCATGTCGACAATTTCGGCAACAATAATTCTATGGCAAAGTTTCTCACAACAAGAATATCCGCATTTTTGTCTTGAATATAATAATATGCATGCATGTAGACGCATTTTAGTATCTAGATACATGCATATCTAGATAGCATCACTTATTTTGGGACAGGAGTGGTATTTGATTAGCTATAAACATATAGGTAGCAAGGATCGGAGTGAAGTGTATATCCAACATAATTAACAGGAAACTAATGCTTTCAAATTAAACTTGTACTATAGTTCAATTTATATCAGACATGAACCCCGATAACCTAGTTTTAGATACTAAAAAAATGTGTAGAAAAACATGTAAGAAATACTAGGAGCTTATACATGACAACCTTTCCTATGATTTCATGAATATGGGTCCTCTTGACTTTTCTACAAAAATAAATTTCACTCTTTTGCTGCTATTTTTTGCAAGTTTTTGATAGGTACCATCCCCTGTGTTCACAACTTATCAACTTGTTTTGAAACTTTGATGATACAAAACCACCCCAATTAACTTGTTTGAGGTTAGGATGATGATTAATATTTGAATTAATATTCTCAAAATATATGGTTGTCTATTTTGTAGGTTATCATCTCATGGCATTCTGAATCCATGATTTCTTTTCTTATTTTATGAAAGGACCATAAAACAAAACTATTTCTTAAAGTAGACATTGGGTTCAATTTAACAATTTTTACGAAGTTTAGACCTCAGTTTAGACAATTCCACAGTTTAGGGTGCATGTTAGACCAAGCATAATAGCTTAGTATTCAAAAAGATTTCTCTCTATATATTCAACATGTAAAGGCTCTTTGCCTCCTCACACAAGAAGGCATAAAACAACATAAGAAAACATAGCACAAACGTATTATTACTAAATTAGGCGTTGTTATATTTGTTAACCAAGTCAATGCTACACCATTTCCATTAATTGTTTTGATAATATAATACTACAAATCGTGGTATGCCCTTTCCATTAATTGTTCAACAAAAATAATAATTTCTTGCAGTAAAACATGAGAAGGGAAACAAAGAAGCAAATTTGAACACTACGAAGAAACTTAGCAAAATCACCCCTAGCATGCTAAGTGTAGCTACCTAGGGGGGGGGATTCAGAAGGTTGCGTCCTTGTCCTTATCTATAATCTAAACTGAACCTAGAATCACCGATTGAGATATTGACAAATGTAATCTTTTCTTTTTCCTTTTTTTCCTAAGAATGTGTTCCAAAAATTGACAATTCATCTTTCGTACGCAGAGAATACTTCATTTTCTTTGATGGTGACGTCACTAGCTAGCCTGGTGCAGTAATGTTGATAGGTAATTGCAAACTGCTACCTTGACTAATTGACATCGTTTTATTTATCCAGTAAGGATCCGATGGCAGCCACATGTATATAACCTCCTTGTTGATAAATCCCATTCAAGGAGGAAAAAATGTTAGCAGCATATATATATCGATCTGATCATTGGAACTATTCGAGTGATGTAATTATGCGACTTTACCATGTCATATATATGAAACTTATATTCCTATTTAGGTTGTAAAAGTGAAAATTCTTGCTAGCTGTCTCTTTCTCCAATCAATACAAGGCAACAAATTTAGTTAGCAATTTGAACTCTCTATAGTTCTGGAAATAGAATTTTCTAAACGAATATGTCTATTTCCACATGCTTTCACACAAGCTTTTTCTCGCGCAACTAGTGTAAGATTCCAGCAACGGCCACACACATGTATTTAATTAGTCAAATAGCTATATTGAATTCCACTACGTACGTACTTATAAGGTTGCCTCCCATTTCCCCGGACACATCTGATCATGCCGGAGAGTTGAATAGACATTTATGTATATTAGCTTCATGTCTATTTCTGAATTAAGTCTACGCAGACTATATACGTATGTCTATCAGCGAGCATATGTAGTTAAGTTGATATATTATGAAACCTCCCTGCCCATAAATAAGTATAGTTAGCAAGCAAGACTAGTACGCATGATCTGTTGGAGATATGCAAAAGGCAATAATAAAGTAGGTTATTATCATATCTTCATACTTATGATAAATGTTTACATACCATGCTATAATTGTATTAATCGAAAACATTAATACTTGTGTGATTTGTAAACTAAAATAAGAGTCCCTAGTAAAGCCTCTTATTAAACTAGCTTGTTGGTTAATATATGATCATGGTTTCCTGATCATGAACATAGAGATGTTATTAACAACAGGATCATATCATTAGGAGAATGATGTGATGGACATACTCCAATAGATAAGCGTGGCATAAAGATCAAGTCATTTAAATAGTTCAATTGCTATATGCTTTCTGATACATAGTAACCTAATTCCTTCGACCATGAGATCATGCATATCACCTTTTCCGGATGGATGCTTTGATGTCATCAAACACCACACCGTAACAGGGTGGCTATAAAGGTGGCATTGAGTGTTCAGAAAGTATTGGTTGAAAAACATGGATCAAGAGTGGGATTTGTCCATCCATATGACGGATAGATATACTGGGCCCTCTCGGTGAAATGTCATCCAATTAGCTTGCAAGCATGTGACTGGCTCACAAGGGATCACATATCATGAGAACGAAAAAGAGTACTTATCGATGTGAGGTTGAACTAGGTATGCAGAGATACCGACGATCATGACCTCGGATAAGTAAACTATTGTGAGACAAAGGGAAATTGGTATCGTATAAGTGGTTCATTCGATCGCAAAGTAATCGTAGAAATATGTGGGACCATATGAATTTCCAGATTCATCTATTGGTTATTGTTCGGAGAAGTGTCTCGATCATGTCCGCATAATTCACGAACCGTAGGGAGACACACTTAAGGATTCGACGTTGTTTGAGTAGTTATGGTATTATGAGAAAGAGACCGAATGTTGTTTGGAGTCTCGGATGGGATCCGGATATCACGAGGTGATCCGGAATGGTCCGAGAATAAGATTCATATAAGGAAAGTCCCGTCAAGTTCGGAAATGATTCCGTGTTCTCATCGGGAATGTTCTAGAAGGTTCGGAATGTCCCAAGACCGGAGGGGAAGGGGTACATGAATGTGTCATTGCATATTGGAATGATTGCATCATGTACTAAGTGTTCTCGCTGTTTCAAATAAAGGATTAAATTGAATCCTAAACTGAAAAGTCAAATAGCAAGTTTGAAAAGTCAAACGGCTAAAACAGGAAAGAGAGGGAAAGAGGAAAGAGGGGGCAAACCGAGTTGGGGAGGGAATCCCTCCTCCAACCGGCGGCGCCTCCACCAAGACGAGTTGGGAGGACTCCTCCTCACCCTTGGCCGTCCCTCCACCTATAAAAGGAGGGTGGCTCCTCCTCTAGACACACAGTTCCTATCCTCTAAATCTAAACCCTAGCCACAGCCCGGTTTAGAGCCGCTTTGGTTTAGAGCTTCTAATTGCCCTAGCCCTCGGTTTAGAGCCTTCTAATTGGTGTGTCTAATCCTAGACCACTAAAGCCTCTCATACTCCACCATACTAGCTCCCGGCTTAAGGCCTGCGGGATCTCCCTCTACTTCGGTACCACGTTGTGCTCTGGAATCGCGAGGAGAGTGCTACAACCTCCGCTGCCTGCTGGAACAAGGAGAGGAAGGTCTTCGTCGAACCGAACGTGTGACCGATCATGGAGCTGCTAGGAACGTGGCCGGAAGGATCGTCTACGCGATCTTGAGATCGGAAAGAGTACGACTACATCATCCACGAGAATCTCCTCTCGTTAACCGCTTTGGAATCTTCGAGGGTAAGTTATTCCATCGACTTGTTGCTACAATCTAGTAGATAGATCTTGGCTTGTTTGTTTGTATGCGATAGAAAATTTTTGTTTTCCATGCTACGAACCCCTTCATAATCTCCCTGTCCACAAATAAGTATAGTTCTATCTTTTTTTCTAAGTTAAATCTTTTAAATTTAACAAATTTTATATATAGAAAAATGTAGCAAAATTTATCAGATTAAATTAGTATCAGGAGAGATCCGTCTTAATTTTTTTCCATAATACAGTGGTTTGATTCATATATGTTGCTACTCTTTTCCATAAAATTGGTAAAATTCTAAAAAGTTTGACTTAGAACAAATTAAGCTATAAGATAAAACTTCTCATAATTTAGAATGAAGGGAGTATATATTATCATTCAGATCTCTTGCTGTGTACGTGCGCTGCATGCGTCATGAAATTCAAACAGTCGATTATAGGGTGACATATGTACATGTATATATGTGCATGTCGACCATTTTGGCAACAATAATGTAATGGCAAAGTTTCTCATGACAAGAATATCCTCATTTTTGTCTTGAATATAATACTCCTTCCGTCTCAAAATAAGTGATATAACTTTATCAAAATAGCATGCATGTAATGCATTTTTTGTCTAGATACATGTGTATCTAGACAAAACTGCATCTCTTATTTTGGGACAGAAGAAGTAGTATTTGATTAGCTATAAATAGATAGGCATCAAAGATCGGAGTCAAGTGTATATCCAACATAATTAACATGAAACTACTGCTTTCAAATTAAACTTGTACTATAGTTCAATTTAAGTCAGACACGAACCCCGATAATCCAGTTTTAGATACTGAAAAAATGTGTAGAAAACATGTAGAAATATTGGGAGTTTACACATGACAACCTTTCATAGGATTTCATGAATATGAGTCCTCTAGACATTTCTACAAAAATAAATTTTCACTCTTTTGCTACTATTTTTTTTTGCAGGTTTTTGATATGTACAATCCCCTGCGTTCACAACTCATTCAACTTGTTCTGAAACTTTGATGATACAAAACCACCCCAATTACTTGTTTGAGGTTAGGATGATGGTCGATATTTGAATTAATATTCTCAAAAATATATGGTTGTATATTTTGCAGGTTATCATCTCATAGCATTCTGAATCCATGATTTTTTTTCTTATTTTCTGAAAGGACCATGAAACAAAACTATTTCTTAAACTAGACATTGGGTTTACTTTAACAGTTTTAGGAAGTTTAGACCTCAATTTAGACAATTCCATGGTTTAGATTTCATGTTGGACCAAGCATAATAGCTCATAGTATTCAAAAAGATTTCTCTCTATATATTCAACATGAAAAGATGTTTTCCCTCCTCACACAAGAGGGCATAAAACAACATAAGAATAAGTAGCACACAAGCGTATTATTACTAAATCAGGGGTTCTTATATTTGTTAACCAAGTTCATGATATACCCTTTCCATTAATTGTTCTGAGAATAATATTACAAATCATGATATACCTTTCCATTAATTGTTCAATAAAAATAACAATTTCTTGCAGTAAAACATGAAAAGGGAAACAAAGAAGCAAATTTGAACTCTACGAAGAAACCTAGAAAAATCACCCCTAGCATGCTAAATCTAGGTACCTAGGGAAAAAAATCAAAAGGCCGGCTCCTTGTCCTTATCTATAATCTAAACTGAATCGGGAATCACCGATTGAGATATTGACATATATATGTAATCTTTCTTTCTCCTGTTTTCCCTAAGAATGTGGTCCGAAAGTTGACAAATCATCTTCCATATGTAGAGAATGCTTCATTTTCTTTGATGGTGACGTCACTAGCTAGCTTGGTGCAGTAATAATGACAGGTAATCGCAAACTGCTACCTTGACTAATTGACGTCGTTTTATTTATCCTGTAAGGATCCAATGGCAGCCAGATGTATATAACCTCCTCGTGATAAATCCCACGCAAGGAGGAAAAATGTTAGCAGCACATATATATCGATCTGATCACTGGAACTATTCGAGTGATGTAATTATGCGACTTTACCATGTCATATATATGAAACTTATATTCCTATTTAGGTCGGAAAAGTGAACATTCTTGCTAGCCATCTCTTTCTCCAATCAATACAAGGCAACACATTGAGTTAGCAATTTGAACTCTTTGTCGTTCTGGAAATAGAATTTTCTAAATGAATATGTCCATTTCCACATGCTTTCACACAAGCTTTTCTCTCGCGCAAGTAGTGTAAGATTCCAGCAACGGCCACACACATGTATTTAATTAGTCAAATAGCTAGAATTCCACTACGTACGTACTTATAAGGTTGCTTCCCATTTCCCCGGACACATCTGATCATGCCGGAGAGTTGAATTGACTTTTACGTATATTAGCTTCATGTCTATGTATTTCTGAATTAAGTCTATGCAGACTTTATACGTATGTCTATCAACGAGCATATGTAATTAAGTTGATATACATACTACTCCAGTTTCCTTGAATAGAATTGTCAAACCTAGCGACACAGACAGTGACACACAATGAATGCTGCGAGGTTGAACAAGTTAAATTCACACAAGAAACGGACCATGTTTTGGTTTTTGTCAAACGGGTGAACTGTTCATATATATACATATATAGCTATCACGATGAGGCTGGAAGACCTAGACAAATCCAGCCATTAATAGTGTGAGAGCTTGATGGATAATATAATTTTTTTATGTGTGAAGGAATGAGTGAATTATTGTGCTGTATCAACTTGGTTGTCTCATGAACATGGACAGGCCAACTTTTTCTCGAATTTGGGCTAGCTTTCTGAGAGCAAGTTTGACTGGACTAGGTCAGAGAAGTCACCCAATCTCTCTCTCTCTCTCTCTCTCTCTCTCTCTCTCTCTCTCTCTCTCTCTCTTCACACACACATTCTATCGGGCATATATAGTCCGTTTGTGAACGGTAGGCAACAAACAAGTACTTAAAAATAGCTAGGAGTTCATCATTGTTTGGGCAAACCAAAGTCTCTCTTTCTACCTATATAAGTACTTGATTGTGGATCAGCAGCATCAGGAGCTGTGTGTACCAGAAGCTTTGGGGTCAGATCGAATTGAAGTGCTAGCTATCTGCATCGCAAGAAGAAATATGAGAGGGTTCGAGAGAAGAGGCGTCCGACAGTATAACCGGTCCGACGAGCCGCGGATGCGTTGGACGGAGGAGCTGCACCGGCAGTTCATCGAGGCAGTCGACTGCCTCGGCGGCCCGGACGGTAAGTTCTTGCTTCTCTCTCCCATGGACTCCCTGTCTCTCATGGAAATTTTCTCTCTGCACATGCATCACATGCATGCCGGCCGAGCAATTGAACATCTGAATGGATGTTATGAAACCTGATTTCATCAGATTCCACTGCCGGCCAGGCGATCAGTTAAAAATGTTATGAAACATCGACTAAAGGCAGTCCCTTTACCCAATTTGGTATTGCTTTAGTTGTGTGGTAGCCTGGTAGGTTAGGCTGGAGTTCTTTCAACTTCAAGTTCATGGAAGAAAGGAAAGCAAGAAAACCCCACGTGATATGCATGCATGATGAAGAACATATTCTAGATATTAACGCGCTCTGCGCCGATTTTCTGCACTTAACCTAACCGCTAGCATGATGACCATCATGGGATTTTTTTCTTTCCTTCTTCTATTGTCCTAATAAATTATTTTCAAGGACGTCTCACTATAATCAATGGTGCAAACGATGTTTAACACCTCTGCCGGGGACAATGTCTGTTAAATGGGGTTAGCCAGTAAGTTCAGTCAGCAGTTGTTGTCACCCTGCTGTATCTCCTTTGCCAAACTAAATTTATTATTTTCCATCACCAAAAAATAAATATTACCTACAAGATAGAGATTTACAAGGTGGAAACGAGAGTTATAACCCTTCTAAATGTTACAATGCAAAAGCGGGCTAAACAAAGTATATATCAAACAAAAATACATATGAAACTCTCTAATCCTTCCCGTTTCTTATTGTCCCTTTGTGTATGCTTCTTAGAAGTATAACTTGTGTTCTTATCGACGTCGTAGTCTCAACAATGTTTCTTTTGTAATAATGGCACCCAGCCCGTTGTTTTGCCAGAAAAAGTATCATTCATCTTGATTTTGGATAATATTTTTACTATGCATAACCATACTAATATGTACTTGCATCTTGATCCTTCATTTTTATTTATTTTTGAAAAGGGGCGTACCCGGTGCATCAATCCATACATACAGCCTTTTATTGCTTTATTGAGCATGTTTACACATTATTACAAATCACGGGTCACAGAGGGTCGATCCTTCATATGGCATTCGTCAAGCTCTCTCTTCAGAATTTAATCTAGTGTTGACACATATATTCTCTTCATAAATCTTGTTTGCAGAGGCAACACCAAAGCGGATTCTTCAGCTGATGGGCGTGAAAGGAGTCAGCATATCCCACATCAAGAGCCATCTTCAGGTACGTACAATCCACAGCATGATGTTCAGCTGCATAAACATTCATGTTTGTGTATCAAAAGCATATATGTCTTGCATATACCATAATCGTAGCTATATATATCCAAGAGGCCATGCATGACGCCTTCTTTCTCTTTCAAAAATTGATGATCCCAAAGATGTACCGATCAAGCTCAAGCAACAACATTGACACCCCAGCCAACGCGTTTCTGAATCGTCATGAAGATCACTGCGTTGATGATGCGTCAAGAGATAGGAACAACACGGCAGCTGCATCGGACATGATCAACCCTTCTTATTCTTCGTATGCCGTGCCTCGCCATGGCGCCCACCACCTGTCGCCGTCGTACCAAATGTGAGTACCAAGATTTGTTGAATTCAGTACTGCTTAGTTGGTTAATGTTCACAGTGTAAGCGAGTGCTTACCTGAACATGCTTATTGCGCAGACCGTCGATCGAAGAGGTTTTCAGGAGTTGGGAGCGGAGTAGAGGGCGTCTACCATGGAACTCCAGCATGTTAATCACTGCAGAGAAGGTAATGCTAGCATTTTTACCAATTCGGCTATACTGATATGAAGAAATCTAGAGGAAGCGAAAACTTGCCATTATTCATACACGCATGCGGATCAGCATGCTTGTAGTTCTATGTGCTATGTATTTTTGTTGATTATCTTAGTTCGTTAGGTGGCAGCTGCTAGACTGTGCCAAACTAGTAGCACCATACATACATATACTCACTGCCGTGTATTGACTGTCGAAGGGATGCTATTGTAAATTACTTGGCTAACTATGCACGTATTTCATTCCAGGCGACCGGCTGGCCATGTCACGATGATGGCAAAACACGTCAGGGGGCGGCGGGGTGTGACCTGACGCTGTCGATTGGTGGCCGGCAGGAGGATGAGTCGGAGGCGAGCAGCGACATCGATGGCTCGAGCACGACCACTGAGGAGGCCGCAGCCCCAGTGAGGGATCGAGGAGCTGGTGATCACCGCCAATCCGCTCTGAATCTTGATCTGAACCTCGACCTCGCCCTCTCACCTGCTTGGCTCCCCTGACCTGATCAGCTGTGCTAGGGCCTGTGTAGATATGTAGAGATCTCATTGCGTATATATCGATTATGTATATACCGATGTTGTTGCTAGTACGTGCTGGTCTGTCAGATTTTTCCTAGCCGGATATATGTGAATTCCTTTGCCAGGCTTAGAGACTGCCATATCATTTTAGCGGAGTATGCAAATGCAACTATATATGCATGCATTATGTGCTTTTTTTAGGGATGCATGCATATGCATGATGTGCTTATATACGTACGTATTGCTCGTTTTTCTATTGATCTGCTTAGATTAGAGATGGACTTCAGACGTAAGCCGGTGAGACGCGAGAAACTTTGTCTCTTCTCTTGACATGTGCTGTGACACACTAACAGTAACTATCGGATAAGAAAGAGACGAGAGAAGAGAACGGGGGAGATCGAAACAAGGCAAAGGTCTTGCATGTACGACAATACAAAAGACATGGGAGAGATCGTTTATTCCAACCGGGCTTCACACCCATTTCGATTGCATTAACGGAGAAACATTCCCACTACACGAGTCAGCCCAGTAGCCTACGCCGAGGGCCACCGTCGGTGTAGCTTCCTCGGTAAAAAAATTAGATCGTTTTTTCCAACCGAGCTTCACATCCATTCCCGAGTCCCAGAAAATTAGAATAAGAAGAAACAATATTTAGAGACATGAGGAACAAAGTCATAAAAAATATAAATCTAATTTAAATATGATAGAAGGTAAATGAAAAATAAAATTGAAAGGAAAAGGCGTGAAAGAAATATGCCAAAGAAAAAACAGGAAAATGATGAAAGGGAATGAAACAGAAAGAAAATACGTAATGAAACTTATGTAAGAAAAATAAAAGAAATAAAGGAAAGAGACATATGTTGATGTGTTGAAAAGAACCCGTCTTGTATGTCTCTGATCGGTATGCCTACTCCTTTTGGAGTGGATGTGAGGATCGATAGTCTAGCAACACCCAAAGCTACATGCTCTAAACATGTTCGGCCCACTACCGATTTTTTTAGTGAAACCGTACTAGGAAATGCTCGCGGGCTAGCGAGCAGTTTCCTAGGACTCAGGAAGCGAAAGGGGCGATCGATGAATCGATCAATGTCTAGGACTGGCCACTAGGAGTCGAGCGTTGTCCACAGGCCCAATAAAAAAAATTATATGTATATTAGGCTTATAATTTTTTGGGCCCCTAATTTTTTTGGGCTCGGGGTGGCTGCCCCGCCAGTCTCCCCAAGGGTCGGCCATGCCCTCGACGCAGCCATAAAGGCCCTCGGCGTATCCAAAAGTTGTTGGCGTAGGCTACGCTGAGGGCAGCCGTCGGCGTAGCCCCCATCGGCATAGCCTAATGGCCGGTTGTAAAAATAAGTTTTTATAAAAATAAAAAAATATTTTTTCTAATTTTTTAAATCTTTTAATTATTTGACTCGTTAATCTCTCGCTTGAAATTTTTAACACTAAATTATACTTAATCATTGATTAAACTGTAGTCTTGGTCAAACTTTCCGGTCAGTCAACCATCCTCACTACTCCACCCTAGCACGCTTAACTTCTCCGTTCCTTCAGAATAAATTTCTAGAAAGCAATTTATACCTTGTTATCGATACTATGATATCAATCCTACTAACTCTTATATCATCATATCACGTGTTTTTATTTTTTGAAATTACAAAAAATTATTTAAGTAAACAACAATGAATAAGTAAAAATATTATTGAATTCAAATAAAAATATAATGATTTTATTTTTTGTATTTTTCTATTTAATATGGAATAATTAATATCTTTAAATCCGTAAATCAGAATTCGAAAAATAATATGTCTAAATTGATCATAAAAATGAGAGGAATCCAAATATGATATCCATATCAACTTACCATAAACTATGTCATGATTTTAGCCATAATTTTATTTGCTTGTTTAAAACGGCAGGCATGAAGATCCTTAACTCGGGGCTAAGCCTCGCTAAACTTGAAGTGGATCTCTAATGAAATAGCATATTTTGAATCTAAAAATATTTTTTGTAAAAAATCATGAGCATCAGATCATGTACTTGTCGTTCATATCTGACCCACTTCTTACCGATTCAGTAGGAATTTGACTTTTTCACCAGGGATGGACGGAAAGGTTTGATATCCCCTGTTAGGATATTGTCCATGTAAGGTGGTCTAATAATTTTGAAAAATGTGGTGGTAAAATTTTGAATTATCCATTTGGTGGTTGCTTCACAAAACCGCCCGCTTTTTCCACTCGGAAAATGGAAAATGGCTTTTTGGCGTAATAAAAAGGAAAACTTCCTCATACAACATTGTTTGTCATCCCATGATGCACATGTATGTATAATATGGACATATTATCACAAACTATGCCTTGATGCTAGCCATAACATTGGTTATTTGACCCGAAAGTCAGGAAACCTCGAATGAGATAGGTCATTTTGTAAAGATTTTTTTGAGACATAATCAATATACCAAGTTTGATATTTTTCTTTTTAACTATGTCACATAATATAACACCACACGAAGATTTCTCATTGTTTGGATCGTTTTTTAATTTCTTGTGCCCGTTTTAAACTATCATCAAACTTTGTCGAATGGCGGGCATGAAAATTCTTAGCTCGATGCTGAGCCTCGCTAAACTTGAAGTGAAAGGTTTAAGATCCCCCTGTTAGTACATTGTCTATGTAAGGTGGTCTAGTATTTTTAAAAAATATGGTGGTAGTATTTTGAATTAGCCATTTGGTGGTTGCTTCACAAAACCGCCTATTTTTTGCACTCAGAAAATGGAGAAATAGCTTTTTGGTGCGACGAAAAGGAAAACTTCCTCCTGCAACATTGTTTGCCATCTCATGATGCATATATATGCACAGTATGGACACATTATCACAAATTATGCCTTGATTTTAGCCATAACATGGGTCATTTGACCCGAAAGCCGGGAAACCTCGAATGAGATAGGTCATTTTGTGAAGGTTTTTTTGAGAGATAATCAATATACAAAGTTTGGAATTGTTCCTTCTAACTATGTCACATAATATGACACCACGCGTAGGTTTCGTATTGTTTGGATCATTTTTGTATTTCTTATGCCCGTTTGAAACTATATATGATGTTTTATGTTTCACTTAATTTTTATTTACAAATGTGAAATATTTGAGTGTAAATAGATAGATTTTTTGCATATTTTGATATATTATTTGTATTTTTATGAATTGGAATGATTTAATTATGATTTTTCAAAGATTAATGGGGTAAACGAAAAAATAGTTATGCGGGTTTAGGGTTTAGGTTTTAGGGTTTAGGGTTTAGGCTATCCTAAACCGACGACTACTGGGGGGGCTGTCCTGGTCGTGTTCTACGCCGACGGCCTAGACATTTGGCCGTCAGCATCTCCGTCTATTCCTATAGTGTCAGTATGCTACTACCAGCAATATTTTACGACCAGAAGAAAGCGGAAGCGCAAACAACATGGAAGAAATCATAGATAGATCTAGTGCACGACGACGAAGCAGACGCGCGATATAGGATATATGATATCATCATATGTTGTCGTGTGCTCGCTTAGCATGCTTACATATCTAGTCCATGAAACTGATCTAACTGATGGCTGAACAACATCTACTATCTTTGACACTACACGGGCATGTACCCGAGAAACCTTGGGTACATAAATATAGAAGTTATATAATGAGTAGGATACTAGTAGAAAAACCCTTATATGGAAGATATGTATCAAAAGGGTGCTCTAGAAATATTATGTCCATGTAGTAAATGCGAGAAAAATGTTATGTTTTACCCCTTTAAAGGTAGTGTGCTGGACCACTTGCTTTTAAAGCGTTTCATGACCGCTTATACTAGATTCATCACGACGAGGGTGATGTTGCTGACGGTAAAGGGGGAAACAACGACGAAGAGCTAGAAGGAGGGAACGAAGAGGCGCCTGAACATGATCAAGATGATGGACATGAAGAAGAAGTGTTGGACACATATGATGTTGGAGATATGCCCAAGAGGCAATAATAAAGTGGTTATTATCCTATATTTATGATAAATGCTTACATCCTATGTTAACAGGAAACATTAATACTTGTGTTTTGTAAACATAAAAGAGTCCCTAGTAAGCCTCTTGTTAAACTAGCTTGTTGATTAATAGATGATCATGGTTTCCTAATCATGGACATTAGATGTTATTAATAACAAGATCATATCATTAGGAGAATGATGTAATGGACATACTCCTATAGTTAGCATAGCATAAGATCAAGTCATTTAGAGTTCGTTTGCTACAAACTTTCAAATACATAGTCCTAATCCTTAGACCATGAGATCATGTTAATCATCATCACCGGATGGATGTTTTGATGACATCAAACACCACTTCGTAAGATGGTTATAAAGGTGGCATTAGGTATTCTGAAAGTATGAATTGAAGCGCATGGATCAAGAGTGACATTTGTCCATCCATATGACGAAAATATATACTCTAGACCCTCTCGGTGGAGTGTCATCCAATTCTTGCAAGCATGTGACAAGGTCATAAGGTATGTCACATCACAGTACGAGTAAATAGTACTTATCAGTAACGAGATTGAACTAGGTATAGAGATACCGACGATTGAATCTCGGATAAGTAAAGTATCGCGCGACAAATGGAATCGGTGTCATATGTAAATGGTTCGTTCGATCACAAAGTCATCGTTGAAATATGTGGGGGCATATGGATTTCTAGATCCCTCTATTTGTTATTGACTAGAGAGGTGCCTCGATCATGTCTGCATAGTTCGCGAACCATAGGAAGACACACTTAAGAAATCAATGTTGTTTAAGTAGATATAGAATATGAGTTGGAGACCGAATGTTATTCGGAGTCTCGAATTGGATCCAGGACATCAAGAGGAGATCCGAAATGGTCTGGAGAATAAGATTCATATAAGGAAAGTGGTTTTCCGAGGTTCAGAAAAGTTTTGGTGTTTTGACCGGATACTTCTAGAATGTTCTAGAGGAACCACCAATGGTTCCACCACCCCGGGAGGGGGTCACTTGGGTTGTGGCATGCCCTAGGGGCCAGCTGCACCAAGCCCTAAAGGGCCAGCTGGCTAACACTAGTAAAAGGGTCAAACCCTAGTTTGAATAGTCAAATCCTAATTTGAAAAGTCAAACTCTAGTTTTGGTAAGAGGGAATACTTGGTGGGAAAGTTCCCAACTCTTCCCTTTGATGTCCGTCCCCCCCCCCCCCACCACCACCACCTATATAAGGAGGGGTGGGGGCGCACCCCCCACACACCCCTTGTCCTTAGCGCCACCTTGCCCCTCTAAACCCTAGGCGCCTCCCTCCTCCATTACCCTGTTCCGGCTTAGGCGAAGCTCTACAGGGATTTCTCCTCCTCCTCCACCACCACACCATCGTGCTGTTGGGATTCCGAGGGGATCTACTACCTCCGCTGCCCTACTGGAATAAGGGAGAGGAAGGTCTTCATTGACTACAGTATGTGTGACTGACTGCGGAAGCGCTGCTGGAACGCGGCGCTGGAAGGATCGTCTACATGATCTTGAGATCGTCAATGATCGACTACATCAACCACGAGAATTCGATCTCATTAAACGCTTTGGATCTATGAGGGTTAGTTCTCTACTATTTCGTTGCACCGATCTCGTAGATTAGATTTTGGCTTTTACATAGATTGAATCTTGGTTTTATGCGTTCTTGCGGTAGAAATATTTTGTTTTACATGCAACGAACCCATCATATGAGTCATCGGTATTGACTTCAATGGTAGGTGACCGCCATTAGAAAGAGTTGCCTTAGAAGAAGACGTCTACCGGAAGGATGCATCTATAGAGATAGCAAAGTTAACGCAACTCGAGAAAGACTTAAAAACTCCATTATATGCTAGTTGCGGTCCTTTGCACACTCTTGAATCGTTATGATCAATCTTTTAGATATGATAGTAAAATTCAAATGCAACGATCATTTTTCTATGCACAATTAACTAGAGCATTTGGATATGATAGCAAAGTTCAAATGCAACGATCATTTTTTCAATGTGCAACTAGAGTATCATGAACTGCCTTCCTGAGAGAAACACGTACTGGTATTGATGAGGCTAAGATAACTATGTGCCGTCTTGATTTGCCTATCAAAAATACCATGCACGCCTCATTGATTGCATCATACATCGGAATGAGCATGCAAACTTGGAAGAGCATCCGGTGTGTGGGACAACCTGTACAAGTGTGGAAAGAAAGCTCCTTACAAGATTGTTTGTCACTTTCCGTTTTTTCATGTCTACTCCCTTCGTCCTAAAAAACCTACACACTAAAAATAGTTTAGATATATTTTCTTTACAAAGCTAAAACATCTTATATTATGAAATAGAGGGAGTACGTCAGTATTTTGCAGACCCAAAGAAAGCTGAATACATTAGCATACGTGCAAACATGCAAAGTTTTGTGCATGATATAAAGTGTCGGCATAGAAGCTTTGGATTCTATACAAAAAGAAGTGGAAGTAGTAGAAACTTTGCAGTCTTTTCAAAAAGAAGTCCAAGTAGAAACTTTGGAGTCTTCACAAAAAGTACTCCCTATGTACCGAAGTAGATGTCGTAGATTTGTTTATTTTCGCATGTATCTATATGCTAAAATATGTCTAGAAACAATTTGTGACATCTAATTCAGGACTGGCTGGACCCCTGGCTCAGGGAGCGGCCGCTGCAGGAGGTTTTTCCGTGCCTATTCGCCATCTGTTCCGACCCAGCGCTCCGTGTTTGCACCGCGGCACTAGGAGGTACATGGAACATCTCGTTCCGCCGTACCTTCGGCCCGGTGGAAACTGAAGCATGGAGGAAACTCAGGGCGGAGCTCCCGGCCTCCTTGGCCAACGAACCCGATAGTGTTCTTTGGACCCTCTCCCCGTCTGGTTCCTTCTCGGTTGGCTCGGCCTACCGGGCCCTCTTTGGCCAGGCGTCTATCCCCTGGACCAAGCACCTCTGGAAAGCTCCTCTCCCGCTGAAGACCAAAATTTTTGTGTGGCAACTTTTACGCGATAGGCTCCCGTCGGGAGTTGAGGTGGCCAAGCGACATGGGCCGGGGGATGGGTTGTGTCCACTATGTGGGGTCCCGGAAACGGGAACCCACATATTGTTCACCTGCCCCGCGGAACGGTTTCTGTGGAACTTCACCAGAGAGGCGTTGGGCCCGGACTGGCTGGCCCATGATCTCGGTGAATTCCTAGAAACCCAAGCTAACCAAGCTGGGAAGGGGCGTCGCCTCTTCTGGCTTGTGTTCGCGGCCATGTCGTGGTCTCTCTGGAATATTCGGAATAAGATGGTTATTGAGAAGATTCTTCCTCGACGTGCGTCTGACTCGGTTTTCCACTTTCTGGCTTCCCTGCAGCTTTGGTACCCGTTGTGTAGACAGCGGGACAAGATGAGGTTGGACGCGACTCTCCGCCGGCTCTTGGAGGCGGCTCAGCGGCTCCCCCATAGCTCGTCTTAGTGCTTTCAGCGTTCCCTCTCCCGGCGAGGCGTTGGTCCTCTTTTTTCGTTGGCTTCTGTCATAGTTGGGCCGTCTTGTGCTGTGGCCTCAGCATGTGTTGTGTGTGTGGACCTGTTATGTGATGTTTGTTGTGGACGGTTGCTTTCTTTATAAAGCGGGACGAAAGCTATTTCGAGGACATAGGTAGATAGTAGAAATAGAAGCTTTGGAATCTTTAAAAAAGGTGAAACTTCGGAGTTTGGAAGCATGTGATGTGCGATGCCGTCCGGCAGGGAACCACGACCTTGGCATGCAATAGTACTTTCTTAGAGGCCTTTTGGGGCAGCTTTTTCCATTTGATTCGGCAGCTATGTAGGGATAAAGTCTTACGAGTTGGTAGGATTGGGAACTTGCATCCATCACACTACCACGTGCACACGTGCATGCGTGCACCTAGTCGATCGTAAAGCTAGCTTGGGTGTATCAAATTCCACCAGGTTACGTACGTGCACGAGCAACTAGGTAACACATTTCCGGTCTCCTAATTATTAATACAGAAAATTGTTAAGAGCAAGAGTGCAACTAAATTAACATGAACTAAAAAAAGATTATATATATGTGTGTGATGTGGCTATGAAAGTGCACGGTCTTTATACGGAATCGAATGATAATGATCGACTTAAGACAAAGAAAATATAGATATATTGGGTGTGTTGTTTGCCATGTGGAATCGCCGAGCAGTAGAGAGGATTGCGTGGTACAGGTTTGATTGGAGACTTGGTGCGAAAAGTGTCATGACGGCCCAGAAGTATGAGCGGCCGCTGTCACGCTGGAGTTAGCCATATGTTTATTTATTTATTATTAAGGGTTAGCCTATTAGAGTGCAAGTTTGTTTATTAGCACGGAGTCTAGATTACTGTAGTAGCGTCAGTCGTGATTCCATATCGCCTATGTCGCTATCTGAGTTATCTGGATGATATATATCTAGACATTCTATTGTTCATATATATAGACACCAATTGGATGTATATATAGTTTGAGTTGTGTGTACTCTTCTTCGTGATACATTCTCCTAGCTAGTAGTGGTAGGGTAGAAAGACAACGGGTATCGCACATATGTGACACCCTGATGATCGGGAGGATGAGCACAAATATAGTACCCCTCCGATTCATAATAAGGGGGTACTACTTGTTTGTTATTCAAAACACCTTGCATGCATTGATTTTTTTTTCCAAAAAAAGGCATGCGTTGAATTTAATCTCCGCTCTAGGACTCTAGCAACTCCACTACTTTGATTAGTCTTACAAGCATAAGTTAGCTTTTTTTTTTTTGAGGACACAGAGAAAGGTGGCGAAAAGGAGGGGACTTTGGCGATGTTGGCGGCGATAGCTGGCTGCTAGCACGGTGGCCGCCGTTCTCCGGCTCCCCCCCCCCCCCCCTGACCCTCTCCCCGTCCGTCCGGAATGGCGCACCCGGGTCCTGCTTGTGCCTCCCCTGACTCGATTCGTGGCCGGCGTTGGGCGGACGTGGCTGACGAAGTCGACGAGGAGGAGGCCGAGCGGGAAGAAGCAGAGTTGCGGTCTTCACCGCCGCCTCTGTCGACGCTGGGGCTGTTCCTGGCTGCTGCTCGGCGGGGACGTGGGGCTAGGTCGAAGACGCTGCGGAGGGGCCCCGGGATGTCACCGACCTGCTGCTCGGCGCCGGCGAGGATGGTAGCTGGTGGCCGGGAGAGGAGCTCCGCGTTCCTGAACGCTGCAAGGGAGGCGGCGGGGGGACAGTTGGCCAAGGGGAGCTGCCCTGAGGCCTCGAATCCTCCGGCTCGCTCCCTCGCGGCCATGGATACGGTGGGGCGTCCGCCGCCGCCGCCGCTCGCGGTCGTCAGGGAAGGATGTCCCCTCCGTCGCGCACAGGCCAGTGCGAGGTAGGATGGGCCGGCCTAGGAGGGGCCCAGGTCCGGGTCTTGCGTCCTTACTGGGCCTATTCGGCGTGGCGTAGCCAGGACGTCCGCGCTGGCAGGTCTGGGCCCCAGTGGGCCGGGACGGGGCCGCGGGACCGGGATTGGCCCATGGGGGCGTGGCTCTGGATACACAAAGGGTCAACCAATCTTGACCGAGCTACCCTAGCTTCTCCCGAGCAGGTCCGCCGCCACGCCTCTGGCGCTCGTCGTGTGCGTCTGACCCCCACCCCGCCGCCTCTCCTGCAGACCTTCGCGGAGGTCGCCATGAAGCGCCACCGGACGTCCTCCTCGCCGAGCGAATCACCTTCTCCCCAGCATCACCGACGCACCCGCCAGCCGTCCCCGCCTCTCCGCCCGCCCCCTGCGGCCCCCTACCGGCCTCCGGCCAGGCGTTCCCCGACCAGACGCTCCCCGGCCAGGCGCTCCCCTCGCCGCGATGTGGCGGAGCCCCGTCGCGAGGTCGGAGGCGTTCCCGCCGACGCTCCCAGCCAGGCGGATTCTCAGACCGCGACAGGTCGCCGTTGCCGCCTTCACCTCGGGGCCGGTCGCCGGCGCGTGGTCGGTCCCCTCCTAGACGGGTCCCGTCTCTTGCGGCACAGCGGCACGAAATGGACCTGTGTCGCGAGCTGGAGCGGCGCGGTTCTGCTCCCTGGAGGGACGACCGCAGCCATGGGTATGGGCTGGAGGTCGCACGTCCCCAGCGTGGTCGACAATTTGTGCATGCGGCTGGTTCTGCCCCGGTAGCTCCATCTGGTCCCAAAAAGAAGAAGAACAAGAAGCGCAAGAAGTCTCAGGGGACTAGCATCGGCGTGCAGCAGGGCGGGGCAGGCACGGGAGGGGGCCAGATTGGGCACCCACCCATGCCGCATCCCCCTGGCGCGCCGCAACCGGCGGCGGGGGTCCCGGTGCACCCGAAGTCCCCCACGCGCAACCGTTGCTTCAACTGCGGGGAGGTCGGCCACTTCGCCTCGACTGCTCGTGAGCTGAGCACCTGCTTTTGTGGCGATCCGTCTCACCGGGTGCTTGACTGTACGACCCGTTCTCCGCACCGCGAGCGCAGTACCTTGGAGCTTCTTGGCCACGGGATCGACCTGGGATTCTACTACATTGACCTGGGCAAGGTGGCCCTCTCGGTTCCCCAGAACCTCGCTGAGATCCGCGTACTGCCGGACCAGGACCCTCCTCTATCGGTGGAGATTACCGAGGACATCATTCGCGCGGAGTTGAGGTCGTTTGACTCTGACTTCGTGTGGAACGTGAGGGAGACTGCCCCCATGGTGTTCTCGGTGAATTTCCCGTCCAGGGAGGCGTTGCGGGCGCTGTCTTGGGGCCAGTCGACGTTCCTTCCCATCCACAACATCAAGGTGTCGATTCGGGAATCCTGCGTGCACCCCGACACCACTGCTGCACTCTCTACCGTTTGGGTTCGCATCCACGGCATCCCTGAGGAAGCCAGGAAGGCGAAGTACATCATGCTGATCTCTCAGGCCATTGGCAAGTTCGTGAGTTGCGACTTGGACTCCCTCCGCGGTCTGGGTCCGGTGCGGGTGCAGGTCAGACACCCGGATCCGGCCAAGCTGGACTGCACCCTCCCGCCCTTCTACTTCGGCACCCCTGGCAGGACCCTTACGGTGGAGCTAGAGCGGGAGGAGGTGGGGTCTCGCTCCCCATCCCCAGACCCCTCCGTGCACCGCCGCGTGCCCGGGGATGGGGGAGATGATCGATCCAGTGAGGAGGACTCGGAGGACGACCCGGACCACTCCGCGCCGGCCCCGTCTCCCCGGGGGGGGCTCCCCCTGCCTGCGGAGGGGGGGACGGGTCCTCCTGCCGCTACTCTGTCTCTGGGGCCTGTCCTCACTCTGTCCCTCCCCCCAGTGGACGTCCCCAGGTGTCTGCGCCCAGATCCTCTGATCTCAGAGGAGTTGGACGTGGCCCCCTACGGGTCGAACATGGGTGAGGGGCTGGAGTATCTCAGCCTCTCGGGATGGGCCGCGCTACAGTCCTCCCCACCCCGCAGCCCGATGGTGCCTTGTTCCTCTCCCAGCAAGGGGATGGTGGTGGCTCCGCCGCTGTCCCCTCGTTCCCCCGGGGCGGTGTGCTACACCCTCTCCCCGGGCTCTCCCCCGCTTCACCCAGGAAGCTGTTGGCCGGGGCGCCGGCAACCCTGTCCCCCTCGGCTGGTCTGTCACTCTCGGTCTTCCCCGACACTCCCGAGGCGACGGTCAAGGCCCCCCCTCCAGGCGCACGCGTCCACCTCCCCTGCCTTCCCGTGCTAGTGCCAGGATTGCTACCGCGAGAGCCAGGACTAGCGGGGAGGGGCGGGAGCCGACCGTCCTCGAGCAGGCGGAGGCGCTGGCGGCCTCACGCAACCTTGACCCTGGTACGTCTTGTCCCCCATGCTCTCCAACTTCTATTCTCTCTCCCCCCTCCAGGTCTAGGTTCTCGGTTTTGGCAGAGGTCCCAGAGGAGCAATTATCTATTGTGGCCAGGGATAGCGGGATCGTGTTTCGTGGGGAGCGTGGCCCACGCTTGGAGCAGATTGCGGCACTAAAGGTGAAGGAGGTCTACGATGGAGTATTGGCGGCCTCTCGTGCTCAGGCGGAGCAGGAGAAGCTGGCCAGACTCCTTGCCACCTCTAGCACTGGGTTGCAGGGCCCGGTGACTAAGGGAGGCAGCCCACCTCGCCCGTTGATTGTGGAGACCTCCCTCACGACTCCCCAGGTGGGGGGGAAGAGAGGAAGGCCTCCCAAGCCAGTGTCCAGGCCCTCGACAGGAGGTAGGGCCCAATCTGTCCCCCGTAAGGGGATCCCCCTAATAGTATTCCCCAATGATTCGCCCGATCTTCCTCCTAGATTGGAACATCCGGGGATTCGGGAATGCTGGCCGTAGGCAGCAACTGCGGGACTATTTGAGACAGGAAGATGTTGACATTGTGGGCCTCCAGGAGACGATTAGACAAGACTTCTCGGTCCCTGAGTTGCAGGGATTGAGCCACCACAAGTTTGCCTGGCACTGGTTGCCAGCCAGTGGCCACTCGGGAGGTATCCTCTTAGGGGCTAAAGAGGACACCTTTGAGGTGGATGATATGGACAGTGGGGAATTCTTTGTGAGTATTGTTGGAGATATGCCCAAGAGGCAATAATAAAGTGGTTATTATCATATCTTCACACTTATGATAAATGTTTACATACCATGCTATAATTGTATTAACCGGAAACATTAATACTTGTGTGATTTGTAAACTAAAATAAGAGTCCCTAGTAAAGCCTCTTGTTAAACTAGCTTGTTGGTTAATATATGATCATGGTTTCCTGATCATGAACATAGAGATGTTATTAACAACAGGATCATATCATTAGGAGAATGATATGATGGACATACTCCTATAGATAAGCGTAGCATAAAGATCAAGTCATTTCAATAGTTCAATTGCTATATGCTTTCTGATACATAGTAACCTAATTCCTTCGACCATGAGATCATGCATATCACCTTTTCCGGATGGGTGCTTTGGTGTCATCAAACACCACACCGTAACAGGGTGGCTATAAAGGTGGCATTGAGTGTTAAGAAAGTATTGGCTGAAACACATGGATCAAGAGTGGGATTTGTCCATCCATATGACGGATAGATATACTCTGGGCCCTCTCGGTGAAATGTCATCCAATTAGCTTGCAAGCATGTGACTGGCTCACAAGGGATCACATATCACGGGAACGAGAAAAGAGTACTTATCAAGAACGAGGTTGAACTAGGTATGCGAGATACCGATCATAACCTCGGATAAGTAAACTATCGTGAGACAAAGGGAAATTGGTATCGTATGAAAGTGGTTCATTCGATCGCAAAGTAATCGTAGAAATATGTGGGAGCCATATGAATTTCCAGATTCCTCTATTGGTTATTGTTAGGGGAAGTGTCTCGATCATGTCCGCATAATTCACGAACCGTAGGGAGACACACTTAAGGATTCGACGTTGTTTGAGTAGTTATGATATTATGAGAAAGAGACCGAATGTTGTTCGAAGTCTCGGATGGGATCCGGGATATCACGAGGTGATCCGAATGGTCCGGAGAATAAGATTCATATAAGGAAAGTCCGTTTGAGTTCGGGAATGATTAGGTGTTTTCATCGGGAATGTTCTAGAAGGTTCGGAATGTCCCAAGACTCGGAGGAAGGGTACATGAATGTGTCATTGCATATTGGAATGATTGCACCATGTACTAAGTGTTCTCTTGTTCCAAATAAAGGATTAAATTGAATCCCAAACTGAAAAGTCAAGCGGCCGGTTTGAAAGTCAAACGCTAAAACAGAAAGTGAGGAAAGAGGAAGAGGAGGTTGAAACCGACTTGGGGAGGAGTCCTCCTCCAAGCAGTGCACCACCCAAGGCCGAGTTGGGGAGGACTCCTCCCTTGGCCACTCCCTCCACCTATAAAAGGAGGGCAGGCCTCCTCTAGATACACAAGTTCCTACCCTCTAAATCTAAACCCTAGCCACGACCTCCAGGTTTAGAGCCGTTTTGGTTTAGAGCTTCTAATTTCCCTAGCCTTCGGTTTAGAGCCTTCTAATTGGTGTGTCTAATCCTAGACCACTAAAGCCTCTCATACTCCACCATACTCGCTCGCTTAAGGCGAAGCCTGCGAGATCTCCCTCTACTTAGGTACGCCACAGTTGTCTTGGGAATCGCGAGGAGAGTGCTACAACCTCCGCCCGCTGGAACAAGGGAGAGGAAGGTCTTCGTCGAAAACCGAACGTGTGACCGACACGGAAGCGCTTTAACGCAGCGCCGGAAGGATCGTCACGCGATCTTGAGATCGGCAAGTGTACGACTACATCACCCACGAGAATCGCCTCGTTAACCGCTTTGGAATCTTCGAGGGTGAGTTCCTCTATCGACTCGTTGCTACAATCTAGTAGATAGATCTTGGCTTGTTTGTGTGCATGCGTAGAAAATTTTGTTTTCCATGCTACGAACCCCTGCAAAGGGTATCGAGCCGTGTCTATATGTAGATCTGTTGACGAGTAGAACACAATGGTCATTGTGGGCATTGATGCTTTATTGTCGATTGCTTCTTGTGTACTTTGCATCTTGCGGTATGTTGGGATGAAGCGGCCGGGCTAACCTTACATGACATCGTTCATGAGACTTGCTCCACGCTTGACATGCAACTTGTATTGCATAAGTGGCTTTATGGTGCTGCTTTCTCCTAGCATAGTTAAGATCCAATTTACAACGGTGATTGACAATACTAGTATCAATGTTGTGGTTCTTGTTCGTAAGTTAGAACGACACTTATTGAAAGCCCCAAACCACGTAAAACATGCAAAGAAAATTAGAAGCGTCTAACTTTGTTTTGGTGGGTGTGATGTGATATGGCCATGATTGTGATTATATATGATGTATGCAATGTTCCTTATTGTAAGTCCAACCGGCGTGGAGCCATATGGTTGTCTTTAATTTCTGTTAAGACCCGCGTGTCTATTCAAAGTAGTTGTAATAGTTGAAGCCGGTGGACGACAACCATGGAGAAGCATCATTGACCTTGATGCAATGTCGGTGATGATGGAGATCATGTTCGTGCTAGAAGATGGAGATCGAAAGCACAAAGAAGAAAGGCCATATCATATCACATGTTATGAATTGCATGTGATGTTAATCCTTTATGCATCTTGTATTGCTTAGTAGACGACGGTAGCATTATAAGATTATCCCTCATGCACATGAATTTCAAGTCATAAAGTGTTCACCCTTAGTTAGCACCGTTGCTAAAGCTTGTTGTTTCGAAGCACCACGTGATGATCGGGTGTGTTAGATTATACAAGTGTATACAACGTGAGCAATTCAGATTTGCTCATGCGGAAACTAAGGTTTGATCTTGACGAGCCTAGCATGTACAGACATGGCCTCAGGAACACGGATTACCGAAAGGTAGAGCATGAGTCATATAGTAGATATGATGAACATGTTGATTGTTCGCCATTGAAGCTATATCAACTCTCGTGATGATCGGTTTTGATGTGGTGGATTTGGTTCGTGTGATCACTAAAACAATGTGAGGAATATTGTTTTGAGTGGGAGTTCACCTAGATTAATTTAATTATTAATTAGAACTCAATTTATCATAAACTAAATCAAAGTGAATTTGCATAGTTGTTGTAGTCATTGGCATCCGTTTACCACCTTGCGCTTAGTTATAATTGAGATGATAGAACTATAGAATTCTGGTTAGTTACTTTACTTAACTGGTATCGTATTGTTTTGAAGTGTTATTCTAAAGTTTAAAATCCTATTGCAAACTTTCAAGAAGTTCGGTTACTCCATGAAGTTTAATAATTAGTATTAAATCAAGAGTACAATTCCAAGTGTTAGTATATAAGTATCATGTTTGTCTCCATGATTCTTGATATTCAAAGGATTCTCTTAATATCAAGGTTATCTAGGATCTGAAAGAGTTGTTTCAGAAACCATGATGTGTGGAAGATATTGTGATATCTGAAACGAAGTTTTGGTTACAACATGATAGAGTATAATATGGCAAAGTTCATGTTCTCATATTTTGATGAGAATTTGCAAAAGGTTGGAGACACTTGTTGTCCTAATCCACCAAAAGGTTTTGGATAGCAACATTATACTCATAATTCATCGTTATAAGCTAAAAGTAGCTTGATCATGGACGATTCCATGATAAGGGTGAATATTTGATGTAGGTAAAATGTTTACTACACCAAGAGATTACTAAAGAAAGGAATTTGAAAGAACACCAAACATTTGATGATGGTGATCTACTTCAAAGTGCAAGTCCAAAGACATTGGTATTTAACTATACACGCTTTGGACTATATGTCATATGTATGACTCTACTATTGATGTTGATAGATTCTTACAAACAGAAAAGGAAATATTGAAAGAAAATCTCATAAGTATATGGCAGAAAGGAAAAGACTAGAATTGTTCAGCTTAAGTATATAGATGATATACATGTTATGGCTATATTCTTTGCTTGTTAAACAATGTGGTTCTCAAGTATTTAATACTGAATTTGTTGGTGTGAATCGTCATACGAAACAACACAATTCATGAACTACAATGGCCTAAGTAACTAGCAAAAGAATATGTGATGATGTTTATCGAGAACAAATAAAGGGTTATTGTGTTGCTCGTTAAACATCAAAGCTTGCCTTCAAAGATTTGTTTTATCAGGTATTATGAGAACAAAAGGGTTGTTCAAATAATTGCCGTAATCCATAAAAGATGGATTCGCAAATCTCGTTGGAGATATCACATCCATAAAACTAGTGCTAAAGATGTCGAAAGACAAATTGATTGAAAGATCACTTAGGAAGTGACATCGCCGTTTAAATTATACTGGAAAGAAAACATGAAGAAACTCCATGTGGATGGAATTTTGGAGTCTTTTGATTTTTGATCAAATGACACTTGTGAAAATTTCCTAGAGATAATTGAAACTTCGTTCATAGGCCAAAAGGGAACGGAAGACTAGCTTATTGGAAATTGTACATATTGTTGTACAAAGTCCATTATGTGTAGTCAAGAGCGATGGATTTCAACTTCATATGCTTTCTCCGAAATTTTGAGTGAATATATGAATATTTACTTAATAAGGATGAAGTATGAAACATTTGAAAAGTTCAAAGACTTTCAAGATGAAGTGCAAAATCATAGTAACAAGAATACAAATAGTTTATGATAAAGATCATAAAGGAAGATATTTGAGTTACAGAGTTTAGCATAATACCTAAAGATTTAAGGAATTGTTAGTGGATTTGCATTTCGAAACACCATAAGGGTATGGAGCGTTCGAGGTATGTAATTAAACCTTGTTTGACATGGTAAGATCAAAGGTATAATTCATAAAACTGCCATTATATTTTAAAGATTAAAAGCTTTAGAGATTACCGTTTTTCCACTGAAAAGAGCTTCATCATAATCCATTGAAATGACACCATATAAGGTTATGGTTTGGGATAAAACCCAAGTAGTCCTTTCTTAAAACATTGGTATGCTATGCATAAGAAAGATGTGTGCAACCAAAGTCGGATGAACCTGTCTTTGTATAAATGTTAAGTATTCCTCCATAAAACACCGGAGACAAAAGTGTTTGTCGCTTAGAACGTCAAGTTTCTTTGGGAAGGAATTTTTCGTGAAAAGAAAAGTGGGAGGACAATAGAACTTTGATAAGGTTAAAAGAACCTTAGCTATATGTGCAAAGTTGCGCAGCGCCGAAAAGTGTTCCGGAGGTAGCAACAATGCTCATGGCTCACGTACCTCAAAGGTTGTGGTCACGGAGATCCAAGTTCCTATTGAAACAAGTAGGTCGGATGAACAATCGAATACCAAGATTTGAGAGTTAAATCATTATTTGACAATAATGATCCGACTGCATGCAAAGAAGCGATGATGAGCCCTGACTCCGTCAAATGGCTTGAAGCCATAAAATCCGTGATAGTTCCATACACGAGAAATCAAGTTTTGAACTTGAAGGACCCTCGAGAAAGGTGTAATACCTTACAGTTGTGTTTGAATCTATAAAAGAAATATACATGGATGTTGCACATCTATGAAATAGTCGACATGTTCGGAAAGAGTTCACAACAATGTTCAAAGGTTGACTATGATAAGATTTGATCTTTCATAGCGATATTTAGTCTATACGGATTAATGTAGCAACCACTACATATAATTTTGTTATATGGTAGTTGAATAAACAAAACAAGTTCTTCTAATAGAATTGTTACCTAGGACGTGTGCATGACACGGTCCATAGGGTTTTGTTAATTCAAAGGATGCTAAATGCATATGCAAACTTCAATGGTTGAAGTAAGCATCGCGGAGTTGGAATCTTCACAATGATGAAATTGTTTAAAGAGATTAAATTCATCGAGACAATGAAGATGCTTATGCGTTTGCAAGAAATTAAGTGGGAGCGCTAAGACATATTTCTAATACGTTATGTGGAAGACATATTGTTGATTGGAAATGATGTATATTTTATTAACACATATTAAGAATTTCATCTCGATGAAAGGCTTAGGCAAAACCCAAATATTTGGCATCAATAGACGCTAATATGGTTGTGCCAGAAGTACATAGACGAGATATTGAATGAGTTCAATATAGAAACTACAAGAAAGGTTCTTGTCGCACAGAAAGGATTGAATGAGTTCAATATTGATGATATATTCAAGTGTATTGACACAGGATAAGTGAAACAAAGATTCAAGTATAGATTGATACTTGATGTTTGAAATCACAAAGAATATTTATATCAATCATACTGTGATATGTACAAATCCAGATATGTCCTGTGCTATGAGCATATACCAGAATGATTCATAAGAAGATCATTGGACAATAGTAAGGATATTCTTATGATCTTTTGGAAGAACTAAGAGTATATTATTTGTAGAAGTGACAAATAGATGGTTAGTTCATTGTAAAAGTACTACATTGATACTAGTTTTGTCACAAAATACAAATTAAGTTTATCTCAATCTAAACTAAGGGTGGCACAATATAATGGAAAGTAAGTTCCATAATGGATTTGGATGAGTTCCAAAGTTAAGACATTGTGACAGATACTACAACAAAAGGCTAAGTATATGACTGCTACTATAGCAGCTAAAGAGGGCATTTGTGTCAAGTAGTTTGTTATCAAACTAGGTGTAGTTCACAACGGGATAATACTATGAAGATATATTGTGTGACAATATTATCAACATGTTTTAACCCTAAAGAACTAAAGGTCTCACCAAAGGACCAAATTTATACAAAGCCATCTCATTAGAGAATGAGTGATGCGTAGAGACGCAAAGACATGCAATTACACACGGACCTGGAAGTGTCAGATCCGGATATCAGTTGACCACTAGCAATCGTGTACATACAACACTAGAAAGCCATATGTGTTGAATACACAAAGGTTTGAAACTAGATTATTGACTCTAGTGCAAGTGGGAGACTGTTGGAGATATGCCCAAGAGGCAATAATAAAGTGGTTATTATCATATCTTCACACTTATGATAAATGTTTACATACCATGCTATAATTGTATTAACCGGAAACATTAATACTTGTGTGATTTGTAAACTAAAATAAGAGTCCCTAGTAAAGCCTCTTGTTAAACTAGCTTGTTGGTTAATATATGATCATGGTTTCCTGATCATGAACATAGAGATGTTATTAACAACAGGATCATATCATTAGGAGAATGATGTGATGGACATACTCCTATAGATAAGCGTAGCATAAAGATCAAGTCATTTCAATAGTTCAATTGCTATATGCTTTCTGATACATAGTAACCTAAATCCTTCGACCATGAGATCATGCATATCACCTTTTCCGGATGGATGCTTTGATGTCATCAAACACCACACCGTAACAGGGTGGCTATAAAGGTGGCATTGAGTGTTCAGAAAGTATTGGTTGAAACACATGGATCAATAGTGGGATTTGTCCATCCATATGACGGATAGATATACTCTGGGCCCTCTCGGTGAAATGTCATCCAATTAGCTTGCAAGCATGTGGTAGCTCACAAGGGATCACATATCACGGAACGAGAAAAGAGTACTTATCGATGCGAGGTTGAACTAGGTATGCGGAGATCGACGATCATAACCTCGGATAAGTAAACTATCGTGAGACCAAGGGAAATTGGTATCGTATGTAAGTGGTTCATTCGATCGTAAAGTAATCGTAGAAATATGTGGGAGCCATATGAATTTCAGATTCCTCTATTGGTTATTGTTTGGAGAAGTGTCTCGATCATGTCCGCATAATTCACGAACCGTAGGGAGACACACTTAAGGATTCGACGTTGTTTGAGTAGTTATGGTATTATGAGAAAGAGACCGAATGTTGTTGAGTCTCGGATGGGATCCGGGATATCACGGTGATCGAAATGGTCCGGAGAATAATATTCATATAAGGAAAGTCCGTTTGAGTTCGGGAATGATTCCGTGTTTTCATCGGGAATGTTCTAGAAGGTTCGGAATGTCCGGCACTCGGAGGAAGGGTACATGAATGTGTCATTGCATATTGGAATGATTGCATCATGTACTAAGTGTTATCGTTGTTCCAAATAAAGGATTAAATTGAATCCCAAACTGAAAAGTCAAGCGGCCAGTTTGAAAGTCAAGCAGCTAAAGCAGAAAGTGAGGAAAGAGGAAAGAGGAGGTTGAAACCAACTTGGGGAGGAGTCCCTCCTCTCCAAGCAGCGCACCACCAAGGCCGAGTTGGGAGGACTCCCTCCCTTGGCCACCTCCCACCTATAAAAGGAGGCGGGGCCCCCTCCTCTAGATACAAGTTCCTATCCTCTAAATCTAAACCCTAGCCACGACCTCCGGTTTAGAACCGTTTTGGTTTAGAGCTTCTAATTGCCCTAGCCTTCGGTTTAGAGCCTTCCAATTGGTGTGTCTAATCCCTAGACCACTACAGCCTCTCTCATACTCCACCATACTCGCTCGGCTTACGAAGCCTGCGAGATCTCCCTCTACTTTCGGTACCACGCCGTTGTCTGCGGAATCGCGAGAGAGTGCTACAACCTCCATTTTCTTTGGAACAAGGAGAGGAAGGTCTTAAATCAGTACGAGCGATGTGACCGACTCTGAGCGCTGAACGCAGCCTTGAGAAGGATCGTCTACGCGATCTTGAGATCGGCAAGTGTACGACTACATCACCCACGAGAATCTGCTCTCGTTAACCGCTTTGGAATCTTCGAGGGTGAGTTCCTCTATCGACTCGTTGCTACAATCTAGTAGATAGATCTTGGCTTGTTTGTGTGCATGCGGTAGAAATTTTTTGTTTTCCATGCTACGAACCCCTACAAGTATGCTACTCACCCATAGACGATCTCACCTTAGTTGGGAGGTGATCATTGTCTATGGCCCTGCGGATCATCGCCGTTCCCTTGCTTTCCTGGCTGAACTCTCAACTAAGGTGGGGAGTTGCTCCAGTCCAGTGGTGGTGGCTAGGGACTTTAATCTTATTCGGTCCCTAGAAGAGAAGAGCTCGGATAATGTGGATCTTTCCAGGATGCGTATGTTCAATGAATGCATTGCTGACCTCGCCCTGCGGGAGATCACCCATGTGGGGGGCCGTTTTACAGTCTAACTGGGTAGACCGATCAGGAGTGTGCTTGATCGGGTCTTAGTTTCGGTAGAATGGGAAATGGCCTATCCCTTGTGTTCGCTTCGGACGGTCACGAGGGTTGGTTCGGACCATTGCCCACTCCTACTCTCGACGGGTGAGGGCTCCCAAAACCGGGTTCCACTTGAGAACTTCCGGCTTAGGGGTTTGTGGAGATGGTTCAGGCCAAGTGGAGTGCAGCGATAGGGACGGTTCAGAGGGCGCGCACGGCGGTGGACGTTTGGCACCTCTGCGC
This sequence comes from Avena longiglumis, assembly GCA_030063025.1. Taxonomy (NCBI): domain Eukaryota; kingdom Viridiplantae; phylum Streptophyta; class Magnoliopsida; order Poales; family Poaceae; genus Avena; species Avena longiglumis. Next base: position 12,027,001 of record CP125979.1, read on the forward strand.
TCTGATGGCCCGTCAGTTCATGCGTGGGTGGGGGGCTAACCTTGGCGCTGAGCTGCGGCGCAGAAAAGGGGACCTCCTCACGTCCATCCAGGACCTAGCTAGGGCTGCAGATACGGTAGGCCTCTCTATGGAGGAATGGCTCCAACGTTATGCATTGGAGGATTCCCTCATGGAGATTTTTCGGGGCGAGGAGGCGTTACGGCGGCAAGGAGCCGCCAAAACTGCTCCTCAAAGGGATGCGAACACGGCCTACTTCCATGCCATTGCTAATGGCGGCGTGAAATGTTCCATCCCACACTGGGATGGTGGACGTCTCCTGGAGGAGGCCAGAGACATCACCTCCCATATTTACTCCTTCTATAAGGAGCTATTCTCGGCTGGCCTGGTGGTCGCGTGTGATAACCACGGTCTATGAGGGCGAGTTTCCGATCAGAACGTTGAGCTCACACTCCCGTTCCTGCCAGCGGAGGTGGAACTGGCCATTATGGAAATGAAGGCTAACTCGGCCCCGGGCGATGGCCTTCTGTCGTGTTCTTCGAATGCAGGAACGCATACAAGGGGCTTATGCCTATGTTTGAGAGCTATATGTCGGGACCCTCGTGATGTCGCGGTTAAACTTTGGCGTGATCACCTTGATCCCCAAGGTGGTGGGGGCCACGGATATTCGGCAGTTTAGGCCGATCACGGTAATCAATGTAATCCAAAGGATTATGTCCAAGGTATGTGCGTGTAGGTTGGCGCCTCTAATGGAACGCTTTGGCCTTCCCGTACCGATTCGCCTTTCTTAAGGCGATTCATCCATGATGGGATCCCGGCACTCCATGATATTATTCACGAGGTAAAGGTGGGACGCCGGTATGGCGTCTTCTGAGCTTGACTTCGAGCGTATGATAGGCTATATTGGGCCTTTCTTGCCAAGTCCTCCAACGCAGGGGCCTCGATGATCGCATGATAGGGTGGATCATGCGGATCGTCATAATGAGGAACACGGCAATTAACATAAATGGGGAGGTAGGCCCCTATTTCAAACCCACGTGTGGGGTTAGAAAAGGGGACCCGATCTCCCCAATCCTGTTCAATGCCGCGGTGGATGCCCTGGCGAAAATCATGGAGAAAGCCAAGATTTGCCACATCTCGGTGTGGTGGGGCATCGATCTGGGAGGGTCACTCACCTCCAATATGCCGATGATACCATGCTTATGGTAGAAGGGTGGGCGGATATCGAAACCTGAAATTCTTGCTTCTTTGTTTTGAGGCCATGTCGGCCTCAAAATCAATTCGACAAGAGTGAGGTGATGGTGTTGGGGTATCCGTGGAAGCTCAAAGTCGGATTCTCTTGATAGCAGGCTGTCGTGGCATCGTTCCCCATGAACTACAGGGATGCGATCGAGGACACCAGGCTTCTGTCTAGGGACCTGGAGCCCCTTATGGGTCGGGTTAAGGCGAGATCCGAACCATGGCAAGGCAGGTTTACCTCCAAAGGGAGCAAGACCATCCTTATTGACGCATGCTTATCCAGCCTCCCCATGTACATCATGGGGTTGTATATCCTGCAGGAAAGTGTGCACGCCAACTTTGACAAGGAGCTTTCTAGGTTCTTTTGGATGGCAAATTATGGTCACCAAAAGTACCACATGGTTAAGTGGGCGGACATTTGCGCCCCCAAGGATATGGGGGCATAGGGATCATTTCCTCTCGTCACATGAATGTGGCCCTCATGCTTCGTTGGGTTTGGCGGATCCTGACGGACGACGGGGGCCTGTGGCTAAAGTTGATCAAAGCTAAGTATCTGTGCGGGTGCCCACTCCTAGCCTATGATCGTCGGGAGGGCTCTCAGTTTTGGAGAGCCATCCAGGACATCAAGCCAGCGATCCGGAAGGGGCTTGTTATTTCCACTGGGAATGGGAGAAACACCATCTTCTGGCTCGACCCTTGGGTGGGTGGGCACCCCTGCGTCTTCTGACGCCCGAGCTGTTCGCAATATGCACAGATCCCTTGCTCTTGGTGGATGATGCCTTCTAGGACGGAGTCTGGCATGTTGCTTTCCGCCGGAACCTTGGGGGCGCTGAGCGAGCGACCTGGGAGGAACTTCGGGACAGTCTTCCATTGCCTCACTCCCAATCCCCAGATAGTATGTCCTGGCACCTTTCGCCCTCGGGCGTGTTTTCTGTGGGGTCCATGTACCGGGCCCTCTTCGGTGGGCCCTCCACTTCCTGGACGTCCCCTCTGTGGAAGGCCCCCCTCCCTTTGAAGATTAAGATCTTCCTTGGCAGTTGTTACGTGATCGGCTTCCTTCAGGGGTGGAGGTGGCCAAGCGGCAGGGCCCGGGGAATGGCCTTTGTCCGCTTTGTGCGATCCCGGAAACGAGGCATCACATTTTCTTTTCCTGTCCCGCAGCTCGCTTCCTTTGGAACTTTACCCATGAGACCCTGGGGCCGTCGTGGCAGGCCGCGGACCTGGGGGAATTCCTGGATGCCAATGCGAACCAGACCGGTAGGAGGAGGCGCCTCTTCTGGTTCCTGTTCGCAGGGATGACCTGGACATTATGGAACATTCGTAACAAGATGGTCATCGAGCGTGTCTTTCTTCGCAGTGCCTCTGACTCGATCTTCAAATTTCTCGCTTTTTTGCAGCAGTGGTACCCGTTGAGTAGGCAGCGGGACAGGGCGCGGCTGGACGGGATGATTAAGCACCTCATCGTGGCGGCACGCCAACTTGCTTCTCCCTCCGGATCCTGAGCGCGCCCTTGGGACGTGTTTGTATCCGTGTGTGCTAGACTGTGTGGGTGTTGAGTGTGTTGCGTGGTCTCTGTGTTTGGTGTTGAACTTAGTCGCGTTGTCTGGATATTGTATGGTTGTTGCTTTATTTATAAAGCTGGGCGTATGCCTGTTTCGAGAGAGAGAGAAGTTAGCTTTTTTTAGAAAAAAACATGCACAAGTTAAATAGCAGAACTAGTATGCAAATGTTTCTTGCTCAACTAGCATAGCTAATCGATCGAGTTAGCTAGTCTCTCATCGTGATGGTCATGAACAGTACACTAGTAGAAAAAGGGGTTTCGGTTCAATCTATAGTCTGACATTAATCCCGATTTATTATAGACCGGGACTAGTATTAGCACTAGTCCCGGTTCATACCGTTTTCAGTGGCCAGGAGCCCGAGAAAACTTTAGTCCCGGGTCTTGATACGGCCCGGGACTAAAGCTGTGCAGGCGCGGGCAACACCCTTCACGGCCCGGAACTAAAGGGGTGCGAACGCGGGCAACTTAAAATTGCTATAATTTTTGCGTACGATGTAAAAAAAAATTGTACAATCTATCAAAATGTATGAAAGAAAATTGAGTTTGATTTCAACAGCCTTATTTGGATTCCTCACATTTTTAGATTTTTAAAATTATAAATAATGGATTCCTCACATTTTTCTGATTCTTTTACATTTTTAAAATTTGAAAAGGGAAAAAAGTTATTTAAATTTTTTAATTATTTAGCAATTGTTTATTCCATATTTTGATTCCTCGCATTTTCTGATAATAATGAATATATTATTTGTCGAATTTCGATTTATAGATTTAAAGATATTATTTATGCCATATAAAATGAAAAAATGAATAAAATATTATTTTATTTAGTTTTTACTTTCATTATATTAAAATATTATTATTACTTATTTATTGTTGTTTACTAAAATATTTATTTGTAGTTTGAATAAATAAAGATGTATGGCATATTGATATGGGCTAATAGGATTGATATGATAGTGTTGACAACATAGTACAAATGGGTTTCGTGCAAGAACATCCAGATAGAACAGAGAAGTTAAGCGTGTTGGGGTGGAGTAGTGTTAGGATAGGTGACCGAATGGGAAGTTTGACTCCAAGTATAATTTGACCTAAGATTAAAAATGTTTCAAGTGAAAGGATTACGAGTCAAACAATTCAAAAGTTCAAGAAAAAATTCAAAAAAAAATATATATTCTTTAGTTCAGGGTCGTATTACGACCCGTGACTAAAGGTTCTTTGTTCCCCCGCTGCAAAAAAGGGCCATGCGATGGGCCTCTAGTCTCGGGTTGTAACAAACCGGGACTAAAGACAGGAGCCTCTAGTCCCGATTTCGCAGTCCCGGATACAAAATCGGGACTAAAGGCTCTTATAAACCGGGTGTATATGCCCTCTTTCCATACATCTTTTGAAAAAGAAAAAACGTACTGGTACGTACTCCCTCCGTTCCAAAATATAAGACGTTTTAGGTTTGTGAAGCAAATGTATCTACACACTAAAAGAAGTCTAGATTTATTTTTTTCATAAACCTAAAACATCTTATATTTTGAAACGGAGGGAGTAGTAGATACATCTGTATGGTAAAGATTTGTTTACGTTTGACTGGTTGTGCTTGTCTGCTTGGAACGGTCTCGAGGCTAATAAAAATATACTATTCTGGTCTTTTGCGTGCGTACGTACGTACTTGCTTGCGCCATGGAATTCAAACGGTTGTTTCCAGAGAGACAGGTGTGCATTTATATGTTCATGTCGACCATTTCAGAAACAATTATTCAATGGCAAAGTTCCTTAAGGTTCCATCGTAACTATATTAACAGCCTCTCGTTGCCATCTCGAATGGATTATTTAGTTAGCTATAAATTCGTACCTAGCAAGGTGCAAAGTCGTATAGACCAACAAATTTTACAGAAAATGACTACTTTAAAGATGAACTTAGGGCTAATTAAGTGAGACTTGATTGCCTAGTTTAGATATCGATTTTTGCATTTTCGTGTGTTCAAAATTGTGAACAAAATCATAAATGTAGGGAATGCTAGGAGTTCATCGGGTAGAGAAATTCATAAAATAAATAGGATCATCTGAGCACAAAATATATAGACATAATAATTTTTTGTTGGATTTTCCTACGGAAGATAATTTTCTGCATGTTCTCATTCTATATTTTTTGTAGTCCCGATACAAAACCATTTCTCCAAACATATCTAAGGTTCATTTGGAAGGTTTTAGGAAGTGTAGGGTTTACTTTAGGCTATTTCATAGGTTTGGGTCAGGTCATACCAAACACAATAGTTGAGAGCTCCGCTGATTCAAAGAAATTTGGTTTTTTAGGATTGTTTTTCCTGTGTTGTCTATTTGACTCACATGATTGGTATCCTTAAGGGTTCCTTTGATTCAGAGGATAGGAACGAGTATAGGAATAGGAAACTTATATTATATATAGGATTGAAATATCCTAATTATTTGAATCGTATGGGAAGATAAAATTTCTTTGATTGTAGTGAAGGAATTTTCCAAGAAGCAAGCTAGTATTATTTTTCCTTTGAAATTTACACTACATGATTCCAATGTGATATGATGTGATGAATCAAACAACTTCTGCATAATTGTATTTTATAAGATCTCAATCCTATACACAAATCATGTTAAAATCCCATGAATCAAAGGAGCCTTGAGATTTTTCTCCATGACTCACTTGCACCCTTTTTTGGAAGAATTTTTTATCCGTTCATGCTTCATGCTAGAATTCATTTGCTTCCTTTGTGGTGTCAAACACACTTTGTTATTGTAGTTTCATAATCCTATAGGATTCAAGAGGACATGTCATTTAATCCTTTTTTTTCCTATTCTTGGACTGATAATCCTACAAATTAAAACGCACCTCGAGTCTCCACAATGAACATTTAACTACTCCCTTAGTCTCCAAATATATGTTTTATATTCAATCAAGAAAACCATGATTTCTAAGTTTTACTAAGTATATATACAAAAGGTATATATTCAATCAATAGATGTACCATAAGATATATTTCACAATTTATTTTAATATTGTGTTTATTGATATCGCCTTCCATATATTTGGTCAACTTATCATCACTGACTTTTTAATGAATTTATCTGCCATGTATTTGAGGATGGAGTGTAAGAGACTCTATCCTTTCCTGGTGCAAGAGGGCATAAACATCAAAATACTGGAGGAAACTTGATTATCTACAAGTTTTAAGTTGTTATGTTGGTAAAATAATCGTTTGAAATGTATAATTCACCCCATAATTTTGCAAGCATATACATGTATATCATGACATGGAATATACATATGAGATTTTACCTAATTATTAGAAACATACGTACTGCGTATAATTCTACTCCCTCCGACCCATATTAGTTGACTTGGATTTGTTTAGATTTGGATGAATCTAGACACTATTTAGTACATAGGTTCATCTAAATTTTGAAAACTCCAAGTCAACTAATATAGGTCGGAGGGAGTATATATTTTTTATCCCAACCTAGGTGGAAAAATAAATCTTGGCGCGCATATGTCCAAGGATTAATTTCGGACCATCCCTTTCAATAATTGGTCGACGGAAATAACATTTTCTTACAGTAAAACATGAGAATGGAAAGGAAAAAAAGAAAGGTCGGACACTATACCAAGAATCCTACTATACATTTAGCAAAAGCCCGTAGTATGCAAGGTCTAGCTAGCAAGGTAAAGAATTTAAGAAAGCACGCGTCCTTGTACCTATGTATAATCTAAACTGAAGCGGGAAATGCGTCCACGAATCTAGATTTCACCCATTCACCCGAGATGTTGACATACTCCCTCTTTGCTAATATTTAGTGCAAATGAGATTTTCTAAAAGTCAAATGATGTAAAGTTTGAACAAGTATATAGAAAATATTATCAGAATACCAAATCAATACCGTTAGAATCATCATGCTATATATTTTTTTATGGTATACATTTGGTATTGTAGATATAAATAGTTAGACATAAGGGAGGATCGCAGATTAGATTCTAGGAGGATAAGTGGCTTGGCCAAAGTTCTTTACGGAAACAATATCCAGCTTTATATTCGATTGTTAGACATAAGGGAGATACTCTTTCCAATGTATTGGAATCTAACCCTCCTAATTTATCTTTCAGAAGAAGTCTCTTAGGCCCCAGACTAGTATCTTGGAACAATCTCTTATTAAGATTAGCCATGGTACAATTAAGTGAGGGTATTGATGAGTTTAAATAGAATTTGGTACAGAATAGAAAGTTTACTGTAGATTCTATGTATAGAGCTTTGATCCAACCTAATATTCCAGTTGATGATAACTGTAAAATTTGGAAGATGAAAATACCCCTTAAAACGAAGATATTCGCTTGGTATCTCCGAAAAGGGGTTATTCTTACGAAGGATAATCTTGTCAAGAGAAATTGGCATGGAAGTATTCAATGTGTGTTTTGGCACCACAATGAGACAATCAAACATTTATTCTTCCACTGTAAATTCGCTCAAGCTATATGATCAACCATCCAAGTAGCATCTAGTTTATCTCCTCCTCGTTCGGTTACCAATGTGTTTGGTAATTGGTTGCATGAGATTGAGGATAAATATGAGACTTTGTTTAGGGTGGGAGCGCTTGCCATAATTTGGTCGTTTTGGCTATGAAAAATGATAGGATTTTCAATGACATTTGTTGCTCTACTCTGCAGGTTATCTACCGCGCCACGGCTATCCTCCGGTCATGGACTACTCTTCAGTGTATGGAGTTCCGCGATTTATTTGTGGAGGGGTGTACGCGATTGGAGGACACGGCAAGAGATATTTTTTCCCAACATGGATGGCGGCGTGACTTGAGGCTAGATACACCATAGTTCGAGCAAGGATTTAGCTTTTTTACTATTATAATTTTTGTAACTTGGTTTCCTTATTGTCGTGTGGTTGATCGGCTGTGTGCATCCTAGCTATGCAGAGGCCGGGTGTAAACATTATTTTAAGTAATAAAGCGCCTATTTTCAAAAAAAAGATATAGATAGTTTCAACAAAAATTGTCAAAGTTGACAAAGATTGATTTTTAAAAAACTTATACGCACTATATTATGGTAAGGAGGTAGTATAAGACCTTTTTCATGTTATACGCTTACAATGTGATCCGAAAGTCCACAATTCAATTCCAATACGTAGAGAATGCTCCAGTTTCTTTGATGGTGACGTCACTAGGTAGCTAGGTGCAGTAATGTTGATAGGTAATCATAAACTGCTACCTTGACTAATTGATAGTGTTTTATCCTGCAAGGTTCCAATGGCAGCCACATCTATAAATTCTTCATTTCCCATGCGGAGGGGACAAATCTTAGCAGCACATATATATCGATCTGGTGCTTGGAACTATCCAAATGGCATAATTATCCGACTTTACCAAGTCATGTATATCAAGGTAGGTTCTAGTGCTTATGGATACTGACTGAGAACAAAAGTTTCCTATGGTAACTGTTCGCGCTCTAGAACGTATTGAGGCTTTGTCGAATCATGCTCCTTTACTTTTATTTTTTGGTTCACCGCCACGGAATTCTACGAATGAGTTTAAATTTGAACTCGGTTGGATGATTCGTGATGGCTTTTACGAGATGGTTAAGGATATTTGGGAAAAACCGGCCAATGGCCAAACGCCTATTCTTCGATGGAATAACAAACTGCGTTCTTTACGCAAGTTCCTTCGAGGTTAGGCCAGGCACACAGCTGGTAACCTAAAAACCGAAAAATACGCCTTACATCTATAATTGATGACTTAGAAGCTATCGCAGAAGTCAGGCCATTAACTGCACAGGAAATTGAGCTCAAAAGCCAGTCGAATGCGGAGATAGCCCGACTTCTGCGTGAGGAGGAACTCAAGTGGTACCAACGCTCTAAAGCAAAATTCATCCTGGAAGAAGATGCGAATACTAGGTACTTCCATGATGTTGCCAATGGCAAGCATAAGAAGAAACTTATTCATTCTCTGATTCAGGATGAAGGTATGATTGAGGGACAGGATCATCTGAAGTCATATATCACTACTTATTATAAATCCTTGTTTGGGGCCCCAGAGGAGAATTCTTTCTCTATGGATGAGTCCCAAACGTCAGATATCCCTCAGGTTTCTGATGAAGAAAACAGCTTTCTAACTGCCTCATATACCGAGGAAGAGGTCAAGGAAGCGGTTTTTCAAATGGAACATAACAAAGCACCAGGACCCGATGGTTTTCCAGCGGAATTTTACCAAAAATTCTGGGACGTTGTCAAAGAGGACCTGATGAATTTGTTTGGATTTTTATAAGTCGGACAATTGGATCTCTTTAGACTTAACTTTGGCAACATAATTTTACTACCTAAGGTTAACAATGCAGAACGTATACAACAGTATCGTCCAATTTGCTTGCTTAATGTTAGCTTTAAGATTTTTACGAAGGTTGCCACAATTAGACTAAACTCAGTTGCTGACAATGTTGCTAGCTCGTCTCAAATCGCGTCCATGCAAGGAAGAAATATCCTAGATGGTGTTGTAATCTTGCATGAAACAATCCATGAACTAAACTCAAAAAAATTAAATGGTTCTCTCCGGCGTCTTCTGGCGGCTGTTGCTCCGTCAGCACGTCGGACCCAATGGCAGTAGGGCTGCCGCTCCTTTGCTGCTCGGCCCGTGCGTTGTCCGCTGTGAATCGCTGGATTTGCCGGAGTTTCGCCGTCGATCTGGAGGTGGAAGAGGATGTTGGACTTGATTGCTTTTTCAAGTTTTCCTCAGGGTCCTCAGTGCTTATTTCTGGGCCTCGATGTAATTTTTATTTTTATTAGGCCTTTTTGTACTCCAGTGTATCAAAGCAGCAATATATTTCGGGTGCTCTTGCACCCGTTCCCCGTTCAAAAAAAAAAATAAATGGTGTATTGTTCAAGATTGACTTTGAGAAGGCATACGACAAAGTTAATTGGTCTTTTCTCCAGCAAACTCTCCATATGAAATGTTTTTCTGAGGAGTGGCGCTCTCTTGTTCAGTTGTTTGTGTCTGGGGGTAGTGTTGCCATTAAAGAAAATGGAGATACTGGCAAATACTTCCAAACCAAGAAAGGACTGAGACAAGGGGATCCATTATCGCCTTTACTATTTAATATAGTGGCTGATATGTTGGCTATCTTTATTGAGAGAGCAAAGGCTGATGGTCAAATTGAAGGAGTGGTTTCACATCTTATTGATGGTGGACTTTCTATTCTTCAATACGCCGATGATACAATTCTTTTTATGGAACATGATTTGGAGAAGGCTAAGAATATGAAATTGATATTATCAGCATTCGAGCAGCTATCTGGACTTAAAATAAATTTCCATAAGAGTGATTTGTATTGTTTTGGCGAGGCCCAAACCGTGGTTCACCTATATGATGAACTTTTCGGCTGTGGTCAGGGCCAGTTTCCAATCAATTATTTGGGAATACCGATTCGTTATCGGCGTCTCACAATTGCTGAATGGAAACATGTTGAGGAAAGGTTACAAAAACGTCTTAATAGTTGGAAAGATAAATTGTTATCCCTTGGTGGAAGACTAGTACTTATAAATTTAGTACTTACTAATATGGTACTGTATATGATCTCGTTCTTCCAATTACCAAAAGGGGTCTTGACCAAAGTGGATTATTTTATTTTGGCAAGGGGATAGTGAGAAAAAGAAATACCGACTGGCCAGATGGAATGTGGTTTGCCGCCCGAAGGAATTTGGTGGACTGGGCATACACGATATGCAAGTCAAAAACACCGCACTCCTGGGCAAATGCCTTTTTAAACTACTTTCAGAAGATGGTGTTTGGCAAACCATGTTATGGAGGAAATATGTGGGGTCCAAGGCTGTGTCTCAAGTGGTTTGGAAACCCGGAGATTCACATTTTTGGGCGGGTCTTATGGCCACCAAGAAGCATTTCTTTCGTTTTGGTGCTTTCGAGATTAAGGATGGATCACAGATTAGGTTTTGGGAAGATAGATGGCTTGGCCAAACTACTCTTCGCGAACAATATCCGGCTCTATATTCGATTGTTAGACATAAAAGGGATACAATTTCTACAGTGATGAAAGACTATCCTCCTAATGTGTCTTTCAGAAGAAGTCTTTTCGGTCCTAGATTGGTATCTTGGAACAATCTATTATTACGATTATCCAGAATACAATTATCGGACGGTGTTGATGTGTTCAAATGGAAATTACTGGAAAGTGGTAAATTTTCTGTTGGCTCACTATATAAAGCCTTGATACAACCTGATATTCCGGTCGATGATAATAATAAAATTTGGAAAATGAAAATACCCCTTAAGACGAAGATATTCGCTTGGTATCTACGGAAAGGGGTAATTCTAACAAAAGATAATCTTGCAAAGAGGAATTGGCATGGAAGTACACAATGTGTTTTTTATCATCAAGATGAGACAATTCGCCATTTATTCTTTCATTGTAAATTTGCTCGCTCTATATGGTCATTCATCCAAATAGCTTTTGGTATATCTCCGCCAAGTTCTGTAACCAATGTTTTTGGTAATTGGTTGCATGGAATTGGTGATAAGTACAGAACTTTGTTTAGGGTGGGAGCGCTTGCCATTATATGGTCGCTATGGCTTTGTAGAAATGACAAGATTTTTAATAACATTGTGTCTTCTCCTCTACAGATTATCTATCATGCCACGGCTATCCTCCGTTCATGGAATATTCTCCAACGTATGGAGTTCCGTGACTTATTTATGGAGGGATGTACGCGATTGGAGGACACGGCGAGGGATATTTTCTCCCGACATGGATGGCCACGTGATTTGAGGATTGATATGTCTTAGATTCTAGTCATTTATTTTGATAGTGCCTTTATGTAATGCTTGTCTACTTTTTACCTTAGCTCTGTCGTTCGTGTGGCTGTGTGCATCTTGGTTATGCAGAGGTCGGGTGTAACATTAAATTTTAATAAATGCGCCCATTTTCAAAAAAAAAAGATAGGTTCTATACATATTCTTATTTAGGTGGTGAAAGTGAAAATTCTAGCTAGGCATCACTTTCCCATTCAATACAAGGCAACAAGTTGAGTTAGCAACTTGAAGTTCCTGTAGTCCTTGAAAATTCGAATTTTCTAAACGAATATGTCCATTTCCACATGCTCTCACACATGCTTTTCCTCGTGGAAGGGTAAGATTTCAGCAACGCACATATGCAATTAGTCAAATGGCTAGAATAATTAAGCCAGGGCATAAATAAATATGTCTATGTGTCATGTGTGTGTTCGGTGTTCCCATTTTCTTGGGGAAGATCCATCATCCATGCATGCCGGAGAGTTGAATTGACTTTTACATAATTCAGCTTCATGTCTATTTCTGAACTAAGTCTACGAAGTACGTATGTACGTATTAACGTACGCAAGGAATTAAGTTGCTATATCTTCCTTGAATAGGTTTGTCAAACCTAGCGACGCGGAGGGATAGTGAGACATAATTAATGCTGCGACTTTTTTTGCGAAATTCCACCCATCCATTAATAATCATCAACAGCAGCAGCACAAAAAGTTTTAAAAGTAATAAAAATTATAAATACGTCATTGAACTATTAACGATGACTACAAAGGCACGAGCTAAAAACACGTCGCCGTCCTCGCCCCTCCGTGACCGAAGACGGACAAAGCTTGTCATAATAGAGGTTGTTGCAGTAGACGAACGAGAAGTTATCGTGATACATGCTGCGACTTTGACATGCATGATAAATTCACACACGAAATGGACAACGTTTTCTCTTTTGTCAAACAGGGGGAACTGTTCACAGACATAGCTGTCGCTGCGAGACCGGAAGACCCAGACAAATCCAACCATTAATAGTGTGAGAGCTTGATGGGTGGATCTGATAAATATATATCTTATATGTGAAGGAATGAATGAAATTATAATTAGTACTTGGCTGTCTCGTGTACATGGACAGGCGAACTTTTTCTCGAATTTGAGCCTGTGTTCGGTAGCTTAGCTATACCTTTCTGAGAGCAAGTGAGCATGTTTGACTGGACTAGGTCAGAGAAGTCAGGCATCTTATCTCTCTCTCTACACTCACATATTATCTGCCATATATATAGTACGTTTCTGCACGGTAGGCAGCAAACAAGTACTTAAAAATAGCTAGGAGTTCATCATTGTTTGGCCAAACCAAACTCTCCCTCTTGTACTTGATTCAGGAGCAGCAAGCTGTGTGTACCAGAAGCTGCGGGATCATATCTAATTGAACTGCTAGCTCTAGCTGCAGAGGGAGAGAGGAAACATGAGAGGGTTTGAGAGAAGAGGCGTCCGGCAGTACAACCGGTCCGACGAGCCGCGGATGCGATGGACCGAGGAGCTGCACCGGCAGTTCATCGAGGCAGTCGACTGCCTTGGTGGGCCGGACGGTAAGTTCTTGCTTCTTTCTATCTCTCTCTCCCGTCATCAGACTCTCTGTCTCATAGAAATTTTCTCTCTCCCCTGCATCCGGCCAACTAATTGCACATTTGAATTGATGTTAAGAAACTTGATTTCATCAAATTTCTCTGCCAGGAGATCATTCAAAAATCTTCTTTTCATGGTATGGATCGATTAAAGGCAGCCCTTTACATATTTAGTATATATGGCTTTAGTTGTGTTGTAATCTGGTAGGTTAGGCCGGCAGAATTCGTTCAAGTTCAAGTTCATGAAAGACAGGAAAGAAAGAAAACCCCACGTGATAAGCATGCATGATGAAAAACATATTTTTAGACTATTTTTAGTTGATATCAGCACCCTGACCTGCGTCGAATTTATGCACATAACCTAACCTCAAGCATGATGAACAATCATGCCATTTTTTCCCCCTCCTTCCTTTGTTGGCTGAATTATTTGTTTTTTAAGGACGTTACCACTCAGTACTTGTCACCCTGCTGCATCTCCTTTGCCAAACTCAATTTCTTATTTTCCATCAATAAAAATTTTATTACCTACACGATCGAGATTTACCAGGTGGAAACGGTAGCTATATGAGCCTTCTCAATATTGCAATGCAAATGCCGGGAAATGATGGCCTCCATTTTTCTATACAGAAAATATATAAATCAAACAAAAATACATATGAAACTGATATCCCTTCCCGATTATTTTTCCTTTTTGTATGATTCTTAGAAGTATAAAGTTGTGTTTGTCTCGCGTCATAGTCTCTACGATGTTTCTTGTGCAATAAATGGCAGCTGACCCATCGTTGTGCCAAAATAAGTATCATTCATCATGATTTTGGATAAAACTTTTATTATGCATATAGCATAGTACATGCATTTGTCATTAATATTACATTCATAAAGCTCTCTATTCATAATTTAATCGTGCGTTGAAATATATATTCTCTTCACAAATCTTGTGTGCAGAGGCAACGCCGAAGCGGATTCTTCAGCTGATGGGTGTGAAGGGAGTCAGCATATCTCACATCAAGAGCCATCTTCAGGTACATACTATCCTAGAGGTGGTGTTCACTTGCATAACCACTCAAGATTGTGTACCAAAAATCCAAAATCCCATACATATATACAAATATGTCTTGCATGTGCATTAGTCAGAACTATATCCAAGAGGTCATGCATGACACCCTTCTTTCTCTTTCAAAAATTGATGATCCCACAGATGTACCGATCAAGCTCAAGCAACAACAGTGACACCCCAGCCAACGCGTTTGTGAATCGTCGTGAAGATCACTGCGTTGATGATGCGTCAAGAGATAGGAACAACATGGCAGCTGCTTCGGACATGATCAACACTTCTTCTTCTTATACCATGCCTCGTCGTGGCGCGCACCACGTGTCGTCGCCGTACCAAATGTGAGTACCAAGATTGGTTATAAATTTAGTTCTTAGCTAAAGTTCATAGCGTAAGCGAGTGGTTCTCTGATGAACATGCTTATTGTGTAGACCGTCGATCGAAGAGATTTTCATGAGCTGGGAGCAGAGTAGAGGGCTTCTGCCATGGAGCTCCAGCATGCTAATCACCGCAGAGAAGGTAATACTAAATATTTTACCGATTCTGCTATATAAATGTATGAACAAATCCAGAGGAAGTAAAACATGCTCAAATTAATTGCCATTGTTCATACACGGATGGAGCGTGCTTGCGATGTATTTTCCTATTTTTTATACTCCCTCTGATCCATAATAAGTGTCGCTCATTTTGTACTAAGCTAGTACAAACTTTATACTAGATGAATGATATTTATTATGGATCGGAGGGGGTATTATCTTACTCCCTATGTTTTATAAAGTATAAGATTTTTTAGCAAGTTGTTTTAGTTTGCTATAAAATATATTATAAAACGAGGTAGTAGTTCATTAGGTGGCAGGCGCCAGACTCTGCCTAACTGACTGCATGCCGTGTATTGACTGTCCAGCGGATATATTGCATTGCAGGCGATCGGCTGGCCATGTCATGCTGATGGCAGGACGCGTCAGACGGCGGCGGGGTGTGACCTGACGCTGTCGATCGGCGGCCAGAGAGAGGAGGAAGAGGCGGTGAGCAGCGACGCCGACGGCTCGAGCACGACCACTGAGGAGGCTGTCGCGCCGGCCAACGACCGAGGAGCCTGTGGCCACCGTCGCTCCGCAGCCACCGCCCGTCTGAACCTAGACCTGAACATCGACCTGGCCGTCTCGCCTTCCTGGCTCACCTGACCTGATCGATCTCGCTTGGTCAGCTAGCTGCGTGCGTGGTGTATACGCCGTGTGTAAATAGGTAGAGCTGATCTTCCGTATGTCGTAATGTATATATCGATGTATCGTACGTCTATATCGTACTAGGAGAAATTTATGAGATTTTTGCCAAGTACCATTTTAGTCTTTTACCATCTTGGTGGTGTATATGCATGCATGCATGCATGATTTGAGCCGTTGCGTATATGCATGGCTTTTTTTTTTCTCGTGCCCTATCAACCGGACTCATAGCTCCTATGCGACGTCTTTACATGGAATTGGAAGGAACACGATATCGTTGAAAAGAATAGCTCGCACGCGACACTTCTGAAGCGGCAAATAGCTCCCGTGCGACACTTCCACTTAACCCCACGAGACCGTCAACGAATTCGAATCAGCTGAGCACAGTAGGACCCACAGCCTCTCCACGTCACGGCGGAACTCACCTGATGTCCACCTCATATCGTGGGACCCACCCTGTGGTTGAAGAGAGCCGTTGGCCCCGATCCGTCCCCGCACCCGAGCACTCCCGCCACCGTTCCAGCATCTCATCCCCTTCTGTTTTCTTCTCCGGCGAGCAAGTGCGGCAACGCCGGCGAGGGATGTCGAGCTCTGCTTCCTCCCACCGCTCATGGCCTCGGTATGGTGCGGTGCCGATGAGGAGGTGCCCCGATTGCCCCCATACCGCGCCCCTGAAGCGTCTTGTCACATCCACCGACAAGAACGGCAACATTGGTCGAGAATTTGTGAAGTGTGAGAGCAAGCCCGAGCCGGGAAAGGTGAGATCTGAGTGTTCCGAGCGCCAATTTCTCGCTTTTCTTTCGAAATTTCATGCATTTCATCGAATTTGGGATTTAGGGTTCATCTCTGCGATTTCAGAAACTGCCAAAATGTGGGCATTTTGAGTGGCTTGATGAGTACATCGAGCGAATTGGGGTGGAGGTAGCATCCCGGGAGCTCGAAAACCCGTCCGTGGTGGAGCAATTGGGATGTGGCAACCCCATTTCCGCTGGTACTACGGTGGATGCGGAAGTGAAGGCCGAGCTAAAGAAGATGAACAAGCAGCTAAGGCAAATCATCGAATTGAAGAAGCAGGACAATCTGATGGCCGGTTTTTTATTTTTGTGTAATTTCTCTCGGATTAGTTTATCTCCTCATCGTTAGTCATTAGACAGCGCAGTCAGTGTTCGAGTGATGCTTTGTAATGGATGTAATGGTCTATGTCTTTGGCTTGAATAAAATGCAACACAAATTCGGGCTAATTTTGAGCTGCTCTGTTTTCGAAATCAGTGTTTCTTCAGTTTCGTCAGTGTTCCTTTTATCAGTGTGCAGGGGGCGCCCGTGTGCAGGGGAGGGGGGGGGTTGAAAAGTAAAAAAACAATTGACGAGGATTGAAAAAGGCCGGCCCAAATATAACTTAGCCATGCCAAAATGGACGTATCCAGGCCCAATAGTAACTATATGTTGATTGGGCAAAAAAATGGTACTCACGTTACAATCTAAATAGGAACGTGTGGATCTGCAGATACTCGTGCTCAGGTTGCAATCTTTTTTTTGCAAAAGTAAATATATAAATGAAGTCCAAGGATATCCATTTAACTAACATAACTTGGGCGCTCCTTTAACTTATGTAAATATGTAAATGTCTTATTTGAAAATGAACCATGTGTTGTATGAACTTGTTTTTGTGTCTTTTGTTTTATACACTTGTAAATATATAAATATTGCACGAGTATTATATGAACTTGTTTTTGTGTCTTTTGTTTTATACACTTGTAAATATAGAAATATTGCACGAGTATTATATGAACTTGTTTTTGTGTCTTTTGTTTTATACACTTGTTGTTTTGGGTGTTTTGACAAATGACAATACAATAAAACACAGATTACAATGAAACAAGGGATGGAATAGGCGCAATAATATTACAATAAAACACAGATAACATTACTTATATTAGATAGGGGGATCGATAACATTACAATAAAAATAAAAAGGTACAATAATATAGAAGGGGCGGAATAGGCGCCCCGCCTAAACCCTGGGCTAGCCCCTAAACCCTAACCCCCTACTCCATCGGCGGTGGAGGCGGTGCCGGTGCAGCCGCATTCCACGCCGCCAGCCTCTCCCGCTGGTCCCGCTTCCGTTGCTCCTCCCGGAAGGCCCGGCCATTGGCCTCCCGTTGCTCCTCCTCCTGCCGTCTGCGCCTTTTCTTCAAGGAGCGCTGGGCCTCCTTCTCCTCCCACCTGGCGATGGCAGCCTCCTGCCTTGCCTCCTCCTTCGCCGCCTTAGCCCAGTAGGCTTCGGAGGGGAGGTCGCCGCCGCCGGGGAGGTTGGGGACGGGGTTGTGGACGATGGGGCCCTGGTCTCCCCAGGGGCAGGGCGGGGACTTCTTCTCCTTCTTGGCACGCTTGGGGCGCGTGGGCGCCCGCTGCTCCCGCTCCCACCACTGCTTGTGGTCCGGGTGGTTGTCCTCGTCGCTTAGTTCGCTGTCGGAAGGGAGGCGGAAGGGGGAGGTCGCCATGGTCGGAGTGTTTGGGGGGCGGCTGGGAGGAGGCAAAGGGACGGGCTCGAGGTTGAAGAGATGAGGGGCAAGATGAGATGAGGAGGCAAAGGCGTTTTGCCTATTTATTGAGGGCGGAGCGTGAAGGGCGGCGTGGGAATCCAGCGTCGCGTTGGCGCAGACGCCGAGACGAGACGCGTGCGCTGCGTTGCCCCTGCATGCATGATCAATGCGAAAGAGACGGGAAGCGGGGCAGCGGGCGTGATCAATGCGAAAGAGAGAAAAAAATAGCTAGGATGCGACGCCCCCGCCCCTGCATGCATGCATGTGCATTAATGCGAAAGAGAGAAAAAAACGTCCAAGGTAGTTGTTCATTGGCAGTGAAAAATAAAAGGGAAAATATAATTTGGCCTTGATTTACTTCGGTAATAAATGCAGGAATCTAGTACCAAGGTACTCGTTCGTTTTTACACACGCAAGAAAAATCGGTGAGAGTAATATTGACTTTTGTATGGCGCATGAACCAGATGGAAGTAAATTTGACTGAAGAAAGTTGTTCGACGTACACTTATTTAATGGGGCAGCGCTGTTGCACGCAAAATAGCTAGACTGCGACGCTAGGGGCAGCTGCTGCATGCATGGTGCAGCCTGCCCAGACGCCGAGACGAGACGCGTGCGCTGCGTTGCGTGTGGAAAGCGGGCGTGATCAATGCGAAAGAGAGAAAAAAATAGCTAAGATGCGACGTACTGTAACCCCTGCACCGCCGCCCCCGACCCTGCATGCTGCATGCATGGTGCAGCCCGTCCCGCCCAGCGCCCTCGCATGCCACGCTCGGTCCAACGGTCTCGAGTGTGCCAACGTTGTACGTTATATTTATTACATATTTTAGATTTTGATATTTTTTCTGCTGGTCATAGTGACATGCATACTCCCTCTGTCCACAAATAAGTGTACGTTTGGCTTCAAAATTTGTCCACAAAAAATGTACTTCTACCTTTCCAATGCACTTGGGCATCCACTATGTAGTCCATAAGGCTATCCACAAGCCAAAAAGTAGTCCATATGACTAGTCATAGTGGGAGTAACTTAGGTAGTAACATGCATGTACATGCAATGCCAATTAGGCAAATTGGTGACATGGCATGACAATTAATGAAGAAAGAGAGAGAGGTAGTAACTTAGCTAGTTACCATAACATCACACATAACCAAGATCATATGAGTCTACAACCTAATTAATTAGCTCTTGCATGACACCATACATATGTTATCACCCACTATGAAGGTAGTAACATCAACTAGTAACATGTGCAAGTTACTAGTCTTAGTTACTTAGCACTATGACCAGCCTAAGGCTATCCACAAGCCAAAATAATATAGATGTGGTATCATGCAAAGTCTCATTTATTACAATGAACCGAGGGAGTAAGTTTGATTGGAGAAAGTTGTTACACGTAAACTTATTTAATGCGACGGAGAGGAGTAAATCGCTGCAGCATTGTTGACGTAAAATAGCTAGATCTGCGACGCTTAGGGGCGTTGCATGCCGCATGGTGCAGCCGCCCCAGCGCCCTCATGCCACGCTCGCATGCCACGCTGTTGCACGTAAAACGATGAAGCCAATCGATTCCGAATCATCCATCCCACGGATCGCCAAGAGCTAGCCACTAAATCCTTTCTAAGAGACGCCAACCAATCGGGTTGCGAACAAGCCCTTCCACGGATCGCCCAGCCACCCGGAATCCTTCTAGAAGACGCGATCGGACGCCTGATGTCGCGCTTAGGGTTAGATCTACGGTCCTCATTCGGCCTTAGGGTTAGCGGGTTTAGGATGCAGTCGGGTTTCACAAGTTTGACCAAACATTCAAATGTGCATAACTAATTCAAAAAAATCAAAAAAATACAAAACCTTCGCATGGTGTCATGTTATGTGACATAGTTGTGAGGAAAAATATCAAACTTGGTCTATTGATCATATTTCAAAAAACCCTTCACAAAATGACCTATCTCCTCCGAGGTTTTCTGGCTTTCGGGTCAAATGACCAATGATATGGCTAGAATCAAGGCATAGTTTGTGATAATGTGCCCATATTTGGCATGAATGTCTATAATGGGATGACTAATAATGTTGTAGCACAAAGTTTTCCTTTTCGACGCACAGAAAAATCATTTTCTATTTTCTGAGTGCCGAAAGAGGGGGGCGGGGTTGTGAAGCAACCACCAAATTGAAGTTTCAAAATGGTAACATCCTATTTTTCAAAAATACTAGACCACCTAGAATGTACAATTTCCCTACTTGAGTATCTCAAACCTTTTATTCCATCCCTGGTAAAAAAGACAAATCCTGCCGAATCGGCTGGAAGTGGGTAAGATATGAACTACAAGTACATGATTCCATGCTGATGATTTTTTGTAAAAATAATTTTTAGGTTCACAACATGCTATTTCATCAGATATCCAATGCTAGTTTTGTGAGCCTCAGCCCCTAACTAAGAATATTTATGAAAACCCTTCAAGTTTGACGAGACATTCAAATGTGCATAACTAATTCAAAAAAATCAAAAATACAAAACCTTCGCATGGTGTCATGTTATGTGACATAGTTCTGAGGAAAAATATCTAACTTGGTTTTAGAAATGGTGAAAAAAACTTGCTTAGAAATGGGGTGGTTTACCCTAGCTTTGGAGCCCATTTCTACCCCATTTTGGGTGAGGTGAGTTGTACTTCACAAAAGGGATCGGGTGAGGATGAGTTGTATTGTACATATGAGAAAAACGTTGGAAGCTCATACAAACATAGAAAAGTGACATAGCTACATATGTTGAAATTCAAATTTACCATCATATTTGAATTTTGTCCAAATTATCAACAAGTGACAAATTATTATAATAACAAATGTTTACAACAACAAGTGCCAAATTATTACAACAACAAGTGTCAAATGTTTACAACAATAACAAATGTTTACAATAACAAATGTCTATTTCTTTTGGCTCTTCTTACCCCTCGTTTTCTTCTCCTTCACAAGTTTCACACCACACAATAGGTTTATGTTCTTCTTTTTCTTACCATTACCATCTGGCCTCCCCACAGCACGTCCAAGAGTCTCCTTCACCTCCTGCACCTCCTCAACAACCTCATGATCATGATCCAGAGCCTCATCAACATGGTCACTTTGCACCAGAGCCTCAACAACATGGTCAGTTTGCACCAGAGCCTCAACAACTTGGTCAGTTTGCACCAGAGCCTCAACAACAGGCTCATTTTGCACGAGCCTCAACAACAGGCTCATTTTGCACCAGAGCCTCAACAACAGGCTCATTTTGCACGAGCCTCAACAACAGGCTCATTTGCCCCTCATTTTGCACCAGAGCTTCCAAATCGAAGCGGTGTGCCCTAAAGCCTCAACAGTTTGCACATCATCCTCCAAAACAAGTTCAGATTGCACCTCAAGAAGACCAAACATGATCTGGTTAGTTCTCTTCTTTCTTTGGCCATTGATTCTTGCCCTTTTCACTGGCCAAGATTCGTCAACAACAAGAGGTGGGCCTTTTCTCCACGCTTCCTCCGAAAACAAGCAAGTTAGCTGGGAGAAAACTCATCAACAAGAAATGGGATAGATTTTGGATGAACATACTTTGGCTTTTCAGCATGTATACCGCACTTGGTAGAGCCAGCGGTGTCCAAGTTCTTCACAGTTTGCATCTATTCTTGTTACCTTTTGGGCCCTTTTTGGCTTGGCATCTTTCTTTTCATCTTTCTTTCCCTTCTTCGCTCCCACCTTTCTCAAACCAAGCCTTGAATCTACTCGCTTGGGCCTGCCAAACCTTTCTTCTCATCAAAGGAGGACACAAGGAGAACTGAATGTCCACTTCAGGCCACTGAGACTAATCTGTAAGTGCTGGAATTGGTGTTCCATATGCAGCCTTGAATTTTGCTATAGAATAATACTCATGCAAATATGGGTTCATATTTAGCTTGTGTTTGGAGGCCAAGAAAAGTATGGCATGCTCACAAGGCTTCCCAGTGTGTTGCCACTCAAGGCATGTGCATTCATTCAATTGAGTGTCAACAACATGCCTCCTGCCAGTCTTTGTATCTCTGACTTCAGCACCCCACAATGAGGATTTCTCAACACGCAAATGTGCAAGATTTCTGCTCCTGTTGACCACCTGCTGCACAACATTAGGAAGCTTATCTCCTTGAAGAACATCACCAAGCCTTCTTCTCAATTCCCACAACCTCATGATCATGATCCTGATCTGGTTAACCATGTCATGGACAGGCAAGTCTTTTAACTCCTTCACTTTGTTGTTGAAACTTTCTGCCAAATTATTGTTGATATGATCACATTTGATGGCAGTGTTAAAACCAGACCTGTACCATAAAAGAGAATGGTAGGTTTCCAACCATGTACAAAACTTGACCCTATCCTCCTCAGAGCATGCCGCCTTAATCTTCTCAAGGTGATATGAATGTGTCTGCCTGGTGTAAGATCTTGCTGCTGGCCACATGCGTCCAAAATCATCTCCTCTGAATTTTTTGATCAAATTCATCCACATATGGCCGAAGCACTCCCTCTGCTCAGCATGAGGGAAAACAATCTTCACTGCATTTTCTAAACCTTTACATGCATCTGTGCACCGCCAATGGAGAGCGGCCCTATGCATCTTTTTCAACTGCATCATGAACCATGTCCATGATGCCTCTGTCTCAATGAAACATGCCAATAGCTACAAGGAACATCCAATTGTGTCCATCTAAAGCATTGCATCTGCTAGTTGACCATTCCACTTTCCATCAAGAAAGATGAGTCTATACTCAAATATGGATGACAACCTGCTTTGAAGCCATCGATGCAAGGCTTTAAAGCCATGAAGAATTTAGAGAAGAAGACTTTCCCATCACCGTTACCTCAGTATCTATCTCCACAACACCGCGGTGACCTCTTCTCTACTCGCTTTGAAGTTATAAAGCATTGAAAGGTATTTGCCCAATCACCATATAGCTCTTTCATTGCCCTTTGCTTTGCCTTCCCACTTTGTAGTATAATTCACCTTAATGGGTCTTGCTTTTCCAAGTCTATTTTCGGTCTCTTTGCGGTCTTTGTTTGGTGTTGTGGCTAAAATGGGCTTGATCTTTCTAACCCATAATTGTGATGTCATCTTTGTAACTGTTTGAGAACTTGTAATGCAAGTATGAGGTTTTGGAATTTGATTCACTCTTATTGTCCTTCCATCGGGTTGGCGTCTAGCAGATATATACCACTTGCAAGGCTTGGCACCACCATCATAACCTATGCATTTTGCATAGAACTTCTTTTATCGATCCACATAGTCTTGGTAGCAAACTCACGTTTATGCATATGTCTGAAACACATCCTGAATTCATCCATGCTTGAAACAATCTCCCAACTTCAATAATGGGTCCTCTTGGTCATAAACTGTTACTAGCTCATCATCATGTGCACCATCTACATGAACGCAAAGCATTTTCCAACAACTCTAGATCTATATCGCCTCTTCATCTCTTAAATGGTTGTCACCATCATTTGCGCTTCATCCTGTTCTTCTCCTTGTCTCATCATCTATAGGAATGCCAAAAAGCTTTGCCATTTCAATGTCATCTATTGGTGCAATGACCAAATCGGTCGGTCATGTATCTCAACCGAATTCCAATCACAGTTACAATCCTTTGTGCATTACCATCTGCAGCCTCCCTTGTGCATTAGCATCATCATCCTCCACTGTTAACACTTCCAACTCGGTAAGTATAGGCATTACTTGCCTTTGTGCAGCCTAATCATCCTCGACCATCTGAGCGGACCGAGGCCACATATCCAACCCTCGAATCAGGTTTTAGATCAATGAGCTCGCTAAAATGTAGCAGCTTTTGCTTGTACAACCGCTTTCTCTCATCGATTTCATCAACTATATGTTCCCCTGTCTCAACCCTAACATAGTCACATTTGCAATCATCAAATCGTAACAAAGAAACTTCTTGCTCGCCCCAAACCACACTATCCCCAATTTTTCCACCATTTTCCTTATCGCCTCCTCTCCCATGTTTATTAGCTCTTGGGGATCAACATGTTCTAATTCCACCTCCCATTTAACAACCGTGTCTCTCTCAATGATCTGCGTCTTGCCATCAACTAAAACAGCCCTAGAGGGAAAGAAATTGATCACGAAATTCAAGGTTTGGCGCAACATCGTCTCCCTGTTTTGGCGGCACTTTGTGAGCTAGCGAAGCGAACAGAGAGCTCAACCTTAGAGAAATTAAGTTCGAGATACGGGATATACCGATTAGAAGTCCCTCCATGCTCCATATCGCCCCCTGCTCAAAGACACCTCGCCTCACGATCTAGCATCAATGGGCACGCTCGGATCTCGAATTGAGAAGAATGGGAGAGGAATTAGCTTTCAAATGGCACTCACCACCTTCGCTGCCGAACGAGCGCCGCCGCCTAAATTAATTCTTTGCTGCGCCGCCGGGCGCCGAGAACGATGGGTGAGGTCCGCCGCCACCGTCGGGAAGCTACCGATGTTACGCGCTCTCGGAAGCGGTTGGTTTGATCGCTGTCCCAACCAACCGGTTTGGCTTAACCCTAATATTGGAACAAAGTTAAATGTGTCCTTCCGTTTTAAGGCGTCTGTGGCCTCAGGATATTAGCTGCCTCACAACCGTCGCATGCGAGCTATTCTTTTCAACGATGTCGCTTTCCTTCCAATTCCATGTAAAGACGTCGCATAGGAGCTATAAGCCCCTATCAACCCCTCGGGGTACAAATCGTGCATCACAAATTCACAAACCTCTTTATAAGCCGATGGCGCTATCATCATCATCCGGTCTCATCCTCTTGAGAACCAACCTAAAGAACAACATCATTCCTATTCGATGCCATGGCATGGATCTGGCACCTATCCTGCAACCGATACTCTACCCCGCTACCATCCCCCCACACCCCGCTCTTACCTGGGTATGCCTCCGTCAATGTTTTGGTTTCTGAAAATTAGCTATTAACCCCTCTTCGACAAGTTTGATAAGAAGATTGCGCTCCAAACCTTCCACCTGGTGTCCATTAGGTTTAGGAAGTGAAACACAACACAAATCATCATGGAGCAACCTGCTTTCGCACCGCAGTATGTCAAGGTGTCCTTTCTCGAGGTCGTGTCTCCGCGGCCATGTAAGGAGGGGCCAAGGTGCTAACCCTAGGGATCCGCCTCAACTCATGTGTCTCATGGAAATCAGGCGCCCATGCCGCCTCCTGCTGCAGCTGACGCCTTCAGACTGCGTCGCGGGCGACTGCATGTGCTTGATCGCGTCCTTCTACGCGTGTTGTGGCACTGCCGTCTGGGGCTCGTACCAAGAAAGCGTCGGGACCTCCGCTTTTCCACCGGGGTTCGTTTAGCCCTCTGCCTACTTCAACTCGATCCAGGCTACCCCGTCTCGGCCTCTGCAACCGCCATTTCGTGGACCGGTACCTATGTTCTCTGGTCATCTGTCCGCGTCTCTCATGCCGGGGGCAGCGCCGGTCCCCTGTTCCAAGGTGGGATGTACGCTGAAATCAGTGGGGTGGGGCTCCGTCGCAGCCTGCGCCGCCGTTTGCTGTGGGAGTGGGCGCCAGGCGCCCTTTGCTTCAAGAGGAAGAAAAATAAGAAATAGTCACAGACACTAGGGGCACAGCCGGTCATTCATGCCCAGCCTGATCAGCAGTTTCACCTTCAGCAGCAGGGGTTCCAGCAGTATGGGGTTCCGCAAGTGCAGATACCTGGGTCTTATGCCGCTCCTTTCACTCAGCAGTATACCCCACTGGATCAGCAGCCGATCCAACCGCCAGTAGTCACTTCACAGGGTCCAGAGGTACCATCTGGGGATTTTGTTGGCAAGAAGAATAAATTTTTTGTTCGTTGTTAGAAATGCTCGATTAATACACATGCTACTAAGGATTGTAAGGCGGTCCACTATTGTTACATTTGTGATTGTGTCACCCACCCCACCTTGAGATGCCCGGTGTTGAAGCAGCCACGCATGACTCCGTATATGGCTGGGATTGGCGGTGATCGGACTGCTCACCCGATTCCGGATGTTGTGACTCGGATCATCTTGCATAGTAAGACCCTATTGCTCTGCACGCGTTTACGGCAAGGTTTCAAATGAGGTCGTTCACGCATTGCCGTGCGGTGTCAGTGTGTTCATGGAAGTGGGAGGCATTGCCACATGGAGATTCAACCTTCTTAGTGAGCTTCCGACTTTTGAGGATTTGGACAGGTGGATGGAATCACGATGACTGCTCCGCTACCGCTCGATTGACCTTCTCGGTTTCTGGATGGAGGAGGTGCCGATAAGCTTGAGATGCAGCAGGTTTGGCTACATGTGGAGGAGTACCCATATTTTGCGTTCCTTTCGTGTCTTGTGGGCTGTTGGAGGACTCATGGGGAACACGCTTGATGTGGATCTCGATCAAGATGCGGGGTCGTCCGTATTCTTGTGGAGATGTTTGATACGAAGGTTTTTCTTAAGGCGAAGGATTCACTTGGTCACTTTATTGTGTCAGATGCCGTGGTCAAGCATAAGGTATTTGAGTTTCGCTTCCGGATTGAACCTGAGGGTTATATTCCGGAACCAGAGTTTGTTCCTTTCTTGTGGAGAAAAGGAGATGATGAGGCTAATGGGAAGCATTTTGAGGATGCTATGGATACTTCTGAGGCTGTTGCTACCACTCAAGGGGTGGGTTCTGGATCTTCCTCGGTTGTGCAGGGGACTTCTGCGCCTTCTTCTACCAGTCAGGGGGTGCAGAGGGTGCTTGCGGTCACCCCTTTTAATGCTAATCCGGTTACTCCATGAGGTCGTCAACTTCTGGATGCTCTTCCTTTGGATTCCCCTCTTCGCGGGAAGGGTTCTACTTCGGCGCCTCGCATTTCTCAGGCTCAGTTACAGGAGGCTCTTCGCTCGGTTTACATTCCTGCTCGGCGGTCTTGCCCAGCTTCGCCAGCGAGGTCCAGAACACATATTTTGGGCAGAGCTATTCCTGTTTCAACTCCTGTTCTTGTGGAGGTGGTTCCTTTGGTGTTCATGAAGGCGACCCGGAGGGTCGGCTGACCGCGATGTTCGTGACCAGCTTCAGGATACTGTTATGCTTGGTCCAACCCAGGCGGGGTTGGCCGACCATGACGACGAGGATGACCGTGTCCCCCTGGTCAGGGAGGACCTAGGGACGCCCGGGGTCGTCTCACCCACTTTGGTGGATCAGGAGACTCCGGCAGGTGATGTGGGCGACCGGATCCAGGAGGGGTCTGGGTTCTCTTGGTCTCCACCACGGGTTTCTTCGCCAGTCGATGTGCAGGTGAGTGGCACAGCCTTCAGGCGGAGCGCGCGCCATGGAGTCGATGCCTCTGGGTCGTCTGCGACTGATGAGGACCCCATGATCAAGGCCATGCGACGTAAGGCGGAGAGGAACTTAGATTCGTCAGGTATAATGAGTTCTCCGAAGTCTTTTTTGTCCTTTTCTACTCCTGTTATGTCTTCTAAGCTAGCCAATGTTGGAATTAGTTTGGGTAGATCTGTATAGGAAGTTTGTTTTTCTGCTAATGCTTTGCGACACATGGAGGTTGACCGTCTAACGGTTACTCCTAAGGTCGGTGTTTTTCCTGATATTTTACTAATTGAGGAAGAGGAGTTGCATGCCACAGTAGATGGTCAACTCCTTTCTCACTTAGTTGGTGAAGTATCGGAGGTGGACTTTGATGAGACCGGGCTTGCCTCTATGTATGAGTTGAAAGCTTCTGGTCGAAAATCAAAGAGCCAGTGGTTGCGAAAGAGATCCCGTGTATCCAAATCTTCTATAGTTTCTCAATGAATGGAATGTTTTCAAATAGCAGAGGTCTTCGGGACTTGGCTAAACATTTATTCTTTGCTGATTGTGTGAGAGATTATAATTTGGATTTTCCGGTATTTCGAGACTGGTAGGCGGGATTTTCACAAGCCCTACTCAATCGCCTTTCGTGGAGTGGACTTTACGTGGATATCACGTCCGTATGGCAGTCGATCTGGGGATCCTGTTAGGCGTCAGAGATGAGACTATGGAAGTTTTAGCTAGTTCGGTGGGAGATTTTTTTATAAAACTCCATATCCATAACAAGGCTGACAATTTCACATGGTCTTTAGTCGCAGTATATGGGGCCGCTCAGGATGTTTATAAGGCTGACTTTTTGCGTGAGCTTGTGAATTTGGCAAGGATAATCCATATCCTATTCTTATAGGAGGGGATTCTAATTTGCTCAGATTTCCTCATGAGAAGAGTCGGGGCCGGTTCGATGAACATTGGCCTTTTCTATTCAATGTTGTTATAGACAGTCTGGACTTGAGAGAGGTTACAATGTTAGGAAGGCAATTTACATGGGCTAATAGTCTTCCGGAGCCAACATACGAAAAACTAGATAGAGTGCTTATGGATACTGACTGGGAACAAAAGTTCCCTATGGTAACTGTTCGCGCTCTAGAATGTATCGATGCTTTGTCGAATCATGCTCCTTTACTTTTATCTTTTGGATTACCGCCACGAAAGTCTGCGAATGAGTTTACATTTGAACTCGGTTGGATGATCCGTGATGGTTTTTATGAGATGGTTAAGGATATTTGGGAAAAACCGGTCGGTGGCCAAACGCCTATTCTTCGATGGAATAATAAAATGCGTACTTTACGCAAATTCCTTCGGGGCTGGGCCAGGCACATAGCTGGTAACCTAAAAACCGAAAAATACGCCTTACATCTATAATTGATGACTTAGAAGCTATCGCAGAAGTCAGGCCATTAACTGCACAGGAAATTGAGCTCAAAAGCCAGTCGAATGCGGAGATAGCCCGACTTCTGCGTGAGGAGGAACTCAAGTGGTACCAACGCTCTAAAACAAAATTCATCACGAAGGAGATGCGAATACTAGGTACTTCCATGATGTTGCCAATGGCAAGCATAAGAAGAAACTTATTCATTCTCTGATTCAGGATGAAGGTATGATTGAGGGACAGGAGCATCTGAAGTCATATATCACTACTTATTATAAATCCTTGTTTGGGGCCTCAGAGGAGAATTCTTTCTCTATGGATGAGTCCCAAACGTCAGATATCCCTCAGGTTTCTGATGAAGAAAACAGCTTTCTAACTGCCTCATATACCGAGGAAGAGGTCAAGGAAGCGATTTTTCAAATGGAACATAACAAAGCACCAGGACCTGATGGCTTTCCAGCGGAATTTTACCAAAAATTCTGGGATGTTATTAAGGAGGATCTGATGAATTTGTTTGGGTTTTTACAAATCGGGCAATTGGATCTCTTTAGACTTAACTTTGGAAATATAATTTTACTGCCTAAGGTTAACAATGCAGAACGTATACAATAGTATCGTCCAATCTGCTTACTTAATGTTAGCTTTAAGATTTTTAGAAGGTTGTCACGATTAGACTAAATTCAGTTACTGAAAATGTTGTTAGCCCGTCTTAAACCGCGTTCATGCAAGGAATAAATATCCTAGATGGTGTTGTAATTTTGCATGAAACAATCCATGAACTACACTCAAAAAAATTAAATGGTGTATTGTTCAAGATTGACTTTGAGAAGACATACGACAAAGTTAAATGGTCTTTTCTCTAGCAAACTCTCCGCATGAAAGGTTTTTCTGAGGAGTGGCGCTCTCTTATTCAGTCGTTTGTGTCTGGGGGTAGTGTTGCCATTAAAGTAAATGAAGATACTGGCAAATACTTCCAAACCAAGAAAGGACTGAGACAAGGGGATCCACTATCGCCTTTACTATTTAATATAGTGGCTGATATGTTGGCTATCCTTATTGAGAGAGCTAAGGCTGATGGTCAAATTGAAGGAGTGGTTCCACATCTTATTGATGTTGTACTTTCTATTCTTCAATATGCCGATGATACAATTCTTTTTATGGAACATGATCTGGAGAAGGCTAAGAATCTGAAATTGATATTATCGATTCGAAAGCTATCCCTTTTAAAATAAACTTCCATAAGAGTGATTTGTATTGTTTTGGCGAGGCCCAAAACGAGGCTCACCTATATGCTGAACTTTTCGGCTATGGTCAGGGCCAGTTTCCAATCAATTAATTGGGAATACCGATTCATTATCGGCGTCTCACAATTGTTGAATGGAAATATGTTGAGGAAAGGTGACATAAATGTCTTATTAGTTGGAAAGGTAAATTGTTATCCCTTGGTGTAAGACTAGTACTCATAAATTCAGTACTCACTAACATGGTACTGTATATGATATCGTTCTTCCAATTGCCAAAAGGGGCCTTGACCAAAGTGGATTATTTCCGTTCAAGATTTTTTTGGCAAGGGGATAGTGAGAAAAAGAAATATCGACTGGCCAGATGGAATGTGGTTTGCTTCAAGGAATTTGGTGGACTGGCATACATGATATGCAAGTCAAAAACACTGCACTCTTGGGCAAATGGCTTTTTAAACTACTTACAGAAGATGGTGTTTGGCAAACCATGTTATGGAGGAAATATGTGGGGTCCAAGGCTGTGTCTCAAGTGGTTTGGAAACCCGGTGATTCACATTTTTGGGCGGGTCTTATGGCCACCAAGAAGCATTTCTTTCGTTTTGGTGCTTTCGAGATTAAAGATGGATCACAGATTAGGTTTTGGGAAGATAGATGGCTTGGCCATTCTACTCTTCGCGAACAATATCCGGCTCTATATTCAATTGTTAGACATAAAGGGGATACAATTTCCACGGTGTTGGAAGATTATCCTCCTAATGTGTCTTTCAGAAGAAGTCTCATCGGTCCTAGACTGGTATCTTGGAACAATCTACTATTACGATTATCCAGAATACAATTATCGGACGGTATTGATGTGTTCAAATGGAAATTACTAGAAAGTGGTAAATTTTCTGTTGGCTCACTATACAAAGCCTTGATCCAACCTGATATCCCGGTCGATGTTAATGATAATAATAAAATTTGGAATATGAAAATACCCCTTAAGACGAAGATATTCGCTTGGTATTTACGAAAAGGGGTAATTCTAACAAAAGATAATCTTGCAAAGAGGAATTGGCATGGAAGTACATAATGTGTTTTTTGTCATCAAGATGAGACAATTCGCCATTTATTCTTCCATTGTAAATTTGCTCGCGCTCTATATGGTCATTCATCCAAATAGCTTCTGGTTTATCTCATACGCTCACGTAACCAATGTTTTTGGTAATTGGTTGTATGGAATTGTTGATAAGTACAGAACTTTGTTTAGGGTGGGAGCGCTTGCCATTATATGGTCGCTATGGCTATGTAGAAATGACAAGATTTTTAATAACATTGTGTCTTCTCCTCTACAGGTTATCTATCGAGCCACGGCTATCCTCCGTTCATGGAAGATTCTCCAACGTTTCGAGTTTCGCGACTTATTTATGGAGGGATGTAGGCGATTGGAGTACACGGCGAGGGATATTTTTCCCAACATGGATGGCCTCGTGATTTGAGGATTGATCTGTCTTAGATACTAGTCATTTATTTTCATAGTGCCTTTGTGTAATATTTGTATACTTTTTACCTTAACTCTGTCGGTCGTGTGGCTGTGTGCATCTTGGTTATGCAGAGGCCGGGTGTAAACATTATCTTTAATAAATGCGCCCTTTTCCAATAAAAATGTCAAAGTTTCAGGAGCCAAATGTCTTATCACTTGGGGTTAGAAATTGTGACCTTATCGTCCACAGTGTTGTCCCACATGTTTGCTGGTTGTGACAGAATTGTGCATGAAGACAAGACTTGGCACATTATTCATATCCTTTCGGACCCCATTCGAGTGCTCTTTTCAAAGAATCTGCCATATTGGTGATTGGAAATGGCACAAAAATCTCTTTCTGGCATGACCATTGATTCGACGGTGTTTCTCCCAATGATAGTTTCCCATGCCATTTCAAGCACACCTAAGAAGGAAATGCTCTTTGAGATATGTGACCGTTAATAATCGTTGGATTGTTCCTTTTATAATCGTTGGATTGTGCCGCTGGCCACTATCAAGCCTAGGCCCAGTGCACATGTCCTCTCCGACTATATCCACCTTTGGTCTTCATTTCTAGCCCTGCACTTCGGTGATGAGCATGATCAATTTCTAGAGAAGTGGACTATTGACAAGAAGTACTCTCTTTCAGTTGCTTACCTATTTTAGTTTCAAGGCATGTTTAGGCCAAGTTTTCACCGAATTGATTTGTAAACCAGGGGTCCCTGCAAAGCTCAATCTCCACTTACATTTCTATCCAGGGAATATACCTAACCGCAAAAAGGTTGGCTCAGTGTGCGATTCCCCAAAACACCATTTGCGTTCTCTACCATTACCATCTTGGATGGCCCCTTCATTTGTTTGCAACCTGATCCTACACCAACCAAACTTGGCTCCTTCAATCGTAGTGGGTTTGCAACCAGCTATCGACATGATCGCCCCCAATGAAGGAAAATTGAATGTGACTATGGTTCTGGTCTAGCGATGCGCTAGAATGAGAGGAAATGTCCTACCTTCCAAAATGTGACCCATCCATTAACATCTTCTCATCAGCTGATCAAGGATGTTATTGCATTGTGGAAGGTTGACCTCAAGGGGGAGTTTCTTTAGTACTCGATGCATGCTTTTCTATTCGCGAGCTTCCGAAGTTGCTCCCCCTCTCTCCTCTTTTTTTCTTGAGCATTCCTTCGATGCTATAGTTAACATTATTGTATTTTCACTTAATATAATGAAAGTTGCATTCATTAAAAAAGTAAGTTTCGCATTGTTAATCATATTTACACTTGTTTAGTCCATGTAATTTTACCCAGAAGAGCACATTTAACTAGTCCATGGAACCAAAGAGACCTCCTAGAGTAACTCTCCCACCAAAACACAACATACAAATAGAGGTATATGTTTGCAAAGTATCACACTATGTCAAGCACCTTGAGGAGTGGCGATGTTTGCGCAGGTCTCGTCTGTTAGGTACTTGGGACGCGCTTAAGCCAGAGTAGTGTGTGGTGGAGCTATTGACCTATTGGCATCAACTGCTGATGCAGACGGCAACTCCCCATGAAATGTTGTTCTAATCTTGTATAGATATCCGTGTCATGCCTTCTTGGAAGCATCATTTTTTCTTGCTACTCTAAGGGTGTGTTTGTTAGGTCGGTCCAACCCAGATACTCCCACCTCATCCAACCTTTTGTTGTTTGTTAGGCCGGTCGTCTGTCCGCCACCTCACCCCAAAACGCCTCTCACCGAGGTAGAAGCTCAAATTGAGCTTCCTCACCTTGGCTTTAACCATGCCCGGCCCCACCCCTAGACCCCACCGCCATCTCTCTCTCTCTCGTTTCCATTTTTTGCCCAGCGCTTTCATCTCCTCCCGACCGGTCGCACGCCTCCTCTCCTGGCGTTTTCCCCGCTCTGCCTCTCCTGCCACCCATGCGCCGCCGGTCTCTAGCAAGCAGTTACACCTGCCCCTCGATCGGAATCGCCGAGCTCATGACGAGCACCTCGCGAGATCCAGTGGCGGCCTCTGGATTTGGGGTGGCTCGACGATGGCCTCTGGCGACATAAGGCTTGGCATGAGCGTGGTGGCGGCTCAAGACATGGCGGCGGTGCTCCTCGCCCGAGCCTAACTGCAGACCACACAAAACCCGATTGCTTTTTCTTTTGTCAGGACTGGTTGCTATTCATTTTGTGTGTGGTCGAGGCAGACAAACGCACCAAACACAATCCCAAGTGAGCTCGGTTGAGGCCAGATAAACGCACCAAACACAATCTCAACTGAGGTGGACAGTGCTAGACTCAGCTTGGATATGGTGAGATTGCACAACCGGCTAACAAACACACCCTAACTACCACTGGTTTGTGGTCCACGAGAAAATCGTGAATCTAGAGCTTTTACTAGATTAGAGGATGGAACTATTCATGTACTTTATCTTTTGGGTGGCATTGTATTATAGGACTATCTACAACTAGAGGGATAAGTGATTTGAGGCTTATCCACATGGATGTTGTGGTAGATGTTTCACATCCTCTATTGTGTTGACATACATGGCAACTACATGCTGGCTATGTCGGGAAATGATATTTTGATTTAACTAATAAATTAGGAACAAATAATTTGGCTCGTATTCAAAAGAAACAAAACTATGCAAAGGGACTTGAACTACAACTTGAATTTTTTTATGGCATGTGGTTAAAATGGATCAAACGATGTGCTCTCGATAGCTAGACCTCTTTAGCTCAATGAAAAAAACAGCTAGACCACCGGTTAACTGAAAAAATCTTAATTTCAAAAAGAAACTTGACTAAACGAACTTCTTTTCGGTTTATTTATGAATATCGAAGATAAATAGATGTGTAAAACAGCCATGAAACTGGTTTTAAAACATGAATAACTTAGTATCTGAATTTTGAACCGCCATGTTTCCAAAATGAAAATAAATGTGACCCGTCCGATTTTCCACAGACGTCCCAGATCCCCTCGCGGCGGCATACCCTTTTCAGAAACCCCTCTAGAGTTTTTGCCTCTCCAAAGCAAGCCCTCCTCGGCGAGGATTGTTTTCGAAGAAGTTAGGGTTGGGATCGTCACGGCGTGCCTCCTCGGCGGCGCTTCGCCGGCGCACAATCTCCTCCCAAGCACGAGCTCCACCAAACTTCCGCCTACTCCACGCATCTCATCCAGCGCCCCACCCGCCGCCGCAGTTTGGTTGCCTCCAGCGAGGGGCGACGATGTCGGTCTTGATCGTCACGAGCGTGGGCGACATCGAACTGGATCTGCACACCGACCAGTGCCCCCTCACCACCAAGAACTTCCTCAAGCTCTGCAAGTAAGAACCTGCATCCATTTCCTGTTCTATCCGCAGATTGGTTCTTGTGGTATTGGCAAATGGCTTCGAATCGATTTATTTTTCCACTACGAAGATGTTGCGCGGGCACGTCTGCTACTAGTTTAGTTGCAATCTAGAGTCGCTCTGGGTGTGGACTGGTTCAAGGGCGCTTCTAGTTGGAGCTGCGACCTGTGTGTTCCCCTAGCTTTGTGAATGTTCCTCTAGGTGCTCGCTTTCTGGTTGCAAACGTTTTAACCTGTTTAGTGATGACGTGAACATCTTATAAGGTCTATTGGACTGGGGGTAAGAGGATTGGTGCCTGATTATGTTTCACTTCGAGCAAGTGCCATATTAGGGTGCATTAGAGGACTGCTCTCTGATGCTTAGAGCTGTTATGGTTGTTTCATAACTTCCCTTGAGTTTATCAGAACTGAATTGAGATTGCCTGCAGGTTTTGCCTTATTGTGATGTAGCTCTTGTGTGTTTTAGGTGGCTTGTTTGCACCCTGTTGCAGATTTAGTATTTCAAATGACAGTGATTAGAAATGTGCCTGCTTCTCTTACCACAAAATAATGGATGGAAGGAGTTCATGGATTTAATCATTAGTATAAAATGAAATCACCTAGGAGGAACTAGGTAACTTTTCTTTGTTAGAAGAAATAGGCACCCAAATTCGTGTTGAAGAGGGCTTGCGTGGTGGGGGTGTACAACCATACTCCCACCAACTGAGTGAGGCCAGTTCTTTTGATTAATCAGGGCAATGGGCACTCATTGTTTGGCATTATTCTCTTTGACTTAACAGAATGAAGTATTACAATGGCTGTCTGTTCCACAAGGTGGAGAAGGATTTTCTGGCACAATCTGGGGATCCGACTGGGACTGGCAGCGGAGGTGATTCTGTGTACAAGTGAGCATTCTTTTACAGAAACTCTCACTATATGTATTTATGTTTCTAAGCTCCGCGCAGTAGAATTTGGCCATTTGCGTCCAATGTTTACTTCAATCTAGGGTGGTGTTACTACTATCAAAGATATGTCTGTCAACTGAATCTTGTTTCTCCAGGTTCCTTTATGGTGATCAAGCTCGATTTTTCAACGATGAGATCCGTCCGGAACTGAGGCATTCAAAAACTGGCACTATTGCTATGGCAAGTGCTGGTGAGAATTGCAATGCCTCACAGGTACAATAATACACCACTACTGATCATTCATTTCTGATGGCCTTCGATGCTGATTTTAACCTTTAAATCGTTATTTGTGTTTTTAGTTCTACTTCACCTTGCGTGATGACATCGACTACCTTGACGATAAGCACACCGTAAGTAGTACCTTAATTCACTGTTTTTCCCGGATGGATGGGAGGCTGGTAATTGCTTTATCTTTAATGAGTACATCTCTTTGTTCTGTCAATTGCAGATCTTTGGGCAAGTTGCTGAAGGTGTAGGTTTTGAGACACTGACGAAGATAAATGAAGCATATGTTGATGAGAAAGGAAGACCATTTAAGGACATAAGGTGGAATATTTCTTCACACCTTTGGTAAACTGCATATTTAGGGCATATCTACCAAAGAACAGGGCAGTTTGGTTTGATGCCCTAGAGAGCGGAAAGTTTGCCAGCCTTCTTAAATTATGGCTGCTTAATTTCTCTTGTCCCTGTTTGATTTGATGCAAAATGTTGTTAAGGTTATGTTCTGGTTGTCTCCCAGTTCATTTTTGAAGACAAATATTGCCAAAATTTGAGCTGCAAATTTTGATCTATATAAAATTTGGCTTGGTTTCCATGCGCTCCTTTTGGGCACAACCAATCAGGATATTTTTTTGCACAACTTATTTGCTTTCTTTGTTTCTGCCTGCTCACTGTTTTCCAATTATCATTATGCAGGATTAAACACACATACATCTTGGATGATCCTTTTGATGATCCTCCTCAACTTGCTGAACTTATTCCTGAGAATTCTCCGTTAGGAAAGCCACACGATGAGGTAATTTGAGTCATGACATTCGTATATACCGAGTTATTCTACATACAAAATGGACATTTTAGTCTTCTAGACCTATAAAAGAGCTTATGTTAACGCCATATGATGCCCTCTCCTCTCTTGATGTGAATATGTCATGTCCTTCCTATTGCAAATACACAGGTTGCAGAAGATCGCCTAGAAGATAGCTGGGTCCCTTTAGATGAAACAGTGGATCCTGGTCAGCTTGAGGAGATGATCCGCTCTAAAGAAGCACATGCTAATGCAGTGATCCTTGAGAGCGTACGTCCTGGTTCCATATCAAAGTCATCAGCTTACTCATAAATACTCTTAGTTACTCATGGTGTTCATGACTGATGAAACACCTGTTGTTCAGGTTGGAGACATTCCAGATGCTGAGGTCAAACCACCAGACAATGTCTTATTTGTTTGTAAACTCAATCCAGTGACACAGGTTAGTATTAGTTCGTCACCGTTTGCCTAGTTTTCGGCTTCTTTAGACCTTTATTTTATTTTATCGTCGTGCTCTGCTGGCAGCTTGGAACACATAGCACTGCCGCATGTGTTCAGATTTTTTTATACTGTTGTGATTTAGTTGCTAACAATTTTAGACGTCCTAAATGAATTTGTTAATTTTCCCCTTTATCTTAATAATGTTTCTGGATAAGTAATCTTGCTACTTCAATTATTTTGCAGGATGAAGATTTGTATACAATCTTCTCGCGTTTTGGATCTGTGACATCGTGAGTGCCTTTGATAACTTCAGTTGACATGTGAATCTCATCGTTTATGCTCTCCTTTAACTCCACATCCCTTGGTTGCAGAGCTGAAATAATTCGTGACTTCAAGACGGGAGATAGCTTATGCTATGCTTTTATTGGTATGCTTATTCTCTAAAACTTGTGTACTACAGTGATATCAGATATGCCGTGTGGAAGATATTGAATAGAAATAGCAATGTTTTATTTATGTAAGGAATTTTGATTCCAGTTTGTTCGTCAGATATGCTTGCGATATAGACATATAGTTGATGTTGTATGCACGTTTGAGTTTCAAATATTACTAGTAATGCATACAGTTTGCATAATCCAGTCTGCTAACAAACTGGAAAAGGGACAAAATGTGTGTTGGACTAGCAGCAGCGGGGGTCCAAACAGAGTGAGATGTATGCATGTTTGAGTTTCGAATTTACTAGCTACAATCACATCATGTAACTGATAATGGTAAATGTCCAAAATGTGAACAGAGGGAGGTTATGAGTCTTTTAGGGAGCACTATCGTATTAGGGATGTATATGATTATGGGAAATGCTATTTCATAATCAACCACGTATGAATAATTCTATTTCCCGACAGCCATCCCACCTGGCTATCTTCTCCAACTTGTCTACCCATCTCCCTACAGCCATCCCACCTGGCTATCCCCAGCAAAGTTAGTTGATGTGAATCAAGGTTCAGAACAAAATTCACCAACATGCAACTGTGATGTTGCTTGATGCCCAATAACTAATGCGAGGTGTAAAAAGAGGAAATAATGAACATTAAAATATATTAGCTATTTTGCACACCTTCAATATAATGGCTTCTGTTTTAATAATAAATTGGGAGTCTTAGATGCATAGAAGGTTTTAGATGGCACAATTGTTGTCTCAAGGTCAGTTTTGGTATAATAGAAAGGCTATAAGTGTTGTGTACCAATATATCTTGTCAATACTTTGTATTTCCGCTGTATTAATTATCGGAGCTGCATTTTCTAATAGAATATTCTAACTGTTTCACTTTCAAAAGATAAAATTCTAACAGTTTCTCTTGATGATCTCTTCTTAGAATTTGAGGCAAAGGAGGCATGTGAACGTGCATTTTTCAAGGTTAGTATCCTACCTGGGTTCATGTAATTACACTTAGCAGATCCTTCTATCATAATTGTCCACTAAGTCACATTTTTCACTTCTTGTTTGTGTGCTATTGTACTGTCAGTTACTCTTCAATGAAGAGTGTCATAATATAGTTAGTGCTTTGATAATTCATTGTTGTCTTAAAATATTTAATTATGACCTGGAATAATGTTGATTGTTGGTATTTCTTCATTCTTCATTTAGCAATATATAAAGGACATTGCTTACTCAAAGGTATGCCTGCAGATGGACAATTGTCTAATTGATGATCGGAGGATCCATGTTGATTTTAGTCAAAGTGTTTCAAAACTGTGGGGTCAATTTAGACAAAGCAAACAAAATGCAAAGAAAGGTAAAGGGTCTTGACCGCATGTTCTTTTCCACAACATTTATTTTTTCAAAATGTGTACTCTCTTTATGGTAGACAAGGCTCTAATATTTAGCTGGGTATGTGTACTACTACACCCTGGACAGTAGACATTAGATGAGAATAGATTATGTGCTCTACAACATCCAGAGAGAAATGTGAATTCATTTGGAAAAAACTTCTGAAATGTGAACAAAGCGTTCTTGGCTACTGGGATATGTACCGTGAAATGTGAACTCTACTCCTGGCCTAATTCTAATTCCTAAGAAGGATCATATAAGACTTATTTAATTACAATTTATTTTGGTGGAAGTGGAGCATAGTCGCGGATGTAACAGTTCCTTGCAACCAAGTATACCATTATCAATACTTTATTAAGTTCGTTAGAAATAGCTTCTGGAGCATGGTGAAGATGTCAGGAGAGGTGCCTGGAATTTATTTAGTGATGATAATAGTTTCTATTAGATTGGCAAGAGTTTTGTTAGCCAATGGGAAATGTGAACTACAGGTTGCCACACATTTTTTTGCCACACCCCAAGTTAGGCAAGTTGTCATGTGTTTAGTCACCTGTTTGGTTTATAGCTGCACATCCTGCAAGATTCTTTTGCCCCCACCAGGGTCCCACATGTCAAACTCAGAAAAGTATTGCAAGTTCTTACACTCACCAAAGGGTGCTCCAACTTTGATACATGCCCTTCATGTTCAAGCATCTTGTAGAAACTCAAACGAAAATTATATAATCCTATTATTTCTTATTGCAGATGGCTGCTTCAAGTGTGGTGCTCCAAATCACATTGCCCGGGATTGTGATCAGGATGCTGAGCAGAAAACCAAAGGCCCAAATTATGTTCTGAAAGATGAAAACACTCAGCGAGGCGTGAATAACCGTCGAAGGTCACTCCCCATCTCCTCTCTTACACAAATTTTTAGACAGCATTGTTACATGCTCTGACAATGTACTCCCATGTTGCAGTTACGATATGGTCTTTGAGGATGATGCCGCTCATCAGAAAACTGACCGAAGAAAGATTCAAAAGGCAGATGACCGGAGATCAGACCTACCACCTCGTGCTGATCGGGATAGGAACAGCCGGGAGAGAACTCAGAGCGAGGAGAAAAGAATCAGGCAAGGTAAAGAAGATGATATGAGCCGCCAAGACCGAGGGGGCCGGCGGCAAGATGACTACCCCAATTACAACAGATCTGGTGATCGAAGCTCTGGTAGGCACGGCGACCGTGACTACAGCAGCAAGCAGCAGAGCAGGAGCAGAAACAGGGATGACGACGAAGAGTACAAACAAAGATCAGGAGTCGGTCGACATGACAGGGATAAGCACGATGGCGAGCGGCGCCGTAGGGAAGACGATGACCGTGGAAAGGACGATCGTCACAAGAGAGACGAACGTGACCGCAGGGCACGGAGCCCTGATATTGATAGACATAGAAGAGAAGAGGCCGGACATCGTGATAGGCAAAGGGAAAAGCGGCACCGAGACGATAGATAGGCTGCTATATCAGTTGTCAGTTTTGCCTGGCCTGTTTTCCACATACACTTGAGTTTATGTTGTAGGCCAAAACGTGTAGCTCAAAATCAAATAGGCGTAGACTGTATACAGGAGCTTGGAAAGTTTTCATCACATAATCATCTCTAAATGACCGAATGTTTTGTTTTGTGGAATCGGACCTGTGGGTTGCTGTGTTTAATTGTTTATACTTGTCTCCTGTCTACTCTAGTGATCTTCCATTCTATGGTACTACAATCTTTGTCCGGAAATAACTGACTCGGATTTATCTAGATTCACACTAAATTGAAGTATGATTTATCTGCACTGAACAATTCAGCTTGTTTCTGCCATTGTTAGCTTTAGCTTTATTTGTTTCTGCGGAGTGGGATTTTTTTTTCCAGTGAAATGAGAACTTATAACATGCTAAACCTCTTTTGCATGTTATAAGAGGCATCTTGCATGCTAGATTTATCTTTAGGACGCGGCATGGAGAAAAAATAAGTATATACCATGGGCTGCAGGTCATAAAGGCCAGGCCAACAGCAATAGGCTTTAGGATTTACATACGCTGAGGCCCACGCGGGAGGTTGTTGGTTTACTGCAAGGCAGAGCTCCGTGGTTTAGACGAGAGGTTGGAATAGTCCCACATCGCTCGCCTAAGAAGAGCTGCACTCACCGACCGCTACTTATAGACCGCCCCCTTCACGGATTGAACTCAAGCAGCTGCGTGGTGAGGACAAAGCGAACTATTCTTTCGCCTTTTACTAAAGAATACCGTGTCCGCGCCACACTTGTGCAGCATACTCTAATTTTTAAAAGGTGGCCTTTTCTTTGAGAAGGTCCCCAACAAGTCCAATTTTAAAAATTTAATTTGTGCACTACATGCATTTGGTTTAGAATGTTTTCCACATCTTACGTGAATGAGCTATGGGCCTCCCATTGAATTCTTGAACGAGATGGGATGGACTAAGTTTATATAGGACACCTAAAAGCTTAAGATTTTAATGATGTGCAATTTAGTTACATGTCTCCCATTGAATTGCAGCCATGAAAATATAATGACTGCAATTAGCCATGAATTACAGCCATGAAAATATAAAGAATACTCCTTAAATTCTGATTTTAATGATGTCTCCAGTATTCTTTTTATAAAGGAGATGCTATATATTTTATTTTATAAACGTACAATTGCAACAATAAAATTCCTCTACACCCAACGGATAGCGACAATAGTAAGATTTTAACTAATTGATTTTTTTGTATGCTATATTAAATAAGAATACAAAATTAAGTAATTCTTCTTTAATAGTATTGTAAAATGAGAAGAAAAGATATACTTATGAACTTGATGAAGATAACATAACAAGAGTAGAGAAAACCGTGCTTTGGCTGCATAGCATAGCATAAACTAAATTCCATAAATCGTGCATACACAAAATAAATTGTTGTATCAACCAACACGTCACAGGTGGATGACACAATTAAAAGATAGCTTTAGGAAGAAAATTGGTTTGATACATTACAACTAAAGCCACCAAAGAAACAAAATTTGGAGATCAATGATGAAAGATCACGAATGCCGCCTAGAGGGGGTGTGTGTGTGTGTGTGAATAAGCGGTTAAAAACTTTTACGAGATGTGCTTAACAAAGGTGGAATAAAACTAGTGTTTTCTTTTGTGAAGCACAAATCATATATACTATGGTTCACCTATGTGCATAAAAAACTTATGCTAAGCAAGACAAGTAACAATGTGATAGCAAGATAGATTACTTAAAGCACGAAGGCTATCACAATGTAAAATGCATAATTAAAGAGCTAAGGTATAGAGATAATCGAGGCACGCAGGACGATGATATTTTACTGAGTTCCAAGGACGTACGTCTCGTTAGAGGGGTGGGCGTTACAAATACCACCAACACCACAGGAGGCCTCACCTTATTTTCCCGAGCACACCCGCCACACGGCAAGCACCCGATCCACTATGGGACACTTGAGGGCGGTCACCAAACCCATACAAGATTGAGGAAATCTCCGCAACTTAATTGTAGGCTCCCAATAATCACCACCAATGCCACTAACTTGAGGATAGCTCCACAACTTAATTGGAGGCCCCAAGAACACACCACAAAGGCCACCCACCATCTACGGTTCCAAGAACCCAAGATGAACAAGCTTCTTGATTTCACCAACCAAATCCTCCGAGGAGAACTCACACTGAAGCACCTAATACAAATGGCAAGAACACAAGTTCTCAAATCCTTCTCTCTCAAATTCCAACTAAGCTACAAAATATTATGGGGGAATAAGAGAGGAAGAACAAAGAAGAGAAACACCAAATTACTCCAAGATCTTGATCCAATGGGTTCCCCTCACATAGAGGAGAGATGGATTTATGGAAATGTGGATCTAGATCTCCTTTCTCTTTTCCCTCAAGAATATACAAGAGCCATTGGAAGATTAGAGAGAAAGGGAAATCTCTTCAAGGTAAACAATGGAGGAGAGATAATGGGAAGAAGCCACCAGCCCCTTGGGGGGAGAAGGGGGACTTTATAGGTTCCCCATGAAATATAGCCGTTGTTGGGCACTTAAACCAGAGTTTTCGGGGTCTAAACCTCGGAGTCTCCGGCCCTATAACATCTCGGTCGAGGGGGACAGAGCTGCAAGCTCCTGCTGTCTGTTCGGAGACTTTTTGGGTCGAAAATTCTGCCCGGGCCGGAGATTCCGCTCCTCGAGACCGGAGTCTCCGCCCTCATGAAACTGATAGAAACATCAACACCAAAACGACCATAACTTTTGCATCCGGACTCCGATTTTGATGATCTTGGACTCATTTTGAAGAGGACAACAAGCTATAGAATATTATGCAGGGAACCATCATATACCAGAAAGGTAGGATAGAACCAAATGATAAAAGGTTTAACCTATATATAAAGGACAAACCGATAAAACCTCCAACATCGAAAATGCAATAGAAAATTCATATGGAATCCATTTTCAATGAACTAGGGCTTGTCATGGAGATCAATACAAGATCTAAATCCTCTCATCAATAAGAACCAAGAAGGATGATGCCAACTATTCAAAGGTTTGATCTCTCTTTGAAAGATATGATCAAGTTACTCACTTGAGAGCCCCTCTTGATAGTATGGTTATCTATCCTATAAACCGGTTTCCCAACTAACAACATGAGACTGGCAAAAGGTAAAAACTATCAAGATCATATCTTTGCCTTGAGCATTCCACTTGAGCTTGATGTATATGATCTTGTCCTTCTCAAGATGGAACTTTTTTCTTGATTTCTCTTTCTTGCGCTTGCTTGATAAAGACTTGCAAATTTATCCCCCATACACCATGGGGAAACCACTTCTTTGAACTTGTCTTCATAAATCCATGATCACCGAGGATGGAAAGCTTTAAGCATTATATATCCTAGAGATGGAGCATCTTGAGATTGAACTTCATTTCTTCTAACTCTATTAGGATGATGTCTTGATGATACACATGAGGAACTCTATCTTCTTCAACACAC
This sequence comes from Avena longiglumis, assembly GCA_030063025.1. Classification (NCBI taxonomy): domain Eukaryota; kingdom Viridiplantae; phylum Streptophyta; class Magnoliopsida; order Poales; family Poaceae; genus Avena; species Avena longiglumis. Next base: position 12,071,091 of record CP125979.1, read on the forward strand.
TCTTGATCTTGTTTTCTTTATTATTCTTCTTCTTGTTGTTCTTCTTATTCTACTTGATTCCAATAGGCCCAAAGCCCTTGGACATTGCTTCTTCTTCACCCTTGAAGCCAACACATTATCCAATATATGTCAATGGAAAATTCCTACAAGTGCAACTCAATGCAAACATTAGTCCATAAAGATCATCATTAATTACCAAAACCAAACATGGGGGCCCACATGATCTTTAAATCTCCCCCATTTTGGTAATTGATGACAATCCCTTTGAGAGGGTTTATATAAGGAATTTTAACGAATAAAATGATAGCACAAATATCAAATACTACACTAGAGCAAACTCCCCCACAATCTATGCATGTGTGATGAACTTGAATTTCATTGCATATATTTACAATCATTATCATTGGTGGAGTTTCCTATATGTATAACTGTAACACCCTCATAATCGGCCCTATGCAAGTTTTAGCGATTCCCGCCAAACCCGCATAGAAACGATTCAAAGGTGCCCACCAGGCACTTGCGTGCGGGTGGAAAACGAAGTAATAACATTACACAACAGTCCTCGATGGGACCCACAGAACAGATATATATAACGGCGACTCAAAGAGTCAAGAATACAGGTATAATATACAAAGATCCAAATCACCTTGAAAATGATAGAGCGTCCAGCTATGGACAAGATGCAAATGGGGCTAAGAGCCCTGAAGAATAACCAATGGCGTCCATAACCTGCCTGAGCCAAGCGGAAGGGTAACCACTATGACGTCGATCTCAAAACCTGCTTAAAAAAAAGGGGTGCCAACAAAGGGCAAAGGAAAAAGAGAGGGCGGTCAGTACTGAGGCCAGTACACGGCGAGGCTAGAATTCGGCGGTCCTCGCCTACATAGGTATGGTGGACTGAAGCGGCAACAGCAGCATGCACTAAACAACCTATAGAGACTCGATACAACTGGCGGCGATCAGAGAGGGGTAAGAGAGACCTAATCGGAACCAACCTAAATCTAACACCAAACAAACCCGTCCTGGTATTCCCCCTCGATACCAACCGAGAGATTCAACCGAGGAACTCACACAGTTGGCAGTTTTACTTATTCAGTTATCGTTGCAGCAATTACTAGTCAGGTGTAGATAGTCGTCCTGATAAAATAAGCAGTGGGCACTTTTAGTTAACCATTCCGTGACAGTTGCAACACTTACTAGTCAGATACAATAGCATGAGATAACCCAAAACCCAGCAGTTGCTGGTACTTTTATTTAGCCATTCCGTTGTAGTTGCAATACTTACTAGTCAGATACCATTGTCGCAAGCGACAAACCAAACAAGCAATTGTGGGCAGTTTTATGTAGCCATTCCATTATAGTGAAGCTGATTACTAGTCATTATAAGGTCAAATTTATAGCACTACTTTAGTTATAGTTGTCTATGATCGAGATACTGTGCTCCAAGTCGTCCATAACCGCGGACACGGCTTTCAGAAAGTTTTAACCCGGCCGGGGTGCACAAATAGCAACACACACTTGATCAACCTCGGAAAAACCAAATCAAAACCCAACGAGGCCTTCACGACAAAGCAATCACAGGATTCGGAAGTATTTCAGGGGGCCACCCTATTGAGTACACCCGCAACGAAGTTAGCTGACTCCGAGACGGACCCAAGGTTTGGGTGGACGGTTGTGAACGACTGGGAACCCAAAACTGGGCTTGTCGACACCGCGAAAACGTGTCCCGAACCTAAACAGTACAGTGTGCTCCTCGCAGAATCGTAAATAAAGCAGTAGCATGGCATAAGTACAGGATAGTAAATAAAACCTCAAACTAGTTTGTGGCCCCAAGAAATAAGAATGAATCAAGCTCGGCTCGGGGGTCCCATAATCCTCCCGGATGTGGATAGCGAATATTCAAGGCAGTATCAAGTACTCGGGGTCCCACGGGACACAAGTGGACGTTAACAACCAAGTAACATCTATTGCCCACTGCCTCTGCTACTTACTTCAATTTTAGTTGTTAAACAGAATTAAAGTGAGCGATAAGTAAAGCCATGATCATCTCCAACATCAACATGCGGCAATACACCAACAAGCGTGGCACTTGACGACCGCATAGCACTTGAGCAAGCGACTCACGACGCAAGTCCAACTATCTACCAAACAACGGTAATAGGATGTGTCCAAGGCAATATAAGGCTGCGAGGGATATCACGAATGCGAAAACTAGAGCATCGCAATACAGATAGCAATAGATCAACATGAGGGAATAAATACTATAAAAGTAAGATAGGTAGAAAGGGGAGATGCTACTTTGAAAACATTGCCGAAGGTTCAACCGAAGATCGGGTCGACACTCGCATCAACTCAACGGCCTTATCCGCGAAGAAGCAAAACGCTAGAAGAAACACCGGATGCACTATTTAATACTACGACAAAAGATCGGGCATGATGCATGTATGATGCATGGCATGGCAAGGATGCGATGCAATTAGGAAATATTAAGTGGAACCGGGGTCCCGACAATTAATTAAATGGTTCAAGTTGTTTAACTACCCCGCAATTTAAATGTTGTCTTAACATAGCAGAAGATAGCACCGGTTCGCTACACAAATTTAAATGAGGCCAATATAAGACTAGATTCGCCCGCATATGGGTCCCATATTTAATTATGATGTGAATCGGCATAATGCCCCCAAACCACACAAGATGCATGCGAGAATGACAATTCAATATGCATCAATTTGTTATTACATTTATAAAATAGGGCTCGAGAAAAGGGGTCACACATTAGGGTTCGGCAGATCCTGGGGTTCCGGGGTCCGGGCTTGGGTCTCAGGGTTCAGGGTTCGACGGAATCGTTCTCGGACTCCGGGATCGGTCTTCGGGTCTCAACATGGCCGGTCTTGGTGACGATCTTGTCCGATGGGGATCTTGGTTCAACATCATTGCGGTCTTCGGTCCCGTGAGGTAGATCTTGGCGTCCGAGGAAAGTTCATGTCGTAACCGTGTCGACGACCTTGGCGTTCAGGGGGAAGTTCTCGGTGTTCCGCGAAGGAGGTCTTGCCGCTGCGGTCCGGTGTCGTCCTCCAGGTACCGCGGGTTCTCGGTGAACTTGGTGGCCTCGGAACGGTTCTGGGTTCGGCTCTTGGAGTCCGGGGAACGCTCTTCAGGTTCCAAGAAGTAGTCCTCGCTGATCTTCTCGGCATTCCTCGGTTCATCTGCGCACGTCGGTCTTCGAAATCGAAGTGCTTGGCGCCCATGACGAAATTACTGAGAGACAATGTCGATGATCAGTGAGCTTGGGGTCTAACCGAACGTGCAGGGGTACCCGAGACGTGTGCCTGTAATGTACACCGCAGAACAAAAGGGCTCATGAGTACTACAACACGCACGAGCGAGGCAGGTCACGGCGACTTGGCGTCGCCCGAAGACGTGGGCCGAGGCGTTGAGGTGGGCGGCGGGCATGGCGGCTCTGCGGCTGGGAGGCGATATGGCCGAGCTTGGCAGCAGGGCGCGAGGTGGGGCCAGCGGGAGGAGAAGCAGGCGAAGGCGGGCTTCGAATGTCTGGGCCGGAGGCTCGCCATGGCGAGGCCGGCAGGGGAGGAGAAAGCGGCGGAGGGGCAAGCGATGGGGAGGCGGGCGGGCCGAGCCGTGAGCGGCGAGCTTGAGCAGACGGGCGGGAGGCGGGCGCCGACGAGGCGTCGGGCCAGGCGGGCGGCCGCTCGTGCGGGACGAAAGCGAGGAGGAGTCGTGGGGCGGGTCTTAGTGGAGGCAGCCTGGCGAGCTCGAGGTCGGTCTGGCGAGTGAGGGGCAGGCCGGGAGAGGACCCGGCGCTTCAGCGGGCGGCATGGCGCCGAGGAGGACTGAGGCAGGGAGGAGGAAGACCAGGCCGAAGGAGGGGCCGAGCTGGCCGAGGCGGCGGAGCGGAGGGAAGCGCCAGGTGAGAGAAACTCCGAGGGAGAGGAGAAAGGCGACTGACGGAGTTCGTGTCGCCAAGAGCGGCGAGGTGGCAAAGGAGGAAGAGGACGGGTAGGGATCGGGGCTCATGGCGGGGGCGTCTGAGTGGGGAGGCGCGGTAGGAGGGAAGATGGCGCGTGGGCCAGGCGGGTCCCGCGGGGTGGGACCAGGGGCGGTGGGGTCCGGGTGTAAGTGAGGGGAGGGTAGATGGGCTAGGTGAGAGAGAGAGAGGGGTGGGGGCTGGTGGATTGATGATGTGGCGGGGTGGGTAGAAAAATGGGGGAGGGGTGAGGTGGCACGCTGCGGTTGGTGGGTAGAATAGGATTGGGTGGGGATAGGTTTAGGGTTTGGGGCTTTGTGTTAGTTTTGTAAATATGTGTTTGTTTGGTTTTGTTTATTTTAAAACAAGGCTACTTTGCAAATAGTTTATAGGTAAATAAAATATTCGATACGATCGGGGCTTTGCATTTGAAATAAAGAGGGGTATTTGTACAAAGCAAAACTAGGCTTTTCGAAATAGTTCAGACAAACAATGCATGATGATGACGATGCAGTGCACAAAAACAACGCGATTTTCTAGTAGTGGTTTTGCGGGATGCCACAATAACATATGCTAAGAAACAACAAAGATGCAAGAGCATGAAAGGAAAATGCTTAATAACAAACTCAAAGCATAAACTAACTTCCCTTAAACCCTCTAAAAATTCTCCCCCATTGGCATCGGTTGCCGAAATGGGTGAAAAGTTCTAGAAGGCCAATATAGTGATAATTCCTCCAAAGGTGTGCATTCACACATATCCAATGGTGAATACTTGGGAGGAAGTAGAACTATATTGAGGACCCGAAGATTGCCAAAGAAATAAAATGAAAGAAGCATCAAAAAATGATGCAAGCAATCAAAAGATCCGACAAACCAATTGAAAACAACAAATGAGACCAAATGGAAACAACAAGATATTATGATACGAGCAAAAGAGTGTTTTAGATGAAAATATAAAATATGCCCAAGATTTTTGCACAAATTAGAATAATTATATTAGAATACACAATGCACAAACATTAATCCTCGCTCCCCCATAATAATTTAAAACATAACAATTTAGAAAGAAGACAAATGAGCATTATTAAATGAATTAGAGGATCTCCCCAAAGATTATGCACCAATTATGATAATTGTATTTGGGAACAAAGTGCATAGTCATGGAATCCTCACTCATACAAATTCATTTAACAATACAAGGCATGATAGAACAAATATGAGTGCTCGAAGATGCAAACACAAGAGACAAGCACTCATTGGCAAATAAATTTGGAAGCCACCGAAGCATAAAAAAGAAATAGAAAGGTGGTCTCCAAGGAATAAAATCTCAACTAAAATTATATTTTCTTATGTGATAAGTTTCTAAGTGGAAAACATCACAAATACATATGCCCACGAGGAAACAAGCACACATAAAGAAGATATACAAGAAGTCACATGAAAAGCAAAATGAAGTCATAGCATATACGAATAAGGTTTTTTGCTTTAAAGCATGTCCAAAGGCACAATTTTATCTTATTATTCATTAATGAGCTTCAAACACCAACACACCACATACATTACAACTATCACAAAGGGAAAAGGAGATAATTGGAATATATGGAGAAAGTCAACAAGTATCACAAAGGAAAAAAACAACTTGAAAATTTTCACTATTGCACATGAGAGAAATTGAGGAAAAGATAGGCAATAAAGTTTCTAGATTGACATATTTGGGATTGGTGAATCATATGCATGATTTTGTATAGTCCCAACTATATGCACTCATCCCAACTTACACACATTTTCAATAGGGAGTTCTCTTCAAACCAAAGCTAGAACCACAACAAATACAAATACGAAAATTCATGCTAGAAGGCAACCCACAAACTGTTGGAAGCAAGATATATGAGCATGAGAAAGAGATACTTGTTACCGAGATATAATTGATAGGATATAGTAGATACGAGTTCATCGAACATCCTATAGCTTGCCTCCAAGTTTCATGGACGCACCACTTCTTCAAAATTGAGAGAAATCATCAATATATCTCCAATGTACCTAAACACATTTAAGTACAAAATGGTCCCCAAAAATATTAGGTCCAACGTAGTTAGATAAACTACAATACCTAGGAGAGACTACACATAAATATGTGCATATTGATATGAAATTGGATTCATGCACATCTTAGACAATGGGATTTGGTGGAGTTTCCCCTATATATTGGATCAAATAAAGCGAGCATGCTATAAAATAAACATGTAATAAATATGCATGCACGAGGCTTTCAATAACCAAAAAGGAGATACAATTTGAACAAAAACACCAAGTAGACAGAGATGGCACACACAAGAGTGTGACTCAACAAAAGGTGTCCAAATTGTATCAAAGAACCAATTCAACACATGAAAGATCACAAGTTCAACAAATGACCTAGACAAAGTCCGAAAAGAAAAAGATAGACATGAACACAAAAGCTCAAGGATTTATCTCATTATAAAATATCAAATCAAGAAACAAGGAATGAGACAAAACCAACTCCCAAAAGAGCAATGTTCCAACAAATAGACCAAACTCTGCACACTTTTCATGATGACACAAAATACCAAAAACAAAAAGTCGAACTTCCAAGCACATAAAACATGATATGAAACAAAAAAGATGCATAAATAGGAGTGTTCTAAATAGTATAGGAGAGCTTACCCATAAGTAGTACATTATATAGAATTTTTCTTTGGAATGCAAAATGCGCACAAATGAGATCATCACTACTACCTAAATTAAATGAAACACAAATGGATACCAATAAATAAGAAGATCCATAAGAGGCAAGGAAAGATTGGGAGACAACACATAACATTTTATTGGCAAGAGATAGTAAAATATTAAGCAAATGACAAATTGAATATGATCAATAAATTCTACCATAAATCTAGTACTAATTGTCCAAGGATAAGAAGCATTGGAAATAATCTTCCTGAGGTAGTTCACACGGATATCCAAGATCATATTCACACAAAGAAGCATATAACAAAGTATAAGAATTAAGCTTGATGCTCTTAAAGAGATTTTTGGTAGCTTCCAATAGTCACACAATCACTAGTGATTAGATTAACTTTAAGCTAATAGTTTCCATGAGGATATATAGATCCAAATATGAGAAAACACATACCAAAAAACACTCTCACAAACAAGATAAAAAAGATGAGCAATAAAGGCACTCAAGCAAATTTGAACTTGTTTGAGCAAATATGTCACATAGGAGCTAGATAATTATCAATATCAATTCTAAGTGACACAACCTCGAATTTTCACATTATCTAGGCATGTAATATGCACTAAGCATATGACTCCCCCATAATGTGATACAACCATAAATCTCAACACGAGGTAAAATGATCAAAATAGAGATAATTAATGGACATTATAGAACTTGAATTTCTCATGATAAACATACCAAATATAGACTAGATAATATTGAAATATTAATACTAGGTGGTATTACTCATGTACACACATTTTTAGGATTGTGGAATGCCCAAGCATAACACTCCCCCAAAATGGGATATTCCATTAATCTCTCACAATAGTCAAATAAGATACCAAATGTAATCAAGAAAGTCTCCAACGCAAGAAAAACACATACACGGTGTGCCTCCCAACATACACAAATATACTTGACAACTCAAGATAATTATGTGGAAGGCACAACATGTACAAAAGCATGCAAGGAAAAAAGTAACACATGCACAAGGGGGCTAGTAACTTTCAATGTAATTAGTTAAGCACATGTTACCGCAAGGAGTAACATTCGAAATATGATAGAGGCAATATAATCCACATGACTTGGTTTGACAAAAATAATTGATGAAGATCCCTCAATTCTTCATGATGTATCCAAGTCTCCAATGCCCTCCAACCACACCTATTGATCAAGTTTTGGCTTATTGGTCCCCAACCAAGTTGGATCCTAAGAAGTTAGTCACAATAGGCTTCGCAACCAAATGGTTCTTTTCTTGACACCACATTGGGCACCAAAAAAATCTGGCAAACACATTGCCAACCTCATCCTTATGAAGAGAAAAAGCATCATCAATCATGATAGGGTTGGATGAGGAGTTACCAATGGTGCATGAGGAAGAAATGTTCCCTTTATCATGGAAAATGTAGCAAGTTCTTCTCTTGCCATATTTCATTTTGGGTGAAGCAACTAATTGAGGAAGAGCTTGAGTCTTCTTGGGAGGAGGCCCATCTCTAACAAGAGGTAGAGCTTGAGGCCGCTTCCCTTGTTGCTTCTTGCTAAGGGGCTTCTTCTTTAATGGGCAAAACTTGACATGATGGCCTTCTTCCTTGCACTTGAAGCAAACAATGTTTCCGGATTCTTGACTTGATCTTAGCCATTCTTCTTGTTGCCCTTGTGCTTCAACTTGACAGTGGCCTTGTTCTTGATATTGGAGTTGAATCCAAGACCACTCTTGTTATTGAGGGATTTTTGCACACTCAAGATGTTGTTGAGTGGGGCCTTACCTTTATGACCATTTTCAAGTCATTCTTCAAAGAAGTGACTTGAGCCTTGAGCTCTTTAATTTCCTCTACATGGTTAGTGTGAAAAACTATACTAGAGGAAGCAGATGCTACATTATTAGAGCAACAAGGCACAAAATGTAATTCATCACAAGATATTGCAATGGAATGAGTGGCTGAATTACAAGTACTAGCACATGGCAATATGAAATTTGGAGTAGATATAGTGCTAATGTCCACATGAGGCCTACTAGATATTACCTTTGACACAATGGCCTCATGAGGTAACTTTAGCCTACCATGGGAGACTAGAAGATCCTCATGCAAGATTGATAGCTTAATATGAATTTCTTATAATTTCCCACAGCTGCTAGTTAGCAAAGCAAGTTGAGCCTTTAGCTCAACATTCTCCTTCAAGATAGATGCTTCACAAGAAATAGAGTTAGTAGCACAAGCATCATCATTTATTGCAAGAGGTGAGGGAAACTTGGCGAGCTCTTTTAAATATGAAGCTTTAAACTGCTCATGCGAATCGCTGAGTTTGATGATCTCAATCTTAACAGCCCGAGAGCCATTTTCGAGGTGCTTAAAATCCTCAACAAGTTTAGCATAGGCAACTACAAGTTCATCATTTTTAGTTTTGAAGGTGTTTGCCACCGCAAGTTCTCTATCATGGTTTTCCTTCACTCTAGATAACTCTAGAGTAAAAGTCTCCTCAAGAGATTCCTTGGTGGATTGTTCTTCTTCAAGAGAGCCTTTTATATAAGCAATCTCGTTAGCATACTCACGCTCATGTTCATACTTTTGAGAAAATAATATTTTCTTGCCTTCAATAGCACAAGTCAAAATTTCAACAAATTTGGAGGAAGCAATTTTATTTCAATGAAGAGCGGGAAAGACAATCTCTCCCATCTTTTGAATAGAGGAAATATTATAATCAACTAGATGATCATCATAATTATCATTCTCAACCTCATCATCAACATCAACAACATCATGGGAAACAATGGGATCCAAAGAGGTTACCTTTGTTCCCTTAGCCATAAGGCATATGTTAGAACCGAAAGAAGGTGATCATGAGTGATACGTCGGAAATGTATCTATAATTTTTTATGTTCCATGCTTGTTTAGTATCTACTTTGCTTTGCTTTGTCTATGCTTTGAGGCGTTCTTATATTTTTTTCTGGAACTAACCTATTAACAAGATGCCACAGTGCCAGTTGCCCGTTTTCTTCTGTTTTTGGTTCCAGAAAGGCAGAAAATCAATATTCTCGGAATTGGACGGGACAAAAGACAAAGTCAATATTTTACCATGGGCGACACAAAGTCCAGAGGAGAGACGGAGGGGCACCAGAGGGTGGCCACACCCCCCAGGCGCGACCGAGCCCGGCCCACGACTAAGCAGGGTGTGGCCCCCCTGGGCACCCCCTGCATTGCCTCCTCGCCTATAAGAATCCCCCGATGCAGAAACCCTAGGTACCTGATCAATATTCCACGAAACCGTTTGTAGCCGCCGCCACCATCATCCCTAGATCGGGGGGGGGGGGTCTGAAGTTCTTCCCGGCACCCTGCCGGAGGGGAAATCATCTCGAAGGCCTTCTTCTACGGTATGAAGCGTGAGTAGTTTCACCTTGGACTACGGGTCCATGTAGTAGCTAGATGGTTGTATCTCCTCTTTGTGCTTTCATGTATAGATCTTGTGAGCTCTGTTCATGATAAAGATCTAATCTATTTGTAATCATGCATGTTGTTTTTGCGGGGATCCGATGGATATTGAGATTATTATGTCAGATTGGTTAATGGTTTTGTCTATATAATTCTATCATGTCTGTGTTGTTTGTGATCTTGCATGCTCTCCGTTGTTAGTAGCTATCTTGTCCAAGTAGTTGCTAGTGACTCCAAGAGGGGGTATTTATGCTCGATAGTGGGTTCATGCCTCTAGTTTCCAAGGGAAGTGACAATCTCTTGATTTGTAGATGTGTTGTTGCCACTAGGGAGAAAACAACGGTCTCTTATTCATGGAACAAGTGGATTGTTTACCTTACACACTTTGCTTAAAGCAGCTTGTCTATTGCTTGCAACTTATCTGGAGGGGTTAGGATGATAACACAAGGTGGACTTCTAGTCATAGATGTATTTGGATGGCGGACTATGTATCTTGTTGTATTGCCCAATCGAATATCATAGGATATTTCTGTCTAGTATTGCATTGTTATGCCTTGCTCAGTTCCTGTCAATTGTCCTGCTATAATTTGTTTACCCTTCATGCCATGGCGTTTATCTAAGGAGAGCACCTCTAGTGAACTATGTACCCAAGTCCAATCTTTACCATTGATACATCTTCCACTCTTACTGTTTACTTGCTGCAAACTCCCATTACCTAACACACCATACATTTAATCCTTTGTTATAGCAACCGGTGAGATTGACAACCTCACTGTTAGTTGGGGCAAAGTCTTGAGTTTGTGTTGTGCAGGTCTCCACGTTGCTTGCAACACCTGTGTGACATTTCCTTCCTCCTACTGGTTCGATAACCTCGATTTCTTACCAAGGGAAGACTTGCTGCTGTGCTGCTTCACACCTTGCTCTTGGGGTTTACCGACAGGCTCCATATCAACTGAGCCATCAACAAGTTTTCTGGCGCCGTTGCCGGGGACGCTAAGGACGTCTTCACAAGGGGAGTCCTCCACTTCCTTTCTCTTTACTTTGTTTTTAGTTTGCTTAGTTTATTTTGCTTGGTTTTGTTTGCCTCTTTTTATCAAAATATCCAAAAAATTAGTTTAGTTTGGTTTGCTTTCTTTATTCAAAAACACAAAAAAATTAGTTCATGCTCTAGTTGCCTCCTTGCCCTAGCTCACCATGTTGTTCCCCAAGTTCGCCGTGAAGGATCTTGCAATTGGTAGTGGCTCCATAATTAGTAAAGATAATATTGAAGAATTCTTTAATCTTGTTAGCAAGCATGAGGATATTGAGGATACATCTATATCAGAACTTGCTCCTAATTATGAGATTGCTGCAGCTTCTTTAGTTCATATGTTGGAGGCTAGGTTATTTAGCCTAAACCCCATGATGCAAATTATGTTCCTAAAACTTAAAGAAGAAAATAATTCTAAAAAGAGAGAATTTATTCTTGAAACTTTACTAAAAGAGTTCCATGATGTTACTAAGGAATCCAAAAAGGTCTTTGAGCATTTTATTATGCTAGGCTCATGTATAGATGTTGTGGGTTCTTCAGATAAAACCAAACCTAGGGAGGAATTTAAGATACCCATACCCTTTTAGCTTGTTGGGATGCATGAAGCCTTTGAAAAGAATTTTGATTGGATTGTTCCTGAAAATCTTTTTGATGAAAGTAGTAGACCAAAGAGAGATGATAAGGGATCCTCCAAAACTCATTTGGATGAGATACCTTTCATAGTTGAAGATTTTGCAAGTATGGATCTTAATTCCTCATTTGAAAATACTTGATTCTTCTTGATTCTTGTGCCTAACTTAAAGGCATTAAAGAAAATTACTTGTTGGGAGATAACCCAAGAGTTTTCTTGAGTCTTGGAAGTTATTACTTCAGTAATGACCTATCCTTATCCTTTTTTGTTTGCTTTTTGTTCCAAGAATGACCTCTAATGAGAGGGAAGTAAGATCTGGGGAGTTGCTGCCCTGAAACAGATTTCTGTCCTCCACCATAAAAATTCATGAGGAGCCTATATAACTCGGATTGAGCTGATATTTTACAAATAAATCCTGCAGTATGTTATCTAAATTTCATTAGTTCAACACTTTTTGATTTGAGCAACAGAAGGTCTTTGAAAAAATCGGTTTCTACCTGCTGGTCTGTTTTGACAGATTTCTGCCATTATTTGCATTTGCTTCTTATCGATTTCTTATTGAGTTCTCTTTCTGGGAATTGAACTTTTTAAAGGAATTTGCTTCAGTAGCTTATGTTTTTAGTGAAAGTCTTGTTGTTCTAAAGCTAAACCCAAGTGAAAGGTGTAGGGGTTCGTAGCATGGAAAACAAAAATTTTCTATCGCATACAAACAAACAAGCCAAGATCTATCTACTAGATTGTAGCAACGAGTCGATGGAATAACTTACCCTCGAAGATTCCAAAGTGTTTAACGAGAGCGGATTCTCGTGGGTGATGTAGTCGTACTCTTTCCGATCTCAAGATCGTGTGGACGATCCTTCAACTGCGTTCGTGGCGCTTTCATGATCGGTCACGTTCGGTCTCGGCGAAGACCTTCCTCTCCCTTGTTCCAGCAGGCCGGAGGTTGTAGCACTCTCCTCGATTCGGCCTGTAAGGCGTGGTACCTAAGTAGAGGAAATCCCGAGGGCCATGGCGGAGCGAGTATGGTGGAGTATGAGAGAGGGCTATTAGTGGTCTAGAGATTAGACACACCAATTAGAAGGCTCTAAACCGCAGGCTAAAGCAATTAGAAGCTCTAAACCAAAACGGCTCTAAACCTGAGATTAGAGGTAGAAACTTGTGTGTCTCAAGGAGGAGCCCTGACCCTCCTTTTATAGGTGGAGGGGCTAGGCGCGCCAGGGAGGGAGGGAGTCCCTCCCCAACTCGGCCTAGGGCTGGGCGCCGGCTTGGAGGAGAGGAACTCCTCCTCCAAGTTGGTTTCAACCTCCTCTTGCTTGTTTCCCACAGTTTCCTGTTTCCCACAGTTTCTTGTTTTCCACAGTTTCCTATTTTAGCCGTTTGACTTTCAAACTGGCAATTTGACTTTCATGTTTTTGGAACAGCAAGAACACTTAGTACATGATGAAATCATTCAATGACACATTCATGTACCCTCCCCCCCGGAGTGCCGGACAATCCGGACCCTTCTAGAACATTCCCGATGAAAACACCGGAATCATTCCCGAACTCAAAGGACTTTCCTTATATGAATCTTATTCTCGGACCATTCGGATCACCTCGTGATATCCCGGATCCCATCCGAGACTCGAACAACATTGGTCTCTTTCTCATAATACCATAACTACACAAAACAACGTCGAATCCTTAAGTGTGTCTCCTACGGTTCGTGAATTATGCGGACATGATCGAGACACTTCTCAGAACAATAACCAATAGAGGAATGAAATTCATATGGCTCCACATATTTCTACGATTACTGCGATCAAATGAACCACTTATACGATACCAATTTCCTTTGTCTCACGATAGTTTACTTATCAAGGTTATGATCGTCGGTATCTCTGCATACCTAGTTCAACCTTGTTACCGATAACTACTCTTTTATCGTTACCGTGATATGTTATCCCTTGTGACCCATTCACATGCTTGCAAGCTAATTGTATGACATTCCACCGAGAGGGCCGGAGTATATCTATCCAGTCATATGGATGGACAAATCCCACTCTTGATCCATGTGTTTCAACCAATACTTTCCGAACACTCAATGCCACCTTTATAGCCACCCGATTCGGTGTGGTGTTTGATGTCATCAAAGCATCCATCCGGTAAAGGTGATATGCATGATCTCATGGTCGAAGGAATTAGGTTACTATGTATCAGAAAGCATATAGCAATTGAACTATTGAAATGACTTGATCTTTATTCTACGCTTATCAATAGGAGTATGTCCACCATATCATTCTCCTAACGATATGATCTTGTTGTTGATAACATCTCAATGTTCATGATAGGGAATCCACAATCATTTAATCAACCAACAAGCTAGTGAAGTATAGAGGCTATACTAGGGACTTTCAAATTAAGTTTACAATCACACAAGTATCAATGTTTCCTTGTTAATACTATTATAGCATGAATGTAAACATTTATCATAAACACAAAGATATAATAATAACTACATTTATTATTGCCTCTAGGGCATATCTCCAACAAAAGGATCGCATGGGAACCTAGAGGGGGGGGGGGTGAATAGGTGCTACTTCAAATTTTCTTCTTTTTCAAATTAGGGTTTGACAAGAAAGGTAAATTCTCTAGATTACGAAACTACGGTGAATTTACCTATATGTCAACCAAGCAATAAATATCACAACACTAAGCAAGAACAAGTAAGTAAAGTGCGATAAAGGATAGAAGTAACCAAAGGAGTGGACGCGGAGACACAAGGATTTGTTTCCCGTAGTTCCTTCCTTTTGAGGGGAAGTACGTCTACGTTTGGAGAGGGGGTGGTTTCAAACCACCAACGCCACGAGAGGCCTCCCTTGTTCTCCGATGAATCTCACCCCAACGAGAAGGATCCACCTTCCACTATATCGGCAACCTTCGAGGTGGAAGCCGACACCTTTAGAACAAGTTCGGGGCACATATCCACAACTTAATTGGAGGCTCCCAAATACAAGCAAGCTGTCAAGACAAATCAAAGACAAGCTTGTAAGAACCAAATCAAAGTTAGGGTTTCCAAAGAAACACTAGAGCTTAGGGGCCCTCAAGTGAATGAGGGGGAAATGAAGATCTCTCTTGGTGAAGCTGTAGATCAAGGCCTCCTCCTTCGATTCTCCAAAGATCAATGACTTTGGATGGTTGGATGGAGAGATCTTGTAGATTTGGTGGCTCTAATGGAGTTGGTGTTCTTGAGCAGCTCGAGCAATTGGAGGAAGAAGATAAGGGTCCCTTTTTATAGACAATCTCCTCCGCGAACCGTTTTCTAGCTGTTGGAGAAAAGTCAGACCGGAGACTCCGGTCTGCACACCGGAGACTCCGGTCTATACCGGAGATTCCGGCCAATCTCCGGACCAGCCTCCGGATCACCCATCTGAATGACCCAGGCTAGATTCTGAAGTCACCACCGGAGACAGATCCGGAAACTCCGGACCACACCGGAGACTCCGGTCTAGGCAGACCGGAGACTCCGGTCTAGAATTTCCAAAACTGTGTCACATGAGTAGGGACTTTTCCCAAGTGTGAGGGTGCTTTTCACTTATCATAATACCAACCTGTGGACAGTGACAAACTGTAAAATGATCTACTTGGTGTTAATAAACACCAAAAGTGATTATGACAATAAATGCCCGTTCAATCTCCTCCTTTTTGGTGTTCGATGACAAAAAGTGATTTTGCATGGAATAAATATATATATGGGGCTCCCCCTGACTATGTGCAATAAGATAATTAAGTAAATCATGCAAGGTAGATAGTATCAACGATAACACACATAAATCTCACATGAGTTACAATAGATAGTGCACACAAGCACATAGTCACACACATAAACAAAAAACAACGCATATGAAGTTCAAAGTTCAAATATGGCAAATGAAAAGCAGATAGTATCAAATCCAAAGCCCAAGCCCATGCAAATCAATGAGAATGTCTTCTCCCCCTTTGGCATTGAAACGCCAAAAAAGGGAAAAGAACCTAGGCTAGCGTCCCAGCAAATCAGTAGTCCTCGTCATCCTCATCCTCCTCCTCCTCATCCTGGTCATCACCACCCTCATCATAGTCATCATCATCATCTTTAGGGACTGCAGGCCCTTTGCCGTGAGGGCGAGAAGAGGAGGTACCCTGGTACCCAAAACCGTAGGTGACATCAGCAAATGTCTTCCAATCCACCAGACCATCCTGTTGGGCATTCCATGCCCCAAACGAGAGTGGTCAGACTCTGTGGACTACTGAGCACCATGTTCATCATTGTATTCATCGTCACCTTCCTCATTATCCCCTTCATATTGTTCCTTGATTTCTTTAAGGAGCTTCTCAATGCGACGGTTGCTTTTGTAGGATGCATGCTACTCCTTTCGAATGTCTACATTCATGAAACAAAGGGTCCTCTCCCAAAAGGTGGCCTTCTTGACCCGCTCATGAACATAGTCTCGAGTCATGGTAGGCATTGGTGCATTGGAGGCATTCTTCCTACAAACTCTAGGTGGAGAGGGAGCCCTCTCAGTCTCAATCTCCTCCTCCTCCTCCTCATCATCATCCCCATAGCGACGCCTCAGAGCTGGCCCCATACGCCCCTTCTGCTGTAGTGAGACCAAGGTGTGCTCAGTGAGATGCGGTGCAGAGCCAAGTGAAGAATCATGCTCCTTGGAGTTGATGAGCCTCATAACCAAAGGTGCATATGGGGGAGACTTCTTGTACAGAATAGCATGGAACATCTCCTCAAAGATAAAATCAATCACATCAATAGGTTCAGCATCTGCCACTGGTCTAGCATTGTAGATCCGGTGGGTGTGGTACAGAAGGTTTACAAGCCCACCCCTAATAGCATCGTCATTACCAGCACTTGGTGCGATGGTATGATGGAATATCCTCAGCATTAGGTTGTAGAGAGTCTTGAGTCCCTTGGAACCCCCTATAGCACCCTCGCTGCCATACAGTGGTGCCAGCTTCATCTTGTTCTCTCCTAGAGCTGCAGAGTGCATGCACAGACCAATGGGAGTGGATACGCCATGGAAAGTCTCAAAGATGACGTTGGCAAAGTCATGGAAAGTAGCTGTGCAGCGAGTGGTACCAGACATCCAAACCATTGTCCAGTCTTGATCAGATCCAAAAACCACGGTGGCATAGAACTTCTATACTAGGTAGACATTGTAGTCTTCGCCCAGCTCCATTAAGTTATACAGACCCAGCTTCTCACAGATCCACAAAGCATCATTGAAGTAGGGTCTGAGGCTCATGTGCTCAACACTCATGAACTTCTGAGGGCAGACATGTGATTTGGTGAGCACACCATATACATCCTTCATGAACACAACCTGTTCCTTCCTCCAGAAACGAGGGTCCTCACTGGTACGAGGCAGCGCATAGAAATCTGTCTTTCTCAGTTCACGGTACTCCTCTTTTGACGTTTTGGCCAAGGACTGAAGGTTGTCATATTTGGCCTTCTTGGCATGGTCCTCTCGTTCAACCCTCTCTTGGTCCCTCTTCAAATAGGCTGCATCACGTGCCTGCTGTTTATGGTTGGAAGGAGGCACAATAAAATGACCCTGAGCTTCATCATAGCGAGGATTTCCCCTTTGGGACTTGGCCTTGGTACGACGAGGACGACTAGAACCATCACCTGTGAACAACAGTGAGGGAGATAGCATGGACATGAGTATATATGTCCCAACAAGGTAGTACAAGATCTGTGATGCATTTCTGGTCTGTTTTGATTCATCCACCACCATAGTCTCCGCACCTCATACCGGAGTCTCCGGCTCAGACCGGAGTCTCCGGTCCTGGAGACCGGAGTCTCCGGCCCTAAGTTCGGAATCTCCGTTCGAGAGGCTCGGGCATGTGATGTGGAGATGCTGGTGAGGATGAATCTAGTAGATCGATAAATGCAACAAGGCTAAAGTACTAAAGTGCATGCAAATAAGTGATTCCAATGGACAAATCAACACCAATCCTCAAAACACATCTAGAGATGAACCCTAGGATAAAAAGGAGAGGAGAGGTACCATATCTGTCCATGGGATCAATTCCTCCAGTGGGAATGACCCAATGGAGGAGAGGAGAGGGTTGGCCGATGGCACGGCAAATCCCGGGGGCTTCTTGACCTCCGGGGAGGAGTTTTGGAAGAGGAGGCAACGTGTTTAGAGGAAGGGGACAGGGTGAAGAATGAGGAACTGCTGTACCAGTTCACCCTGCCCCCTACTTTAAGTGGCAGAAACCGTCTGGACCGGAGACTCCGGTCAACACCGGAGACTCCGGTCCTGCTTGACCAAAAGCTCCAGGATAGGTGTTTGGGGACATATATGAGAGATAGACATGTTTAAGATAGGGAAAAAGGCTTGGGTTGAGACATCAAACTGCGAAGAACCAACAAGAGCAATAGGAATTCACAAAAATATTCATAAAAACTCCAAGAGACTAAAATCAAGTGAATGACAAACATGAGTAAGCGCCAACCTCTCAAGTTTGAGAGGGCGGTGGCCTAGGCCACCATATTTGAGTATACTCGGCTTGGCACCACGAAGATATATCTTGGGTCCATACCGACACTCATCATTTAAGCTCACATATCACAAAATGATATTAAGAGGAATGATTTTGATTGCTTTGGGCATAATGGGGGGGGGGGGGGGGGATAGTCCAATCAATTAGGAACGCACCCCCCTATATCCATGCCTGCTCCTAAACCAAATATGGGTCAAATCATAGGTGATAATGCAAGATGATCAAGTCAAGCTCCTTGAATCTACGATATTTAGTTCATTCCTCAAATAGCAAAACCTTGCTTCATCAAGTGGCTTCGTGAAGATGTCGGCAAGTTGATCTTTGGTTGACACATATGATAGATCAATATCTCCCGAGCAACATGATCTCTAATGAAGTGATGACGAATGTCAATATGTTTAGTCCTTGTGTGATCCACCGGGTTGTAGGCAATCTTGATAGCACTTTCATTGTGACATAGAAGAGGCACTTTGTCACAATGGACACCGTATTACTTTAAAGTTTTCCTCATCCATAGCAATTGGGTGCAAGCACTAGCAACTGCCACATACTCGACTTCGGCGGTGGAGAGATATATACATTTTTGCTTCTTAGAAGACCAACATACCAAGGACCTACCAAGGAATTGGCAAGCCCCGAATGTTGATTTTCTATCATCCTTATCACCCGCCCAATCCGAATCTGTGTATCCACAAAGAGCAAATGTTGACCCTCGAGGATACCAAAGACCATAAAATGGGGTATGAACCAAATATCGAAAGATTCTCTTGACCGCCATTAAATGGCTTTCTTTAGGAGCCGCTTGATATCTTGCACACACACCTACACTCAACACAATATCGGGTCTAGATGCACAAAGGTAAAGCAAAGAACCAATCATAGACCGGTATACCTTTTGATCCACATCTTTACCATTTGGATTTTGTTCTAGATGAGTCTTTGTAGCCATGGGAGTAGGTGCTCCATTTAAATCTTGCATTTTTCCCTCCTCTAACTTGCTTGATCTCAAAACCAATAAATACTCTCAACTCCCCATCAAAGACATCCGGAACTTACTAGTCATAAGCTTTGAGAATTCATCATTAAAGGCTTTGTTAGATGAGCCAAAGATAATATCATCAACATATATTTGGCATACAAAAAGCTCCCCATTGACCTTCTTAGTAAAAAGAGTAGGATCGATTTTCCCAACCTCAAATCCACGGTCAACAACTCTCTAAGGTTCTCATACCACGTGCGTGGGGCTTGATCCCATAGAGCGCCTTATCAAGTTTGTAGACATGGTTTGGGAAGTTGGGATCCTCAAATCGAGGCGTTGCTTAACATATACCAACTCATTTAATGGACCATAAAGAAATGCACTTTCTACATCCATTTGTTGCAACTTAAAATTATGTTGTGCCGCATAAGCAAGAAGGATACGGATGGACTCAAGGCGAGCCACGGGTGCATAAGTCTCTCCATAGTCAATGCCTTCAATTTTAGAGAACCCTTGTGCAACCAATCTAGCCTTGTTCCTTACTACAATTCCATGCTCATCTTGCTTGTTCTTGAATATTAACTTCGTTCCAATAACATTGCGGCAATCCTTTTGCTTCTCAACTAACTTCCATACTTTTTTTCTCTCAAAGTTGTTGAGCTCTTTGTGCATAGCTTCCAACCAATCCGAATCTTGAAGAGCTTCCCACACTTTCTTTGGTTTAATCATGGAGATGTGTGCTTGGTGTTCACTGAACCTCTTCAATTGTGCTCTTTTGGAAATGACTTTCCTTAGGTCACCAACCACATTTTGTAAAGTGTGGTCTCTTAATTCCAACATTCTCTCCTTTCTAGCTTCACGACGAGCGTGGATCTCCGTGTTGTTTCTTGGGGGACCCTCTTCATCATTTTGGTCCTCATCTTGACCATCCACTTGACCTTGATCATCCCTGGTATCATTCTCTTCATTAAGGGACAAAGATTGACCTTGGTCTTGATCAAGTACCCTTCTAGCATCGATTTGAGCTTGTCTCGAGGCAGTTTGTACGGATCTTCCTTGAGTAATTGCCTTGGCACCACTTGACATCCTAGAGAATGAATCAAGCTCCCCTTGACTAGAGTTGTCACTATGATCATCATGTTGAGGGTCCACATCTTGTCTTTGGCTTGAGTCATTGCCCTCCTCGGTGGATGGAGCTTGTTGATGTTGTGAAGATGAGGGCTCCACTTGAGTGGAGCATAGTTCTTCTCGATCCACCATAAGGGGTTCCTCAACGGGGCGGATATATCCCACACCCATTCTTCCTATGGCATCCTAAGGCATTTCATCATCTGCATCACAAGCATCAACATGCCCCCCTTGGGGACCATCATATTCTTCGAAGGTCACACTACAAGATTCTATGACGGCTCTGGAGAGCTTATCATAGATTCTATAAGTGTGAGATTCGAGACCATAGCCAACAAAGATACCCTCTAATGCTTTAGACTCGAATTTGGACAAACTAACACCTTTTATGAGATAGAAACACTTACAACCGAACACCCGGAAGTACGATATGTTGGGATTGTTACCGTTAAGTATTTCATATGGAGTCTTGTTGATTTCTTTGCGGAGGTAGAGCCGGTTTGAAGCATGGCACGCGGTAGAGATGGCTTCGGCCCAAAATTTGTATGGATATTTAAACTCCGCCAACATGGTTCTAGCCATCTCAATAAGAGTCCGGTTCTTCCTTTCGGCCACACCATTTTGTTGAGGGGTGTATGCAACAGAATATTGATGTTTTATCCAAGGTGTAGTTCTTGAACTCAGTGTCGTTGTCATTTCTTATGATCAACACGGGAAGATTGTATTGACGTTGGACCATGTTGATGAAGTCGATGAAGGTCTTTTGGGTCTCACTCTTCAACTTGAAGAAATATACCCACAAGTATCTTGAAAAGTCATCAACGATCACCAAACAATATTTCTTCCCACCAAGACTTGCATGAGATGGAGGACAAAAGAGGTCCACATGGAGGAGCTCCAAGATCTTGGTAGACTTGATGCGGTTCTTAGGCTTGTGAGGAGCATCATGCATATTCCCTAGAACACATGCCTTGCAAACACGATCTTTGGCAAAGGAAACATTTTATTTTAGTCCAACAATATGGCCCTCCTTATGGAGACTTTGCAAAGTTATCATATTGACATGGGCTAGTCGTGATGCCATAACCAACCCACATCGGCCTTTCCGAATAAGCACATCGGACTTGTGGCTTGCCCGAAAATTCCACCGTACAAGTCATGCTCGACGTACCCAACAAAAGCGACCTTGAGAGACTTTCTCCAAGAGGACCACAATATCAATATCAATAAAGGCGACAAAGCCCATATTTCCAAGATCACGGATTGAAAGTAAATTGTATCCATGGGTCTCAACAAGCATGATGTTCACGAGTGTAATGTCGTGAGCAACCACGACCTTCAAACCCATTACCTTAGACTTTGACTTGTCGACATATGTCACGGTGATTTGATCATCATTTGGCTTTAAGTCCTTGACAATAGACGAGCTTACGGTCATATGACTCGTGCAACCACTATCAAGCACCCACTTTGACCCTCCGGAAGCATAAGTCTACAAAAGATCAAGATAATTTTTAGGTACCCATTTTTCAATGGGTCCTATTTTGTTAGCAACAAGGGTCTTGGGAACCCAAATAGACCAAGCAATATAACCATCATATGGGCCAACATATTGTGCATACACATCACCATAATAATCACGCGTTAGAACATAGTGAGGGTTAGCACTTCCCACAAAGTCATCATGAGACATAGTTTTACCACTTGTGGTCTTACTATCCACAATGGCCTTGTTGGTATCTTGTGCGGGCTTGGCCTTCTTCTTATTATTGTTCTTCTTCTTGGTTTTGGAAACAAAACCAATGCCCCCTTTTTCACCACAAGGCCTTTGCTTACTCAAAACATCATCAATGGACTTGTTGCCTTGTGGAAATGTGGCCTTGGCTAGATCCCCCTTCAACCTAGCATTTTCTTCAAGAATAGTTGTACTACTATATGTAATGAAGTTACTAGGTGAAGGAATATTGGCCAATTGAGTTTGAAGCGTTTCATGGGACTTTGTGAGTGACAAGAGTTCACTTTCCAAAGCCTTGTGAGCCTTGTTAAGCAAACTAACGTCCTCAGCAAGTTTTTCATGAACCACACCAAACTCAATCTTGTCCTTTTTAGCCCTTTTGTATTTAGCAATAGCATGATCACGCTCTTTGATGAGTTTATTAACAATAATGTCATTGGCCTCATCAAGCCCTTCAAGTTTTAATTCAAGTGACATCCTAGTCTCTTGTTCTTCTTCTAGAGCATTGTTTAAAGCCTCTAGCTCAATCATGTGTTCATGCCCAAGTTTACATCTTACATCTAGGATCTCTTGTGTGTGGGAAAGTTGATCTAAGATGTTACCAAAATGTATCTTAGAATCCCCTTGTAGGTTAGTCATAAACTCATCGAAAGCAATTAATTCCCTTTTAACATCAAGATACATCTCATCATCAATTTCATCAGTAGCTAAGGGAGTGGAGTGAGATGACGAGGATACCTCCGTTCCTCTTGCCATAAGGCAAGTGACGTTCTTGATGGGAGAATTCTCATTTGGAGAATCGAAGAGTGAGAATGTCGGAGTAGAAGTAGTGGCTAGAGCCGCCACACTATTAGAAGTTTCCTCTTCCTCATCTTCATTGTCGGAGGAGTATTCGTCATGAGTGATCAAGACAATTTCTCCCAACTTCTTGTTGATGGGATTCTTCTTGATGAAGGGTTTCTTGTAAGGTGCTTTGAGAGTCTTCTTCAACACAAGCTTACCCCATGAACTTGTCTCTCTTCATAGGGGCAACTTGCCACAAAGTGATAGCGGTCACCACAATTGAAGCAAGTTCTCAATCTAGTAGTATTTTCTCTTTTCCATTTGGGTTGCTTCTTTGTTGCATTTCCATCTTGGACTTGGCGGGGTTCTTCCAAAAGTTCTTTGCATAGAAGGCCATATAACTATGATCAATCTTGAATTCATCGGGGTGGTCCATGGAGAGTCCTTCATCACTATCATCTTCATCCCCATGGTCCACAACTTTGGACTTCAAAGCAACATTGACAACGTTGATCATACCAAGGGCACGCGAACACGCATCTTTGGCATTCTTGGCAGCAACTTTGAAAGCGGCCATCTCTTGCATAACTTCATTGGAGGTCATGAGATGGTAGTTGTGTCTTCCTTGTAGGCTCTTCAAGTCGATGGACTCAAAGGGCATGATTGCACTCACATATTTACTTTTTATCCACACATCATCCACATGTGAGGCACCCACGTTTCTAAAAGCGGTGGCGGTGGTCTTGAGCCTTCGGTACATGTCTTCATGATCTTCACCTTCCAGAATGTAGAAGCCTTCGGCTTCATTGCTTAGTGCATCATACCGGTTCCTCCTCATACTCTCATTTCCAACAAACAATATAGTGAGTGCATCCCAAGCTTCCTTAGCAATGCTAAAGTGCTCAATGTGTGGATAATCCTTTGTACCCAATCCTTGTTGAATCATATGCAAGGCAATGGCATTGAGTTGACTATTCACAACCTCTCTTCTTGTCAAGTTGTTTGGATCCCCAATAAATAGTCCATGCTTGATGATGTTCCATAGTTCAATGCAAGAGATGCGCATATGAGTTCTCATTAGTGATTGCCATTGAGAAAAAGTAGCAAATTCTTCAAGCTTAGGTAGGTCACCTCTGTTGTATTGTATACATGAGGGCGAGGGATTGGAGGGTCGAGAGAGTACCATGAATCACGGTGATCACCCTTCCCCTCATCATTTTGTGTGGAGGAATTAGTGTTGTCTTGTTTACCCCTTACCATCATATCCTCGGGGGATACCGGAGTATTCCCTTTAGGTAAAATGTATGGAGGATCCTCTTGAGGAGAGGGGGATGATGAGCCATCTTTGTCTTTAAGAAGTTGCTCAAGCATCTTATTTACTTCGTTTACCAAGGAAGAGCTCAATCTTGTTTCCAAGTTTTTGAGATCTTCCATGGTCACCGTGGTGGGCTCACCATCACCATCCCCTTCACGGCTACCCATATTCTCTTAGGCGGTAAATCCCAAATAAAGAGCAGAGGCTCTGATACCAATTGAAAGGATCATATGGGCACCTAGAGGGGGGGGGGGTGAATAGGTGCTACTTCAAATTTTCTTCTTTTTCAAATTAGGGTTTGACAAGAAAGGTAAATTCTCTAGATTATGCAACTACGGTGAATTTACCTATATGTCAACAAAGCAATAACTATCACAACACTAAGCAAGAACAAGTAAGTAAAGTGCGATAAAGGATAGAAGTAACCAAAGTGGGACGGAGACACAAGGATTTGTTTCCGTAGTTCCTTCCTTTTAAGGAAGTACGTATATGTTTGGAGAGGGGTGGTTTCAAACCACCAACGCATACGAGAGGCCTCCCTTGTTCTCCGATGAATCTCACCCCAACAGGATCGATCCACCTTCCACTATATCGGCAACCTTCGAGGTGGAAGCCGGCACCTTTACAACAAGTTCGGGGCACACATCCACAACTTAATTGGAGGCTCCCAAATACAAGCAAGCTGTCAAGACAAATCAAAGACAAGCTTGTAAGAACCAAATCAAAGTTAGGGTTTCAAAGAAACACTAGAGCTTGGGGCCCTCAAGTGAATGAGGGGAAATGAAGTTCTCTCTTGGTGAAGTCAGTAGATCAAGGCCTCCTCCTTGATTCTCCAAAGATCAATGACTTTGGATGGTTGGATGGAGAGATCTTGTAGATTTGGTGGCTCTAATGGAATTGGTGTTCTTAGAAGCTCGAGCAGCGGAGGAAGAAGATAAGGGTCCTTTTATAGACAACCTCCTCCATGAACCGTTTATGACTGGAGAAAAGTCGATCGGAGACTCAGTCGCAAGACACCGGATACTCCGGTCTATACCGGAGATTCCGGCCAATCTCCGGACCGCCCATCTGAATGACCCAGGCTAGATTCTGAAGTCACCACCGGAGACAGATTCGGAAACTCCGGACCACACCGGAGACTCCGGTCTAGGCAGACCGGAGACTCCGGTCTAGAATTTCCAGAACTGTGTCACATGAGTAGGGACTTTTCCCAAGTGTGAGGGTGCTTTTCACTTATCATAATACCAACCTGTGGACAATGACAAACTGTAAAATGATCTACTTGTTGTTAACGAACACCAAAAGTGATTATGACAATAAATACCCTTTCAATCTCCCCCTTTTTGGTGTTCGATGACAACAAGTGATTTTGCATGGAATAAATATATATATATATATATGGGGCTTCCCCTGACTATGTGCAATAAGATAATTAAGTAAATCCTGCAAGGTAGATAGTATCAACGATAACACATATAAATCTCACATGAGTTACAATATATAGTGCACACAAGCACATAGTCACACACATAAACGACAAATAACGCATATGAAGTTCAAAGTTCAAATATGGCAAATGAAAAATAGATAGTAGCAAATCCAAAGCCCAAGCCCATGCAAATCAATGAGAATGTATTCTCCCTTTGGCATCAAACGCGAAGAAGGAAAAGAACCTAGGCTAGCGTCCTAGAAAATTAGTAGTCCTCGTCATCCTCGTCCTCCTCCTCCTCATCCCGGTCATCACCACCCTCATCATAGTCATCATCATCATCTTGAGGAATGCAGCCCTTTGCCGTGAGGGAGAATAGGAGGTACCCTAGTACCCAAAACCGAGGTGACAAAGAAATGTCTTCCAATCCACGGACTATCCTTGGGCATTCCATGCCCCAAACGAGTGTGTGGTCGACTACGTAATCTTGAGCACCGTGTTCATCATTGTATTCATCCTCGCCTTCCTCATTATCCCCTTCACCTTGTTCCTTGATTTCTTTGAGCAGCTTCTCAATGCGACGGTTGCTTTGGTAGGATGCATGCTGCTGCTTACGAATGTCTACATTCATGCAAAAAAGGGTCCTCTCCCAAAAGGTGGACTTCTTGACCCGCTAATGAACATAGTCTCGAGTCATGGTAGGCATTGGTGCGTTGGAGGCATTCTTACTCCAAATTCTAGGTGGAGAGGGAGCCCTCTCAGTCTCAATCTCCTCCTCCTCATCATCCCCATAGCGACGCCTCGGAGCTGGCCCCATACGCCCCTTCTGCTGGAGTGAGACCAAGGTGTGCTCAGTGAGATGCGATGCAGAGCCAAGTGAAGAATCATGCTCCTTGGAGTTGATGAGCCTCATAACCAAAGGTGCATATTGGGGATACTTCTTGTACATAATAGCATGGAACATCTCCTCAAAGATAAAATCCATCACATCAATAGGTTCAACATCTGCCTCTGATCCAGCATTTTAGATCCGGTGGGTGTGGTATAGAAGGTTGACAAGCCCACCCCTAATAGCATCGTCATTCCCAGCACTTGGTGCGATGGTATGATGGAATATCCTCAACATTAGGTTGTAGAGAGTCTTGAGTCCCTTGGAACTCCCTACAACACCCTCGCTGCCATATAACAGTGCCAGCTTCATCTTGTTCTCTCCCAGAGCTATAGAGTGCATGCGCAGACCAATGGGAGTGGATACGCCATGAAAAGTCTCAAAGATGACGTTGGCAAAGTCATGGAAAGTAGCTGTGGAGCGAGTGGTGCTAGACATCCAAACCATGGTCTGTCTTGATCAGATCCAAAAACCACGGTGGCATAGAACTGCTGTACTAGGTAGACATTGTAGTCTTCGTGCAACTCCATTAAGTTATACAGACCCAGCTTCTCACAGATCCACAAAGCATCATTGAAGTAGGGGCTGAGGCGCATCTGCTCAACACTCATGAACTTCTGAGGGCAGACAGGTGATTTGGTGAGCACACCATATACATCCTTCATGAACACAGCATGTTCCTTCCTCCAGAAACGAGGGTCCTCACTGGTACGAGGCAGCGCATAGAAATCTGTCTTTCTCAATTCACGGTACTCCTCTTTTGACATTATGTCCAAGGACTTAAGGTTGTCATTTTGGCCTTCTTGGCACGTTCCTCTTGTTCAGCCCTCTCTTGGTCCCTCTTCAAATAGGCTGCATCACGTGCCTGCTGTTTACGGTGGGAAGGAGGCACAATAACCACCTCGAGCTTCATCATAGCGAGGATTGCCCCTTTGGGACTTGGCCTTGGTACGACGAGGACGACTAGAACCATCACCTGTGAACAACAGTGAGGGAGATAGCATGGAGATTAGTATATATGTCCCAACAATGTAGTACAAGAGCTTTGATGCATTTACAGTCATTTTGATTCATCCACGAGTCTCGCACCTCATACCGGATTCTCCGGCTCAGACCGGAGTCTCCGGTCCTAGAGACCGAAGTCTTCGGCCTGGACCGGAGTCTCCGGCCCTAAGTCCGGAATCTCTAGTCGAGAGTCTCGGGCATGTGATGTGGAGATGCTGGTGAGGATGAATCTAGTAGATCGAGAAATGCAACAAGGCTAAAGTACTAAAGTGCACACAAACAAGTGATTCCAATGGACAAATCAACACCAATCCTAAAAAACATCTACAGATGAACCCTAGGAGAAAAAGGAGAGGAGAGGTACCAGATCTGTCCATGGGATCAATTCCTTTGGTGGGAATGACCCAATCGAGGAGAGGAGAGGGTTGTCCGGCGGCACGGCGGATCCCGGGGGCTTCTTGACCTCTGGGGAGGAGTTTTGGACGAGGAGGCGGGTTTGGAGGAAGGGTACGGGGTGAAGAATAAGGAACTGCTATACCATTCACCCCGCCCCTACTTTAAGTGGCAGAAACCGTCTACACCGGAGACTCCGGTCCTCCTTGACCAAAAGCTACATGATAGGTGTTTGGGGACATATATGAGAGATAGACAGGTTTAAGATAGGGAAAAAGGCTTGGGTTGAGACATCAAACTGCGAAGAACCAACAAGAGCCATAGGAATTCACAAAAATATTCAGAAAAACTCCAAGAGACTAAAATCAAGCGAATGACAAACATGAGTAAGTGCCAACCTCTCAATTTTGAGAGGGTGGTAGCCTAGGCCACCATATTTGAGTATACTCGGCTTGGCACCATAAAGATATATCTTGGGTCCATTACCTCTCAAGTTGTAGAGAGAATGATGTAATGAGATGAAGAATGGACAAAAGCTGAAGCTTGGGGATGCCACCATGGTGTAACCCCAAGAAATATTCAAGAGGTACAAGCGTCAAAGCTTGGGGATGCCCAAGGCATCCCCTTCTTCATCAATAAAAAGCTTAGGTCTGTCTAGACACTTTGTTTTTATTGTTTCATGCACTGTTATGTTGTTCCTGGAGCATCTTAATTTTTTTTGCTTTGCTTAGTTTGTTTGTTTTGCTTGAGTAAAGTATTTTGGACCCCCGCTCTCGCTGTGTTATTTCAAATAAGTCGATTGGTGTTGGAAAGGAGTAGAAAGTTCTTGCTTGGAAGTGCAGGAGGAGCTTGCTTGGGCTGTGACTTAGACTTTATCATGCCATGATAGGTGTTGTTTTGACTTTATGCTTAGTGATTATTGCTGTAGAATATAGCTTGATCCAAGTCAATGGGATTGCTTAGTGTGCCTTGAAGAAATAATGCGTTGTTTTAGCATACAAAAGCATAGTATTGTGGTTTTCTCCTTCGATCTTTGTTTGGGTTGACTTGGCACATGCTCACACCATGTTATGACTATGAACAAGTCACCATATCCTCTATCATTTAGTCCTTGACTTGTAGTACGACTCTATGCTTTGATTAGTATTGTTTTGTCGCTCTGCATGATTATGGCCATTATTGCTCTCTTAGTTGGCTGCTCCCAGTCTTTTGCTAGTCTCCACTTTTTTGAGTAAGCTCTACTCATGTTTCCAACTACCAAGAAACCAAGTTATTCCAAAGTGTCCACTATAAACTCCTATGCATGGTGTGTTACACCATTCCAAGTATATTCTTGTTTTCAGCTATCTTCCAATTAAAATGTATTTTGTTATGTGAAAACTTAGTGATTAAAGCACTCACGTACTTGATAGCACACTTTTTATTCCTTGCCCCTAATAAACTTGAACCATTGTGTCATCTATGTTGTATATGCTTGCACTTATACGTTGGAATTAGCAGAACCATGCTATCATGGGGAACGTGTTAAACATTGCACTTGTACTTTGTACATAGTTGATATCATGCTCTTTTGTCTGTAGATTTCACCGTTGTGAAATAAAAAGGGATCTGTAAGTCCATGGAGTTATGTATTTGTGTTAGAGAAACGCCTGGGCCGCTAGCCTAAGCCATGCCTAATCATGGTGGAAACTTCCAGCATCACCATAATGAGCTATCTGTGAAGAATCCTCAATAAAAAGCTATGCACATAGTAAATAAAAAGATCGCTGAGATGCTCATTGTCTGCTTGCCTTGTCATTTTGTTTATGGGAAAGCTCCTGTACCATGTGCAAGGGGTACCCCGTTGGTGGCTCTCTATGATACGCATGTACTTACTATGACAAGAACTTACAGGTGACTGAAGTTGAGTAGCATGAGGTGTGGCCCTCATTTTTAAGGGACTTGAGATTTCCAACTTATACTTTGTCAAGCATATACTCCATAGTTTGTTCACTTTAACCTTAACCACTTCAAGATGCTTATGATATGGGCAATGAGGGATGGAAGCTAACAAGTACCATAGGTTTTGGAAGCTCTTTTTGAAACTTGAAATCCCTTCTTCCCTTTATGAAGGGCCTTTCTTCCACTATTATGTTGAGTATCCACCTTATACCTTTAGGCAACATTAAGAGAGCATAGTGGCCATTCTTAGTACTATGTGGAGTGTCCCAAAACTTATTGATTGATGCATATTGTTGTATTGCTTGTTCTTGTGCTATTTGATCTAGTCACTCTTATGTACTTTGAAGGTGTCCTATGCATCTATTTGCTACTCTATGAGGGACAAGCTGATTGCCACTATGATATGTTTTCTGTATGTGAAACAAACAAACGTTTTTCAATGCATGCTATTCATGATCTTTGTTTGTATCTTGTCATGTTGCAACAATAGTTGCTTTGTCTTGCTGTTAGAACTCCATCTTTCATGCACATGTTTAGAGTTATTTGATCCCAGCTTTCAATGCTTGCAAATGGTTTGATATTTATTGTGAAGGTGCATGTCACCTCAAAATTATTCTTTTATCACTTACCTACTCGAGGGGCGAAGGGAGTTAAGCTTGGGGATGCTTGATACGTCGGAAACGTATCTATAATTTTTATGTTCCATGCTTGTTTAGTATCTACTTTGCTTTGCTTTGTCTACACTTTGAGGTGTTTTATATGTTTTGGAACTAACCTATTAACAACATGCCATAGTGCCGGTTACTGTTTTCTTCTATTTTGGTTCTATAATGGCGAAAATCAATATTCTCGAATTGACGGGACAAAAGCCAAAGTCAATATTTTACCGTGGCGACACAAAGTCGGAGGAGGCGGAGGGGCACGGAGGTGGCCACACCCCAGTGCCAAGACTGGCCCATGCCTGGGTAGGGTGTGGGACCCCTGGGCACCCCCTGCCTTGCCTCCTCGCCTATAAGAAGCCCCCTGATGCAGAAACCCCAGGTACCCGATCAATATTCCACGAAACCGTCTGTAGCCACTGCCACCATCGTCCCTAGATCGGGGAGGGGGATCTGTAGTTCTTCCCGGCACCCTGACGGAGGGGAAATCATCCCGGAGGCCTTCTTCTCTGGTATGAAGCGTGAGTAGTTCCACCTTGGACTACAGGTCCATGTAGTAGCTAGATGGTTGTATCTCCTCCTTGTGCTTTCATGTATAGATCTTGTGAGCTCCGTTCATGATCAAGATCTAATATATTTGTAATCATGCATGTTGTGTTTGCGGGGATCAGATGGATATTGAGATTATTATGTCAGATTGGTTAATGGTTTTTTCTATATGATTCTATCATGTCTGTGTTGTTTGTTATCTTGCATGCTCTCCATTGTTAGTAGCTATCTTGGCCAAGTAGTTGCTAGTGACTCCAAGAGGGGGTATTTAATCTCGATAGTGGGTTCATGCCTCTAGTTTCCAAGGGAAGTGACATAAATCTCTTCGATTGTAGATGTGTTGTTGCCACTAAGGAGAAAACAATGGTCTCTTGTTCATGGAACAAGTGGAATGTTTACCTTACACACTTTGCTTAAAGGTTATGCATTGCTTGCAACTTAATCTTTGGAGGGCATTCAGATGATAACTGAAGTTGGAATTCTAGTCATAGATGCAGTTGGATGGCGGTCTATGTATCTTGTTGTATTGACCAATCGAATCTCATAGGATCTTTACTCTAGTATTACATTGTTATGCCTTGCTCAGTTCCTCAATTGCCTGCTGTAATTTGTTTACCCTTCATGCCATGTTGTTTATCTAAGGAGAGCACCTCTAGTGAACTATGGACCCCGGTCCAATATTTACCATTGATAGATCTTCCACTGTTACTGTTTACTTGATGCAAACCACCATTACCTTCCACACCATACATTTAATCCTTTGTTACAACAACTAGTGAGATTGACAACCTCACTGTTAGTTGGGGAAAAGTCTTGAGTTTGTGTTGTGAAGGTATCCACGTTGCTTGCAACACCTGTGTGACGTTTCCTTCCTCCTACTGGTTCGATAACCTCGGTTTCTTACTGAGGGAAGACTTGATGCTGTGCTGCTTCACACGTTGCTCTTGGGGTTATCAACATGCTCCATATCAACTGAGCCATCAATGAGATTGCACTTGTAGCTCTATTCAAGACCTTGTCTTGGCCTATACAATCTTCGTTTCCCTCTACATGGTTAGAAACACAAGAAGTACAGGAAATAGAAGCATTTTTATCATGGCAACAAGACAACACAAGCATATCATCATAAGATTTATTCAAGGCATTTCTACATGATATGCAAGGACTATCAACAAAAGCATGTAAGGAGTTTTGAGTGCTAGAAGTGTTAAGGTCCAAAGATAGATCATTACAACTAGATAGAGATGAATGATTCAAATAGTAAGCACACTATCCATATTGCAATTTCTATCACCACTCACCATATCATTACCTTGTGAAAAGTCACATGTTGGTGAAGTGGTAGAAGATGAGAACTCATCATAGCCGAAGGTGGAGGGAAACAACCATCCTCAATAATGTTGGAATCACTATATTTATCTTGAAGCTTTGTCCATATATCATGAGCACTCGTATAAGGCATGATTGAATAAATAACTACATTTCTCACAACAAGTAAAAACACTTTAATAGCTTGAGCATCTATATAAGAGTGCATCTTCTCCTCTAAAGATTCGTTTTGGGGATCCATAGGAGGAGAAAAACCCATATATAGAATTCCCTCAATAGATGGGTATATGCCCCAGAAATAATCAAGCATGCTATATTTCCAAACATCATAATTTGTGCCATCGAATATATAAAAGGAATCGTGCACTACTCCCCTAGTCGACATCGTTAATCTCAAGGCGGTGAAGCCTAAAAGTGAGAGACCTTGATCTGATACCAATTGAAAGACCACAAATGCCGCCTAGAGGGGGGGGGGGGGGGGTGAATAGGAAGTTAAAAACTTTTACGAGATGGGCTTAACAAAGGCGGAATAAAACTAGCGTTTTCTTTTGTGAAGCACAAATCCTATATATACTACGGTTCACCTATGTGCACCAACAACTTATGCTAAGCAATACAAGCAACAATGTGATAGCAAGATAGATTACTTAAAGCACGAAGGCTATCACAATGTAAAGTGCATAAGTAAAGAGCTCGTATAGAGATAACCGAGGCACGCAGGGACGATGATATTTTACCGAGTTCCTTACTACAAGGAAGTATGTCTCATTGGAGGGGTGGGCGGTACAAAGACCACCAACACCACAAGAGGCCTCACCTTATTATCCCGAGAACACCCGTCACACGACAAGCACCCGATCCACTATGGGACACTTGAGGCGGTCACCAAACCCATACAAGATTGGAGAAATCTCCACAACTTAATTGAGGCTCCCAATAATCACCACCAATGCCACTAACTTGAGGATAGCTCCACAACTTAATTGGAGGCCCCAAGAACACACCACAAAGGCCACCCACCGTCTACGGTTCCAAGAACCCAAGATGAACAAGCTTCTTGATTTCACCAACCAAATCCTCCGACGAGAACTCAAACTGAAGCACCTAATACAAATGGCAAGAACACAAGTTCTCAAATCCTTCTCTCTCAAATTCCAACTAAGCTACAAAATCTTATGGGGGGAATAAGAGAGGAAGAACAAAGAGGAGAAACACCAAATTACTCCAAGATATTGATCCAATGGGTTACCCTCACTTAGAGGAGAGATGGATTGGTGGAAATTTGGATCTAGATCTCCTCTCTCTTTTCCCTCAAGAATATGCAAGAATCATTGGAGGATTAGAGAGAAAGGGAAAGCTCTTCAAGGTAAATAATGGAGGAGAGATAATGGGAACAAGCCACTAGCCTCTTGGGGGATAAAGGGGACTTTTATAGGTTCCCCATGAAATATAGCCATTGCTGGGCATAAACCGGAGTTTCCGGGGTCTAAACCTCGGAGTCTCCGGCCCTAGAACATCCAGGTCAAGGGGAGACAGAGCTGCAAGCTCCTGCTGTCTGTTTAGAGACTTTTCGGGTCTAAAATTCTTCCCAGGCCGTAGATTCCGCTCCCGAGACCAGAGTCTCCGCCCTCATGAAAACTGATAGAAACATCAACACCAAAACGGCCATAACTTTTCCATCCGGACTTCGATTTTGATGATCTTGGACTATTTTTGAAGAGGAAAACAAGCTCTACAATATTATGGAGGGAACTATCATATTTTAGAAATGTAGGATAAAACCAAATGATGAAAGGTTTAACCTATCTATAAAAGACAAACCGATAAAACCTCCAAAATCGAAAATGCAACAAAAAATGCATATGAAATCCGTTTTAAATGAACTAGGGCTTGTCATGGTTATTAATAAAAGCTATAATCATATCATGAATAAGAACCAAGAAGTATGATGCCAAGTATGCAAAGGTTTGAGCTCTCTTCAAAAGATATGATCAAGTTACTCACTCGAGAGCCCCTCTTGATAAATGCGGTTATCTATCCTATAAACCGGTCTTCCAACTAAAAACATGAGACTAGAAAAAGGTAAAACCTATCAAGATCATACTTTTTCCTTGACAATTCCACTTGAGCTTGATGTATATGATCTTGTCCTTCTCAAGATGGAACTTCTTTCTTGATAGCTCTTTCTTGCACTTGCTTGATGAAGACTTGCAAATTTCTCCCCATACACCATGGGGAAACCACTTCTTTAAACTTGTCTTCATCAATCCATTATCACCGAGTATGGCAAGCTTTAAGCATGATATATCCTAGAGATGGAGCATCTTGACCTTGAACTTCATTTCTTATAACTCCATTAGGATGATTTCTTGAAGATACCCATGAGGAACTCTATCTTCTTATTCAACATACTCTTGATCTTGTTTTCTTTATTCCTCTTATTGTTGTTGTCCTTCTTATTATACTTGATTCCCATAGGCCCAAAGCCCTTGGACATTGCTTCTTATTCTTCTTCACCCTTGAAGCCAACACATGCTCCAAGAGATGCCTATGGACAATTTCTACATGTGCAACTCAATGCAAACATTAGTCTATGGAGATTGTCATTAATTACCAAAACCACATATGGGGCCCACATGCTCTTTCAAATGATATACCTTATCCCTTTACAATGAGACATAGCGTAAATAGAGAAAATTTAATACATGGATACAACTAGTGGCAGATTTTGGGATGAATTCCAAGGGGATAACAGTGAGCCTTGTTAGAGTTTTAATATTTATTTATTTATTTATGCTATTATTCATTTATGTTTTTCGTTTTGTGGAGTTGTACTCCCACCGTTCTCTCTCTCCTGTCTTCCTCTACGTCTCTCTATGTAACAACTACGATGGGCTTTTGCCAATATAAGTAACACGAAATTGACCAGAGATAAACTGATCATTCCCAGCCTAGAAACTTGTCATGGTATCAGATCTAGGACTTCTGATCTAGCTGCCAAAAAACCGCCACCGATGTCACAGTTCTCCCTGCCGCCGCCGCCAAATCCTACATCCGTCGTAGTCCTCTATAGCCGCTGCCAAAACACCATAACCCATACACATCCGCCACCGCTGAAGACTCCTCTGTTGCTTTCACTAAGAAGAACCCTAGATACACAAAATCTGAAACAAAAAACCTAGACACAAGACAAAATCATGCCGCTGACTTGACTGCTGCGGTAAAAATACATAGACAAAACATCGAAAATCCTGCCAGCCGCATCCTTTTTGCTGCCGTGGAAATGTCCTCTTCTTCGTCCTCCATCGCTGCGCTGGCTGCTACTCTTAGAGTGCCGCCGACCTAGCTTCTCATGAGGAAAAACTCCCTCGTCTGGAAGGCCCTCGTCATCCCCGCTCTCCGTGGTGCCCGTGTGCTTAATCTTGTGAAAGGCCTTGAGGCAGTACCGACAAAGGAGATTGAGGTTGAAGACATAAACACCAAGAAAATAAAAGTGGATAATCTGAAATACGTCACTTGGATCACTCGTGACCAACAGGTTTTGAGGGACCTCTTGAATTCAGTCTTGCCATATGTTCTATATCATGTGATTGGCCTCGAAACTTCTGCTAAAGTGTGGGAGGCCCTTGAGTCTCTCACCACAGAGGCGTCTCGCTCTCAGACCCAGCAGCTCCGATTGGTGTTGAATGACACAAAGAAGGGTGACCTCTCTACAGAAAAGTATATTGCCAAGATCAAAAATATTTCCTCTGAATTTTCAGCTACTAGGAAGGCTCTTGATGATGATGAGATAATTTGGTCCGTTCTTCATGGTATTGGAGACACCTATAACACTCTGAAAACTGTTGTTAATTCCAACCCCAATACTACTCTTAGCGATTTTTTAGTCAACTTCAGGCTTTTGATCAGCTCCACAAGATTGATGAGGGTGGTGAGGCGTTTGTATCATCTGCGAATATGGCGTGCCGTGGTGGACCACCTCCACCTCCATGTGCACTCCAGGATGACAAGCACCAGGATGACCATGACTACCGCCGGGATGGCGGTGGGCTGGCTATGATGACCTTCATGCCTATGATGACCGTCGTGGCTATGATGATCGCCATGATAGATATGATGATCACCCTCGCCGTGATGATGATGGTGGGAGACATAGAGATAATGGTGCGAGATGATGGTGGGCGCTAGGATGATGGACATCGTCGTGGTCATGCACCCATGCCATACGTCAATGTTACTTGTCGATATGTAAGATCCATAGCCACCCTACTAGTGATTGTTGGTAGATATTATAGAATAACCGTGATCACCGTGATGATGATGATGATGATGGAGATCGTCGTGACCATCATGATGATGATGGTGAAAAAGGTGTGAACATGGTGCCTTATAGTGTTGATACATACTGGTAACCTGATACTGGAGCCACTAACCATGTCACTAGCGAGCTGAGAAAGCTCTCTGTTAAGGAGAAGTACATGGGGCGTGATCAAGTTCATACCACCAACGGCAACGGTATGCAAATCTCTCATATCGATCATTCAATGTTGTGCACTTCCCATAGTTCTTTTCATCTCAATGATATTCTTCATGTTCCAAATGCATCTAAATGTCTTCTTTCAGTTCACAAACTTGCACTAGATAATGATGTCTTCCTTGAGTTTCACCCATATTTTTTCTTGATTAAGGATCAGGCCACAAGGAGAACCCTGTTTGAGGGTCCATGTCATGGTGGACTCTACCCGCTAGTGCCTATGTCTACCGGGTCTTCCAAGAAAACATTCGTCATAATAAAGCCGTCTTCTCCACATGGCATTGCCGCTTAGGACATCCATCCTCTTTTGTGGTTCATAAAATCCTTAGGAAACATCATATTTCTCATTCGCCAGAAATAAACCCATACATTTGTGATTCTTGTCAACTACCTAAGAGTCATCAATTACCGTATCCTGTCTCTACTAGCTAAGAGTCAGAACATAAGCATCGCCATATTGTTGAAGTTGGCCTTGCCTTACTTGCAAATGCATCTATGCCTCTCAAATTTTGGGAATGAAGTCTTTATCACAACCACTTTCCTCATTAACTTACTTCCTAGTAAGGTTATAAACTTTGACACTCCTGTTGAACGTCTTATTCATACTAAACCCAACTATGAGTCTCTTAGAGTTTTTGGTTGTGCTTGTTGGCCTAATCTCCGCCCCTACAACAATAAGAAACTTGCTTTTAGTTCCACCAAGTGTGTGTTTTTAGGATACAATCCTCGTCATAAAGGAGTAAAATGCCTAGATACTAAACATGTTGTGTCTATGTTTCTAGAGATGTGGTGTTTGATGAAAATGTCTTTCCCTTTGCTGATATGCGTCCTAATGCTGGTCCAAGACTCGAAAGAGACATTCTCTTATTACCTATGGACAATAGGGATACACACAATGAAGATCATATGAATTTGCATGTAATACTAGATGTTACTAACCATGACCAAGTTTCCCCAGAACATGTTGTGACTGCAGATACAACTGAAGCCTAGCAACCCACAGGAGAAAGTTCCACGTCAAATGGTGAAAGAATGGGGCAAAATGGTGCAAAAACTCGTCCAGAAATTCATCCAGAAAATGTCAGCCACGACGCTCATCTCAAAGAGGGTCCGAGATCGTCCCCGGATCATGCATGCACTAATCCCAACAACACACCCATGTGCAATAAAATACACTCCCGCCTGCAGATGTCTCCTGCCAGGCGCACATCGGTATAGCCCAGGCGCAGGTCAATTTCACCTGACATGCACACCACGCGGTCCCCCGGTCTTCTCCGTTGCTGCTGTTTGCGTCTGGGCTTCGTCTGGATGCCTCACATCATGCATCAACTGGCTATTATGGGGACCACGAGGAAGTAGATGACGCAACGACACATTTTTATTAGTAAAGCGACAAGGCATCACAAGACACAAAGGAAAACGATACGAGAAATAATTCAAAAGAATAGGAAAATGACACGGGAAATAATTCAGCGGAAGTTTCAGGTTCGGCTGCTGTTGACTTACCACTGATGGCTCAGTTGATGTGGATCCTGTTGGGAACCCCAAGAGCAAGGTGTGAAGCAGCACATCAGTAAGTCTTCCCTCAGTTAGAAACCGAGGTTATCGAACCAGTAGGAGGAAGGAAATGTCACACAGGTATTGCAAGAAACGTGGTGACCTGCACAACACAAACTCAAGACTTTGCCCCAACTAACAGTGAGGTTGTCAATCTCACCGGTTCCTGTAACAAAGGATTAACTATATGGTGTGGAAGGTAATGGTGGTTTGCAGCAAGTAAAAAAGTAACAGTGGAAGAAGTATCAATGGTAAAGATTGTACCGGGGTCCATAGTTCACTAGAGGTGCTCTCCTTGGATAAACAACATGGCATGAAGGGTAAACAAATTACAGCAGGGCAATTGACATGAACTGAGCAAGGCATAACAATGCAATACTTGTCCGAAAGATCCTATGAG
Organism: Avena longiglumis; assembly: GCA_030063025.1. Lineage (NCBI taxonomy): Eukaryota > Viridiplantae > Streptophyta > Magnoliopsida > Poales > Poaceae > Avena > Avena longiglumis. The sequence continues at coordinate 12,110,070 of CP125979.1, forward strand.
ATTCGATTGGGCAATACAACAAGATACATATACCGCCATACAAATGCTTCTATGACTAGAAGTACACCTTTGGGTTATCATCCGAACCCCCTCCAATATTAAGTTGCAAACAAGATACAACTGCTTTAAGCAAAGTGTGTAAGGTAAATAGTCCACATGTTCCATGAACAAAAGACCATTGTTTTCTCCCTAGTGGCAATGACACATCTACAACCGAAGAGATTTCTGTCACTTCCCTTGGAAACTAGAGGCATGAACCCACTATCGAGCATAAATACTCCCTCTTGGAGTCACTAGCAACTACTCGGCCAATATAGATACTAACAACGAAGAGCATGCAAGATCACAAACAACACAGACATGATAGAATCAAATAGACAAAACCATTAATCAATCCAACATAATAATCTCAATATCCATCGGATCCCCACAAACACAACATGCATGATTACAAATAGATTAGATCTTGATCATGAACGGAGCTCACAAGATCTATACATGCAAGCACAATGAATGAGATATAATCATCTAGCTACTACATGGCCCCATAGTCCAAAGTAGAACTACTCACGCATCATACCGGAGAAGAAGGCCTCCGGGATGATCTCCCCTCCGGAAGGGTGCCGGGAAGAACTTCAGATCCCCCCGATATAGGGACGATGGTGGCGGCGGCTACAGAAGGTTTTGTGGAGATTTCATCGTGTGCTTAGGGTTTAGGCATCGGGGGCTTCTTATAGGCGAAGGGGAAGGCTGAGTAGGCGACCAGGGGATCCACACCCTGCCTAGGCGCGGGCCCACACCTGGCCGCGCCTAGGGGGGTTTGGCCGCCCTGGCCTGCCTCTTCGTCCCCCCTCTGGACTTCGTGTTCCCCACTGGAAGTTATTGAATTTGGCTTTTGTCCCGTCCAATTTCGAGAATATTGATTTTCTGCCTTTCTGGAACCAAAAACAAAAGAAAACAGGCAACTAGCATCGTGTCAACTTGTTAATAGGTTAGTTCCAGAAAACATATAAAACACCTCAAAGTGTAGACAAAGCAAAGCAAAGTAGATACTAAACAAGCATGGAACATCAAAAATTATAGATACGTTTCCGACGTATCAAACATCCCCAAGCTTAACTCCTGCTCGTCCTTGAGTATGTAAGTGATAAAAAGAATATTTTTTGAGGTGACATGCACCTTCACAATAAAGATCTAACCATTTGCAAGCATTGAAAGCTGGGATCAAAGAACTCTAAACATGAACATGAAAGATGGAGTTCTAACAGTAAGACAAAGCAACTATTGTTGCAACATGACAAGATACAAACAAAGATCATGAATGACATGCATTGAAAAACGTTTGTTTGTTTCACATACAGAAAACATAGGCATAGTGGCAATCAGCTTGTCCCTCATAGAGTAGCAAATAAATGCATAGGACACCTTCAAAGTTCACAAGGGTGACTAGAAACAAGTAGCACAAGAACAAGTAATATCACAATATGTATCAATCAATAAGTTTTGGGACACTGCACATAGAACTAAGAATGGCAACTATGCTCTCTTAGTGGTGCCTAAAGGTAGAAGGTGGAGACTCAATGGTAGTGGAAGAAAAGCCTTTTATAAAGGAAGCGGGGATTTCAAGTTTCAAAAAGAGCTTCCAAAAATTATGGTACTTGTTAGCTTTCATCCCTCATTGCCCCTATCATAAGCATCTTGAAGTGATTAAGGTTAAAGTGAACAAATTATGGAGTATATGCTTGACAAAGTATAAGTTGGGAATCTCAAGTCCCTTGAATATGAGGCCACACCTCATGCTACTCAACTTCAACACTGCAAGTTCTTGTCATTGTAGTATTTGCATATCATAGAGAACCGCATGTGAGGTACCTTGCACATGGTACATGAGCTTTCCCATAACCAAAATGACAAGGCAAGCAGACAATGAGCATCTCAGCGATATTTTTATTTACTATATGCATAGATTTTTATTGAGGATGCTTCATAGATAGCTCACTATGGTGATGCTGCAAGTTTCCACCATGATTAGGCATGGCTTAGGCTAGCGGCCCAGGCGTTTCTCTAACACATAATACAAACTCCATAGACTTATAAGTTCCCTTTTTATTTCACACTGGTGACATCCACAGACAAAAGAGCATGATATCAACTGAGTACAAAGTATAAGTGCAATGTTGAAAACGTTCCCCATGACAGCATGGTTCTGCTAATTCCAACGTATAAGTGCAAACATATACAACATAGACGATACAATGGTTCAAGTTTATTAGGGGCAAAGAATATAAAGTGTGCCATCAAGTTCTTGATGGCTTTAATCACTATGTTTTCACATAACAAAATAGTTTTTAATTGGAAGATAGCTGAAAACAAGAATATACTTGGAATGGTGTAACACACCATGCATAGGAGTTTATAGTGGACACTTTGGAATAACTTGGTTTCTTGGGATTTGGAAGCATGAGTAGAGCTTACTCATACAAGTGGAGGCTAGCAAAAGACTGGGAGCAACGAACTAAGAGAGCAATAGTGGCCATAATCATGCAGAGCGAAAAAAACATTACTAGTCAAAGCATAGAGTGGCACTACAAGTCAAGGACTAAATGTCAATATGTTTAGTCCTTGTGTGATCCACCGGGTTGTAGGCAATCTTGATAGCACTTTCATTGTGACATAGAAGAGGCACTTTGTCACAATGGACACCGTATTACTTTAAAGTTTTCCTCATCCATAGCAATTGGGTGCAAGCACTAGCAACTGCCACATACTCGACTTCGGCGGTGGAGAGATATATACATTTTTGCTTCTTAGAAGACCAACATACCAAGGACCTACCAAGGAATTGGCAAGCCCCGAATGTTGATTTTCTATCATCCTTATCACCCGCCCAATCCGAATCTGTGTATCCACAAAGAGCAAATGTTGACCCTCGAGGATACCAAAGACCATAAAATGGGGTATGAACCAAATATCGAAAGATTCTCTTGACCGCCATTAAATGGCTTTCTTTAGGAGCCGCTTGATATCTTGCACACACACCTACACTCAACACAATATCGGGTCTAGATGCACAAAGGTAAAGCAAAGAACCAATCATAGACCAGTATACCTTTTGATCCACATCTTTACCATTTGGATTTTGTTCTAGATGAGTCTTTGTAGCCATGGGAGTAGGTGCTCCATTTAAATCTTGCATTTTTCCCTCCTCTAACTTGCTTGATCTCAAAACCAATAAATACTCTCAACTCCCCCATCAAAGACATCCGGAACTTACTAGTCATAAGCTTTGAGAATTCATCATTAAAGGCTTTGTTAGATGAGCCAAAGATAATATCATCAACATATATTTGGCATACAAAAAGCTCCCCATTGACCTTCTTAGTAAAAAGAGTAGGATCGATTTTCCCAACCTCAAATCCACGGTCAAACAACAACTCTCTAAGGTTCTCATACCACGTGCGTGGGGCTTGCTTGATCCCATAGAGCGCCTTATCAAGTTTGTAGACATGGTTTGGGAAGTTGGGATCCTCAAATCCCGGGCGTTGCTTAACATATACCAACTCATTTAATGGACCATAAAGAAATGCACTTTCTACATCCATTTGTTGCAACTTAAAATTATGTTGTGCCGCATAAGCAAGAAGGATACGGATGGACTCAAGGCGAGCCACGGGTGCATAAGTCTCTCCATAGTCAATGCCTTCAATTTTAGAGAACCCTTGTGCAACCAATCTAGCCTTGTTCCTTACTACAATTCCATGCTCATCTTGCTTGTTCTTGAATATTAACTTCGTTCCAATAACATTGCGGCAATCCTTTTGCTTCTCAACTAACTTCCATACTTTTTTTCTCTCAAAGTTGTTGAGCTCTTTGTGCATAGCTTCCAACCAATCCGAATCTTGAAGAGCTTCCCACACTTTCTTTGGTTTAATCATGGAGATGTGTGCTTGGTGTTCACTGAACCTCTTCAATTGTGCTCTTTTGGAAATGACTTTCCTTAGGTCACCAACCACATTTTGTAAAGTGTGGTCTCTTAATTCCAACATTCTCTCCTTTCTAGCTTCACGACGAGCGTGGATCTCCGTGTTGTTTCTTGGGGGACCCTCTTCATCATTTTGGTCCTCATCTTGACCATCCACTTGACCTTGATCATCCCTGGTATCATTCTCTTCATTAAGGGACAAAGATTGACCTTGGTCTTGATCAAGTACCCTTCTAGCATCGATTTGAGCTTGTCTCGAGGCAGTTTGTACGGATCTTCCTTGAGTAATTGCCTTGGCACCACTTGACATCCTAGAGAATGAATCAAGCTCCCCTTGACTAGAGTTGTCACTATGATCATCATGTTGAGGGTCCACATCTTGTCTTTGGCTTGAGTCATTGCCCTCCTCGGTGGATGGAGCTTGTTGATGTTGTGAAGATGAGGGCTCCACTTGAGTGGAGCATAGTTCTTCTCGATCCACCATAAGGGGTTCCTCAACGGGGCGGATATATCCCACACCCATTCTTCCTATGGCATCCTAAGGCATTTCATCATCTGCATCACAAGCATCAACATGCCCCCCTTGGGGACCATCATATTCTTCGAAGGTCACACTACAAGATTCTATGACGGCTCTAGAGAGCTTGTCATAGATTCTATAAGTGTGAGATTCGAGACCATAGCCAACAAAAATACCCTCTAATGCTTTAGACTCGAATTTGGACAAATGAACACCTTTTATGAGATAGAAACACTTACAACCGAGCACCCGAAAGTAAGATATGTTGGGCTTGTTACCGGTAAGTATTTCATATGGAGTCTTGTTGATTTCTTTGCGGAGATAGAGCCGGTTTGAAGCATGGCAAGCGGTAGAGATGGCTTCGGCCCAAAAGTTGTATGGAGATTTAAACTCCGCCAACATGGTCCTAGCCATCTCAATAAGAGTCCGGTTCTTCCTTTCGGCCACACCATTTTGTTGAGGGGTGTATGCAGCGGAATATTGATGTTTTATCCCATCATCACTAAGGAAATCATTCAAGGTGTAGTTCTTGAACTCGGTGCCATTGTCACTTCTTATAATCAACACAGGAAGATTGTATTGACGTTGGACCATGTTGATGAAGTCGATGAAGGTCTTTTGGGTCTCACTCTTCAACTTGAAGAAATATACCCACGAGTATCTTGAAAAGTCATCAACAATCACCAAACAATATTTCTTCCCACCAAGACTTGCATGAGATGGAGGACCAAAGAGGTCCACATGGAGGAGCTCCAAGATCTTGGTAGACTTGATGCGGTTCTTAGGCTTGTGAGGAGCATCATGCATATTCCCTAGAACACATGCCTTGCAAACACGATCTTTGGCAAAGGAAACATTTTATTTTAGTCCAACAATATGGCCCTCCTTATGGAGACTTTGCAAAGTTATCATATTGACATGGGCTAGTCGGCGATGCCATAACCAACCCACATCGGCCTTTCCGAATAAGCACATCGGACTTGTAGTGGCTTGCCCAGAAAATTCCACCACGTACAAGTCATGCTCGACGTACCCAACAAAAGCGACCTTGAGAGACTTTCTCCGCAAGAGGACCACAATATCAATATCAATAAAGACGACAAAGCCCATATTTCCAAGATCACGGACTGAAAGTAAATTGTATCCATGGGTCTCAACAAGCATGATGTTCACGAGTGTAATGTCGTGAGCAACCACGACCTTTCCGAAACCCATTACCTTAGACTTTGACTTGTCGACATATGTCACGGTGATTTGATCATCATTTGGCTTTAAGTCCTTGACAATAGACGAGCTTCTGGTCATATGACTCGTGCAACCACTATCAAGCACCCACTTTGACCCTCCGGAAGCATAAGTCTACAAAAGATCAAGATAATTTTTAGGTACCCATTTTTCAATGGGTCCTATTTTGTTAGCAACAAGGGTCTTGGGAACCCAAATAGACCAAGCAATATAACCATCATATGGGCCAACATATTGTGCATACACATCACCATAATAATCACGCGTTAGAACATAGTGAGGGTTAGCACTTCCCACAAAGTCATCATGAGACATAGTTTTACCACTTGTGGTCTTACTATCCACAATGGCCTTGTTGGTATCTTGTGCGGGCTTGGCCTTCTTCTTATTATTGTTCTTCTTCTTGGTTTTGGAAACAAAACCAATGCCCCCTTTTTCACCACAAGGCCTTTGCTTACTCAAAACATCATCAATGTACTTGTTGCCTTGTGGAAATGTGGCCTTGGCTAGCTCCCCCTTCAACCTAGCAGTTTCTTCAAGAATAGTTGTACTACTAGATGGAATGAAGTTACTAGGTGAAGCAATATTGGCCAATTGAGTTTGAAGCATTTCATGGGACTTTGTGAGTGACAAGAGTTCACTTTCCAAAGCCGTGTGAGCCTTGTTAAGCAAACTGAAGTCCTTGGCAAGTTTTTCATGAACCACACCAAACTCAATCTTGTCCTTTTAGCCCTTTTGTATTTAACAATAGCATGATCACGCTCTTTGATGAGTTTATTAACAATAATGTCATTGGCCTCATCAAGCCCTTCAAGTTTTAATTCAAGTGACATCCTAGTCTATTGTTCTTCTTCTAGAGCATTGTTTAAAGCCTCTAGCTCAATCATGTGTTCATGCCCAAGTTTACATCTTACATCTAGGAGCTCTTGTGTGTGGGAAAGTTGATCTAAGATGTTACCAAAATGTATCTTAGCATCCCCTTGTAGGTTAGTCATAAACTCATCGAAAGCAATTAATTCCCTTTTAACATCAAGATACATCTCATCATCAATTTCATCAGTAGCTAAGGGAGTGGAGTGAGATGACGAGGATACCTCGTTCCTCTTGCCATAAGGCAAGTGACGTTCTTGATGGGAGAATTCTCATTTGGAGAATCGAAGAGTGAGAATGTCGGAGTAGAAGTAGTGGCTAGAGCCGCCACACTATTAGAAGTTTCCTCTTCCTCATCTTCATTGTCGGAGGAGTATTCGTCATGAGTGATCAAGACAATTTCTCCCAACTTCTTGTTGATGGGATTCTTCTTGATGAAGGGTTTCTTGTAAGGTGCTTTGAGAGTCTTCTTCAACACAAGCTTACCCCATGAACTTGTCTCTCTTCATAGGGGCAACTTGCCACAAAGTGATAGCGGTCACCACAATTGAAGCAAGTTCTCAATCTAGTAGTATTTTCTCTTTTCCATTTGGGTTGCTTCTTTGTTGCATTTCCATCTTGGACTTGGCGGGGTTCTTCCAAAAGTTCTTTGCATAGAAGGCCATATAACTATGATCAATCTTGAATTCATCGGGGTGGTCCATGGAGAGTCCTTCATCACTATCATCTTCATCCCCATGGTCCACAACTTTGGACTTCAAAGCAACATTGACAACGTTGATCATACCAAGGGCACGGGCACGAGCATCTTTGGCATTCTTGGCAGCAACTTTGAAAGCGGCCATCTCTTGCATAACTTCATTGGAGGTCATGAGATGGTAGTTGTGTCTTCCTTGTAGGCTCTTCAAGTCGATGGACTCAAAGGGCATGATTGCACTCACATATTTACTTTTTATCCACACATCATCCACATGTGAGGCACCCACGTTTCTAAAAGCGGTGGCGGTGGTCTTGAGCCTTCGGTACATGTCTTCATGATCTTCACCTTCCAGAATGTAGAAGCCTTCGGCTTCATTGCTTAGTGCATCATACCGGTTCCTCCTCATACTCTCATTTCCAACAAACAATATAGTGAGTGCATCCCAAGCTTCCTTAGCAATGCTAAAGTGCTCAATGTGTGGATAATCCTTTGTACCCAATCCTTGTTGAATCATATGCAAGGCAATGGCATTGAGTTGACTATTCACAACCTCTCTTCTTGTCAAGTTGTTTGGATCCCCAATAAATAGTCCATGCTTGATGATGTTCCATAGTTCAATGCAAGAGATGCGCATATGAGTTCTCATTAGTGATTGCCATTGAGAAAAAGTAGCAAATTCTTCAAGCTTAGGTAGGTCACCTCTGTTGTATACATGAGGGCGAGGGATTGGAGGGTCGAGAGAGTACCATGAATCACGGTGATCACCCTTCCCCTCATCATTTTGTGTGGAGGAATTAGTGTTGTCTTGTTTACCCCTTACCATCATATCCTCGGGGGATACCGGAGTATTCCCTTTAGGTAAAATGTATGGAGGATCCTCTTGAGGAGAGGGGGATGATGAGCCATCTTTGTCTTTAAGAAGTTGCTCAAGCATCTTATTTACTTCGTTTACCAAGGAAGAGCTCAATCTTGTTTCCAAGTTTTTGAGATCTTCCATGGTCACCGTGGTGGGCTCACCATCACCATCCCCTTCACGGCTACCCATATTCTCTTAGGCGGTAAATCCCAAATAAAGAGCAGAGGCTCTGATACCAATTGAAAGGATCATATGGGCACCTAGAGGGGGGGGGTGAATAGGTGCTACTTCAAATTTTCTTCTTTTTCAAATTAGGGTTTGACAAGAAAGGTAAATTCTCTAGATTATGCAACTACAGTGAATTTACCTATATGTCAACAAAGCAATAACTATCACAACACTAAGCAAGAACAAGTAAGTAAAGTGCGATAAAGGATAGAAGTAACCAAAGGAGTGGACGCGGAGACACAAGGATTTGTTTCCCGTAGTTCCTTCCTTTTAAGGGGAAGTACGTATATGTTTGGAGAGGGGGTGGTTTCAAACCACCAACGCCACGAGAGGCCTCCCTTGTTCTCCGATGAATCTCACCCCAACGGGATCGATCCACCTTCCACTATATCGGCAACCTTCGAGGTGGAAGCCGGCACCTTTACAACAAGTTCGGGGCACACATCCACAACTTAATTGGAGGCTCCCAAATACAAGCAAGCTGTCAAGACAAATCAAAGACAAGCTTGTAAGAACCAAATCAAAGTTAGGGTTTCCAAAGAAACACTAGAGCTTGGGGGCCCTCAAGTGAATGAGGGGGAAATGAAGTTCTCTCTTGGTGAAGCTGTAGATCAAGGCCTCCTCCTTCGATTCTCCAAAGATCAATGACTTTGGATGGTTGGATGGAGAGATCTTGTAGATTTGGTGGCTCTAATGGAATTGGTGTTCTTAAGAAGCTCGAGCAACTGGAGGAAGAAGATAAGGGTCCCTTTTTATAGACAGCCTCCTCCGCGAACCGTTTTATGACTGTTGGAGAAAAGTCAGACTGGAGACTCCGGTCTGCACACCGGATACTCCGGTCTATACCGGAGATTCCGGCCAATCTCCGGACCGCCCATCTGAATGACCCAGGCTAGATTCTGAAGTCACCACCGGAGACAGATTCGGAAACTCCGGACCACACCGGAGACTCCGGTCTAGGCAGACCGGAGACTCCGGTCTGGAGTTTCCAGAATTGTGTCACATGAGTAGGGACTTTTCCCAAGTGTGAGGGTGCTTTTCACTTATCATAATACCAACCTGTGGACAGTGACAAACTGTAAAATGGTCTACTTGTTGTTAATGAACACCAAAAGTGATTATGACAATAAATGCCCTTTCAATCTCCCCCTTTTTGGTGTTCGATGACAACAAGTGATTTTGCATGGAATAAATATATATATATATATATGGGGCTTCCCCTGACTATGTGCAATAAGATAATTAAGTAAATCCTGCAAGGTAGATAGTATCAACGATAACACATATAAATCTCACATGAGTTACAATATATAGTGCACACAAGCACATAGTCACACACATAAACGACAAATAACGCATATGAAGTTCAAAGTTCAAATATGGCAAATGAAAAATAGATAGTAGCAAATCCAAAGCCCAAGCCCATGCAAATCAATGAGAATGTATTCTCCCCCTTTGGCATCAAAACGCCGAAGAAGGGAAAAGAACCTAGGCTAGCGTCCTAGAAAATTAGTAGTCCTCGTCATCCTCGTCCTCCTCCTCCTCATCCTGGTCATCACCACCCTCATCATAGTCATCATCATCATCTTCAGGGAATGCAGGCCCTTTGCCGTGAGGGCGAGAATAGGAGGTACCCTAGTACCCAAAACCGGAGGTGACAACAGCAAATGTCTTCCAATCCACCAGACTATCCTGTTGGGCATTCCATGCCCCAAACGAGAGTGTGTGGTCAGACTCTGTGGACTGCTGAGCACCGTGTTCATCATTGTATTCATCCTCACCTTCCTCATTATCCCCTTCACCTTGTTCCTTGATTTCTTTGAGCAGCTTCTCAATGCGACGGTTGCTTTGGTAGGATGCATGCTGCTGCTTACGAATGTCTACATTCATGCAAAAAAGGGTCCTCTCCCAAAAGGTGGACTTCTTGACCCGCTAATGAACATAGTCTCGAGTCATGGTAGGCATTGGTGCGTTGGAGGCATTCTTACTCCAAATTCTAGGTGGAGAGGGAGCCCTCTCAGTCTCAATCTCCTCCTCCTCATCATCCCCATAGCGACGCCTCGGAGCTGGCCCCATACGCCCCTTCTGCTGGAGTGAGACCAAGGTGTGCTCAGTGAGATGCGATGCAGAGCCAAGTGAAGAATCATGCTCCTTGGAGTTGATGAGCCTCATAACCAAAGGTGCATATTAGGGATACTTCTTGTACATAATAGCATGGAACATCTCCTCAAAGATAAAATCCATCACATCAATAGGTTCAACATCTGCCTCTGATCCAGCATTTTAGATCCGGTGGGTGTGGTATAGAAGGTTGACAAGCCCACCCCTAATAGCATCGTCATTCCCAGCACTTGGTGCGATGGTATGATGGAATATCCTCAACATTAGGTTGTAGAGAGTCTTGAGTCCTTGAACTCCCTACAACACCCTCGCCATATAACAATGCAGACTTCATCTTGTTCTCTCCCGAGCTATAGAGTGCATCTTGAGACCAATGGGAGTGGATACGCCATGAAAAGTCTCAAAGATGACGTTGGCAAAGTCATGGAAAGTAGGTGGAGCGAGTGGTGCTAGACATCCAAACCATGGTCTGCCTTCTTGATCGATCCAAAACCACGGTGGCATAGAATGCTGTACTAGGTAGACATTGTAGTCTTCGTGCAACTCCATTAAGTTATCTGAGACCCAGCTTCTCACGGATCCACAAAGCATCATTGAAGTAGGGGCGCATCTGCTCACTCATGAACTTCGAGGCAGACAGTGATTTGGTGAGCACACCATATACATCCTTCATGAACACAGCATGTTCCTTCCTCCAGAAACGAGGGTCCTCACTGGTACGAGGCAGCGCATAGAAATCTGTCTTTCTCAATTCACGGTACTCCTCTTTTGACATTATGGCCAAGGACTTAAGGTTGTCATTTTGGCCTTCTTGGCACGTTCCTCTTGTTCAGCCCTCTCTTGGTCCCTCTTCAAATAGGCTGCATCACGTGCCTGCTGTTTACGGTGGGAAGGAGGCACAATAAACTGACCCTGAGCTTCATCATAGCGAGGATTGCCCCTTTGGGACTTGGCCTTGGTACGACGAGGACGACTAGAACCATCACCTGTGAACAACAGTGAGGGAGATAGCATGGAGATTAGTATATATGTCCCAACAATGTAGTACAAGAGCTTTGATGCATTTCTGGTCTGTTTTGATTCATCCACCAGAGTCTCCGCACCTCATACCGGATTCTCCGGCTCAGACCGGAGTCTCCGGTCCTAGAGACCGAAGTCTTCGGCCTGGACCGGAGTCTCCGGCCCTAAGTCCGGAATCTCTAGTCGAGAGTCTCGGGCATGTGATGTGGAGATGCTGGTGAGGATGAATCTAGTAGATCGAGAAATGCAACAAGGCTAAAGTACTAAAGTGCACACAAACAAGTGATTCCAATGGACAAATCAACACCAATCCTAAAAAACATCTACAGATGAACCCTAGGAGAAAAAGGAGAGGAGAGGTACCAGATCTGTCCATGGGATCAATTCCTTTGGTGGGAATGACCCAATCGAGGAGAGGAGAGGGTTGTCCGGCGGCACGGCGGATCCCGGGGGCTTCTTGACCTCTGGGGAGGAGTTTTGGACGAGGAGGCGACGGGTTTGGAGGAAGGGGACGGGGTGAAGAATAAGGAACTGCTATACCATTCACCCCGCCCCTACTTTAAGTGGCAGAAACCGTCTACACCGGAGACTCCGGTCCTCCTTGACCAAAAGCTACATGATAGGTGTTTGGGGACATATATGAGAGATAGACAGGTTTAAGATAGGGAAAAAGGCTTGGGTTGAGACATCAAACTGCGAAGAACCAACAAGAGCCATAGGAATTCACAAAAATATTCAGAAAAACTCCAAGAGACTAAAATCAAGCGAATGACAAACATGAGTAAGTGCCAACCTCTCAATTTTGAGAGGGTGGTAGCCTAGGCCACCATATTTGAGTATACTCGGCTTGGCACCATAAAGATATATCTTGGGTCCATTACCTCTCAAGTTGTAGAGAGAGAATGATGTAATGAGATGAAGAATGGACAAAAGCTGAAGCTTGGGGATGCCACCATGGTGTAACCCCAAGAAATATTCAAGAGGTACAAGCGTCAAAGCTTGGGGATGCCCAAGGCATCCCCTTCTTCATCAATAAAAAGCTTAGGTCTGTCTAGACACTTTGTTTTTATTGTTTCATGCACTGTTATGTTGTTCCTGGAGCATCTTAATTTTTTTTGCTTTGCTTAGTTTGTTTGTTTTGCTTGAGTAAAGTATTTTGGACCCCCGCTCTCGCTGTGTTATTTCAAATAAGTCGATTGGTGTTGGAAAGGAGTAGAAAGTTCTTGCTTGGAAGTGCAGGAGGAGCTTGCTTGGGCTGTGACTTAGACTTTATCATGCCATGATAGGTGTTGTTTTGACTTTATGCTTAGTGATTATTGCTGTAGAATATAGCTTGATCCAAGTCAATGGGATTGCTTAGTGTGCCTTGAAGAAATAATGCGTTGTTTTAGCATACAAAAGCATAGTATTGTGGTTTTCTCCTTCGATCTTTGTTTGGGTTGACTTGGCACATGCTCACACCATGTTATGACTATGAACAAGTCACCATATCCTCTATCATTTAGTCCTTGACTTGTAGTACCACTCTATGCTTTGATTAGTATTGTTTTGTCGCTCTGCATGATTATGGCCATTATTGCTCTCTTAGTTGGCTGCTCCCAGTCTTTTGCTAGTCTCCACTTTTTTGAGTAAGCTCTACTCATGTTTCCAACTACCAAGAAACCAAGTTATTCCAAAGTGTCCACTATAAACTCCTATGCATGGTGTGTTACACCATTCCAAGTATATTCTTGTTTTCAGCTATCTTCCAATTAAAATGTATTTTGTTATGTGAAAACTTAGTGATTAAAGCACTCACGTACTTGATAGCACACTTTTTATTCCTTGCCCCTAATAAACTTGAACCATTGTGTCATCTATGTTGTATATGCTTGCACTTATACGTTGGAATTAGCAGAACCATGCTATCATGGGGAACGTGTTAAACATTGCACTTGTACTTTGTACATAGTTGATATCATGCTCTTTTGTCTGTAGATTTCACCGTTGTGAAATAAAAAGGGATCTGTAAGTCCATGGAGTTATGTATTTGTGTTAGAGAAACGCCTGGGCCGCTAGCCTAAGCCATGCCTAATCATGGTGGAAACTTCCAGCATCACCATAATGAGCTATCTGTGAAGAATCCTCAATAAAAAGCTATGCACATAGTAAATAAAAAGATCATTGAGATGCTCATTGTGCCTTGCCTTGTCATTTTGTTTATGGGAAAGCTCACATACCATGTGCAAGGGTACCCGTTGGTGGCTCTCTATGATACGCATGTACTTACTATGACAAGAACTTACAGGTGTTGAAGTTGAGTAGCATGAGGTGTGGCCCTCATTTTAAGGGACTTGAGATTTCCAACTTATACTTTGTCAAGCATATACTCCATAGTTTGTTCACTTTAACCTTAACCACTTCAAGATGCTTATGATATGGGCAATGAGGGATGGAAGCTAACAAGTACCATAGGTTTTGGAAGCTCTTTTGAAACTTGAAATCCTTCTTCCCTTTATGAAGGGCCTTTCTTCCACTATTATGTTGAGTATCCACCTTATACCTTTAGGCAACATTAAGAGAGCATAGTGGCCATTCTTAGTACTATGTGGAGTGTCCCAAAACTTATTGATTGATGCATATTGTTGTATTGCTTGTTCTTGTGCTATTTGATCTAGTCACTCTTATGTACTTTGAAGGTGTCCTATGCATCTATTTGCTACTCTATGAGGGACAAGCTGATTGCCACTATGATATGTTTTCTGTATGTGAAACAAACAAACGTTTTTCAATGCATGCTATTCATGATCTTTGTTTGTATCTTGTCATGTTGCAACAATAGTTGCTTTGTCTTGCTGTTAGAACTCCATCTTTCATGCACATGTTTAGAGTTATTTGATCCCAGCTTTCAATGCTTGCAAATGGTTTGATATTTATTGTGAAGGTGCATGTCACCTCAAAAATTATTCTTTTTATCACTTACCTACTCGAGGACGAGCAGGAGTTAAGCTTGGGGATGCTTGATACGTCGGAAACGTATCTATAATTTTTTATGTTCCATGCTTGTTTAGTATCTACTTTGCTTTGCTTTGTCTACACTTTGAGGTGTTTTATATGTTTTCTGGAACTAACCTATTAACAACATGCCATAGTGCCAGTTGCCTGTTTTCTTCTATTTTTGGTTCTATAATGGCAGAAAATCAATATTCTCGGAATTGGACGGGACAAAAGCCAAAGTCAATATTTTACCGTGGGCGACACAAAGTCCAGAGGAGAGACGGAGGGGCACCAGAGGGTGGCCACACCCCCAGGCGCGGCCAAGACTGGCCCATGCCTGGGTAGGGTGTGGGACCCCTGGGCACCCCCTGCCTTGCCTCCTCGCCTATAAGAAGCCCCCTGATGCAGAAACCCCAGGTACCCGATCAATATTCCACGAAACCGTCTGTAGCCACTGCCACCATCGTCCCTAGATCGGGAGGGATCAGTAGTTCTTCCCGGCACCCTGACGGAGGGGAAATCATCCCGGAGGCCTTCTTCTCTGGTATGAAGCGTGAGTAGTTCCACCTTGGACTACAGGTCCATGTAGTAGCTAGATGGTTGTATCTCCTCCTTGTGCTTTCATGTATAGATCTTGTGAGCTCCGTTCATGATCAAGATCTAATATATTTGTAATCATGCATGTTGTGTTTGCGGGGATCAGATGGATATTGAGATTATTATGTCAGATTGGTTAATGGTTTTTTCTATATGATTCTATCATGTCTGTGTTGTTTGTTATCTTGCATGCTCTCCATTGTTAGTAGCTATCTTGGCCAAGTAGTTGCTAGTGACTCCAAGAGGGGGTATTTAATCTCGATAGTGGGTTCATGCCTCTAGTTTCCAAGGGAAGTGACATAAATCTCTTCGATTGTAGATGTGTTGTTGCCACTAAGGAGAAAACAATGGTCTCTTGTTCATGGAACAAGTGGAATGTTTACCTTACACACTTTGCTTAAAGCAGTTGTCTGTTGCTTGCAACTTAATACTGGAGGGCATTCAGATGATAACCTGAAGTTGGAATTCTAGTCATAGATGCAGTTGGATGGCGGTCTATGTATCTTGTTGTATTGACCAATCGAATCTCATAGGATCTTTCTGTCTAGTATTACATTGTTATGCCTTGCTCAGTTCCTGTCAATTGCCCTGCTGTAATTTGTTTACCCTTCATGCCATGTTGTTTATCTAAGGAGAGCACCTCTAGTGAACTATGGACCCCGGTCCAATATTTACCATTGATAGATCTTCCACTGTTACTGTTTACTTGATGCAAACCACCATTACCTTCCACACCATACATTTAATCCTTTGTTACAACAACTAGTGAGATTGACAACCTCACTGTTAGTTGGGGAAAAGTCTTGAGTTTGTGTTGTGAAGGTATCCACGTTGCTTGCAACACCTGTGTGACGTTTCCTTCCTCCTACTGGTTCGATAACCTCGGTTTCTTACTGAGGGAAGACTTGATGCTGTGCTGCTTCACACGTTGCTCTTGGGGTTATCAACATGCTCCATATCAACTGAGCCATCAATGAGATTGCACTTGTAGCTCTATTCAAGACCTTGTCTTGGCCTATACAATCTTCGCTTCCCTCTACATGGTTAGAAACACAAGAAACAGGAAATAGAAGCATTTTATCATGGCAACAAGACAACACAAGCATATCATCATAAGATTTATTCAAGGCATTTCTACATGATATGCAAGGACTATCAACAAAAGCATGTAAGGAGTTTTGAGTGCTAGAAGTGTTAAGGTCCAAAGATAGATCATTACAACTAGATAGAGATGAATGATTCAAATAGTAAGCACACTATCCATATTGCAATTTCTATCACCACTCACCATATCATTACCTTGTGAAAAGTCACATGTTGGTGAAGTGGTAGAAGATGAGAACTCATCATAGCCGAAGGTGGAGGGAAACAACCATCCTCAATAATGTTGGAATCACTATATTTATCTTGAAGCTTTGTCCATATATCATGAGCACTCGTATAAGGCATGATTGAATAAATAACTACATTTCTCACAACAAGTAAAAACACTTTAATAGCTTGAGCATCTATATAAGAGTGCATCTTCTCCTCTAAAGATTCGTTTGGGGATCCATAGGAGAGAAAACCCATATATAGAATTCCCTCAATAGATGGGTATATGCCCCGAAATAATCAAGCATGCTATATTTCCAAACATCATAATTTGTGCCATCGAATATATAAAAGGAATCGTGCACTACTCCCCTAGTCGACATCGTTAATCTCAAGGCGGTGAAGCCTAAAAGTGAGAGACCTTGATCTGATACCAATTGAAAGACCACAAATGCCGCCTAGAGGGGGGGGGTGGGGGGGAGGGGTGAATAGGAAGTTAAAAACTTTTACGAGATGGGCTTAACAAAGGCGGAATAAAACTAGCGTTTTCTTTTGTGAAGCACAAATCCTATATATACTACGGTTCACCTATGTGCACCAACAACTTATGCTAAGCAATACAAGCAACAATGTGATAGCAAGATAGATTACTTAAAGCACGAAGGCTATCACAATGTAAAGTGCATAAGTAAAGAGCTCGGGTATAGAGATAACCGAGGCACGCAGGGACGATGATATTTTACCGAGTTCCTTACTACAAGGAAGTATGTCTCATTGGAGGGGTGGGCGGTACAAAGACCACCAACACCACAAGAGGCCTCACCTTATTATCCCGAGAACACCCGTCACACGACAAGCACCCGATCCACTATGGGACACTTGAGGGCGGTCACCAAACCCATACAAGATTGGAGAAATCTCCACAACTTAATTGGAGGCTCCCAATAATCACCACCAATGCCACTAACTTGAGGATAGCTCCACAACTTAATTGGAGGCCCCAAGAACACACCACAAAGGCCACCCACCGTCTACGGTTCCAAGAACCCAAGATGAACAAGCTTCTTGATTTCACCAACCAAATCCTCCGACGAGAACTCAAACTGAAGCACCTAATACAAATGGCAAGAACACAAGTTCTCAAATCCTTCTCTCTCAAATTCCAACTAAGCTACAAAATCTTATGGGGGGAATAAGAGAGGAAGAACAAAGAGGAGAAACACCAAATTACTCCAAGATATTGATCCAATGGGTTACCCTCACTTAGAGGAGAGATGGATTGGTGGAAATTTGGATCTAGATCTCCTCTCTCTTTTCCCTCAAGAATATGCAAGAATCATTGGAGGATTAGAGAGAAAGGGAAAGCTCTTCAAGGTAAATAATGGAGGAGAGATAATGGGAACAAGCCACTAGCCTCTTGGGGGATAAAGGGGACTTTTATAGGTTCCCCATGAAATATAGCCATTGCTGGGCATAAACCGGAGTTTCCGGGGTCTAAACCTCGGAGTCTCCGACCCTAGAACATCCAGGTCAAGGGGAGACAGAGCTGCAAGCTCCTGCTGTCTGTTTAGAGACTTTTCGGGTCTAAAATTCTTCCCAGGCCGTAGATTCCGCTCCCGAGACCAGAGTCTCCGCCCTCATGAAAACTGATAGAAACATCAACACCAAAACGGCCATAACTTTTCCATCCGGACTTCGATTTTGATGATCTTGGACTATTTTTGAAGAGGAAAACAAGCTCTACAATATTATGGAGGGAACTATCATATTTTAGAAATGTAGGATAAAACCAAATGATGAAAGGTTTAACCTATCTATAAAAGACAAACCGATAAAACCTCCAAAATCGAAAATGCAACAAAAAATGCATATGAAATCCGTTTTAAATGAACTAGGGCTTGTCATGGTTATTAATAAAAGCTATAATCATATCATGAATAAGAACCAAGAAGTATGATGCCAAGTATGCAAAGGTTTGAGCTCTCTTCAAAAGATATGATCAAGTTACTCACTCGAGAGCCCCTCTTGATAGTACGGTTATCTATCCTATAAACCGGTCTTCCAACTAAAAACATGAGACTAGAAAAAGGTAAAACCTATCAAGATCATACTTTTTCCTTGACAATTCCACTTGAGCTTGATGTATATGATCTTGTCCTTCTCAAGATGGAACTTCTTTCTTGATAGCTCTTTCTTGCACTTGCTTGATGAAGACTTGCAAATTTCTCCCCATACACCATGGGGAAACCACTTCTTTAAACTTGTCTTCATCAATCCATTATCACCGAGTATGGCAAGCTTTAAGCATGATATATCCTAGAGATGGAGCATCTTGACCTTGAACTTCATTTCTTATAACTCCATTAGGATGATTTCTTGAAGATACCCATGAGGAACTCTATCTTCTTATTCAACATACTCTTGATCTTGTTTTCTTTATTCCTCTTATTGTTGTTGTCCTTCTTATTATACTTGATTCCCATAGGCCCAAAGCCCTTGGACATTGCTTCTTATTCTTCTTCACCCTTGAAGCCAACACATGCTCCAAGAGATGCCTATGGACAATTTCTACATGTGCAACTCAATGCAAACATTAGTCTATGGAGATTGTCATTAATTACCAAAACCACATATGGGGCCCACATGCTCTTTCAAATGATATACCTTATCCCTTTACAATGAGACATAGCGTAAATAGAGAAAATTTAATACATGGATACAACTAGTGGCAGATTTTGGGATGAATTCAAGGATAACAGTGAGCCTTGTTAGAGTTTTAATATTTATTTATTTATTTATGCTATTATTCATTTATGTTTTTCGTTTTGTGGAGTTGTACTCCCACCGTTCTCTCTCTCCTGTCTTCCTCTACGTCTCTCTATGTAACAACTACGATGGGCTTTTGCCAATATAAGTAACACGAAATTGACCAGAGATAAACTGATCATTCCCAGCCTAGAAACTTGTCATGGTATCAGATCTAGGACTTCTGATCTAGCTGCCAAAAAACCGCCACCGATGTCACAGTTCTCCCTGCCGCCGCCGCCAAATCCTACATCCGTCGTAGTCCTCTATAGCCGCTGCCAAAACACCATAACCCATACACATCCGCCACCGCTGAAGACTCCTCTGTTGCTTTCACTAAGAAGAACCCTAGATACACAAAATCTGAAACAAAAAACCTAGACACAAGACAAAATCATGCCGCTGACTTGACCTGCTGCAGCGCCAAAATACATAGACAAAACATCAGAAAAATCCTGCCACCGCCGCATCCTTTTTGCTGCCGTGGAAATGTCCTCTTCTTCGTCCTCCATCGCTGCGCTGGCTGCTACTCTTAGAGTGCCGCCGACCTAGCTTCTCATGAGGAAAAACTCCCTCGTCTGGAAGGCCCTCGTCATCCCCGCTCTCCGTGGTGCCCGTGTGCTTAATCTTGTGAAAGGCCTTGAGGCAGTACCGACAAAGGAGATTGAGGTTGAAGACATAAACACCAAGAAAATAAAAGTGGATAATCTGAAATACGTCACTTGGATCACTCGTGACCAACAGGTTTTGAGGGACCTCTTGAATTCAGTCTTGCCATATGTTCTATATCATGTGATTGGCCTCGAAACTTCTGCTAAAGTGTGGGAGGCCCTTGAGTCTCTCACCACAGAGGCGTCTCGCTCTCAGACCCAGCAGCTCCGATTGGTGTTGAATGACACAAAGAAGGGTGACCTCTCTACAGAAAAGTATATTGCCAAGATCAAAAATATTTCCTCTGAATTTTCAGCTACTAGGAAGGCTCTTGATGATGATGAGATAATTTGGTCCGTTCTTCATGGTATTGGAGACACCTATAACACTCTGAAAACTGTTGTTAATTCCAACCCCAATACTACTCTTAGCGATTTTTTAGTCAACTTCAGGCTTTTGATCAGCTCCACAAGATTGATGAGGGTGGTGAGGCGTTTGTATCATCTGCGAATATGGCGTGCCGTGGTGGACCACCTCCACCTCCATGTGCACTCCAGGATGACAAGCACCAGGATGACCATGACTACCGCCGTCAGGATGACAGTGGCTGCTGTGGCTATGATGACCTTCATGCCTATGATGACCGTCGTGGCTATGATGATCGCCATGATAGATATGATGATCACCCTCGCCGTCGTGATGATGATGGTGGGAGACATAGAGATAATGGTGCCCGAGATGATGGTGGGCGCTAGGATGATGGACATCGTCGTGGTCATGCACCCATGCCATACGTCAATGTTACTTGTCAGATATGTAAGATCCATAGCCACCCTACTAGTGACTGTTGGTAGATATTATAGAATAACCGTGATCACCGTGATGATGATGATGATGATGGAGATCGTCGTGACCATCATGATGATGATGGTGAAAAAGGTGTGAACATGGTGCCTTATAGTGTTGATACATACTGGTAACCTGATACTGGAGCCACTAACCATGTCACTAGCGAGCTGAGAAAGCTCTCTGTTAAGGAGAAGTACATGGGGCGTGATCAAGTTCATACCACCAACGGCAACGGTATGCAAATCTCTCATATCGATCATTCAATGTTGTGCACTTCCCATAGTTCTTTTCATCTCAATGATATTCTTCATGTTCCAAATGCATCTAAATGTCTTCTTTCAGTTCACAAACTTGCACTAGATAATGATGTCTTCCTTGAGTTTCACCCATATTTTTTCTTGATTAAGGATCAGGCCACAAGGAGAACCCTGTTTGAGGGTCCATGTCATGGTGGAATCTACCCGCTAGTGCCTATGTCTACCGGGTCTTCCAAGAAAACATTCGTCATAATAAAGCCGTCTTCTCCACATGGCATTGCCGCTTAGGACATCCATCCTCTTTTGTGGTTCATAAAATCCTTAGGAAACATCATATTTCTCATTCGCCAGAAATAAACCCATACATTTGTGATTCTTGTCAACTACCTAAGAGTCATCAATTACCGTATCCTGTCTCTACTAGCTAAGAGTCAGAACATAAGCATCGCCATATTGTTGAAGTTGGCCTTGCCTTACTTGCAAATGCATCTATGCCTCTCAAATTTTGGGAATGAAGTCTTTATCACAACCACTTTCCTCATTAACTTACTTCCTAGTAAGGTTATAAACTTTGACACTCCTGTTGAACGTCTTATTCATACTAAACCCAACTATGAGTCTCTTAGAGTTTTTGGTTGTGCTTGTTGGCCTAATCTCCGCCCCTACAACAATAAGAAACTTGCTTTTAGTTCCACCAAGTGTGTGTTTTTAGGATACAATCCTCGTCATAAAGGAGTAAAATGCCTAGATACTAAACATGTTGTGTCTATGTTTCTAGAGATGTGGTGTTTGATGAAAATGTCTTTCCCTTTGCTGATATGCGTCCTAATGCTGGTCCAAGACTAAAGAGACATTCTCTTATTACCTATGGACAATAGGGATACACAATGAAGATCATATGAATTTGCATGTAATACTAGATGTTACTAACCATGACCAAGTTTCCCCAGAACATGTTGTGACTGCAGATACAACTGAAGCCTAGCAACCCACAGGAGAAAGTTCCACGTCAAATGGTGAAAGAATGGGGCAAAATGGTGCAAAAACTCGTCCAGAAATTCATCCAGAAAATGTCAGCCACGACGCTCATCTCAAAGAGGGTCCGAGATCGTCCCCGGATCATGCATGCACTAATCCCAACAACACACCCATGTGCAATAAAATACACTCCCGCCTGCAGATGTCTCCTGCCAAAGACACATCAATATAGCCAGCGCAGTCAATTTCACGACATGCACACCACGCGTCCCCGGTCTTCTCCGTTCTTGCTTGTTTTGCGTCGGAAGCCTCGATGCCTCACATCATGCATCAACTGGCTATTATGGGGACCACGAGGAAGTAGATGACGCAACGACACATTTTTATTAGTAAAGCGACAAGGCATCACAAGACACAAAGGAAAACGATACGAGAAATAATTCAAAAGAATAGGAAAATGACACGGGAAATAATTCAGCGGAAGTTTCAGGTTCGGCTGCTGTTGACTTACCACTGATGGCTCAGTTGATGTGGATCCTGTTGGGAACCCCAAGAGCAAGGTGTGAAGCAAAGACATCAAGAAGTCTTCCTCGATTAGAAACCGAGGTTATCGAACCAGTAGGAGGAAGGAAATGTCACACAGGTATTGCAAGAAACGTGGTGACCTGCACAACACAAACTCAAGACTTTGCCCCAACTAACAGTGAGGTTGTCAATCTCACCGGTTCCTGTAACAAAGGATTAACTATATGGTGTGGAAGGTAATGGTGGTTTGCAGCAAGTAAAAAAGTAACAGTGGAAGAAGTATCAATGGTAAAGATTGTACCGGGGTCCATAGTTCACTAGAGGTGCTCTCCTTGGATAAACAACATGGCATGAAGGGTAAACAAATTACAGCAGGGCAATTGACATGAACTGAGCAAGGCATAACAATGCAATACTTGTCCGAAAGATCCTATGAGATTCGATTGGGCAATACAACAAGATACATATACCGCCATACAAATGCTTCTATGACTAGAAGTACACCTTTGGGTTATCATCCGAACCCCCTCCAATATTAAGTTGCAAACAAGATACAACTGCTTTAAGCAAAGTGTGTAAGGTAAATAGTCCACATGTTCCATGAACAAAAGACCATTGTTTTCTCCCTAGTGGCAATGACACATCTACAACCGAAGAGATTTCTGTCACTTCCCTTGGAAACTAGAGGCATGAACCCACTATCGAGCATAAATACTCCCTCTTGGAGTCACTAGCAACTACTCGGCCAATATAGATACTAACAACGAAGAGCATGCAAGATCACAAACAACACAGACATGATAGAATCAAATAGACAAAACCATTAATCAATCCAACATAATAATCTCAATATCCATCGGATCCCCACAAACACAACATGCATGATTACAAATAGATTAGATCTTGATCATGAACGGAGCTCACAAGATCTATACATGCAAGCACAATGAATGAGATATAATCATCTAGCTACTACATGGCCCCATAGTCCAAAGTAGAACTACTCACGCATCATACCGGAGAAGAAGGCCTCCGGGATGATCTCCCCTCCGGAAGGGTGCCGGGAAGAACTTCAGATCCCCCCGATATAGGGACGATGGTGGCGGCGGCTACAGAAGGTTTTGTGGAGATTTCATCGTGTGCTTAGGGTTTAGGCATCGGGGGCTTCTTATAGGCGAAGGGGAAGGCTGAGTAGGCGACCAGGGGATCCACACCCACCGCCAGGCGGGCCCACACTGGCGCGCCTAGGGTTTGGCCGCCTGGCCCTCTTTCCCCCCTCTGGACTTCGTGTTCCCCACTGGAAGTTATTGAATTTGGCTTTTGTCCCGTCCAATTTCGAGAATATTGATTTTCTGCCTTTCTGGAACCAAAAACAAAAGAAAACAGGCAACTAGCATCGTGTCAACTTGTTAATAGGTTAGTTCCAGAAAACATATAAAACACCTCAAAGTGTAGACAAAGCAAAGCAAAGTAGATACTAAACAAGCATGGAACATCAAAAATTATAGATACGTTTCCGACGTATCAAACATCCCCAAGCTTAACTCTGCGTCGTCCTTGAGTATGTAAGTGATAAAAAGAATATTTTTTGAGGTGACATGCACCTTCACAATAAAGATCTAACCATTTGCAAGCATTGAAAGCTGGGATCAAAGAACTCTAAACATGAACATGAAAGATGGAGTTCTAACAGTAAGACAAAGCAACTATTGTTGCAACATGACAAGATACAAACAAAGATCATGAATGACATGCATTGAAAAACGTTTGTTTGTTTCACATACAGAAAACATAGGCATAGTGGCAATCAGCTTGTCCCTCATAGAGTAGCAAATAAATGCATAGGACACCTTCAAAGTTCACAAGGGTGACTAGAAACAAGTAGCACAAGAACAAGTAATATCACAATATGTATCAATCAATAAGTTTTGGGACACTGCACATAGAACTAAGAATGGCAACTATGCTCTCTTAGTGGTGCCTAAAGGTAGAAGGTGGAGACTCAATGGTAGTGGAAGAAAAGCCTTTTATAAAGGAAGCGGGGATTTCAAGTTTCAAAAAGAGCTTCCAAAAATTATGGTACTTGTTAGCTTTCATCCCTCATTGCCCCTATCATAAGCATCTTGAAGTGATTAAGGTTAAAGTGAACAAATTATGGAGTATATGCTTGACAAAGTATAAGTTGGGAATCTCAAGTCCCTTGAATATGAGGGCCACACCTCATGCTACTCAACTTCAGTCACCTGCAAGTTCTTGTCATTGTAAGTATTTGCATATCATAGAGAACATGTAACGGGTACCCTTGCACATGGTACATGAGCTTTCCCATAACCAAAATGACAAGGCAAGCACAATGAGCATCTCACGATATTTTTATTTACTATATGCATAGATTTTATTGAGGATGCTTCATAGATAGCTCACTATGGTGATGCTGCAAGTTTCCACCATGATTAGGCATGGCTTAGGCTAGCGGCCCAGGCGTTTCTCTAACACATAATACAAACTCCATAGACTTATAAGTTCCCTTTTTATTTCACACTGGTGACATCCACAGACAAAAGAGCATGATATCAACTGAGTACAAAGTATAAGTGCAATGTTGAAAACGTTCCCCATGACAGCATGGTTCTGCTAATTCCAACGTATAAGTGCAAACATATACAACATAGACGATACAATGGTTCAAGTTTATTAGGGGCAAAGAATATAAAGTGTGCCATCAAGTTCTTGATGGCTTTAATCACTATGTTTTCACATAACAAAATAGTTTTTAATTGGAAGATAGCTGAAAACAAGAATATACTTGGAATGGTGTAACACACCATGCATAGGAGTTTATAGTGGACACTTTGGAATAACTTGGTTTCTTGGGATTTGGAAGCATGAGTAGAGCTTACTCATACAAGTGGAGGCTAGCAAAAGACTGGGAGCAACGAACTAAGAGAGCAATAGTGGCCATAATCATGCAGAGCGAAAAAAACATTACTAGTCAAAGCATAGAGTGGCACTACAAGTCAAGGACTAAATGATCATAGAGGCTATGATGACTTGCTCATAGTCCTAACATGGTGTGAGCATGTGCCAAGTCAACCCAAACAAACCTCAAAGGAGAATACCACAATACTATGCTTTTGCATGCTAAAACAACGCATAATTTCTTCAAGGCACACTAAGAAATTACATATCAAACTGAGAAATTGTAATAGCGCCTAGGGTGTAGGAGGCAGGTCTATTCGAAGATTATGCTACCATCCATGTCTGGTAAAAAATTTCCGTGCCTTATCCTCCAGTCGCGTACACACTTCTATGAAGAGATCACGATATTCCGCACGATGCAAAGTCGACCAAACCCGAAGGTTATGAGTACACCTGTAGAGAACCTGCAGATGAGAGCAGTTTATATTATTAAAAACCTTATTATTTCTACATGGCCATAGCGACCATATAATGGCTATCGCTCCGACCCTAAGTATATTTTTGTACTTGTTATCAATACCATGTAACCAATTTCCAAAAATGTTGGCAATACTACATGGTGGATACAAGCCTGAAGCTGCTTGGGTAATTGACCATATAGACCGAGCAAAACTACATTGGAAAAATAGGTGTTTGATTGTCTCATCATGGTGACAGAACACGCACCTAGGATTTTCATGCCAATTCCGCTTAATAAGTTTGTCTTTTGTAAGGATAATCTCACGACGAAGATACCAAACAAAGATTTTATTTTTAAGGGGTATCTTCATCTTCCAGATCATCCTATTATCTACCATCGGAATAGTCGGCTGGATTAAAGCATTATACAAAGAGCTAACAGAGAAGGACCCGTTCTTAGTTAGATTCCATTGGAATTCATCTGGCTCGTCCGACAGTTGTACATGTGCCAGACGATGTAGCAACATGATCCAAGAGTCAAGTCTAGAGCCAATTAGATCTCTTCTAAACGTTATATTTGGCAGGAATGATTTGAACACTTTGGCAACCGTTTCCTCCTTATAACAAACAATAGAATATAACGAAGGATATTGTTCTCGAAGGGTAGCATTATCTAGTCATTTATCCTCCCAGAACCTTATATGCGTCCCATTATTAATAGAGAAAGTCCCGAAGCGTAAAAAATGTTTTTTTGACGCCATCAAACCAACCCAAAAGTGAGAGTCACCAGGTTTCCAAACCATTTGGGACAATGCCTTTGAACCAATATACTTTCTTTTAATAATAGTTTGCCAAATCCCTTCCTCATTTAATAACTTGAAGAGCCATTTACTAAGGAGGGCTGTGTTCTTAACCTGTAGATCATGAATAACGAGTCCAACCTGTTCTTTGGGTCTACACAAAACACTCCATTTAGCCAGCCTATACTTCTTTTTCTCATTATCTCTCTGCCAAAAGAATCTTGATCGAAAATAATCCAACCTTTTTAAGATACCTTTTAGTAGTTGAAAAAAAGAAAGCATAAAAAAACCATATTACTAAGGACTGAGTTGATGAGCACCAGTCTCCCCCCTATAGAAATAAGTTTGCCTTTCCAACTACTCAAACGTATCTGTAATCTTTCCTCCACAATTTTCCACTCAGCATTTGTAAGCCTTCGGTAGTGTACCGGAATGCCCAAATATCTGATTGGAAAAGTGCTGTGACAACAGCCGAATAGTTCATTATAAAGACCAACCTCCTCTTGGGCCTCGCCGAAACAAAAAAAATCACTTTTATGGAAATTAATTTTTAATCCAGAAAGCTGCTCAAAAGCCGAAAGTATGAGTTTCAGATTCTTGGTTTTTTCAAGATCATGTTCCATAAAAAGAATTGTATCGTCTTCATATTGAAGTATAGATAACCCCCCATCTACAAGATGAGGCATCACACCTTCAATCTAGCCATCAGAGTTAGAACGCTCAATCAAGATGGATAACATATCAACTACTATATTGAAAAGCAAGGGCGATAATGGGTCTCCTTGCCTTAGCCCCTTCTTAGTCTGAAAGTAGTTGCCAACATTGTTATTAACTTTGATGGCAACACTACCACCGACTACAAAGATTTCGATCAAGGAGCACCAATCCGCTGAAAAACCTTTCATTCTAAGAGCTTGTTGTAGAAAAGACCAATTAACTTTGTCATAAGATTTCTCAAAATCAATTTTGAGAATTACCCCATTCAATTTATTTCTATGGAGTTCATGAACCGTTTCATGTAAGGTAGCCACACCGTCCAAAATGTGTCTACCTTGCATGAAGGCGGTTTGTGAAGGCCTAACAACATGATCAACCACATAGTTTAACCTGATCATGGCAACCTTGGTAAAAATATTGAAGCTAACATTAAGAAGACAGATTGGTCTATATTGTTGGATCCATTCTGCTTCATTAACTTTAGGCAGTAAGATGATTTCACCAAAGTTCAACCGAAACAGATCTAGTTGACCCTCATGTAAAGCACTAAACATGTTCAAGAGATCTGGTTTTATTACATCCCAAAAAGTTTGGTAAAACTCAGCGGGGAAACCATCCGGACTAGGTGCCTTATTATGCTCCATTTGGAAAACAACTAATTTGACTTCCTCCTCAGAATAGGGAGCAATCAGATAGTTGTTTTCCTCCACAGAAACTTGGGGTATATCATTAATTTGGGATTTATCCATTGAGAAAGTGACTTCCTCCGGATCCCCAAACAAACCCTTATAATAATTCGTAATGTAAGACTTTAGTTGCTCATGTCCTTCAATCAGCTCGTCATTATGCTTTAAGGAATGAATATGTTTCTTATTGTGTCTGCCATTGGCTACACTGTGGAAGTATCTAGTATTCGAATCCCCATGCAAAATAAATTGTGATTTAGAACGCTGATACCACTTGAGTTCCTCCTCGCGCAGTAACCGGGCAATCTCCGCATTTGATTGGCTTTTTAGATCAATTTCCTGTGGAGTAAGCAACCGGGTTTCTGCTAAAGCTTGGAGGTCATCAATAGTAGCTGAAAGTCTAAATTTTTCTTTTTTGAGAATACCAGCGGTGTGATGCGCTCAACCCCCGAGATGTTTCCGTGTCAAACACACTTTATTATTCCATCTATGGATTGGGGTATCACCAGCAACCAGCCTTTTCCAAACTGCTTTCACCATATCGTGGAAACCATCACGAAGCAGCCATCCAAGCTCAAATTTGAAAGGACGGCCACAACGTGATAATGGCAAACCAGTGGTTAGCAAAATGGGAGCATGATCTGACAGAGCCTCAATACGTTCTAGAGCGCGTACCGAAACTAGAGGGAAGTGATCTTCCCAATTTGAGTCCATCAATACACGATCAAGTTTTTCGTATGTTGGTTCCATCAAAGAATTAGCCCAAGTAAATTGTCTACCAATCATGTTTACTTCCTTCAAGTCAAGACTGTCAATGACAGCGTTAAAAAGGAAGGGCCAATGATCGTCGAAGCGGCCTTTGCTCTTCTCAAATGGGAACTGAAGCAAGTTAAAATCCCCCCTATAAGAATAGGGTACGGATTATCTTTTGTTAAGTTCACCAATTCTCGAAGGAAATTGGCCTTGAAAGCCTGTTGAGCCGCACCATACACAACAACCAGACTCTACACGGAATTATCAGCTTTGTTACGGATGTGTAGTTTAATATGAAACACACCTTCCGCAACAACTAATATATCCATGGTGTCTGCCCGCACGCCAAGTAAAGTGCCCCAAGACCGTCCCATGGGTGAATGAGAATGCCACACAAAATCTATACCGCCTGATAGGCGATCTAGTATAGTTTGTGAGAGTTCTCGAATACCCGTTTCGGAGATAGCCACAAAATCCAAATTGTGTTCCCTAGAACATAGTGCAATGTGTAAATGTTTAGCCAAGTCTTGAAGACCTCTTCTATTCAAAAACATGCCATTCATTGGGACATAATAATAGATTTAGGCGCAAGTTCTCGTTTGCGAGATTTGTTACATTTTTTCCAGAAGTTGATTTACGACCAGAAGCAGTTAGCTCATAAATTGAGCTTAATCTATCTTCGTCCAAACCAACTTCAAGAACTTCACCTACTAGATGAGATAGGATCTGACCATCTGTTGAGATGTCTGTATCCTCATCATCAGAGTAGGTGGAAATATAAGAGTCCAAGGCTTTTGGAACAACCGTTAACCGGTCAAATTCCATCTGCTTCAAGACCTTAGTAGAAATAGAAACATCACTTACGTTCTTACCTAAACTAATTCCAACAGAATTAATCTTAGAATTAATGCAAGTCGATGAAAAAGGAATAAAAGACTTGGATGAAGAGGGATTACCAGCCGTGTCGAGATTCTTCTCCGCCTTCCTGTGCATGGCCTTCTCCAAAGAATCCATATCTATAGCCGAAGCACCATCGGTGCTCACCAGATGCCTTGCACTCCTGCGCAACACTGGCATCTTAGAGACCTTGAGAACCTACAAATGCTGATCATCCTCCACAGCTGCATTCGTCAACGAACCCAGATCGACCAGCGTCTCCGTCGTTGAAATACGCCCATAGCCCTGGCCATCCTGTGGCCCAAGACCATCGGCATCCTGGCCCATCACCGAGCGCTCTTGAGGGGCCTGCCGTGGAGTGGGCTGGACCTCCTGTGACTCCCGCGCACCAGATGGCAAAGAGTTCCTAGCTGCAGTCGACGAGGCTGGCTGTGTCAAAGGAGGTGAGGCTAACCGGCCCGCGGTAGGCGAGGCCGCGAGCGTCCCCACACCTAAAAGCGAAGACGCGTCGGAGATGCCTGGTGAAGAGGGCCGCACCGCATTCGGTGCAGTAGAGGAGGTTGGCAAAAGAGACTCGTCAGAACCGTATGCCATAGTGGCACCAGAAAGACCCACAACATCCAAAGCCAAAGATGCAGGAGTAGAGATCAAGCCAGGCCTCTGAAAGTAAGAACGAGAGCATCATGCAGCAGCAACAATGGCTTTACCCCTGGAAGTCTGGGGGCTAGGATTGAAAGGCGTGACCGCAAACACAACATAGTAGAAACCTTGTTGACCTGAGGACCACCCACAGCTGTCTGAGAACTCGCATCAATCTCCATCTGATTCCCCTGAGTCCGAGTAGTGGTATCATCAGTAGAGGGGTCCTTCTCCTTATGTCCAGTACCATCGTCCTCATCTGAATCATCCCCCTTACGCCTCCAGAACATAGGGGTAAAAGTAGGATCAGGGGAGAGTTCTGGGGACTCCGGGCGAAAAGTAAAGTCATAGCCCTTCAACTTCAGAGTAGCAGCAGTACCAATGTAGGGACCTCTCATCCACACACACACTTCTGCATCGCATTTTGATTCATCATTCCCACACAAATACGTACAATATTGCGACTATACAGCGTCGGCAAATCCACATCCATTGTCTTACCCAGAAGAGAGCCAACCGCCCACAAGCCATGGAAGTGCCGGATGGTATGAGGAACACCCTCCACATGAACCCACACCTGAGGTAGTACAAACTTCGGCTGAATATCCTACATCTCCCAAACAATGATAAAAATCCGAGCATTGTGAGAAGGGACCGACATCTGTATGCCATTGACACGTTGTAAATCCGCGAAAGAAGGGAAGCTTACAAGAAAAGAATCATCACCATGCGGAAGGGCCGCCCATTTCCACTGATACTGAGAGGGCAAATCCTTGTCATCTGAGACTCAATGACAGCCACAGGCACCACCGCACCCACCATAGTCATCTTAGCCGTCGGTGTACACTTTGGAGCCAAGTTTGCCTTGAAAATGCTATAAGGCAACTTATTGAAAAGAGTATCTTCGGTACCATTCCCTTCCACGACCACCGTAGGCTTGGGCAATTTCAGCGTTGAACACTTGGAGGTGGGATGAGCAGAATTATTACAAGCTAAACAGTAATGTTGAACCGAATTTTTTTTTGGAAGCATCAGTATCACCAGAGCATTTCCAGCACTTCACCATCTTCTTGGTCTTTCCTGGATCAGCCTGACCAGAAGAATCCACTACAACAACCGCGGGTGTTGAGATAGCAGAAAACAGCGGCACTGGCATGCTCACGGCAGGAGGACCATACATCATGCCCGGTGATTGGAGCACCAGTGGAGGCTGAAACCGAGGCTGAAAAATCTACTGCGTAGGCACCACAGGTGGCTGTGCTCCCTGCACATTCTTCTTCTTCTTACGTCTATTCCGCGGCACCACAGATTCAGAAACAACATCGGGAGGTTGCGCAAATTGCGGAAACATCTGCGCATATTGCTGAGGTGGGATAATTGGCGGGAAAACCAGCCTAGAAAAATTCATCGGTGGCTGGAAGAGTTGCCTCAGTGGCTGAGCAGCGAACCCCGATGGACCCACAGGTCGGAACGGTGGTTGAAGAGGCCTGAAGGGTATTGGGTTAACCATCCCTGGTTGTCCTCCTCCAGGCAAAGAAGACACGGACTGCAGCAACGAATTGACATGAGCCGTCATAGAAGCAGGCCCACCCCCCGTCGGAGGCATGGTTGGCGCAGCCGGCGCAACACTTCCTCCCGTCGTCGCAGCTGGCTGGGGCACCCGGCCATCACTATGCGGGCGAAATACGGCGACCCCGGTGTCCAGGTGCAGCGGACGTTAGGGAAGATCAAGGTCGATGGCGGCGCGGAGAGAGAAACAGGCGCGGGAGGAGTCGAACGAACAAGAGCTGAAGGGTCGAGGATAATCGGTCTCCGAAGGAGCGGTGCACGTCTACGGACCGACCCCGACCCCGCCCCCGCCAGGTCACCCGCCCGCGTCCGAGTCCCATCTGCCAACGATTCCAGGGGTTCCGTGTCAGGGGGGCCACCCGACTCCGCCACGTCCGCCGCAAATGACGGAAAAAAGTCCGCGAGCAGAGGAGGCGGCGTGATCCGTCGCCTCGGCGGAGGACCGCGCCGTAGGCCCATGCGCGGATGGTGCGACAACCGCAAACCCGTCGTCGACGACGAGGAACACCGGCGATCACCCGCCGCCAGACCAGACGCCGGGGGCGAGATCGATCTTGCATGGCGAATACAGGGATAGGATCCGACCCCAGGCGACCGTCGGCCCTTCCGGAGCTCCCAGTAGCGCGAGGACTATGAGGGGTAGCCCGACTCCTCCTAGAAAGACTGCAGCGAACTCCGGCGGTCCTTACGACGACCCACCGTCGTCCATTCTCCATCCTCCAGAGCTCCCTCCACCACCTGGATCGCAATATGATCATCCCCGAGATCCGTCAACCCGCTGAAACGACTGTCGAGGACGGCGCTAGTATCCGACCTGCGATCAGCAGGCCGCGCCTCCATGGCGGCCACCGGCGGGGGCAGATGATGGCGGCGCGGGGGCCTCACAGCGCGGGGGCGTCTATGTTTTAATTTGAGACAGGTAGTACCAACCGGTAGTTCGGTCGCTGCTAGTGACGGTTTGGTACGCCATGCATCGATATGGAGCATCCAGATCTAGTGGTCCGTAAACAATTAAGCCAACATGGTGCATCGATCCATACTGGCCTTCCTCTCTTCTTCCACCTTTTCCTCAACCTCTTCACATGAAAAAACTGTCAGTCTGCGCAGAAGAGAGGTCCATGTACATGCGGATTTTCAATGTTCAGCAATCGGACAGAGGACTTGTTCTGTGTCAATGTGCGGGCGATACGTTTGAGCTCCGTAGTACTTGCCGTTGCGTACATGCACCACCGTACATGCATGTCTAGCAAATTCCATGTTGTGGGGCTAAATGAACTGCAAATAAACATTTCTCAGACGCAGAGAGTGAGCATCGAATAGCTTCAAGCCTTCCAACATATAGTAGATCCGGGCTTCGTTAGTTTGAAGTTCAGAGAATGATACTACGGACATAATAATGACATGTGAATTTCAGACCAAATTAATAATGTGCTTTTAGGTTTTGTTAGTTCTAGCTAGGTCGACCGAGAGCAAAGTTAGAGCTCGGTCGACACTGAGAATATGGATTTTGCATTGTGATTCATTCGTGCACATAATAAGAATTGCACATATCATGGTTGTAATTGCACAATGTGTTACGATTGCAGCCAAAATTTTACGGTTACACACTTAAATTACACATGAAATTGCATGATGTTATCTATCTGAGAGTAAACTTGATTGAACTCCACTTGCGAATAGCTTTATCCATCCACCGTGCCCTGCCACCCTTCCAGCCGGCCGCCCATGCCAGACAGATGCGCACATTCCGGTTTCCACATGCCTACTAGTACATAACTATACGTCCACTGCTCCTTAAAGTCAGCGCTCCGGAGTTAGATCAGACATTCACAGATGCATGCATGCTGAGTTGTGTTCGCATGTTTCCTGCGCTACTACAGAACATGCCCTTCCCCATTATCCAATAATGCAGACAAGACAAACCCTGGCTGCCACTTCTTCCTCCGATCGAAGCAGGGTATAAATAGACGTGCAGGGGAGCAACTACACCTCAACCACACTTGAGCTTCCACTTCCAGTAGCCTTCCATACACAACACAGTCAGAGCAAGCGCGTCGAGCTCAAGAACGATATGGCCAGCAGGGTCGCCATGATCTGGGTCTCGTGCCTGCTGCTCTTGGCGGCGGCATGCCAGGGCGCGACGGCCGCGCCTCGTCTCAGGGTCGGCCACTACAAGAGGAGGTGCCCCTCGGCGGAGTACATCGTCAAGGCCGTCGTCGGCAAGGCCCTCTACCAGAACCCCGGCCTCGGCGCCGGGATCATCCGCATGGCCTTTCACGACTGCTTCGTCCAGGTACATACTTGCTGCTAATGCCTTGCTCATCCATGTGCTGTAGTACATTGCTAATGTGTTGGCGCATGCATTCCAGGGCTGTGACGCGTCGGTGCTGCTTGACCCGACGGCGGCGAACCCGCGGCCAGAGAAGCTCAGCCCGCCAAACTTTCCCAGCCTGCGCGGCTTCGAGGTGATCGACGCGGCCAAGGAAGCGCTCGAGAGGTACTGCCCGGGCGTCGTATCCTGTGCCGATGTCATCGCCTTTGCCGCCCGCGACTCCGCTTCCTTCCTCAGCAGCTATAGGATCAACTACGACATCCCCTCGGGGCGGCTTGACGGACGCGTCTCCCTCGAGAGCGAGGCACTCCGCTTCCTTCCCCCACCCTTCGCCAACCTCTCGCAGCTCGTCAACGGCTTCAAGGCCAAGAACATGAACGAGGACGACCTCGTGGTGCTCTCCGGCGCGCACTCCATCGGCGTCTCGCACTGCTCCTCCTTCACCGACCGCCTCCCCCCGAACCCCTCCAACATGAACGCCGCCCTCTCCGCCGTGCTACAGACAAAGTGCCCGCTGGCTCCCAACTTCACCAACGACCCCACCGTGGTGCAGGACATC
Source organism: Avena longiglumis (assembly GCA_030063025.1). Classification (NCBI taxonomy): domain Eukaryota; kingdom Viridiplantae; phylum Streptophyta; class Magnoliopsida; order Poales; family Poaceae; genus Avena; species Avena longiglumis. The sequence goes on from CP125979.1 coordinate 12,144,894, forward strand.
GTGACGCCGGACCTCATGGACAACCAGTACTACAAGAACCTCCGCAAGCGCAACGTTCTCTTCAGGTCCGACGCCGAGCTGCTCGCGTCCAGCCTCACGTCCAGGAAGGTCCTGCAGAACGCCTTGTTCCCCGAGGTCTGGGAGAGGAAGTTTGCCAAGGCCATGGTGAAGATGTCCGCCATCGAGATCAAGACCGCCGCCAACGGCGAGATCAGGAAGAACTGCAGGGTCGTCAACAAGTAGGATTAGTTTCTGCTGGCCACTATTTTTGCAGCTACATTATTCGAAACCTCCGCGCACTTGATCTGTTTTTAGTTATGTTTAAGTTGCAGAATCCATTACTCCTTGTAATTCATTCGTTGTATTTGAATTTGTTAGTTTTCTTGAAGAGCACGTTGCATTGTAGTCTTACTAGCTAAGTGCATATGTGCGGAAAATGGAACATATTTTATTAACATGCTCATCGACAAGAAAAAGCATATTGGTGAAGTTCGGAAAATAAAGTTAGTGGTGTTGAACTCACACGCCACTAGCTTCACGCCGCTGATAGCTACCGGTGGTGGCATGTGGCTCGAACGCCACTAGTAAAACATGTATTGGTGGCATGTGCCTTGAGCGCCACCGGCAACATTTGTAGTGTTGGTGTGTGCATTAATCACCACTAGTAAGTAAATCACCCATAGCGTTTTAATGAATTAAAACACCACTAATAAATATAGAAAAATAGAAAAATTTATAGAATACAACAACAATAATATCGGTTCACCATAGCAATAATACAACAACAAGAATTTAGAGAATACAACATCAATCATATGAAGTTGCATAGCAAAAAACAAACTAGTTGGTTCACCGCATGCTCTTAACATCATACATATATATGAAGTTGCATCTCTACGACTAGTTATTATGAACGACGTTAACGACGAATATCATACGAAGATATGAAGGTCACGGCGTGAGGTGGTACTGCCGGTGAAGAGAATGTCTTGCCCAACATAAAGGTCTTGAGAGTCAATAAAGTTCACCCAGTCTTGGTTGTCGAAGACAATGTGGCCATCTGTCACTCTCTTGTACGAAATGACGCTAGCGCCATCTCCTGCTCCAATCCGCACTCCATCCATGCCTTCTTCAGGAATATAGACAGAAGAAACCATTCTTTTCGGAAGTTTCTAAGATGCAAAACTTAGATATCTCAATAGGCACCATCAGACTATATAAATAAAGTAGCAACTAAATAAAGAATGGTAAGTGAAAACATACCAGGTTGTGTGGCTCAATATGCGTCATTATCAAGCGAGTGAAAAATGACAGTCCGATGAAGGACGCCATTAGAGGATAAATGTTGATCAGGTACTGCTCCTCACTATCTGTAAGATTGCATCTTTGACCGATAATTGCATAATCCAATGGGCCACCCTCCTCGCCGTCATCCTCCTCGTCGTCACCCTCCTCATCGTCACGTCCAGGAAGGTCCTGCAGAATACCTTGTTCCCCGAGATCTGGGAGAGGAAGTTCGCCAGGGCCATGGTCAAGATGTCCGCCATTGAGATCAAGACCGCCGCCAATAGCGAGATCAGGAGGAACTGCAGGGTCGTCAACAAGTAGGGTTGCTGTTGGCCACTATTTTTGCAGCTACATTATTCGAAACCTCCGCGCACTCGATCTGTTTTTGGTTACTTGACCGTTTAAGTTGCAGAATCTATCTCTCCTTGTAATTCATTCGTTGCATTTCAATTAATTTCTTAGTTTTCTGGAAGAGCATGTTGTTCCGCTTCTGTTTGTGCAGTGAGCTTATCGTATTGTAGTCTTACTAGCTAAGTGCAGATGTAGGAAAAAATGGAACATATTTTTATTAACGTGCTCATCGAGGGTGTTCTGTTTTATGATAAAAAGACACCAAAGTATCTAGAAAACGCATTAAAAGATGGAGAATGTAAATTTATAGAAAGGTCCTGAGCAGTACCTGGATATTTATACACAAGACCTTGATTCTTATGATTCACAGAGATAATCGCGTCGGCCCACCAAACACGATCGAGTCCTTGAGTTGTGCCGCCATATATATGTGGCCGCTCCGGACGCCACCTGAGACGAAACTACCTGGGACGCTGGAGAAAGCGGAAGAAGATCCTCACCTGGAGGACAAACGATCTCGAGCCAACCTCATGCTCGAGCGCGGCTGGGCCAAGCTTGTGGCCAATGATATCGGCTGCCGCATAGCGTCACTTGGGATTCACTACAGAAGCTACAATTTCCAGACGACTATCCAAGTACCATTGCCCAAAACCAGCAGTCGTGAGGCCAATCCCAACCTCTCCCTCGTTGTTCTGGCCGGCCAAGATTTTTTTTTTTTTTTGCACAAGGGAGGGGTCTCGAAGGACCCCGAAGCAGCAATCAATTCATAAGCTGTGGGTACAATTTTGCATACAGGACCCTGCAGATAACCAGCACTACAGAAAAGGTCTGTATGTTTACACAAAGGACCCTAGCGGAAAATTTTGAAAAGCAATCAACTCCCCGGTCCTCTCCACCACCAGCGAGGATCCAACTCCGGCCACTCTTCCGCCGCCGGGGACGCACCACTTGGCCGCAGGAGAGCGAAGGGCACCGGAAGGGAACCCCAGATGAGGCCTCCGTCTTGGAGGTTGATAAGACGCTGCTCTGGCGTCTGCAATGGCCGCCGAATCGGCCGCAGGTCGCGACGGCAAGACTAGCCGCCGCGTGATATGCTCCATATTGCTGCACGAACCAACTCCGTTGTCGCCCAGGGGTAGGAGCATAGGCGCGAGTCTTCTTCCCCCCCTCGCCACCGAGGCCGGCCAGGGAAAGCTCACCAGCTCCTCCGCTCCACATGAAGCAACAACCCCCCACACCACAGCGCTTATTAAGAAGGAGGCTCACCTCCGACACAACCACCACTATCACTAGTAGAAAACAGGCCATCCGTCCACGCCCCCTCAGAGCACTAGTCCCGGTTGCGCCACCAACCGGGACTAATGCTGGCACGCTTCCCGGTTGGAGCGGGCACGGGGCCAGGGGGCATGGGTCCCGGTTGGTAAGGGGGCATGCGTCCCGGTTGGATCCACCAACCGGGACTAAAGGTTTGGCCACAGCCACGTGGCGTGTACCTTTAGTCCCGGTTCTTGGCTCAACGACTAAAGGCCTGCCCTCTATAAATCACGCCCAGCCCCCTGCCTCCACTCTGTTTTTTGAATGGTGTAAGGTGTGAGGTGTGTGCTAGTTTTTCTCATGCATGCATTGAAGGTGTTTGTTGAAATGTTTGAGTGAAAAATCCAGTTTAATTTCTCATAGAACAAAATATAGAAGGTGTCCGAGGCACTTGAGCTTTCTCCTCTTTATTTCCCTCGATCGAGGTTAGCAATGCTATCTTTTCTAGGTCATTGATACAATTCATGTGTCGGTGTGAATTGGTTATTTCACTATTTACGATGTCCTGTTTTTGATAAACTTACTTATATGATGCGATGAGCGGTCGGGAATGGATGTACGGTGACGTGGTAGCCGGTATATCAAAGGCGTGGATAAATTTATCGATGTGGCTATGGCAAACAAAGAGAATGGATTTATACGTTGTCCATGTGTTCAATGTCGGAACAACAAGGAGTACTCTTCCTCGAAAATCATTCGCCACCCTGATTATGAAAGGTTTCATGCCCAACTATAATTGCTGGACCAACGGGAAAGAGGGGTTATGATGGAAGATGGTGAAGAAGAAGATGATGATAACAACTATCATCATATGTTTCCTGAATACGGTGATACTGCAATGGAAGACAATGGAGAGGAAAAAGGTGAAGAACAGGCATCAGATGAGCCGGCTGATGAACTTGGTAGGGTCATTTCTGATGCAAAGCGAGACTGTGAAACAGAAAATGAGAAGTTGAAGTTAGAGGGCATGTTAGAAGATCACAAGAAATTGTTGTACCCAAATTGTGAAGATGACATCACAAAGCTCGATGCGACCTTTGGAATTGTTGCGATGGAAGGCGAGTGTGGTCTATGACTCCTCATTTGAAAAGATCTTGAAAATAATGAAGCCAAGTTTCCAAAACATAACGAACTTCCGATAGTACCTCTGAAGCAAAGAAGACTCTCATCCTCCGGGATTAGATGTGCAAAGATACATGCATGCATTAATGATGCATCCTCTACATGTAAGGAGTATGAGAATTTAGATAAATGCCGGTATGCAACGCGTTGCAGTATAAGATCGAGACAAGATGACCCTGGTGATGTTGAGGAGAGACCCTCCGGAAGGGTTCTGCTAAGGTTATGTGGTATGCTCCTATAATACCAAGGTTGAAACGCATGTTCGAAACAAAGAGCATGCCAGTTGTCCCGATGATACAAAGAAGACCGTAAGAAAGGCGGGGAGTTGAGACACCTGGCGATGGGTCACGGTGGAGAAAAATCGAGAGAGACTTCCTGGACTTTGCGGTGGCGCAAGGAACTTATGGTTTGGTCTAAGTACGGATGGCATGAATCCTTTTGGGGAGTAGAGCTGCGATCCACAGACCTGGCCCGTGACTCTATGTATCTACAACCTGCCTCCTTGGTTGTGCATGAAGCGTAAGTTCATTATGATGCCGGTGCTCATCCAAGGCCCGAAGCAACCGAACGCGACATTGATGTGTACCTTAGGCCATTAGTTGAAGAACTCTTACAGTTGTGGGGCAAACCAGGTGTGCGTCGTGGGATGAGAACAAACAGAGCCATTTAATCTACGAGGGTTGTTATTCGTAACCATCAATGATTGGCCTGCTCTTAGTAACCTTTCGTGACGGACAAACAAAGGATATAAGGCATGCACCCACTGTTTAGATAAGACCGAAGGTACATATTTGCATAAATGCAAGAAGGTTGTGTACCTAGCGAATCGGCGATTTCTTCCACCAATCATCCGTAAGAAAGAAAGGCAAGCATTTCAAAGGTGAGGCGGATCAGGAAGAAGCCTGAACTCCCGGTGGTGATGATGTATTTGGTATGGTCAAGGACATAGAAGTAATCTTTGGAAAGGGTCCCGGTCAATCAGTTCGAACAGCGTCGCTGAGACACGCACCCATGTGGAAGAAGAAATCTATATTTTGGGAGCTGCCATATTGGAAAGTCCTGCGTGTCCGCTCTTCAATCGACGTGATGCACGTGACGAAGAATCTCTGTGAACTGCTAGGATTCCTAGGCGTGTATGGGAAGACAAAAGATACACACAAGCACGGAGGACCAACAAATTATGAAAGACCCAAAGAACATGCATACAGATAACAAGACGGATAAAGGCGTCACTTAAGTCGTGCCTATGCTCTTACCAAAGCGAGAAGGAAATCTTTTGAAGTCCTTACGGTATCAAGGTGCCGGGCTTCTCATCTAATATAAAGGGATAATAAATATGGCAGAAAAAGTTCCAAAACCTGAAGTCTCATGTATCACGTGATTATGACGATTGCTTCCGATTGCATTGAGGGGCTTCTACCGAAAATGTTAAGTACCCATTGTGAAGCTGTGCATTCCTCAATGCAATATCTCGAAGGTAATCAATCCAGATATTTTGCCAAGGTTCTGAAGGATGTGGTACAATGTCTTGTTAGTTTTGAATTGGTGTTCCACCATCCTTCTTCAATATTATGACGCATCTCTGGTTCATCTAGTGGAAGAGATTGCCATTCTCGGTCCGGGTATTTGCACAATATGTTCCCCTTTGGGAGGTTCATGGGAGTCTTAAAAATATGTTCATAACCGTGCTAGACTGAAGGAAGCATCTCCAAGGGATATGGAGCAGAGGAGGTCATTGAGTTTTGTGTTGACTTTATTCGACCTTAAGCCGATTGGTGTTTCGACTCATGGCATGAGGGAAGACTAAGTGGAAAAAACCTGGGAAAGAAAGCAACGATATGTAGGGACGGGATTCTTTCACTAAAGCACACTACGCTTCTACATAATTCCACCTTGGCAGCTCCGTATATGGAGGAACACAAGAATATTGTACGCTCAAAAACAGGGAAGCTGAATCATGGATTCAGATGAACACATGAAGTCATCGGTGGTTGGATGCGGACACATCTCTTGAATGACACCACTGTTGGAGATCGGCTATACTTGTTGGCGCGTCACCATCTTCTCGTATTGAATTTCCAAGGGTATGAAATAAATGGGAATACATTCTACGATCGCCCAAGATAAAAAGAGCACCAACCAAAATAGTGGTGTCCGCTTTGATGCAATAGGAGAATGGACAAGCGGACACATATTATGGTTACATAGAGGAGATATGGGAACTAGACTATGGAGTCTCTTTTAAGGTCCCTTTGTTTATTGCAAATGGGTCAACTGAATGGGGAAGGGTAAAGATAGACCAGGTTATGCGGAATGACAACAGTGGATCTCCACAATCTTGGTTATAGAGATGAACCATTCGTCCTAGCCAATGATGTGTCTCAGGTTTTCTATGTGAAGGACATGTCCTCCAGACCGAAAAAAAGAAAAAATATGCAAACGAATACATCATATGATGATCCAAAGCGTCAAATAGTTCTTTCAGGGAAAAGAAACATCGTGGGAATCGAGGGCAAGACAGACATGTCAGAAGATTATAATAAGTTTGATGAAATTCCGCCCTTCACAGTGAAAACTGACCCAAGCATTCCGTTAAGTAAAGAAGATGCTCCAAGGTTACGTCTGAAGCGGTCATAAGGAATGACATATGCCAAGAAGTTCATGCTCATATTATGTAACTCTAGTTCATGTCTTTCGCGGTTTGTGGCTTGACCGAAGGATATCTTTCAGTTTGTGGCCTTTAGTCCCGTTTTGTAGTCTCGCTTTTAATATTAATAAATGTCTTGAGTGTTAGTCCCATTTTGTGGCTGGACCGAGTGCCTCTATGACCCGGTTCTCGGAGATGCCGGAGGCCAGGCTCCGGCATCTCCAAACTGGCGCAGATGGTGTCCCTGCTCTAAAACCATCTTGCAGCTTGTAACTTCACTAACTAGATCAATACCTCGAGCTAACTAATTTCACATATTAGAGTGCCTCTATGACCATTTCTCGGAGATGCCGGAGGACTGGGCTCCGTCGGCATCTCCACAAACTGGCCGCGATGGTGTCCCCGCTCGAAAACCATCTTGCAGCTTGTAACTTCACTAACTAGATCAATACGCCTCGGAGCTAACTAATTTCACATATTAGGAGTGCCTCTATGACGATTTCGGAGATCTTGCCGGAGGACTGGGCTCGTCGGCATCTCCTCAAACTGGCCAGTGGTGTCCCGCTCTCAAAACCATCTTGCAGCTTGTAACTTTACTAACTAGATCAATACCTCGGAGCTAACTAATTTCACATATTAGGAGTGCCTCTATGACGATTTCTCGGAGATGCCGGAGGGGGCTCGTCCATCTCCACAGGCCGTAGTGGTGTCCTGCTCTCTAAAACCATCTTGGAGATGCCTCAAACTGGTGGAGGGACTCACAAGGATGCATATTTATAGTACAAGCAGCTCGGCATAATGTCGACACTCACGACATAATGTCGACACTCACCCCTATTATTAGTGCGACTCATCTTTAGTCGGTTGGTGTCTCCAACCGGGACTAAATTCATCTTTAGTCCGGTTGGTGACACCATCCGGGACAAGGTAATAAGCCGACATAATGTCGACACTCACCCCTATTATTAGTGTTGTCTGCGCCCACTGCAATCCCTTTAGTCGGTTTGTGACTACATCCGGGACTAAATGTGCTTAACAATGATCATGTGTGTGTGGACATTGGTATGTAGAACAATGTTGCAGGAGGAAGTTTTCCTTTTTGTCGCACGGAAAATCCCTTTTCCATTTTCAGAATGCTACCGTCCTATTTTCCTAAAATACTAGACCACCTTACATGGAGTATATCCCAACCGGTACAAATCGGGACTAAATATGAACCTCTCTTTATATAGGCATTTCCCTATTTATTAGGTAACACTTAAGACATTTATTAATATTAAAACCGGGACAAATCGGGACTAGCTAACACTGTGCCTAAAGCCCCTTTAGTCATAATCATGCCTAGTCCTATAGTACGCAGCCTTGTGGTCTTCATCGTCGTCGTCATCATCATCGCCATCGCCACCGCCACTCGGATCTCGGCCATCCATGGCATATACCAGGCCATTCCAGCCTTTGGATTCACGGCGGGTGAGAGGGTCTCTGAAGACGATGCTACGCCATCGGACGATGTGGAACTGTGGCGGTGGACTCGTAAACCAGAGCGAGATGGTCTCCCGCGATGTAGCGCATCACTGATGATAGTACGGTTCTCCCACCAGGCGACGGCCGACCGTTGTTGTTCACCGGTGGCCATCACCCTCGTACTGGCGAGCTCCCTTCCGCCTATTAGCGAAGAAGGCATTCCAGTGTCATAGTTGTCGGATCCCACCGGGGATCCATCCACGCTCGGCGTGAGCTCGTGGTAGAAGTGGTTTGTGATGCCGCTGGCGTCTGGAACCTTGAGGGGAGGGACAGGAACCTCCGGGCTTCGGCCAAGATCCGGCATGGCGGTACCCGGTGGACAAGGGTAGTTGAGGCGGCGTATCCACGGTGGTGCTCAGGCCGTGACGTATTACGGTGGTATGGGCCCGGCGTGGCCCACGGTGGTACGGCTTGGACGTGGCCCACGGTGGCTTGGGACGTGGCCCATGAATTCAATTTTAAATGATTTAATAATTCCAAATTGATATAAACTTGTAAATTCAATATCTTTTTATTTATAAGTCAGAAAATTACAAATAATATATCAAATTGTTCAGAAAAATGAAACCTATCTATTTAACCTATAATCATGCATTGTTCAACAATTTAAATGACAAGTATAATTATAAGAACAAATGCACCCCTCTCATATGTTTTGGAGTTTCCCCGAGTTAGGGTTTTCACCCGTCGGAACCCCGATTAAATCGTCGAGCATGTCTTAGGGTTACATTCCAATGCAAATTAACTTGTCATATCATCATACTTGCTTGAGCATTGCATCGATGCCATGTGTTGATTGTTTCCCTTTCTTTTCGGTGTTTCGATTATTAGGTTTATTATTAGTTAGGTATTATTAGGTTTATTAATTAGTTTGGTATTATTGGTCTTATTGGTCGGTCAATGTGGGTAGCCCTGACCGATTCACATTGCCGATGTTTGTGGTTTGATAAGGAATCATTAATACCCCTTAGGTGCATGTGGGTTCTCTCATATGCATCGGAGGTTTCTCGAACTAGGTTACACCCTCGGAACTCGGAATATTGATAACCGTTGATTTTAGCTAGAGTTACCTATCTACTACGGTTTCCTTTTGTAGCTAGGTTTAGGGTTTCTCTTCATTTTATTATTGTGTATGTATATATCAGGTTTCTCCTTAACTTTCTCCTTTAGCCGCTTTGACTTATTCGTTTTCCACCTATATGCGAAAATATGGATCCACACGTCGAGACGAAGAAAGGAAGAGTTGATCCAAGGTGTGATCCGTGGGGAAGATAATTTAGACGTATCAACGTTTACGAACAACTCCGGTGAGGGTGATCCTCTTTTACCGGAGTAGACAACTTGTTTGAGGTTGAAGGTGTTGCCTTCCATGAGGAAAGCGATGCCTTGTGTAACCGAGAAGACGACCGCTCCATGAGGTGCATGTAATATAAATCAATTCATTAATTAATCATCGCTATCTATATAGAAATAGTAACGACGATCTTTCTTCTTTTAGCCCTCGGATCGAAGGAATCTCTTGAAATGAGCGGTGAGGCCCAACCAAAAGTTGGAAGACCATGAGAGGTTCAGGATCGAAGATGTCAGTAGACGGCAGACCGACCGCTCCGAAGTTTGTCGCAACCAAATTTGTGGCACAATGCGAATGTCGTTAGGGACTTAATCCGATCACCATTAGAAATTGGAATAGGCCTGCTAATGCGGATGAAGAGGAACATGTTTATTTGTCCCTAACCACGCCAAAGATTTCTTGTGGAAGAGGCTCATGGTTAATTTCAAACTAGAAGATAGAGCTGGATCCAAATGCGGAGGATCCGATTGAGGACGCCTTACAACATGGGAGAGCCATGGAGGCTAAGGTCGAGTGGGCTTTGAAGAAGATGGCCCGATGTTTCACCAACTGGAAGAAAAGATTGCACCTTGACTATGTCGTGAAAGAGAAGACTCGATTTCAAGAAGACTCGGTTTGAGAAGATAAAACCATTACAGGCTGAGTTTGTGGAATACAAGACATCGAAAAAAGCTAAGGAAATGTGCGCAAAGAATAAGTTGAATGTCGCTAACAAGAAGTATCACCATACTATGGGGCAAGGTGGCTCTGGTGGCATTCCTAAGTGGGAGAAACTTGAGCAGAACTGCGTGATAAAAATATCACCCTGCAGACAGACGATTGGGTAGAACGTGCAAGGAATTGGTTTTACGGGCATGGGGGCACGTTGGACTCGGAAGGGAGGTGTATATATAACATACGACATAAAGAAGATCCCTTGCCAATCGAGAGGATCAGAAAAGCGGTAAAGGTTGTTAAAGATGGGGACTTCATTCCCGATAGAGAGAATGATGAGCTCACACTCGCCCTTGGAAATAAGGAACATGATGGACGAACACGAGGCACAAGAGGCTCCCAATCATGGAGGTGGGTTTCCGAAGAGGAAGAAATATCGATAGAAGCCGTCGGAGGAGTAAGGACAGGGCGGCTTGAAGCGAAAGTCGAGAAGAGCGAATGCGTTTAATTGAAGAACGATTAAAGCAACAACAAGATGAAATTAACTCACTTAAAGAGCAAAAGTACTACGGCGCCCATCTCAGCAGACACCTTGCATTCGATGCTACCGCCCATCGAATAATCGAAAAGCGATGTGGCTTCCACCGAGGTCCCGGTGATGACAATGGCGATGCCGATGATGCACCGACGATGGCTCCTGTTGGCTACCAGTGGATGATATCACGAGATGACACCTCGCGATCTACATGTCAAAGTTGTGAACATATCAATGAAGGTGGCGGTCGGCTATGCCTTACCAATTGGACCCACACCAACTTACCACGGTCGTCCGGTTCCGGAGGGCTACGCTGTTGTCGGCGTGGATGAAATCATGCCCACCTTTGAGGTTTTGGATCTTCACTACCTGCGGTGAAGGGGATGTGATGCTAGGTGACGCAAAACGCCACCATTCTATGGCGAAGGATTGTATCGTGCTTGAAATCACACGCCAAGGCCATCTTCGCCGCCGTCTCACCCGTCTCCAGCCGAGGTCGCCGCTGGCCAGCCGTCTTCGTCGCCTCACCGGCTCCGTCGCCTCACCCGTCTCCGGTGCAGCCATCGCCAGGAGCCATCGGCGCCTCGGGATAAAAAGCGTAAGCGTCGCCATCTTGTCGTCGTAGCGATCGCCAAAACGTAAACAAGAGCCTCTTCCAAAAGTACCAACGGTTCCTCCCAAGAGCTTATGGTATCTTGAAGAGGAGACCGCGGCTCGGGTTGATGCGGAAGCAGAGTTTTTTCGCTGAGGCGGCCGAAAGAGCCAGAGTTCCCCAGCACCAAAGAAGAAAAAGCCAAAGTGTTGAAAATGCTAAAGACTCTTCATCAACCCGAGCCAAAGCTGTCATCAGACTATGAGCGTTCTATTCTCAAGTCACATGCGGCACAAAAAGCCTCGAAGAGCAGTACTGATGCAAGCGGGAAATCTGTTGCCCAGCTCGGAGAATAAGCAAAACAGACTTGCGCCCCTCTCAAGGTGATTTCTCAAACCAATGTGGGGTCGAGCAAATATGGGGCCGAAGAGCAGTATGATCCAGAGGTAGTTGCACAATACGGAGAAGCTGCCGCTGCTCAAGGTATGAGTATTGCCAGATTACTTATCGATTAGAGTTCTTCCCGTGAGTGAAGTAGCATACAAATACCGATCTGACAAACCTCTCGTCAAACCCGAGGAGGTAAATAATCTTTCAACAAAAATGCGAAGATTGCATAATGGTACATGCACGCCACAAGTGCCGGGGCTAACTGGATAGTCTTGAGGTTACAAAAAGCATCATGGGAAAGAAAGTGATGACATGATATCCATTGAATTTGTTGAGCTATTTCAATTATTCAATCAAGACGCCTTGGACAAATCGCTCATCGAGTGCCTATTGTGCGTAAGTACTAATTCTGTAATTAACTTAGTCTCCAGCTATCTCACTTTGTTTATTGCATGTATATAATCATCTGTAATATGCGAATGAAGATTCTCGAATGCAGAGGACAAATCTATGATATTGGCTTCATTGACCCATATTGGGTTCATGAAGCTAATCTCAAAATTAGCCCCGTGATACGGAGGATAATATAGTACCGCGTTAAGGTTTCAAGAAACCAAAGGAAATACTTTTTCCTTACAACTTCGAGTGAGTGTTATTGTCTTGTATACACTTTCTATTTCGCTTACTCGATGTTAAGTATATAATTGATTAGTTATGCATTCGCAGCTTCCACTATATTCATTAATCATTCAACTTGACAAAGGCGTGTACTAGTCATGGACTCAAACATAAACCCCTTGAGACGTGGAAGGACATGCAGATACTTCTCCAGCGGTAATTCTAATCATTACGACACTATATCGGCAACGTTCGTGGAATTTTATGATATCAAGTACTTAATAACTTCTTTTATTCGTTTTCTTCATGGGCAGCTTGGAAACGGTTCACCAAGAAGGCTAGGGGTGTTTGAAAAGAGGAGCTTACATTTCAACCACTAGATGTAAGCACCACTAGCTATATCCGCGCATCTCTTTGATTCTAGTTTTGATATAGTTATTATCATGCTTGATTATTATTTTGATTGAACTATGTTCTTGTGAAGTGCGACACAGGACGGTAACAATCTCTGGATACTATGTTTGAGTTCATCCGGCAGACGTGCGATGAGAAGGGCAGAAATTTAGAGCAACTCCACGTATGTAAACAATTTCTATAGTTTTATTTTCAAACAAATTGTGTTTAGTTTCATTCATATAGACTCCTTTTTAAATCAGATCGAACGTCTACGGGACGGTCTCTTCGCCAAAGGATCGCGACGAGCAATTCAGGAGGAATTGGCGGATTCTTGGATGCAGAAGTCCTAGACCAAAGGAGTACTATTCTGCTGTGTATAGACAATAGGGATTGTAAAAATAGCAACTCGATCCGTGTATAGACAAGGGAATACTTTTGTATGTAGTGCATGAACTCGATCCGTGTATTGAATGTAACATTGTCATGGTGATCTTGTGTAATATATGGTTCCTTCATTGATAAGTGCAAAACACTAAATAAACAATAAAACAACCTAAATGAATTCTCCGCATGGCACAAAAGTGGCGAAAATGCTGCCGGCAACAAAATGTGCAATGAATTCTCTCGCCGCAGAAATGGCCAAATCTGCCGGCAGAAGGTTATTAGTCCCGTTCGTAGCACGAACCGACTAAAGCCCTCCTCGCAGCGGTGCAGCCACGCAGTGATCTTTTGTCCCGGTTGGTGGGGCAACCGGGACTAAAGGTTCGGGCTTTAGTCCCGATTGCCCCGTCCCGGTTGGGCAACCGGGACTAATGCCCCTTACCAACCGGGATCAATGGGGTGTTTTCTACCAGTGATCTTCCCCCATGGAAGCACAGCAGCAGATGGTGAAGATGAACTCCTGGAGCTGCGCCAAAGCACCAGCCAAGATGAGGAGATCGACGAAGACACTCACGTGAAGGCAATATGCATGAGCGATTTTTATACAAGGGGATCACCATCTAAATGTGGATCGGCGTCCTCCTTCATGGAGGTTAAATGGACGTACCCTTCAATGTTCCGTTGGTGCCGCGCCAAAGCATCATCCCAGCAGCAGGGAAACCACCCAGGCCACCTCCTAGACTGCCTCTGCCATGCATCACACCTTCTCTCCCCTGCTGCCACAGGCGGCTAAAAGGAGGTGGAACAGTAGAGTAACAACAACAACCCTTATTAGAGAAGATCCCGCCGTGGACCGATAAGTTGTCCACTCCACCCGCGGGAGCTCGAACCTGCCGCCGACCCATTGCCTGATGCACCAGTACCGATCAAAATCCCGTAGTCTACTCCTGGCAGAAACCTACAACTACCCTACCTACTACTCCGGTGCCTCCCCTTTGCTATCTCCAGCCGGCCGCGCTGGCGGAGACAAGTGTGTTTGGTGACTTGTTCCCTCGAGGAGGTTCATATTGGGGATTCTACCACCGTTGACGACTAGCAGTAGTAGGCCTCCTCCAAACCTAGCGAGACCGACGCCGGCGAGTCTTCATCAACATCGGGCGAGGAGGCCGCCTAGAACTAACCTTGGGGAGAGCATGCAATGGCATCGCCTCCAGCATCGACATGTGTGCCTCCCTCAGTCATCTGCTCTGTCACTAAAATCGTCCACTACTATTCCCACAAAATGTTACCTAGGTCTGTCTAGATTCAATAAACTTGCCTCAAGTAATTTGGGCCGGAAGGAGTATTTCATAATGTGTTAAAATTTACCATCAGTTTTCGGTTTCTAGTTTTGTCGTAGGTCAAAAGAAACACCTTTTTTTTTGCAAAGAAGATAGCATCCTTGTGGGCACTAAAATGAGGTTGTGTATACAGACATCTACTTCCCGTACTCATGAGATTCGTCTTGAAAGAGCATAATGGCGTACATAAGCTTGTACATTTTTTTAACATATATAAAGCTTGTACAATAATTTATGTCTAGGTTCTGCAGTTTTTTTCATTTGCGAAATTTATCATGTGATTTGCTGTTCTTCAAGAAAAACTCAACCCGTCCTAAACAATTAACAGCTCTAGGTTTGTCCCGAGTCAAACTTCTACCAATATCTACAAATCTACAAAGGAGAAAAATGTATTTCATGGTGAATCTATTGAAACTAAATTATTGTTATGATTTATAAATGTTAACATATAAACTTGGCGAAACAAAAAATATTTTGACATTGGACAAACCAAGAACTTCAATTAAATTGGAGGGTGATACATCTTCTCGATGGAAAAAATATATCAATTTATTTCACCATTCCAATATGAGTTGCACACATAATCAGCTGGAGTTAGATTATTTGGAAACCCATCTCTGATAAATGTGTTTCACCAATATTGTAGGCATTAGAAGCTTTCTTATGTTGTCAAATTACATCTTTATTTATTTCGATTCCAAGCTAAATTTGGAAAATTGACATGGGCAAGCATGGAAGAGTTGCCATGGTACTAATTTTAGGGCATGTTCTTTGGTACAATGCTCAAGAATTAATCAGTTACCACATACTCCCTCCGTCCCAAAATGTTTGATCAAGTTTTCACACAAAAATATGAACATTTAAAATTCCGAATCAATATCAATAGATTCACCATAAAGTATATTTTCTCAATGAGTCCATTCAATACTGTATATGTAGATATTTTTTGCTAAATATTTGGTCAAAATTAATTAGTAGGATTTGAGTTTTGCCTAATCTTAAACACCTTACATTTTTGAATGGAGGGAGTATTATTTGGCTAACATAACATTGCACATGCCCTTGTTGTTTCTTTTCTACATTGATCCCTTGACAGGTGTGTGATCTTATCTTCCTCTTCCTGATGTTATATATTTTCCTAGCCCAAGTTGGCGCCAGCATTTAACTCGCCTAGAAGTTGCTCATACTGAGTTGTATGTTCTATTGTACTTGCAGCTATAACATCATCTGAAGAATCCTCACTTCATAGATCACAAGCAATAAAATATATTAGGATTGAGTAGCTTGAGGGCCATATAGGTGAATTTCTAGAGAAATAGCTGAATCCAACTTACTTCACGGAGTAGATGATCAATCCAACAGCTACAATAGCAAATGCTAGATAGTAGATCCAGTTTACCTTCGTGTAGTTGCACATAAGACATCAGAACAACATTAGGGCCAATTTTCCTTGTCCAAATATTCAGAATAAGTGGGAAAAGTCACCTGCTGATGATAGAAGAAAATCCGAATTACAACTGCCCAAACATCAGTCGTTAGGAGCGAGAGGTTGAACAGAGTTGCTCCACTCATCTGTAAGGGGTGCTCATCAGAAAGCTACTCCCTCCGTTTCAAAATATAAGATGTTTTAGCTTTGTGAAGAAAATGTATCTAGACTTGTTTTAGTACGTAGTTTCACTAAGGTTTGGAGTGAATCTACACACTAAAATAAGTCTAGATTTATTTTCTTCACATACCTAAAACATCTTATATTTTGAAACGGAGGGAGTAGTATATTATTCGGACGTTGCTATTTGAGAATGGGAGGACCATCTGAACTAGTACTTCTTGATGAGTTGATACAGTCTGTTGTGTACATAACCAAATGATAGCAATCATTTTTCACTTTGAGTTCCAAACAGGGGAGTTTTTCCTTCCTAGAAAATTATAAAATAAGACTGAACAGGAAGGGGAAAGTTAACCTTAATAAGAAAAGGAGCACTGGTCCTGAACACCAAAAATACTACCACATATCCTGTGAACAGACCTATCTGGAACGATGTGATAAATGGCGGGATTAGTTATCTTCTTGATCTACTCAAAAAGTGAACGCCACATGAAGGTTTTTCCCTGAATGTTACCTGAAGTGTTTATGACATGTTGATGAATTTAGTTTGCTTACCATCGTTGGAGACCAATTAATTGCCTCTATTTTCTTCCTCTCAAACAGTGTTCTGAGGTTTATTTATGTAGGGCGACATGAACTTTGCTTCAAGAACAAAGTATAAAGTAATTTCAGCATGATTGTCGTGATAATTGAAGTAATGAAAGAACAACATGAAGTCAATATGTGGTGTCCTCGTTCATCCTAGCTTTGAGTAATGATATTGTGAAAAGGATACAGCTGAACTCCAGTGACAAGCATCCCAAATGTTCCAAGCATTGCAATAAATTCGACTCTGTCTTTCTTCTTGACACAATATTCCTACACATGGATAACAATAAAATTTCTCGCTATAAAGCATGAGAAATCGGCATTCATATTGACATTGCTATTGCTGATGGAAGCAATTATGGAGATTTAACCTCTCCGACATTGCTAAAAGCAAAGAAAAATGTCGCGGCAATTATAATGGCGCCCCCCAAAAGTGGTCTTTTACCGAAATCTGCAAGAAAATTGAGCTATTATTCATCTTTTAATACCGATGTAAAGTTTTGTATATAATGTTAGGAATAGACAAGTTGTATTCCTCTGGTGGCCAAAGGCCACAATATATAGTACAGGTACAGGACAAATATGCAGGAAGCCCCCTAACATATGGGAGAAATACAATATACAGATATATACATCTAACACCCCCCCTCAAACTCATGGTGGATCCACAACACTGAGTTTGGAGAGTAAGAAATCATGCTGCACTCTGGTCTGTGCCTTCGTAAAGAAATCCGCCAAATGTAAATCTGAAGGCACATACTGAAGCGCAACAACCTAAGTCTGCACCTGAGCATGTCTATAGAAAGCATCAACACCAATATGCTTGGTAAGCTCATGCTTGACCAGATCACGTGCAACACTAATAGCACTTGTACTGTCAGACAAAATCAGAGTGTGTGTGGTAATAGAGACCCCAAAATCCGCAAGTAACCACCGTAACCAGGTCACCTCAGCAGTCAACAAGGCCATAGCACGCAGCTCAGCCTCAACACTCGAACGGGAAACCGCTGTCTATTTCTTCGTCTTCCAAGCAATGAGTGAACCACCAAGAAACACACAGTAAGCAGAAAGGGAATGGTGATCCAAAGGATCACTCGACCACGTAGCGTCCGAATAGCACTAGAGCTGGAGGGGGCTGGAACAAGGAAAGAAAAGGCGACGAGTGATCGTACCACGAAGATAACGAAGAACACGAAGAAGATGACTATAGTGAACAGTAGTAGGAGCAGAAACAAACTGACTCAGAATATGAATAGGATAAGAGATGTCAGGACGAGTGACAGCAAGATAAACAAGGCTTCCAACAAGATGACGATAACGCGTCGGATCAGGAAGAGGATCACCATCAGTAGGTTGAAGCTTAACATTAAGCTCCATAGGGGTCTCAACAGTGCGCTCATCCCCAAGAGCAGCATGAGCAAGAAGATCCTGAATATACTTTTCCTGGGAGATGTAAAAGCCATCAGAAGTGGAGAAAACCTCAATCCCAAGAAAGTATCGAAGAGGACCAAGATCAGTCATAAGAAACTGATCACGAAGACGAGCCTTAACAAAGGCGATATATTCAGAATCATCACCAGTAATGATCATATCATCAACATAGAGAAGAAGAAGAGTGCGACCACGAGGAGAAATGTGAACAAACAGCGCTGGATCATGAGGACTAGGGGAGAAACCAGCAGCCGTCACTACAGAAGCAAAGCGCTCAAACCAGACACGAGAGGCCTGTTTGAGGCCATAAAGAGAACGTCGAAGATGACAAACCATCCCCTCGGGAACGGAATACCCAGGAGGAGGCTGCATATAAACCTCCTCATGCAACTCACCATTGAGAAAGGCGTTCTGAACATCAAGCTGGGACACAGACCGGTGACGAACAGAAGCAACAGCAAGAAGAGTACGCACAGTGGTCATATGAGCCATAGGAGCAAAGGTCTCATCATAGTCACGACCATGCTCCTGCTGAAAACCACGAGCCACAAGACGCGCTTTATAGCGCTCAAGAGATCCATCAGAGCGTGATAGGACGAACACCGGGAGGGGGAGAGACAAGATCCCATGTGCTAGTGCGCTCAAGCGCAGCAATCTCCTCAGCCATGGCTAGATGCCATTCAGGATGATGCTCAACATCCCGATAAGAAGTCGGCTCGGAGGCAACAGAAAGACCATACTGACTAGGATAGTAATGGTTGAGTGCACGACGCTGACGAAGAGGACGAGTAGAGGTAAGCTCATCAGAAGAAGACGACTCAGGAGACGACGATGAAGAAGAAGGAATAGCAGAGGAAGACTCCGGAGAACGAGGAGAACTAGGAGAACTAGATGGAGCAGAGGAGGACGGTGTAGAAGAAGAGACATCAGGGGTAGGAGATCCTAAAGAAGGCACAACGGAAGTAGAAGGAGGTGTGCCAGGAAAGAGAAGAAAAGAGATATCTTCCACCGGGTAGGTACCAGCGGTGGGACGAGGATAGAAAGGGCGCATCTCATCAAAAGTAACATCACGAGAGATATGCATCAGACGACCAACGAGGTCCCAACAGCGATAGCCCTTATGCTCATTACTGTAACCAAGAAATACACACTCAACAGACTGAGCGGTCAGTTTGGTGCGTTAGCGAGGAAAAAGAAAAACATAGAAAACACAACCAAACAAGCGAAGCATGGAGTAGTCTGGAGACTGTCCAGATAGGCGCTCAAGAGGGATACCACCCTGCAGAGAAGCAGAAGGCTGAATGTTGATGAGGTAAGCGGACGTAGCAACAGCCTCAGCCCAGAAATGCGGCGGAAGAGAAGAAGCAATCATCATGGCACGAGTGGTCTCAAGAAGATGATGATGCTTACGCTCAGCAACGCCATTTTGGGCATGGTCGCCTGGACAGGAGAACTGAGCAAGAGTTCCCTGCTCAGCAAGGACACCTCGCAACATCTGGGAGATATGCTCACCAGCAGAATCAACACGAAACACACGAATGGGGGTAGAATATTGAGTACGGACCATGGCCGCAAAACGCTGATATATGGAGAGAACCTCACTACGAGAGCGCATAAAATACAACCAAGTGTACCGAGAAAAATTGTCGATGAATAAAATATAGTAGCAATGGCCCCCTTTCGAAGCGAAAGGAGCCGGACCCCAAACATCTGAATGAACTAAATCAAAAGGTCGCTGAGATACAGACGCGCTAGTAGGATAGGGAAGCTGAATCTGTTTACCCAACCTATAGCCCTGACAATGTAAAGACCCATCTCCTAAGACAGACCCAAGAAGACCATGATGAACAAATGACGACAGGCGAGAGTCACAAAGGTGACCAAGACGATGATGCCACTGCTAAAAGGAGCTGGTAGCAGAGGCGACGACCGGAGAAGAACTGGAAGATGAAGTGGCAGCAGAAGGAACACGAATCCAGTCTAACTCCCAAAGTCCTGAAGAGTCACGACTGCGAGGGCCAGCTCCAACCAGGGCCTGCGTGCGACGGTCCTGGACAACACAAGAATCCGCATAAAAAATGACGCGACAACCAGAGTTAGTAAGCTGGCTAGCAGAGAACAGATTCATCTTAAGAAGAGGGACATGATAAATATCAGGAACAGAAAAGGAAGAAGTAGAGAGGGTACCCCGAATAGAAACAGGGAGAGAGGTACCATCAGCTGTGAAAACACGGACGGTAGAAGGGAGAGAATGAAGAGCGGACAGAAAAGAAGACTCAGAGGTCATATGAAAAGAAGCTCTAGAATCCAGATACCATGGGGACGTACCTGACTGTGTAGAAGGTGGTGGTCGCATAGGTCCTGACAAATCAGTCACAGAATCAGCAGTGCCTCTCGAAGAAGAGCCTGTAGCAGCAAGCAGACCGCGAAGACTCCTGAGAATGTCCTAATCGGAGAGAGCAACTGCTGAAGATCCGGAAGGGGCCGACGGCCTACGAGCCTGGTGCTGCTGACATAAGCTGGGATCCCGTGTATAACAGGTGGCCCAAGTGTGGCCATCCTTGTTACAGTAAGAGCAGTGACGAAGAGAAACACGGCAATCCTGACCACGAGCCTGCTGGTGCTGACTCTGACCCTGACCTGGAGGAGTGGGTAGTATCGGCGGCGGCACCGAGGACCGCGGCTGAGTCGAGAAAGCAGACGACATAGGAGGACCACGAGTAGCAAGCACAGAGGGAACCACAAGAAGACCAGCACCACGGAGACGGGTCTCCTCAGCCCGAAGCTCAGACAACACCTTAGAGAGCGGAACACGACCACGAGCATTCAGCTGAGCACGCCGAGGCTCAAACTCCTGGCGGAGCCAAGACAGAAACTCATAGATGCGGTGAAACTCCAAGTCCGAGCGCACAATCTGGTAGCACGAGCATGTGCCACAAACAGCAGTACTGAGAGAATCAAGCTGATGCCAGATAGCAGCACTCTGAGTATAGAACTCATCAATAGTGGAATCACCCTGCTGAAGAGCATGCTCCTGGCGAACCACAGACAGGTAAAGAGCATCTCCGACACCGATAAGGCCGACGAAGGTGTGCCCACCGAGGCAACAGAGGGAGACTCATGAACTCAGCAAAGATCGAGGCGTAACACTGGAGGTGAGAACAGCAGCAGCACGAGCATCCTCATCGACCCACTGAGTGTAGGCAGTCAGAGCGTGGCGGTAGGCCTCGAGATCAGTAGAGTACTGTTTGAACTTCAGGTCATAAACAACAACAGCACTATCATCGGCCCTCTGAGCAGCATCCTTGGCCTTCTGAGAAGCATCAGCACCGAGAACAATCGGCGTCGGCGGAAGAGGAGCCACAGGAGCAGGGGGCATGGCGGACAGGAGACCTCGCTGGAGAGAACACCCCAAAGACGAAGACCGCGCATGTGGACGCGCATAAAGGCAGCGAAATCAGGATAATTCGCGCCATCGAAGATCACCGGGCAGCGAGGAATCGCAACATAGCCCGATGCAGAAGACATCGTTTTTTTTTTGGGGTCAACTCTCAGATCTGACGAAAAAACTCAGATCCAATCAGGGCGGTTGATGCAGCGCCGGCCAGCAGGTGGGAAGGGCAGCGGCCGGCCGTCAGGTGGAGAGGGCCCACACAGTAGGCGGGGCAGCGGGCAGGCGTTGGGGCAGCGGTCCTGCGTGGAGGCGGGCGTCCCGCGTGCAGGCGGCGTGCGGGCGTCTGGGGCTTCTCGCGTCGGGCGGCTGGGCTTCTCGCGTGGAGTACCAGGCGTGGATTCCAGGTGAGATCGATCCCGACGGGAGAAGTACCAGGCGGGCGAGGACACGGATCCGATCCAGAGGAGGAGAGCAGGCGTACGTCGCCTGATACCAGAGGAGACGGATCCGATCCGAGATCCGATCTGAGAGATAGAACGTGAATTCCACGTACGCGGCCAGAACGGGAACCGGCGGTGGCCGGGGCGAGCTGACGGCGGCGGCGGTCACAAGCAGAGGACCGGTGGGCACGGAAACCCTAAAACCGGCTCTGATACCATGTTAGGAATAGACAAGTTGTATTCCTCGGGAGCCAAAGGCCACAATATATAGTACATGTACATGGCAAATATGCAGGAAGCCTCCTAACATATGGGGAAAATACAATATACAGATATATACATCTAACACATAAATCAGACAGTATGTTTCCTGCTCATGAGGTTCATAAACATGTTTTTTTTCATGCCATTTTCTATTAGGAAGTTTTGTTTCCATCCTGTGTGCTCAATAAATTGTCTCTTGTATAAATCTGTTGCCAGGACGCTCTGGTCAGCGTTTTACTTACCTTGCCCATCTGGAGAACCGGAGTCTGATAGGATTCCCATTGCAAGTTCCTGCTCCAACAAATTGCAAGAATGAATATCTTGCGCCTAGTGCAAAGCTGGTTAGGATCATGACCCATGGAATGGTGCAGCAGTTCAGCAAGTTTATGCTGGTGATGCACGAGTACTGGTATGCCTTGGTAGCTGCAACACAAGTTGAACAATTAATGATGACATTTGGACCAAATTTTCCCTACATCAATCCAAAGAGCACTACAAAAGATAATTATTTGTTTGTCTCACTGAAAACTACTGCCAGATTGGTGATTCAGAGCTCTAAACTTTTTCGCTGCATGGTGTACTCACCGAAACAGTTTCCCCCAACATCGATGAAGACCAGCGCGAGGTACCAATACCACGGTATCTGCAAAGAGGATACAAAAACGAGTGAGCCAAATATGAAACATTGGTAACCTCCAGAATTTCATCCTTGTAATATGTAGCTGTTGTCACCAGTAACGGTTTCTTTCGACGCGGGAGAATCGGTCCGTAAACCAGTGCCAACAGCATGTAGGAGAAGAATGACTGCGTCAGTGGTGCATCAACTCCTGCAAGTAAAGTAAAGGGGGGTTCACAGGTTTATCAGCCTTCTACAAAGTGGCGGTGCGAATAAAGATGTTACCGAAATCAGAGATGAGAGATGTGATGAAGCTGCAGATCGCCAGGGAGAAGGAGACTAGCTGCCCGAGGAGGAGAAGGAACGGCGTCCTCCATGTGCCACCCTTGATTTCCATCCAGCCTAGTCCAGGCAAGCCACGGGTGTGTGGTGAGTGTGAGAGCCTTGTACTAGGTGACGTCTTCTCAGCGTTTCGGCGGTCCTGATGAAATAAAGGCGCCTTTGCTTCTTTTGGACACTCATAAAAATTACAAGGTATAATACATTTTTTGTTGGTAAAATACAAGGTATAATACTGGACACTGGTTGTGGTTTGATCATGCTAACATGGAAGGTACACCGTGCAGGCGACGATAGCTTGTGTGGTTACCGGATTTTCAAAGATTTTCTGCAAGAAAAGAGTGAATTCCACTTTTTACCCTCTATTTGTGCATCTGAGACACTAATTACCCTATGTAGTAAAAAATCATCCAAATTAGCATGTTCGGAAACTTTAAACCCTCATTTTCTGATGCATATCTATTAAGTAAGGTGTGAGGTGACGATTGAATCTCGAATTTATCGAGATGACAACAAAGAATAGAATATTTGGTGCAGAGAAGGGTACATATAACCAACGATGACGTCCTCCGATCTTGACATATTTTGTGGTGGCACATCGTCCTAACATGTCGGCATTATCCAAGAACACGTGTTGAATGCTAAAATTGGGCAAAATCATGCTTAGAATTTTCTTAAATAGGACATTCGGGTATAATTTCTACTAAATGGGGTAATTAGTGTCTCAAATGCATAAATAGAGGGTAAAAGGTGGAATTCACTCGCAAGAAAAATACAATAGATCTCTTAGCTCAGCTAGCTTGTCCCGCAACTACGGCAGTCGACAAAGCCGTCGACGGCCTATATCTACGCCGACAGCAAAAAGTCAGGACCATTGGCAAAGGTGGCTGGGCTGGGCAGCCGGACGACGTGGCCGTCAGCCCACCTCTGTCGTCGGCATAGGACAGGCAATGCCGATGGCCGCCGTCGGCGTAGGCCCGAAGGTCGTCGTCAGAATAGAGAAGGCCCTCAGCGTAGAATAAAACGTGGCCCAGGTTACCGGCCCATCTGTCGAACACACGACAGCGTTAGGGCACAGGCACTACAGCGACGACATTGCTGCCGGCCTAACTTTTTTTCTTTTTTTTTTCTTTTTCCTTTTTTGTTCAACAAATCAAATTTATATAGTTGATTTATTTATTCCTCCTATAGTTTTAATATAGATATAATTTTAAATAAATTGGAGATTGTACCTCTGAATTTCGGTATCCCGCCACCAACATAGAAAACCCCTCTTTTGGGGACCGCAAGACATTGAAGCCCCTCTTTTGGGGAAACCTGGACCGTGCATCCTGCATTGTATACCCACATAGATGGGCAACATAAGGGGTAGGAAAGTGGAACCTTCTCTTAGTTTATGCATGGTTAGGTCATAGCAAATGTTAAGACAAGCTTGGACCCAAGACTAAAGAATATTCCATGTGGTATATCCACGGCGAGAGTTTTGGAGCTTCCGGTGCAGGTTATTGGATGCACGCGTTTGAAGGCTATGCATTGCAAGTGAGGTGGATATTTTCTCTCCCGTCCTCCCACAACATCTAACTACATGTGCTAGGGCCACATGCAACTTTTCTAGGGACCCCGAGGCACCGAAGCCCCTCTTTTGGGGAAACCTTAGACCGTGTGTCCTGCGTCGTATACCCCCGTAGACAGGCAACATAAGGGGGTAGCAAAGTGTAAACTTCTCTTGATTTATGCATGGTTAGGTCATAGAAACATGTCAAGACAAGCTTACCAAGACTCAAGAAGATTCCATGTGGTATATCTTTGGCGGGAGTTTCAAAGCTTTCGGTGCAGAAGTCTGCACAAGTGTGTTATCACATGCACCCGTGTGAAGGCTATGTATGCAAGTGAGGTGGGTACTGTATCTCCCATCCTAAGAAATCGGTTGGCCCTAAGGAATCAAAGGACCTTCTTCCAAGGAGGAGAAACCTGTCATTACGCCTAACGACGTTGAGTAAGTGGCTATACTAATTTTGAACATGTAATTTTCATTTGGTCATAACAATTTGGCATGTACTAATGTTTGATTATTGTGCAGCAATTGGACATTTCCTCCTGAGACCCGTGTGCCTAACACCTCAGTTGGAGCTCTGATTAGAAAGTTTTGGCCGGGCTTTTACACTCCCATCCCAACGACGAGAAGAAGCTAGCCACCAACTGGGCACACTATGAGGCCTCGATTACCCAGGCGACGGGAAAGCTTTTGACGCCGTGATCACCAAGTTTTGGGTAAGGAAAACTTTTCAAGTTTTGTTCATAGTCGATGACACCACCATGATAACTCATGACTCTCACAATTTGTTTATGCATGATTGAAAAGATTATATAGGGTGCTTCCTGAGGAGCAGGACAAGGAAGACAAGACTGCGTGGGGCTTGTCTAAGGTTGACACGACAGTAGTTCTACAATCAAAAGCATACCTGCACCAATCAATACAGTTCCGAGAAGTTGGCCAAAACGGCGCCGAAGCATGAGAATGTGAAGAAAAATCCGAAAATGTCCAAGGAAGATTACGGCTCGGTAAGTAAATTATCAATGAGATTCTATGTTGTTGCTAAGTTGCAATTGCATTATCTTCTTCAAATAGGTAATGATTTTTCAGGTTATGCCTGTGTGGGCTGATGGTAAGGAAGACCCATGGGGGGCATTGTCGACGAGGTGACACGGGTAAGACCTCGAGTTCAACACCTTGAGCGAGCGGAACAAGGCAAACTGTGGCGGACACATTGTGCTGGAAACCTCAACCATGATCGCTTCAAGGCCAAGCTAGTATACATATACATGGAACAACCTGCATTTATTTTCCCTCGTGGTCCTACTTGATACGGATAACATTTCTAGAACTCTGAAACTCTAAAACTTTTTTTGTTCCTCACGATGGCTAAAACTCTGAAACTTTTTTTGTCCCTATAATATAAAATAATAATATATATGATTTATGAAACAAATAAAATACCATATATGAATTTCTCCATGAAGTTGGATTTGTGTTACAAGGGGGACTGGTCCATTTTCTAGGCCTAGGTCGGGAAGAGTAAACCCATATTCAATTATTTAGACTTAAATATTTTACTTTATCATAACTCATCACAACAATATGTGTATGTCACATATTGTCAATACATCCTCAGATATACAATCACAAGTATTAATTTTGTGATAATTATCATAACTGTGAGCATAATCATGATCTATATGATATATATATTTTACCTAGTTCTGTTTTGTAATTACAAAGACAATTTACTCGTGCTAAGTCAAAACAGTATTTGTTTGCAACATTGAAAAAAAACTTTGACATGTTAAATAGAAAAATACTTCAATACAATGGATTCTCCTTAGTGTATGATATATGTGTCCTTGCCCATGGTATATGTAAATATTTTTGCAGCTCCTAGAAGAGTATACGACGGGGATTTTCATAATACAAAAATATCATATTAATGTGTTTTCATATGATTCTACTTCAAGAAAAAAGTCACCGAAGGATGAAGGCTTTCTCTAGTTCCTCTAAACATCATATATGATGCTACTTCCCGCAAAATACTGACCGATGGTTTAATGTTTTTCTGTTTGCCCTAAAAGTCATATGATTGTAGTCCCCCAAAAAAACTAATGATGCCGCTTCGTCGTGAAAAAAATTATAAAGTTATTATGAAGACAATTTAACGTCCTATAAACTGAATACATTTTGCATTCACAAGATATGTTATTAACCGATCACTTGCAACAAATAAATACTTTTATGATCTATAGAAGAAAGTCTTTGCAATTGAACAAAGATATGGCGGGTGTTTAAGAAAGTTTGGAAATCATTCAAAAAACGTAGTCAGACAATGCCAATTGAAACCTAACATATGAAGACCGATAAAACAACAGCGAACCATCCGAGAACCCAACTGAATGACACTGAAAGCTAGCTAGTTCCAAGGAGCGGCATCGTCCATTCCAGAGTAAATTGCAAAAAAACACAACAATTGAGGAAAAGTTATCAACTTTTCACAAAAAGAAAAAAAAACACTAGAAAACATGCATTTTGGTGGGTGTTTGATGAATTTGCCTCAATTGTGATGGTTTTTGCAATTCACTCTCCATTCCAGGCAACCAACCAAAATATTTAGAGTAAATAATTCAGAGAACACAACTGATGGTGCTATGAGATCCAAGGCTGACACATCTAGACATGTGTGTTTGTTCATATGGAGACCATCCCCGCGGCGCTCCACCTCCAAGCCGGTGAGGACCACAAACTCGTGCCCCTTCACGGTCTTACAGTACGAAACGATGCAAAAGCTGCCCAAGCCCAGGTTCAGTAGGCGGCACTTGTATGGCGACCACTTCTCCGGCAGGTCGAGATAATCATCAAAGGTATGCCACAACATCGCTGGCCCGGCGCCAGCAGCAGGGTTGAGAGCACACAGACGGCGCGGCAGGAGGCACTGTCAGACGAGAGGGCGAAAGAAAGACCCAGCTCGGGAACGTGACTGAGATACCCGGCTCGTTAAGATCGAGATGTCTTTGCGTTGACACTGTGCGGAGTTGGGAACTATTAACTGTTGGCTTACCATATTCTAGTTGCGCTTGCAGTCTTCTACCCATAACCCATGTTGTGGGGCTAAATGAACTGCAAATAAACATTTCTCGGGTGCGGAGTGAGCATCGAATAGCTTCTACATATAGTTGATCCGGGCTTCCTTCTTTAGAAGTTCAGAATGATACGAACATAATGACATAGGAATGAGTACTTCAGACCAAATTAATGTGCTTTTAGGTTTTGGTAGTTCTCAGTCGAGTTAGAGCTAGACCGGCTCCGGGATCTTTGGATTTGTATCGTGATTTGTGCACATAAGAATTGCATATACTACCTTCATTCCGGTTTATAAGGCAAATACGTAATTTGAAAAAAATAGTTTGACCGTAAATTTGGTCAGTAATATATGAATCATACGTCACAAAAGATGTACCATTGAAAGCATATTTCTAATGGTATAATTTTGGTTAAACATATTTTGTATTTTGTTAACCAAATATACGGTTAAACTATTTTCTCGAAATACATATATGTCTTATAAACCGAAATGGAGGTAGTATCACGGTTGTAATTGCACATGGTGTTACAATAATTGCAGCCAAAATTTTCCAGTTACCCGTATGATGTTATCTAACTGAGAGTAAACTTGATTAAACTCCACTTGCGAATAGCTTTATCCATCCACTATGCCCTGCCACCCTGCCGTGCAAACATCTAAGCTAGAAACCACTCTTCCCGCCGGTCGCACACATGCCAGAGACAGAAGTGCACATTCCGGTTTCCACATGCCTATCTAGCACATAACTACTATATATGTCCACTGCTCCTTAAAGTCAGCGCTAGCTCCGGAGTTAGATCAGACATTCACAGATGCATGCTGAGTTGTGTTGGCATGCATGTTCCCTGCTCCCCTAGAGAACATGCATGCGCTTCCCCATTATGCAATGCATACTCTGCCAGCTCCACTCGGCCCGCCACGTATAAATAGACGTGCAGGGAAGCTGCTACACATCGACCACACTCGAGCTGCCACTTCCAGTAGCCTGCCACACACAGTCGTCAGAGCAAGCCGTGCGTCGAGCTCAGGGATGGCCAGCAGTGTCGCCATGATCTGGGTCTCGTGCCTGCTGCTCTTGGCGGCGGCATGCCAGGGCGCGACGGCGGCGCCTCGTCTCAGGGTCGGGCACTACAAGAGGAGGTGCCCCTCGGCGGAGTACATCGTCAAGGCCGTCGTCGGCAAGGCCCTCTACCAGAACCCCGGCCTCGGCGCCGGGATCATCCGCATGGCCTTCCACGACTGCTTCGTCCAGGTACGTACGCGCTGCTAATGGCTTGCTCATCCATGTGCTGTACATTGCTAATGTGTTGGCGCATGCATTCCAGAGCTGTGACGCGTCATGGAGGCCTTTGCTATCATCAGGAGGACCTGGACTTCCTGGGATACCATCAGGAGGACCTGTCCGACATGGAGGCCCCTTTCACCGAGGAGGAGGTTTGGGATGTGATCAGGCAGCTACCCCACGGCAAGGCCCCGGGTCCAGACGGGTTCACGGCTGAGTTCCTCCAGCGCTGCTGGGGGGTGGTCAAGGCTGACTTTATGGCGGCTTTTTCCAAGTTGTACTCCATGAACGGGCGCGGGTTCCAGGGCCTCAACCAAGCCCTGATTATACTGCTGCCCAAGAGTCCGGATGCGACCTCCCTGGGAGATTACAGACCAATCAGCCTTATCCATATCTTTGCCAAGCTAGGGGCGAAGGTGCTGGCATCCAGGCTAGCGCCCAGGCTGGGAGCCATGGTGGACCCGAACCAGTGCGCCTTCATCAAGCAGCGCTGCATACATGATAACTTCATGCTGGTTCAGCAGACAGCGCGCCTGCTCCATCGGCTCAAGGAACCGCGGGTTATGCTCAAGCTAGACATAGCAAAGGCTTTTGACTCAGTCTCTTGGGCGCTGCTGTTTGAGGTGCTTCGGAAGGTGGGATTCGGGCGCAGATTTCGCGAGATGCTGGCTATCCTCCTCTCGTCGGCGAGTTCACGGGTGATGCTCAATGGCGAGCCGGGCCCCCCCATCTGGCACCGAAGGGGCCTGAGACAGGGGGACTCCCTGTCGCCGTTGTTGTTCGTGCTGTTCATCAACACACTGAACAGGGTGTTGTCCAGGGCCCTCGAGCTAGGTATGCTTAAGAGGATCGCCTCCCGTGAGCTGGTGACATCGGTCTCCCTTTACGCGGATGACGTGGTGATCTTCTGCCATTCGGACGCGACTGAGCTGCGCACTGTACGCGCTATCCTGGCACTCTTCGGGGAAGCCTCGGGACTTCGCACTAACTATGACAAGTGCTCGATCTCTCCGATTGCTTGCTCGGATGAGGAGGCTCTCGCGGCTGCAGCGACAATGGGATGTCGACTAGCGCCTTTCCCGGTTAAGTACCTGGGGATCCCTCTTGCTCTCCGGCCGGTGTCGGCGGCGGCACTCCAACCACTGGTGGATAGCATCGCAAACCGGCTGCCGGCTTGGAAAGCCGCCATGATGGCGAAGGCTGGGCGCCTGACGCTCGTTAAATCGGTCCTTATGGCTATCCCCCTCCACCAGATCATCGTGTTGGGACTTAACAAGCGAACCCTCAGGCAGATCCAGAAGATAGCGCGGAGCTTTCTTTGGGTGGGGAGGGGGGAGGCCAAAGGCGGCCACTGTCACGTCAACTGGGAGAGGGTGTGCAGGCCTAAGTACCTGGGAGGCCTTGGGGTCCCCGACCTTGCCCGCACCGCGACCAGCCTTCGCACGCGCTGGATTTGGAGGATGCGGACGGACCAGCTGCGACCCTGGCGCGGCTTGGATTTGAGATTCTCGGATAAGGAGCTGCAGGTATTTGACGCCTCGACCACGATGCGGGTAGGCGACGGTGCTTCGGCACTGTTTTGGCTGGACCGATGGCTCGACGGACGGACCATCGAGGAGGTGGCGCCAGCGCTTTTCTCACACATTCCCAAACGCGCTAGGAAGCGCAGGACGGTCCGACAGGCTATTCTGGAGCGTAGTTGGATCACTGACATCCAGGGCGCGTTGGAACCGCTGGCCTTATGGCAGTACGTACAGTTGTGGATCCAGATTCGTGACTTTGGGCTGACCGCTGAGCCCGACTCCTTGCTCTGGCGATGGACTTCAGATGCCCAGTACTCTGCTAAGTCCTGCTATGAGTTCCTCTTCCAGGGGTCCATCATTTCGAGGTCTTGGCAGCTGAACTGGCAAACCTGGGCCCCACCGAGAGTCAAGTTCTTCGTCTGGTTGGCGTGCCAGGATCGATGCTGGACGGCTGAGCGGCTTGCGAGGAGGGGACTTGCCCACCCCCCGCGCTGCCCACTATGCGACCAGTCGGATGAGACCATGACCCACCTCCTGATAGGTTGCCCCTTCTCTAAGGTAATCTGGCATGAGGTGCTATCTTGGATTCGATCCACGGCCGCGCCTCCGGGGGGTGGTGAGGGGGACTTTGTGGACTGGTGGCTGCAGGCTTCGACTTCCACCCCTCGCGCTTTGCGCAAGGGGACGTCTTCGCTCATCATGTTGACGGCCTGGTGGATTTGGAAGCAGCGCAACGCGGTCGTCTTCGACAATGCGTCACCGGACGTGGGTCCCCTTCTCCGTACGATACGGTCTGAGGCTCGAGACTGGGCCCGCGCCGGCGCGGTTGGCCTTCGCGCCTTGCTGCCAACGGCCTAGTAGTCCTAGCGGGTTGAGTTGTACGGGGTGTTGGCTCCTCTGAGCCAGTGTAAATATTATACAGAACTCTCTTTTCCCTATCAATGAATCGAAACGCAAAGCTTTTTGCGTTTTCGCGAAAAGGGCTGTGACGCGTCGGTGCTGCTTGACCCGACGGCGGCGAACCCGCGGCCAGAGAAGCTCAGCCCGCCCAACTTCCCCAGCCTGCGCGGCTTCGAGGTGATCGACGCGGCCAAGGAAGCGCTCGAGAGGTACTGCCCGGGCGTCGTATCCTGTGCCGATGTCATCGCCTTTGCCGCCCGCGACTCCGCTTCCTTCCTCAGCAGCTATAGGATCAACTACGGCATCCCCTCGGGACGGCTTGACGACCGCGTCTCCCTCGAGAGCGAGGCACTCCGCTTCCTTCCCCCGCCCTTCGCCAACCTCTCGCAGCTCGTCAACAGCTTCAAGTCCAAGAACATGAACGAGGACGACCTCGTCGTGCTCTCCGGCGCGCACTCCATCGGCGTATCGCACTGCTCCTCCTTCACCGACCGCCTCCCTCCCAACCCATCCAACATGAACGCCGCTCTCTCCGCCCTGCTGCAGACCAAGTGCCCGCTGGCTCCCAACTTCACCAACGACCCCACCGTGGTGCAGGACATCGTGACGCCGGACCAGATGGATAACCAGTACTACAAGAACCTGCGCAAACGCAACGTTCTCTTCAGGTCCGACGCCGAGCTGCTCGCGTCAAGCCTCACGTCCAGGAAGGTCCTGCAGAACGCCTTGTTCCCCGAGGTCTGGGAGAGGAAGTTCGCCAGGGCCATGGTGAAGATGTCCGCCATCGAGCTCAAGACCGCCGCCAACGGCGAGATCAGGAAGAACTGTAGGGTCGTCAACAAGTAGGATTGCTGCTGGCCACTAACTTGCAGCAACATTATTCGAAACCTCCACGTACTCGATCTGTTTTTGGTAACGTTTTTAAGTTGCAGAATCCATCACTCCTTGTAATTCATTCGTTGTATTTGAATTTGTTAGTTTTCTTGAAGAGCATGTTGCATTGTAGTCTTACTCGCTAAGTGCATATGTGGGGTAATGGAACATATTTTATTAAAATGCTCAAAAAGCATATTGATGAAGTTCAGAAAATGAGGTTAGTGACGTTGAACCCACACACCACTAACTTCACGCCGCTGATAGCCGGTGGCATGTGGCTCGAACGCCACTAGTAAAACATGTACTAGTGGCATGTGCCTTGAACGCCACCAGCAACATTCCTAGTGGTGGTGTGTGCATTGATCACCACTAGTAAGTAAATCACCCATGGCATTTCAATGAATTAAAAAACCACTAATAAATGTAGAAAAATAAAAAATTTATGGAATACAACAACAATAATACCGTTTCACCATAGCAATAATACAACAAGAAGAATTTAGAGAATACAACAACAATCATATGAAATTGCATAGCAAAAAACAAACAAGTTCGTTCACCGCATGCTGTTAACATCATACATATATGAAGTTGCATCGCTACGACTAGTTATTATGAACGACGTCAATGACGAATATCATATGAAGGTCACAGCGTGAGGTGGTACTTTTGGTGAAGAGAATAGCTTGCCCAACATACATGCCTTGAGAGTTAATAAAGTTCAGCCAGTCTTGGTTGTTAAAGACAATGTGGCCATCTCTCACTCTCTTGTACGAAACAACGCTAACGCCACCTCCTGCTCCAATCCGCACTCTAGCCATGCCTTCTTCAGGAATATGGAGAGAAGAAACCATTCTCTCCAGAATTTTCTAAGATGCAAAAGTTAGATATCTCAATAGGCACCATCATACAATATGAATAAAGTAGTAGCTGAAAAAAGAATGGTAAGTGAAAACATACCATGTTGTGTGGCTCAATATGTGTCATTATCAAGCGAGTGACAAATGACAGCCCGATAAAGGACGCCATTAGAGGATAAATGTTGATCAGGTACTGCTCCTCACTATATGTAAGATTGCATCTTTGAGCGATAATTTCATAATCCAATGGGCCACCCTCCTCGCCGTCACCCTCCTCATCGCCACACTCCTCGCTGTCACCCTCCTCATCGTCGTTGAAAAGAGCACACTAATTTTCAGCCCAGCAGCTCCCCGCATTGCAAAATATAGATGCATGCCTGCGGGGGCATGATTTCGGGCAATGAAACTTCTCCATGCTGAACCTGCAAGGCGAGTAATTGCTCGCTCTTTGTACATCGCAACTAATACGTCGGAAACGTATCTATAATTTTTTATTTTCCATGCTTGTTTAGTATATACTTTGCCTTGCGTTGTCTACATTTTGAGGTTTTTTTATATGTCTTATAGTACTAACCTATTAACAAGATGACACAGTGCCAGTTGCATGTTTTCTTCTGTTTTTGTTCCAGAAAGGCAGAAAATTAATATTCTCGGAATTGGACGGGACAAAAGCCAAAGTCAATATTTTACCGTGAGGAACATGAAGCCTGAATACGAGACAGAGGAGGGTCACCAGGGGGCCGCACCCCCTGGCCGTGCGGCCAAGGTGGGCCCGCTCCTGGGGGGTGCAGCCGCCCTGGCGACCCCCTGCCTTGCCTCTTCGCCTATAAAGACCCCCGATGCCTAAACCCTAAGTACCCGAACAATATTCCACGAAACCGTCTGTAGCTGCCGCCACCATCGTCCCTAGATCGGGGGGAATCTGAAGCTCTTCCCGGCACCCTGTCGGAGGGGAGATCATCCCGGAGGCCTTCTTCTTCATCATGCCAGCCTATGGTATGAAGCATGAGTAGTTCCACCTTGGACTACGAGTCCATGTAGTAGCCGATGGTTGTATCTCCTCCTTTATGCTTTCATGTTTAGACCTTGCGAGCTCCGTTTATGATCAAGATATCATCTATTTGTAATCATGCATGTTGTGTTTGCGGGGA
Organism: Avena longiglumis; assembly: GCA_030063025.1. Taxonomy (NCBI): domain Eukaryota; kingdom Viridiplantae; phylum Streptophyta; class Magnoliopsida; order Poales; family Poaceae; genus Avena; species Avena longiglumis. The sequence goes on from CP125979.1 coordinate 12,179,297, forward strand.
TCCGATGGATATTGAGATTACTATGTCAGATTGATTAATGGTTTTGTCTTATTGATTATATCATGTCTGTGTTGTTTGTGATCTTGCATGCTCTCCGTTGATAGTAGCTATCTTGGCCAAGTAGTTGCTAGTGACTCCAAGATGGGGTATTTATGCTCGATAGTGGGTTCATGCCTCTATTTAATCTAAGGGAAGTGACAAATATCTCTAAGGTTGTAGATGTGTTGTTGCCACTAGGGAGAAAACAACGGTCTCTTGTTCATGGAACAAGTGGATTGTTTACCTTACACACTTTGCTTAAAGCAGTTGTCTGTTGCTTGCAACTTAATACTAGAGGGGGTTTGGATGATAACCCAAAGATGGACTTCTAGTCATAGATATAGTTGGATGGCAGTCTATGTATCTTGTTGTATTGCCCAATCGAATCTCATAGGATCATGAATGTCTGGTACTGCATTGTGCCTTGCTCAGTCATGTCAACTGCCTTGTTGTAATATGTTTACCCAACATGCCATGTTTGTTTATCTAAGGAGAACACCACTAGTGAACTTTGGACCCCGGTTCAATCTTTACCCTTGATACATCTTCCACTGTTACTGTTTACTTATTGCAAACCACTATTACCTTTCATACCATACAATTAATCCTTTGTTATAGCAAACCGGTGAGATTGACAACCTCACTGTTCGTTGGGGCAAAGTCTTGAGTTTGTGTTGTGCCGGTCTCCAAGTTGCTAGCAACACCTTTGAGTTTGTTTCTTTCCTCCTACTAGTTCGATAACCTCGGTTTCTTACTGAGGGAGAACTTGTTGTTGTGCTCATCATACCTTCCTCTTGGGGTCTCCCAACGAGGCATTGACAACACACCCATCATCAGCAACCTCATGTGTTCGCCCAAGAGCATGAAATTCCATGAAATTTTCTATAGTTCTATTGCATTCTCTCCTTACATTGCATGGAGTAGTCCCTACACGAACATCACAAATTAAATAAATGACAATAGCAATAAAAGGAAAATTGTTTGAATTTACATATCAAATATTATACATACCAAAGAATTCTCAAATGGACAATGCATGAGATGGACACTGAACAATGAGCCTGATATTCTTTCATCACTACAGTCGGCAAAACAAACTTGACAAAACACCATGTCCTAAACAAAAAATATAGTCATTTTATATGACACCATATACTTCACAAAAAAGTATCTTATCTAGCACCATATCCTTTCTCTACTATATATGATCAATGTAGCCATTTTGTCTCTACAAAATAATCATTCATATAATCAATATAGTAATTTTGTCTCTACAAATAGTCATTGATATATATGATCAATGCATGTAGTCATTTTGTCTCTACAAAATAATCAATCCAACACTAATCTAACAATAGATATAATCTCTAGCTATGAATCTACACATACATATAAATCTCTAGCTACCATACAATCTACGGATACATATAAATCTATAGCTACCGCATATTCTCTAGCTACCATATGAATCTATACATACACATCCAACACTAATCCAACACTAATTTTACCATACATATAATATCTAGACATGTGTATGGTTAATAACAAAATCGGATCGGAGACCCACCGCAATAGTGGAGGGGCGAGCCAAGATGGAGAGCATTGCTGCGTGACGGAAACAACGGCGCAAGGGAAGGGGAAGAAGGGGAAGGGGAAATGGGAGGAAGGGGGAAGGGGAAGCCGATGGTGCGGAGGGACACGCGCAGAGTGGCCGGGACGGAAGATAGAGTAGTAGTGTGGATCGAGAGTGTGAGAACTAGAAGCCGCATGGCTGAATCAAACTTGGTAGCCATTTTGGTAAGTAGCTAGAGGCGGCGTTCGAAAGTATCAAACACCGTCAGATGTGTCAATATTGGTGGCGTTTAAATAGTCCGAACGCCACTACGAACTTTGTACCAACTGTATCTCCGGAGACCATATACGCATGGCGTCTGCCTGCTTCCGAGAACGCCACTAAAAGGTGTTACTAGTGGTGTTAGTTTAATATCAGACGCCATTACTATTTTCTTAGAAATTGGTAGCGTGTGATTTTTAAGCGCGCCACTAGCAAAATGACTATTATAAATATTCTCCTATTAGTGTGAGGATGTTTTGTTTTACATAAAAAAGACCTTTAAGTATCTAGAAACTACGTTAAAAAGGCAGATAGTACAATTATAGAAAGGTTCTGAATATTTACACACAAGACATTGATTCTTATGATTCACAAAGATAATCACACCGGCCCGTGAAACACAATCGAGTTCTTGAGCTGTGCCACCATGCTATCAGATGCGGCCGCTCCTGACGCCACCTAGGACAAAACCACTTGAGACGCCGGAGACAGCATACTCAACCTCACTGGTGTAGAAGAAGATCCTCAGATGGAGGACAAACAATCTCGATCCAACCTCATGCTCGAGAAGGGCTGGGCCAGCTTGTGGCCAATGATAGCGGCTACCGCATAGCGTCACTTGGGATTTACGACAGAAGACACAATTTCCAGACTATCCGAGCACCATCGCCCAAAACCAGCAGCCGTGAGGCCAATCCCAACCTCTTCATCAATGTCCTGGCCGACGAAGATGAGGAGATCGACAAAGACACTCTTGTGAAGGCGATATGAGTGCTTTTTATACAAGGGGCTCACCATCTAGATGCAGATTGGTATCCTCCTCCATGGAGATTCAATGGACCTACCCTTCAGTGCCCCGCTAGTGCCGCGTCGAAGCATCCTAGTAGGGAAGCCACCTAGGCCACCTCCCAGACTACCGCTGACCTGCATCTCACCTTCTCTCCCCCGCTGCCACAGTCGGCTAAAAGAATATGGAACAATAGAGTAATAGCAAAAACCCACGGGAGCTCGATGCTGCCGCCGACCCATTTCCGAATGCACCAAGACCGATCGAAATCCCGTGGCCTACTCCCCAAAACTGGCAGAAACCTACAACTACCTCTTGCTGGAAATATGCCCTAGAGGCAAATAATAAAGGAAGTTTATTATCATAATTCATTACTTCATAATATTTTATACCATGTTATAACCGTGTCAATTGGAAACTTTGATACACGTGTGGTATGTAAAAAATAAAGGCCCTAGTAAGCCTCTATACAACTAGTTCATTGGACAACTGATGAACAAAGTTTTCTGATCATGCATGGAGCATTTATGCCAATTGACAATGAAGTCATATTATTAGTGAATAATGTGATGGGTATTTACCCAATATAATTATTGCAACACTATCAATTCACAACGTTCATCATTGCAATAATTAGAATTGAAATATCCTATTCCCTAGACCGTGAGATCATATTTAATCACTATCATACGAGGCTGCTTTGATTAAATCAACCATCACACCTTAACAAGGTGATCATAAAGATATATATTAGATATCCCAAGAGGGATATGTTGAGGCGTATGCATCAAGACAGGGATTTCTTCTCCCGCGTGATGTGGAAGATACACCAGGCCCACTTGGTGAGAATATATCCAAAAGATGCACAACGTGTGACTAGGTCACGGGGATGGAATATCATGGGAACGAGTAAATCATGACTTGTTGGCAGTGAGATTGAAAAAATTATTGGCATACCTATGATCAATTATCAGACAATTCAGGTATCTAAGTTAACAAAGGGAATTGGACTCAACATTTATGGTTCAAACGATATTGAAATCATGGAATACACATGGGTCATTATGGGTATCCCGATCTCGCTATTGATCATTGATTCGAGAGGCGTCTCGATCATGTTTGTGATGTTCCCGAACACACTTAAGGGTTTTTTGACGCTTAGAGATCGTTTTGGAATAATCGGGATCACATGAAGAAAAAAATCAGAGTATCGGAAGTGTTCCGTGAGAGAAACGGAATCATTCCGGGAAATCCAAAGGAATTCGGAGTGAACCAAAAGGTGTTTTCGGGGCAGAAGAGAATTAATAATATGTATTTTATATTAATTTTTGGAATTAATAATAAAATAAATATTTAAAATTAAATTTGAAGGGCAACTTCCCTAATGGGCCAAATTCTCGGTGGGAAAAGGCCCATGAGGCAAGCGGCCAAGGGATGCAAGCCGCCGCCTAGGGGTCCCATCCGACAGGCCTTGGGCCGCGTGACGGGATGGGGGCCCACCTGGCCGGCTTCCCCATGGCGTGCCTCCTCTCCTCCATCTTCCTTTAGTCCCACCCCGGGACTATAAATAGCTGGGGTGCCCTATTTCCCCTATATAAGAAGATCTATATGGGAGGGGAAAAGGCACACAATATTCTCTAAGACAATTTCCTTAGGGACTCTCTCTCTCTCTCTCTCTTCTTGCAACTATTGCCCCAAGTAAGGGCTACACACGTAAGAGACTGCTTCGCTGCAACACATTGTTGTGCTGCGGTGATTCTGGCCAGAAGATCTACTTCCACATCCTGGCTGGATTAGAGAGAACGGAGGTCTTCATCTGACATCAGACGTGTGCGAGACCACGAGAGTGCTGCCACTTGACCAGGGGTGACTTGCGAGGAGCTTCGAGATCTTGAGGTCGGGTATGAGTATGACTACATCATCCATGTTCCGCATGAGCGTTAAGAGATTTCGGTCGACAAGGGTAGGTTACCGAAACCCCTCTCCATTACAACATTATACTCCTAGATAGATCTTGTGCATATCGGTGTTACATTAGTCATGATTTTTTTTCTATTGCGAACCCTATTAGTGGTATCAGAGCTGATCTATGCGTAGTATTGCTTGTACGGTTAGAACACATGTTGAATGTGGGCATTAATCCTCTAGTTGTTACACTCCCATCTGTACTTATATATATCGCAACACTGTTTGATGAAGTGGCCCGGACCAAGATTACACGTAAGCTTACGCGAGACTAGTTCCATATTTGATGTATGGCTTGTACCCTATAAGTGGTTAGGGATTGTCTTTCTCTCTCACAATAGCCAAGAAGTTCAATTAAATTGGAGGGTGATACATCTTCTCGATGGGAAATATATATCAAGTTATTTCACCATTCCAATATGAGTTGCACACATAATCAGCCGGAGTTAGATTATTTGGAAACCCATCTCTAATAAATGTGTTTCAGCAATCTTGTAGGCAGTAGAAGTTTTATTATGTTGTCAAATTACATCTTTATTCATTTTGATTCCAAGCTTAATTTGGAAGGTTGACATGGGAAAGGATGGAAGAGTTGTCCTGGTACTAATTTTTGGGCATGTTTCTCGGTACAATGCTCAAGAATTAATCAGTTATCACATACTACCTCCGTCCCAAAATGTTTGATCAAGTTCTCAAACAAAAATATGGACATTTAAAATTCCAAATCGATATCAATAGATTCACCAAAAGAATATTTCTCAACGTGTCCATTCAATATTGTATATGTAGATATTGTTTGCTAAATATTTGGTCAAAATTAGTAGGATTTGACTTTTGCCTAATATTAGACGCTTTACATTTTGGAACGGAGGGAGTATTATTTGGCTAACATAACATTACACATGCCCTTGTTGTTTCTTTTCTACATTGATCCCTTGACATGTGTGTGATCTTATCTTCCTCTTCCTGATGTTATATATCTTCCTAGCCAAAGTTGGCGCCAGCAATTAACTCGCCTGGGAGTTGCTCATACTGAGTTGTATGTTCTATTGTACTTGCAGCTATAACATCATCTGAAGAATCCTCACTTCATAGATCACAAGCAATAAGATATATTAAGATTGAGTAGCTTGAGTGGCATTAGGTGAATTTCTTGAGAAATAGTTGATTCCAACTTACTTCACGGAGTAGATGATCAATCCAACAACTACAATAGCAAATGCTAGATAGTAGATCCAATTTATCTTCGTGGTGCACATAAAACATCAACTTAACATTGGAGACAATTTGCCTTTGTACAAATATTCGGAATTAGGGGGAAAAGTCACCTGCTGATGATAGAAGAAAATCCTAATTACAACTGCCCAAACATCATTCGTTAGGAGCGAGAGGTTGAACAAAGTTGCCCCACTCATCTGTGAGAGGTGTACATCATAAAGCTACTATGTTATTATGGCGTTGCTATTTGATACTATGAGGACCATCTGAACAATTACTTGTTTATGGGTTGATACATTCTGTTGCCTACATAACCCAATGATAGAAACCATTTTTCCCTTTGAGTTCCAACATGGGAATATTCCTTCCTAGAAAAATAGAAAATAGGACTGAACAATATGGGAAAACTTAACCTTAATAAGAAAAGGAGCAGTGGTCCTGAACACCAAAAATACTACCACATATCCTGTGAACAGACCTACCTGGGACGATATAATGAATGGCAGGGTTAGTTGTCATCTTGTTGTACTCAACAAGTGAATGCCACATGAAGGTTTTTCCCTAAATGTTACCTGAATTATTTATGACGGGTTGATGAATTTAGTTTGCTTACCATCGTTGGAGACCAATTAATTGCCTCTATTTTATTCCTCTCAAATAGTGTTCTAATGTTTATTTATGTAGGGCAACATGAACTTTGCTTAAAGAACGTAGTCTATAATATTTCCAGAAGGATTATCGAGATAATTCAAGTAATGAATGAACAACTTTAAGTCAATACATGGTATCCTGAATCATGCAGTAATGGTATTGTGAAAAGGATACAGCTGAACTCCAGTGACAATCATCCCAAATGTTCCAAGCATTGCAATAAATTTGACTGTGTCCTTCTTCTTGACACATTATTCCTACACATGGATGACAACAAAAATTCTCGTGATAAAGCATGAGAAATCGGCATTCATATTGACATTGCTATTGCTGATGGCAGCAATTATGGAGATGTAACCTCTCCGACATTGCTAAAAGAAAAAAAAATGTCGTGACAATTATAATGGTGTCCCCCAAAAGTGGTCTTTTACTGAAATCTGCAAGAAAATTGATATATTATTCATCTTTTAATACTGATGTAAAGTTTTGTACATAAATCAGACAGTATGTTTCCTGCTCATGAGGTTCATAAACATTTTTTCTGCAATCTTCTATTAGGAAGTTTTGTTGCCATCTTGTGTGCTCAATAAATTATCTTGTATAAATCTGTTGTCAGGACGATCTGGTTAGCGTTTTACTTACCTTGCCCATCTGGAGAACCGGAGTCTGATAGGATTCCGAGTGCAAGTCCTGCCATCCAAGTTCCTGCTCCAACAAATTGCAAGAAGGAATATCTTGCGCCTAGTGCAAAGCTGGTTAGGGTCATGACACATGGAATGGTGCAGCAGTTCAGCAAGTTTATGCTGGTAATGTACGAGTATTGATATGCCTTGATAGCTGCAACACAAGTTCAACAATTAATGATGACATTTGGATCAAATTTTGCCTAAATCAAAGAGCACTACAAAACATAATTCTTTGTCTGTGTCTCGCTGAAAACTACAGCCAATTGGTGATTAAGAGCTCTAAACTTTTTCCCTGCAAGGTGTACTCACCGAGACAGTTTCCCCCGACATCGATGAAGACCAGGGCGAGGTATCAATACCACGGTATCTGCAAAGAGGATGCAGAAACGAGTGAGCCAAATATGAACCTTGGCAACCTTCAGAATCTCATCCTTGTGATGTAGCTGTTGTCACCAGTAACGTTTTCCATCGACGTAGGAGAAGCGTGTTGGAGATATGCCCAAGAGGCAATAATAAAGTAGGTTATTATCATATCTTCACACTTATGATAAATGTTTACATACCATGCTATAATTGTATTAACCGGAAACATTAATACTTGTGTGATTTGTAAACTAAAATAAGAGTCCCTAGTAAAGCCTTTTGTTAAACTAGCTTGTTGGTTAATATATGATCATGGTTTCCTCATCATGAACATAGAGATGTTATTAACAACATGATCATATCATTAGGAGAATGATGTGATGGACATACTCCTATAGATAAGCGTAGCATAAAGATCAAGTCATTTCAATAGTTCAATTGCTATATGCTTTCTGATACATAGTAACCTAATTCCTTCGACCATGAGATCATGCATATCACCTTTTCCGGATGGATGCTTTGATGTCATCAAACACCACACCGTAACAGGGTGGCTATAAAGGTGGCATTGAGTGTTCAGAAAGTATTGGTTGAAACACATGGATCAAGAGTGAGATTTGTCCATCCATATGACGGATAGATATACTCTGGGCCCTCTCGGTGAAATGTCATCCAATTAGCTTGCAAGCATGTGAATGGCTCACAAGGGATCACATATCACGGGAACGATAAAAGAGTACTTATCAGTAACGAGGTTGAACTAGGTATGCAGAGATACCGACGATCAAAACCTCGGATAAGTAAACTATCGTGAGACAAAGGGAAATTGGTATCGTATGTAAGTGGTTCATTCGATCGCAAAGTAATCGTAGAAATATGTGGGAGCCATATGAATTTCCAGATTCCTCTATTGGTTATTGTTCGGAGAAGTGTCTCGATTATGTCTGCATAATTCACGAACCGTAGGGAGACACACTTAAGGATTCGACGTTGTTTGAGTAGTTATGGTATTATGAGAAAGAGACCGAATGTTGTTCGGAGTCTCGGATGGGATCCGAGATATCACGAGGTGATCCGGAATGGTCCGGAGAATAAGATTCATATAAGGAAAGTCCCGTTTCGGAGTTCGGGAATGATTCCGGTGTTTTCATCGGGAATGTTCTAGAAGGTTCCGGAATGTCCGGCACTCCGGAGGGGAAGGGGTAAATGAATGTGTCATTGCATATTGTAATGATTGCATCATGTACTAAGTGTTCTCGCTGTTCCAAATAAAGGATTAAATTGAATCCCAAACTGAAAAGTCAAACGGCTAAAACAGGAAAGTGAGGGAAAGAGGAAAGAGGAGGTTGAAACCGACTTGGGGGAGGAGTCCCTCCTCTCCAAGCCGGCGCACCACCCAAGGCCGAGTTGGGGAGGGGCTCGCTCCCCTTGGCCGCACCTCCCACCTATAAAAGGAGGGGCAGGGCCTCCTCCTCTAGACACACAAGTTCCTATCCTCTAAACCTAAACCCTAGCCGCAGCCTCCGGTTTAGAGCCGTTTTGGTTTAGAGCTTCTAATTGCCCTAGCCTTAGGTTTAGAGCCTTCTAATTGGTGTGTCTAAACCCTAGACCACTATTAGCTCTCTCATACTCCACCGTACTCACTCCGGCTTAAGGCGAAGCCCTGCGAGATCTCCCGTCTACTTCCGGTACCACGCCGTTGTGCTGCCGGAATCGCGAGGAGAGTGCTACAACCTCCGCTGCCTGCTGGAACAAGGGAGAGGAAGGTCTTCGTCGAGTACCGAACGTGTGACCGACTGGGAGCGCTGCTGAACGCAGCGCCCGGAAGGATCGTCACGCGATCTTGAGATCGGAAAGAGTGCGACTACATCACCCACGAGAATCTGCTCGTTAACCGCTTTGGAATCTTCGAGGGTAAGTTATTCCATTGACTCGTTGCTACAATATATTAGATAGATCTTGGCTTGTTTGTTTGTACGATAGAAATTTTTGTTTTCCATGCTACGAACCCCTACAAAGGGTATCGAGCCGTGTCTATATGTAGATCATTGCACAGTAGAACATAATGGTCATTGTGGGCATTGATGCTTTTATTGTCGATTGCTTCTTGTGTACTTTGCATCTTGCGGTATGTTGGGATGAAGCGGCCCGGGCTAACCTTACATGACATCGTTCATGAGACTTGCTCCATGCTTGACATGCAACTTGTATTGCATAAGTGGCTTTATGGTGCCTGCTTTCTCCTAGCATAGTTAAGATCCAATTTACAACGGTGATTAACAATACTAGTATCAATGTTGTGGTTCTTGTTCGTAAGTTAGAACGACACTTATCGAAAGCCCCAAACCACATAAAATATGCAAAGAAAGTAGAGGCGTCTAACTTTGTTTTGCAGGGGTGTGCAGTGATGTGATATGGCCATGATTGTGATTATATATGATGTATGCAATGTTCCTTATTGTAAGTCGGCAACCGGCAGGAGCCATATGGTTGTCTTTAATTTCTGTTAAGACCCGCGTGTCTATTCAAAGTAGTTGTAATAGTTGAAGCCGGTGGACGACAACCATGGAGAAGCATCATTGACCTTGATGCAATGTCGGTGATGATGGAGATCATGTTCGTGCTAGAAGATGGAGATCGGAAGCACAAAGAATAAAGGCCATATCATATCACATATTATGAATTGCATGTGATGTTAATCCTTTATGCATCTTGTATTGCTTAGTAGGCACGGTAGCATTATAAGATGATCCCTCATGCACATGAATTTCAAGTCATAAAGTGTTCACCCTTAGTTAGCACCGCTAAAAGCTTGTTGTTTCGAAGCACCACGTGATGATCGGGTGTGTTAGATTCTACAAGTGTATACAACGTGAGCAAGCCAGATTTGCTCATGCGGAAACTAAGGTTTGATCTTGACGAGCCTAGCATGTACAGACATGGCCTCAGAACACGGATTACCGAAAGGTAGAGCATGAGTCATATAGTAGATATGATGAACATGTTGATTGTTCGCCATTGAAGCTATATCAACTCTCTTGATGATCGGTTTTGATGTCGTGGATTTGGTTCGTGATCACTAAAACAATGTGAGGGATATTGTTTTGAGGGAGTTCACCTAGATTAATTTAATTATTAATTAGAACTCAATTTATCATAAACTAAATCAAAGTGAATTTGCATAGTTGTTGTAGTCATTGGCATCCGTTTACCACCTTGCGCTTAGTTATAATTGAGATGATAGAACTATAGAATTCTGGTTAGTTACTTTACTTAACTGGTATCGTATTGTTTTGAAGTGTTAATCTAAAGTTTAAAAATCCTATTGCAAACTTTTAGTAAGTTCAGTTACTCCATGAAGTTTAATAATTAGTATTAAATCAAGAGTAACAATTCCAAGTGTTAGTATATAAGTATCATGTTTGTCTCCATGATTCTTGATATTCAAAGGATTCTCTTAATATCAAGGTTATCTAGGATCTAAAAGAGTTGTTTCAGAAACCATGATGTGTGGAAGATATTGTGATATCTGAAACGAAGTTTTGGTTATAACATGATAGAGTATAATATGGCAAAGTTCATGTTCTCATATTTTGATGAGAATTTGCAAAAGGTTGGAGACACTTGTTGTCCTAATCCACCAAAAGGTTTTGGATAGCAACATTATACTCATAATTCATCGTTATAAGCTAAAAGTAGCTTGATCATGGACGATTCCATGATAAGGGTGAATATTTGATGTAGGTAAAATGTTTACTACACCAAGAGATTACTAAATAAAGGAATTTGAAAGAACACTAAACATTTGATGATGGTGATCTACTTCAAAGTGCAAGTTCAAAGACATTGGTATTTAACTATACACGCTTTGGACTATATGTCATATGTATGACTCCACTATTGATGTTGATAGATTCTTACAAACAGAAAATGAAATATTGAAAGAAAATCTCATAAGTATATGGCAGAAAGGAAAAGACTAGAATTGTTCAGCTTAAGTATATAGATGATATACATGTTATGGATATATTCTCTGCTTGTTAAATAATGTGGTTCTCAAGTATTTGATACTGAATTTGTTGGTGTGAATCGTCATACGAAACAACACAATTCATGAACTACAATGGCCTAAGTAACTAGCAAAAGAATATGTGATGATGTTCATCGAGAATAAATAAAGGGTTATTGTGTTGCTCGTTAAACATCAAAGCTTGCCTTCAAAGATTTGTTTTATCAGGTATTATGAGAACAAAAGGGTTGTTCAAATAATTGCCGTAATCCATAAAAGATGGATTCGCAAATCTCGTTGGAGATATCACATCCATAAAACTAGTGCTAAAGATGTCGAAAGACAAATTGATTGAAAGATCACTTAGGAAGTGACATCGCCGTTTAAATTATACTGGAAAGAAAACATGAAGAAACTCCATGTGGATGGAATTTTGGAGTCTTTTGATTTTTGATCAAATGACACTTGTGAAACTTTCCTAGAGATAATTGAAACTTCGTTCATAGGCCAAAAGGGAACGGAAGACTAGCTTATTGGAAATTGTACATATTGTTGTACGAAGTCCATTATGTGTAGTCAAGAGCGATGGATTTCAACTTCATATGCTTTCTCCGAAATTTTGAGTGAATATATGAATATTTACTTAATAAGGATGAAGTATGAAACATTTGAAAAGTTCAAAGACTTTCAAGATGAAGTGCAAAATCATAGTAACAAGAATACAAATAGTTTATGATAAAGATCATAAAGGAAGATATTTGAGTTACAGAGTTTAGCATAATACCTAAAGATTTAAGGAATTGTTCCGTGGATTTGCATTTCCCGAAACACCATAAGGGTATGGAGCGTTCGAGGTATGTAATTAAACCTTGTTTGACATGGTAAGATCAAAGGTATAATTCATAAAACTGCCATTATATTTTAAAGATTAAAAGCTTTAGAGATTACCGTTTTTCCACTGAAAAGAGCTTCATCATAATCCGTTGAAATGACACCATATAAGGTTATGGTTTGGGATAAAACCCAAGTAGTCCTTTTCTTAAAACATTGGTATGCTATGCATAAGAAAGATGTGTGCAACCAAAGTCGGATGAACCTGTCTTTGTATAAATGTTAAGTATTCCTCCATAAAACACCGGAGAAAAAAGTGTTTGTCGCTTAGAACGTCAAGTTTCTTTAAGAAGGAATTTTTCGTGAAAAGTTAAGTGGGAGGACAATAGAAATTTGATAAGGTTAAAAGAACCTTAGCTATATGTGTAAAGTTGCGCAGCGCCGAAAAATGTTCCGGAGGTAGCAACAATGCTCATGGCTCACGTGCCTCAAAGGTTGTGGTCACAGAGATCTAAGTTCCTATTGAAACAAGTAGGTCAGGTAAACAATCAAATACCAAGATTTGAGGGTTGAATCATTATTTGAGAATAATGAACCGACTACATGCAAAGAAGCAATGATGGGCCCTGACTCCGTAAAATGGCTTTAAGCCATAAAATCCGTGATAGTTCCATACACGAGAAATCAAGTTCTTAACTTGAAAGACCCTCGAGAAAGGTGTAAGACCTTACAGTTGTGTTTGGATCTATAAAGAAATAGACATGGATGTTTTCATCTATGAAATGGTCGACATGTTGGGAAAGAGTTCACAACAATGTTCAAGGGTTGACTATGACAAGATTTGATCTTTCTTAGCGATATTTAGTCTAGACAGATTAATGTAGCAACCACGACATATAATTTTGTTATGTGTTGGATAAACAAAAACAAGTTCTTCTAATAGAAGAGTTACCTAGGACGTGTGCATGACACGGTCCAAAGGGTTTTGTTAAATTCAAGGGATGCTAAAAACATATGCAAACTTCAATGGTTGAAGTAAGCATATCGGAGTTGGAATCTTCACTATGATGAAACTGTTAAAAGAGTTTAATTTCATCGGAGACAATGAAGATGCTTGCATTTGCAAGAAATTAAGTGGGAGCGCTAAGACATATTTCTAATACATTATGTAGAAGACATATTGTTGATTTCAAGTGATGTATCTTTTTATTAACACAAGATAAGAATTTCATCTCGATGAAAGACTTAGGCAAAACCCAAATAATTGGCATTAATAGACGCCAATATGGTTGTGCCTGAAGTACATAGATGAGATATTGAATGAGTTCAATATAGAAACTACAAGAAAGGTTCTTGTCGCACAGAAAGGATTGAATGAGTTCAATATTGATGATATATTCAAGTGTATTGACACAGGGTAAGTGAAACAAAGATTCAAGTATAGATTGATACTTGATGTATGAAATCACAAAGAATATTTATATCAATCATCTTGTGATATGTACAAATCCAGATATGTCCTATGCTCTAAATTTTATGAGCATATACCAGAATAATTCATAAGATGATCATTGGACAATAGTAAGGATATTCTTATGATCTTTTGGAAGAACTAAGAGTATATTATTTGTAGAAGTGACAAATAGATGGTTAGTTCATTGTAAAAGTGCTACATTGATACTAGTTTTGTCACAAAATACAAATTAAGTTTATCTCAATCTAAACTAAGGGTGGCACAATATAATGGAAAGTAAGTTCCATAATGGATTTGTATGAGTTCCAAAGTGAAGACATTGTGACAGATACTACAATAAAAGGCTAAGTATATGACTGCTATAATAGCATCTAAAGAGGGCGTTTGTGTCAAGTAGTTTGTTATCAAACTAGGTGTAGTTCACAGCGGGATAATACTATGAAGATATATTATACGACAATATTATCAACATGTTTTAACCCCAAAGAACTAAAGGTCACACCAAAGGACCAAATTTACGAAGCCATCTCATTAGAGAATGAGTGATGCGTGAGAGACGCAAAGACATGCAATTACACACGGACTGGAAGTGTCGGATCCGAGATCGGTTGACCACTAGAAATCGTGTACATACAACACCGGAAAGCCATAGGTGTTGAATACACAAAGGTTTGAAACTAGATTATTGACTCTAGTGCAAGTGGGAGACTGTTGGAGATATGCCCAAGAGGCAATAATAAAGTAGGTTATTATCATATCTTCACACTTATGATAAATGTTTACATACCATGCTATAATCGTATTAACCGGAAACATTAATACTTGTGTGATTTGTAAACTAAAATAAGAGTCCCTAGTAAAGCCTCTTGTTAAACTAGCTTGTTGGTTAATATATGATCATGGTTTCCTGATCATGAACATAGAGATGTTATTAATAACAGGATCATATCATTAGGAGAATGATGTGATGGACATACTCCTATAGATAAGCGTAGCATAAAGATCAAGTCATTTCAATAGTTCAATTGCTATATGCTTTCTGATACATAGTAACCTAATTCCTTCGACCATGAGATCATGCATATCACCTTTTCGGATGGATGCTTTGATGTCATCAAACACCACACCGTAATGGGTGGCTATAAAGGTGGCATTGAGTGTTCGAAAGTATTGGTTGAAACACATGGATCAAGAGTGTGATTTGTCCATCCATATGACGGATAGATATACTGGGCCCTCTCGGTGAAATGTCATCCAATTACCTTGCAAGCATGTGACTCACAAGGGATCACATATCACGAACGAGAAAATAGTACTTATCGAACGAGGTTGAACTAGGTATGCAGAGATACCGACGATCAAAACCTCGGATAAGTAAACTATCGTGAGACAAAGGGAAATTGGTATCGTATGTAAGTGGTTCATTCGATCGCAAAGTAATCGTAGAAATATGTGGGAGCCATATGAATTCTGATTCCTCTATTGTTTATTGTTCGGAGAAGTGTATCGATCATGTACGCATAATTCACGAACCGTAGGGAGACACACTTAAGGATTCGACGTTGTTTGAGTAGTTATGGTATTATGAGAAAGATACCGAATGTTGTTGAGTCTCGGATGGGATCCGGATATCACGAGGTGATCCGGAATGGTCCGAGAATAAGATTCATATAAGGAAAGTCCTGCTTTGAGTTCGGGAATGATTCCGTGGTTTCATCGGGAATGTTCTAGAAGGTTCGGAATGTCCAAGACTCCGGAGGAAGGGGTACATGAATGTGTCATTGCATATTGGAATGATTGCATCATGTACTAAGTGTTCTCGCTGTTCCAAATAAAGGATTAAATTGAATCCCAAACTGAAAAGTCAAACGGCCAGTTTGAAAGTCAAACGGCTAAAACAGGAAAGTGAGGGAAAGAGGAAAGAGGAGGTTGAAACCGACTTGGGGGAGGAGTCCCTCCTCTCCAAGCCGGCGCACCACCCAAGGCCGAGTTGGGGAGGGACTCCCTCCCCTTGGCCGCACCTCCCACCTATAAAAGGAGGGGCAGGGCCCCCTCCTCTAAACACACAAGTTCCTACCCTCTAAACCTAAACCCTAGCCACAGCCTCCGGTTTAGAGCCGTTTTGGTTTAGAGCTTCTAATTGCCCTAGCCTTCGGTTTAGAGCCTTATAATTGGTGTGTCTAAACCCTAGAACACTATTAGCTCTCTCATACTCCACCGTACTCGCTCCGTCTTAAGGCGAAGCCCTGCGAGATCTCCCCTCTACTTCCGGTACCACGCCATTGTGCTGCCGGAATCGCGAGGAGAGTGCTACAACCTCCGCTGCCTGCTGGAACAAGGGAGAGTAAGGTCTTCGTCGAGTACCTAACGTGTGACCGACTGCGGAAGCGCTGCTGGAACACAACGCCGGAAGGATTGTCTACGCGATCTTGAGATCGGAAAGAGTACGACTACATCACCCACGAGAATCTGCTCTCGTTAACCGCTTTGGAATCTTCGAGGGTAAGTTATTCCATTGACTCGTTGCTACAATATAGTAGATAGATCTTGGCTTGTTTGTTTGTATGCGATAGAAATTTTTTGTTTTCCATGCTACGAACCCCTACAAAGCGGTCTGTAAACCAGTGCCAACAGCATGTATGAGAAGAATGACTTCGTCAGTGGTGCATACAACTACAACATAAATTTTAAATATATATATCTCCACTTGTACGGACCCAGGGCAATGAAGCCCCTCTTTTGGGGACCCCGAGGCATCGAAGCCACGCCCCTCTTTTGAGGAAACCCAGGATCGTGCGTCATGCGTCGTATACCCCCATAGACGGGCAACATAAGGGGTAGACCAGTGGAACCTTCTCTTGGTTTATGCATGGTTAGTTCGTACCAATATGTCAAGACAATCTTGGACCCAAGACTCAAGAATATTCCATGTGGTATATCTGCGTAGTTTTGGAGATTCCGATGCAGGTTATCGCATGCATGCGTGTGAAGGCTATGAATGCAAGTGAGGTGGATACTGTCTCTCCTGCCCTCCCAGAACACCTACCTACATGTGCTAGAGCAACATCCAAGTTTTCTAGGGACCCCGAAGCACCGAATCCCCTCTTTTGGGAAACCCTAGACCGTGTGTCCTGCGTCGTATACCCCCGTAGATGGGCAACGTAAGGGGGTAGCAGAGTGGAACCTTCTCTTGATTTATGCATGGTTAGGTCATAGAAACATGTCAAGACAAGCTTATCAAGACTCAAGAAGATTCCATGTGGTATATCTTTGGCGGGAGTTTCAAAGCTTTGGTCGTAAGTGCACAAGTGTGTTATCACATGCACCCGTGTGAAGGCTATGTATGCAAGTGAGGTGGGTACTGTATCTCCCATCCTAAGAAATCGGTTGGCCCTAAGGAATCAAAGGACCTTCTTCCAAGGAGGAGAAACCTGTCATTACGCCTAACGACGTTGAGTAAGTGGCTATACTAATTTTGAACATGTAATTTCCATTTGGTCATAACAATTTGGCATGTACTAATGTTTTATTATTGTGCAGCAATTGGACATTTCCTCATGAGACCCGTGTGCCTAACACCTCGGTTTGAGCTCTGATTAGAAAGTTTTGGCCGGGCTTTTACACTCCCATCCCCAACGGCGAGAAGAAGCTAGCCACCAATTAGGCACACTATGAGGCCTCGATTACCCAGGCTACATGAAAGCTTTTGACGCCGTGATCACCAAGTTTTGGGTATGGAAAACTTTTCAAGTTTCGTTCATAGTTGATGACACCACCATGATAACTCATGACTTTCACAATTTTTTATGCATGATTGAAAAGATTAGGGTGCTTCCTGAGGAGCATGACAAGGAAAACAAGACGTTGCATGGGGCTTGTCTGAGGTTGACACGGCAGCAATTCTAAAATCAAAAGCATACCTGCACCAATCAATACAGTTCCGAGAAGCTGGCCAAAATGGCGCCGAAGCATGAGATTCTATGTTGTTGCTAAGTTGCAATTGTATTGTATGTTCTTCAAATGGGTATTGATTTTTCAAGTTATGCCCGCATGGACCGATGGTAAGGAAGACCCATGGGGGGCATTGTCGACCAGGTGACGCGGGTAAGAACTTGAGTTCAACGCCTTGATCAAGCGAAACAAGGCAACCCGTGGCTCCGAGGGACACATTGTGCGGGAAACCTCAACCATGATAGCTTCAAGACCAAGCTAGTATACATATACATGGAACAATCTGCATTTATTTTCCCTCGTGTTCCTACTTGATACGGATAACATTTTTGGAACTCTAAAACTCTAAAACTTTTTTTGTTCCTCACGATGGCTAAAACTCTGAAACGTTTTTTCTCCCTATAATAAAAAATAATAATATATATGATTTATGGAACAAATACAATACCATACGAGCATTTCTCCATGAAGTTCGATTTGTGTTACAAGGTGGGCTGGTCCATTTTCTTGGCCTAGGTCGGGAAGAGTAAACCGATATTCAATTATTTAGACTTAATTATTTTACTTTATCATAAATCATCACAACACTATGTGTATGTCACATATTGTCAATACATCCTCAGATATACAATCACAAGTATTATACATCCTCAGATATATGAATAACTTGATGGATCTTTCAGAAGTAGAAAAATATCAGGTTTAGGTGTAACTAACCTTAGTATTCCTTGTAAGAAGTGTCAATCCGATTTTTTTCATCAAATCCTCGTCCGATGGGAAGTATGAACTCTGCTGCCGTCCAAATTCCGATTCCAAAGTAAGATCACATGTGAAAGTTTTTGTAATTCTAGTTTATTGTGGTAGAAATGTAACATAGTTTATTCTAATTTCCTAGCTAATAAGAAATGTGAACATTATGTTTTAGTCAGTCATTTGGTTTATAACCGCACCTATCCCATTGGAAGAATCCTTTTTATCAACTTGGGTCCCATGGTTCAAACCCAGAAAACTATGGCAAGGTTTTCTAAGAGAAATCTCCACTAGAGTTCCAAAAACAATTCAAAGAAAAGAGAGAAGATTTTGGGAAGGAAATTCGCTCTTCTCTAGACGTTTCATAAAACTGGTCCCTATCCATACTATCTCTCTGTTCTTCCGTGCATTCTATGATCATACGTACTCCCTCCCTCACATAATATAAGGCGTCTAAGGATTAGTCAAAAGTTAATGCTTTTTAAGTTTGATCACGATTGTATGCAAAAATATGAATATTTACAGTATTGAATTACCATATTTAGATTCTCCATAATCTATATTTTATTAATGTTTTCATTGAATATTTTAAATATAGATATTTTCCCCTAAATATTGGGTCAAAGTTAGTAAGATTTGACTTTTAATTAATGCTTAGGCGCCTTATATTTTGGGACAGAGAGAGTATATGATAATTCCAACATTCATGGTGATATGGCTGGTAATTTTGCATGATTTGAAATATACAATTATAAATTTCAAATTTAAACTCAAAATTCAAACACCTATCACAATTCATCACCAAAGTTCAACAAATACACAACATTAAGAAACAATCAAGCATGTTTCCTTGTAACTTCAACAAATGCTCAACCAAGTCATCTCAGAGGTTGTCGATGTTGTGTTGATTTCCTGTCGGCTAGCATATGGAGGTGGTGGAGCTTGAGTTTTTCTAGAGCACGAGGTAGGGCTCGTACGTGGGGGATCGAAGTGTAGCAGTGTCTTTGGGTTTTTGTGGACAAGTGTGGAAGGCGGAACTTGCACAATTTGACTGCCTAATTGCACGTGTTCTCGGTGATTTGGAATAAAAAATGCACTTACATATGCACACTGATCGAATGCTGCTCTATTTTGTTAATGTGCTCATCAAGTGTGTTTATTTCACCCCTCAGCTCTTCTGTTGACCCATGAGTCATCAATATGTGTGTATTGCTCAATGCAGAGGCTGGGTGTCGTTCCCCTTTTCTAAATAGCACGAGTCGTTATGAACAATATATATGAAACTTTTAGTAAGAGAGAAAAATCACACGATCTAATTCAAGAGGGGATACTTTGTACTCACAAGTAGTGTAATCAGCTTCTAAGATTTACGAAATCTTATTCCACCGGCTGATTTTTCTGCTTTGATCAAGCAAGGCATTCGCCCTTCATCCATTCCGCATTGTGAGGTGATGACATACTCGGGTGCTTGTTTTCGGCTTGAGCATGCCATCTTAATGTCCACGTCCTTTGAATCTCATAAAAACAATTTATCATTATACTATTCTGCTCGAAAAGAGCAGAATTGAATAGCTAAATGTAGTTCAGCATTGGATTCATGAATACGAATCTTCTTGTATAAACATAACATAAAAACGTATTTTTCCTATAGAGTATAAGATATCTCATATTTTTCTGAAACTTCTAACCTCCGTCCTTTGGAGAAAAAATATTGAATGTTAACAACCATTGAAAACTAATAAGAGCAACCGTTTCCATCTCATCGACCAAAGTGAACCTGTTTATGCATTCACTAGCACTACATAAACGCTTTTAGCATTTCAATGAGTTCCATTGCAGAGTTAAGGTTAAACAAATAACTTTATCTTGGACTTAGTTTAGAAGGATTAATTTGACACAATCCTAATATAAAAACTATATCAACTTATCATGAAGCTCATTCTTAGCATAGCCGCCCGCTCATGAGGTATACTGCGTCGGGTTAATTATTTTACTTTATCATAACTCATCACAACACTATGTGTATGTCACATATTGTCAATACATCCTCAGATATACAATCACAAGTATTATTTTTGTGATAATTATCATAACTGTCAGCATAATCATGATCTATATGATATATATTTTACCTAGTTCTGTTTTGTAATTACAAAGACAATTTACTCGTGCTAAGTCAAAACAGTATTTGTTTGCAACATTGAAAAAAAACTTTGACATGTTAAATAGAAAAATACTTCAATACAATGGATTCTCCTTAGTGTATGATATATGTGTCCTTGCCCATGGTATATGTAAATATTTTTGCAGCTCCTAGTAGAGTATTGTAGAGTATACGACAGGGATTTTAATAATACAAAAATATCATATTAATTTGTTTTCCATATGATTCTACTTCAAAAAAAAAGTCACAAAAGGATGAAGGGTTTCTCTAGTTCCTCTAAACATCATATGATGCTACTTCCCGCAAAATACTGACCAATGGTTTAATCTTTTTCCTGTTTGCCCTAAAAGTCATATGATTGTAGTCCCTCCAAAAAACTAATGATGCTGCTTCCTCGTGAAAAAAATCATAAATTTATTACGAAGACAATTTAACTTCCTATAAACTAAATACATTTTGCATTCACAAGATATGTTATTAACTGATCACTTGCAACAAATAAATACTTTTATGATCCGCAGAAGAAAGCCTTCGCAATTGAACAAAGATATGGTGACGGACTAAAAAGAGTGTTTAAGAAAGTTTGGAAATCATTCAACAAACGTAGTCAGGCAATGCCAATTGAAACCTAACATATGAAGACCAATAAAGCAGCAGCGAACCATCCGGGAACCCAACTGAATGACACTGAAAGCTAGCTAGTTCCAAGGAGCGGCATCGTCCATTCCAGAGTAAATTGCAAAAAAACACCACAATTGAGGAAAAGTTATCAACTCTTCTAGAAAAACACTAGAAAACATGCATTTTGGTGGGTGTTTGATGAATTTGCCTCAATTGTGATGGTTTTTTTGCAATTCACTCTCCATTCCAGGCAACCAACAAAAATATCTAGAGTAAATAGTTCAGAGAACACAACTGATGGTGCTATGAGATCCAAGGCTGACACGTCTAGACATGTGTTTGTTCATTCGGAGACCATGGCCGCAGCGCTCCACATCCACGCCGGCGAGGACCACAAATTCACGCCCTTTCATGGTCTTACAGAACGAGAAGATGCAAAAGCTGCCCGAGCCCAGGTTCACCAGGCGACTCTTGTACGGCGAACACTTCTCCGCAGGTCCAGATGATCGTCAAAGGTATGCCGCAACATCGCTGGCCTGGTGCCAGCAGCAGGGTTTAAAGCACACAGACGGCGGCACGACGGGGAGCACTGTCAGTCTCTAGGGCAAAAGAAAGTCCCAACTCGGGAACATGCTTCGCTCTCCCGTAGAATGCCAGCACCCTGTCGCCAGCCCGAGTCCACTCATGGGTTTTCATATCGAAAGTGTAGGTCCCGGCGACGCCCTTCTCGGAGGTGGATACGGATATAGCCAAGGTCGAGCCATCATCCACCATCATGAAGGAACACATGTCAACGCTGGATGGTCCAGTTTCACAGTGGAACGGCGTCGGTGGGAGGGTACTCCAGTAGAAGGAGTTCTTGTAGTTGGGTACCAGCTGGGGTTGGAGCCTCATATTGTTGCAGGAGTAATTGAGCACCTCGAAGGTGGATGGCGCACCGATGGCGTTGGGCAGCGGCGACAGGTCCAGGACGTACAAGCAGTGAGTCCTGTCTAGCAGCAGACTATAGCGATGGCGCTCGGCTCAGCAGATTTACGTATTGTTCGGCGAAATCCCCTAGCATATTTGTTTTTTTCGTGTTGAAGTGGTATTTATAATTTATTGTTTGTGATAAATTGTTAAAAAAATAGTGAAGTGAATTTTTTTGTCGAGACTCTGATCTTTTCATATAATAATTATTACTAGCAACATGTCCATGGGTTGCAACAGATCAGTACCGGAAAACTCGAAAATACCTGAAAATGATATGACATAAACATCTTAGTTGTTCTGCTCTGACTTTGGTTGTATTATAGTAGTACAGCTTCTAGTTTAGAATGTTGGGTTCCACCCCAATTGTATTCCACATGTTTGTACTATATAACAATCATCTCAAAGAAACAGAAAACAATAACCATTTTATTGACACAGTATACTTCACAAAAAGGTATCTTATCTAGCACCATATCCTTTCTCTACTATATATGATTAGTGTAGTCATTTTGTCTCTACAAAATAATCATTCATATGATCAATGTAGTAATTTTGTCTCTACAAATAGTTATTCATATATATGATCAATGCATCATTAGTAGAAAACTGGCCTTTCGTCCAGAGCATTAGTCCCGGTTCTGCCACGAGCCGGGACTAATGCTCGCGTTTGAGCGGTCGGCACGTCTCTCGGGAGACGGGGTGCCTTCGTCCCGGTTCGTAAGGGAGAATTCGTCCTGGTTTGTAACACAAAGCGGGACTAAAGGTATTGCGTCAGACACGTGGCCAGACCCGTGGCCTACCGCATACCTTTAGTCCTGGTTTATGTTACAAGAACCTCCCCTCGTGGCGTTGGAACCAGAGGAAGCGCATCCATAAGCTCCTTCCCTCATGGTGTAGATGGGTTGGCGTTAAAAGGATTAACTGCAAACACGACCTGGGATACCTATCTCGAAGAGGATGGCGCTGAGTTTCCTCGCCCGATTGGCTGAGCAGATGAAGTGGCCGTCCCAGAAACAATAGTATTTGGCTTCGAAGTATCCATCGCATCCTCCTGAGGCCTCCCCTTACCACCATCCTCAGAATCATCGTCACTCTTCTTCCATAGAAACGGTGAAAATCGGGTTCCGGAACATACCCTTCAGGCTCTCTTCTCAAGTGAAACTCTTATCCTTTCAACTTGACCACATCATCATCAGAGGCAATAAAAAATCCAAAGCATCTTGTTTTAAAAAAAAACACAGCAAGATCAAATATGGCAACAAGAATACGAACCACACCTCACCTCCGCAAACATGCCTTTCTTTTTTTTGAACCTCATGCGACCTTTATTAATCAATCATGGTTATAATATCCACTAGGTGTGGATGCAGAAACATAGGGGCTTCATACATCCATATATTAGAACCCCGACGCTCTACAGATTTTGCAAAGACATCAGTTACCTTATTTGCCTCGCGAGGACAGTGTGATAGTTGTGACGCTTTGAACCCAGTCATGATTGTACGACACTCATCGATCTATTTTCTAGGCTTGGACGAGGTAACTAAAGCCGAATTCACTTATTTATACTAAGTTATTTTATTTTGCATAACTCATTACGACACTATATGTATGTCGCATTTTGTCAATAAATAATTAGACAAAATCATAATTATATATTATTTCCAGTAGTAATTATCATAACTATGGGCATAATCATGCCCTATGCTATGTTGTACCTATTTCACCTATTTTTTTATAATTACAAAGACAATTTCCTCACCCTAAGTCGGAATTGTATATTTTTTAATATTGTGACATGTTAAATAAAATATTATATTACAATGGATTCACCCCTAAATCTAATGTATCACTTTATCACAGTAATTAATATATGTCCCTTAGTGTATGATACATGTGTCCTTTTCCATGGTATATGTAAATATTTGTACTGATCTTAGTAGAGTGTTGTAGAGTGTACTCTAATAAATAACTCGATGAGGGCTTTAAGAGTGCACAAATGTCATGTTTAAGTGTTTGGGTAGTGTTTTCATATGATTCTACTTCAACCAAGAAGTGACATAAGGATTGTGAATAAGATCATAACGTTATGTCGAAGAAAATTGAATATCCTATAAAGTTAATCATTCTGCATTCACGAAAACTATTAATAACTTATCACTTGCAACAAATAAATACTTTTATGATCTGCAAAAGAATCTCTTCTTATAGCAATTAAACAAAGATATGGTGATGGACTAACAAGGAGTTCGAGAAAGTTCAGAACCATTCAACAAACATTTTCAGGCTCTCGCAAATGAAACGCAACATGTGAAGACCGATAAAACAGCGTCAAATCAACCAGCTATCCAGTTAAATTACACTGAATGAAAGCTAGTTAGTTCCAAGGAGTCGCATCGTCCATTCCAGGCAACCAACCAAAATGTCTGTAGTAAATAGTTCAGAGAACACAACTGATGGTGCTATTAGATCCAAGGATGACACGTCTTGACAAGTGCTTGATCATCCGGAGACTATCATCGCCGCGGCGGTCCACCTCCACACCGGTGAGGACCACAAACTCGCGCCCCTTCACGGTCTTACAGTACGAAACGATGCAAAAGCTGCCCGAGCCCAGGTGCAGCAGGCGGCACTTGTATGGCGACCACTTCTCCGGCAGGTCAAGATGATCGTCAAAGGTATGCCGCAACGTCGGTGGCCCGGCGCCAGCAGCAGGGTTGAGAGCACACAGACGGCGGCGGGAGGAACTGACAGCCGAGAGGGCGAAGGAAAGGCCGAGCTCAGGATAGAGTCTCGGCTTTCGGTTTGCATTTTTTACCGGCCCTGGCCGAAATTGCTGAAATTCGGTTTTTCGGAAAAATTTCGGAAAATCTCGGACGAAATTGCTAAACCAAAATTTGAAATTTGGAACGAAAAATGAATGAAAAATGACCAAAATTTGCCATTTTTTTTGAAACAAAGCAAAACAAAAATGGACAGCAAATACTATAGCAACATATACATGTATGTGGACAAAATATTAATACTAGTAGAGATTAGATTATTCATCCAGATCCGGAAATAACAAAATTACTACATAGATCAACCATCATAGCATCGTAATCCAACAAGTGTCCAAATTAATCATCACAACGCAAAAGACCACACTCCACAAGGATCGTCCAGATCAATGAACTACTAACAATTTCAAACACGGGCCATAACCATTACAAGCAATCGCGGCCCCAAAATGAAAACAGTAAATTTATTCACAACTTTAGGTTCCTTCATCCTTCAGTTGTGCCTTAAATAAGAATTGTTTGCTCCTAGGCTTCTTGATCTTCTACCTTGAAATTTAGAATACCAAAGATTAGGAAATGTGATGTAATACTAGAAGCATGTTGGACAAAGTAGATATATAGTACAAGAGACTAATCATACTTAAGACAATTGATGATACAATGATGACTTGGTTAACCGGATTAGACAAGATTAACAGTGACGATAGATTCGAACAGACCCCAAGATCAATATAATACTACTGTCAAGATGAGAACAACATAAGAAGTTTACCTATTTTTCAGGGTAAAGGCTCTTGAGATCCTTGACCTTCTTGGCTTGCCTAACCCGTAAAGATCTCTTGTTCACCGAAGTGACTTCACTAGTTACATGAAGCTCGTTTTCGACTTGGTTTGCTCCATCGTCTCCAACTTGACTGGGTTCTCCTCCATCAGATTCACTTGCACTATCATCTTGGCCATCAATATCAATGTCATCGTACTCATCCTCTTCTTCATAATCAAAGTCCGTGTACTCATCCTCTTCTTCCACTACCCTCTTTATTTTCCTGCTATTGTCCTTACTTCCAAGATGAGAGGCTTTCTTGCTTGAATTAAGGGATCGAATCCTCTCAAAAACGGCGGTAGCAGCCGCAGCTCCATCCAAGATTACACGCTCCTCATCCTCATTTAACCACTCCATCATAGGATTTTTTTCATCAAACATGGTAGTATCCAGCATAATAGCACTTGGATCAACCTCCTTCTCTTTAGCATTCTCTCTCACCGGGTCCTGGTCTTCTTCCGCACGTATCTTCAATGAAAACAAATTCCATCAACAAAAAACTTGGACACAATACATTGTATATCTCATGGATAAACATTTGTACAGGCAAATACACTTCATACCTTTAAGTTATGGCGCACAGATACACAGTTGTGCAGCTTGCCATAAAGAAGACGGTTTCTTTGCCTTGTTTGGACCAAAGCAAAAGCGCTCCAATTCCTTTCACATTCACTTGATGACACACACTATGATACAATCATCAATCCATACTTCTGCAGATTTGGAACTTCTCCTCCAAATTGGAACCACCACTCAGCTACAAAAGTCAAAACAATGAGGTCAAAGGAATTGCACATTAGAGGTAATAGACAAATTATAGTAGCAAGTATTATAGCTTACTTGGCGACATATTTTCTGCTGATAAACGTGCAACCCTTTGTCCAAACCTCCCACGACATTCCCTATATGTGCTAATTTCCTTGAAGACTAGAATAGCACTATCAGGGTCTGCTATCTTCTGTATGGCATCCGTTAGTGCAGTTGCATATTCAGGAATCTTGTGCATATTGATCTGATAATGTGTATGTGGATCAAGAACAACAGCTACATAAGAAAATACAAACATGTTAATAACTATAGAAAAATCAATATAATAATGAGCGTAGTAGTTCATCACTACCTGCAATCATCAGAGTGTCGTTTTGCATGGCCTCGATCCTCTTAGAAACCTTGCTCATGACTCTATGGCACATCTCTGACCCCTCGCCTAGATGAGCTCTTATCTCATTTATAGCTGACATTATATTATTCTTGAATCCAGAGAGAGTGCACCTCTTTTGAGTATCAACATATCTCAGGGATCTATAGAGTGGCTCCAAAAACTCAAGAACCCACTCTAAGGCTGACCACCACATATTACTAGATAATAGCTCTTCGGGCGAACACATAATCAGCTTCATTCTTATAAACACTTTCCTTCCAATTATCCGACACCATCCATTTCCTAAACAGATCTTTTTTTTCATGATAACTATCTAGGAACATGAATACCGTTCCAAATCGAGTGGCATTGGGTTTTATAAGTTCACCACCAACATTTTTTTCATGCTATCATGTAGGTTATTGTGATTATGGAAAAACCTACAGATTCGCTTGGCACTTTTAATGATAACATCAATATGAGGAAATTTTGCCAAATCTTTAAGC
This sequence comes from Avena longiglumis, assembly GCA_030063025.1. Taxonomy (NCBI): domain Eukaryota; kingdom Viridiplantae; phylum Streptophyta; class Magnoliopsida; order Poales; family Poaceae; genus Avena; species Avena longiglumis. Next base: position 12,206,865 of record CP125979.1, read on the forward strand.
ATGAGATTAACGGTGTGTGCTGCGCTGGCTGCCAAACAATATGGTTGTACTCTGGTTCCTCTACAGGTGTTTTACAAGCTTTCTTGTAATTTGACCCATTGGCGGTCACAATTTGAACCACGTTCTCATGGCCTATCTCTTGATCAATAACCTTTTTAATATCTTTATAGAGAAATTCTGCGTGACAAAACAATATAATGTATAAATGTTTGAACAAATCAGTAGCAAACAGAATTTACAAGCAAAAATAATAAACTATATATTTTCACTCTAAATGCATTAGTAAACAAAAATGAATTGAGCTCTCAACAAAACTGAATATATTTTCACTCTAAATGAACATAATTGAGCTTTAGTAAACAAAACTTAATATATTTTCACTCTAAATGCATTGGACTATCAACAAAAAAGAGGATAAAGCGCAAGTAAACTGAAGCATAATTTCAAACTTAAAAGAAAACTAACCTGAATTTTGAGTTTGATCAGATGCATCAATAGATTTGAGAAAGAACATTCGAGTATTGCAGTACACCATGAAATTTATAATGCTCATACCAGTAGGACTAGTCCACGAGTCACACATCAAAGTAACCTCGTAGTTCTTCCAATCTTGCATGAACAACTTCAGCCACCGTGTAGCTTCATCATAATTCTTGTCCAAATACATACCACCAATCTCCTTGGCGGTTGGGAGAGGGGTTGGGCAAAGTTCTTGAGTGATCTTCATCGCCGCTTGAAAGTATGGACAATCGGCTTTCCTTTCAGCAATGTCATTGGCTTGAAAAAACTTCACCCAAGCTTGCCCGAGTACCTCTCTTGAATCAACATCCATGGCAGTGGTAATCTTTGGTTGCATTGATACCTTGTTTCTTGATAACTCCTTGTCGAAGTAGGCTGTGATAATCTTCTTCCCAAGGGAAACACGGGCACCACCACCACTCCCCCGCCTCCTCTCAATTGCACGAGAGACATTCGTGTCCTTTAGTGACTCCCGAAGTGCCATTTTAATCTGTTCATCCTCATGATCATCAATGTTTATCACCCCTTCTCTACAATACAGCCCATCCATGATATCTCTTTCCAATCTGAAGTCACGAGTTGCCTTATCTCTCTTCTTTTGTATCGTCTCATGTCGGGCATTCTTCATTGCATCACGAACATTTCGTGGAACATTTGGACACTCCCTCACTTGACCCGATATACCAGCAAGATGCTCCTTGAAGCGGGTTGCACCCCCTCACTACTAGGAAAACGGCTATAGGTAATCAGCACATCCGTGACTCACATGGTTGAAGTGCCCCACGGCTAAAACAGGCGTGGCTCACCTGTGGGCAGTGCCCTACTAATAACTAGAACAACCGTGGCGCACATGACCATAGTGCGCCACAGATGTGTGTGGGCCAGGGCCCTGTTGGCCACACGCCAAACTTTTGCAGCGCACTACAGTCATGTGCGCCACGGTTGTTAGGGTCATCTGTGGCGCACGCGTGCATGGTGCGCTACGACTAAGCGCATGACCACCTCTCGCTGCAAACGGCCACAAACTGTGGCGCACTCCTAGTGCGCCACAGGGACTAGGAGCATCTGTGGCGCACTCCGCCTAGTGCGCCACAGAAGTTTGTACTCCCTGTGGCGCACTGGGGCCGTGTGCGCCACGGATGTTTCGATTCTTTTAGGACAGCACTTTATGTGCACATGTGTGCCCAACCATCCACCACCCACACTTCACTTTCCCCTTCTTCTTCCTCCTTAGATCTAGTCGGGATCTTCTCCTTCCCACCTCAATTTCTCCATACATTCACCATTTTTAGCATGTAAAACTTGCTTTGGATGTTACATAAGTAATAGAGGAGGTCTCTGGTCTCTCATCTATCCGTCTCCGGTCGACGCGCACCTCTCCTTTCCATCTTTCTCGCGATCGGTCTCTCATCTCGGTAAGTTGTCCATGTAAGGATGTGTTCATGTGTATATGGATGATGCATGTGCTCATATGTATGTAGATGATCGATGCTCATGATGTGTGTATGTGTGGAGAGGATCGATGGTCATATGTGTGTGTATATGGAGAGTATCGATGATGCTCATGCATGTGTGTATGGAGAGGATAATGATATGTTCATGTGTGTATGGATCGGTTTCTCTCTCTCTTGTGTTTGTATGTGAACTAGTTGTTTTTTGTTTTGCCAAAATGTTGATTCATTTCCATTTTGGCAAGACTTTGGCATTTCGTAAAGGTCCTAATTTTAGGATAGGTCATGCCGAAATTTTCTATCGACCATTGCAGGCATGCATTCATTATGTGGTTCTAATAGACTTCAAAATTGTACCGTGTACATCGTGCAGCAAAATGGTCCGCATAATGAGCGAAGGCATTGTGGCTAGATTTTTGAAATGTGCGACGACATGATACTGAAATAACAAGACAGATATAAGATGTCCGTAGAAGATGCAAACTCAATCGGGTGATCGACCCAGTTTCCGGAATCTGCAGCGCACTGCCCGCCATGGTTTCATGGATGGATACACTCGTTGGATAAGCGATGACGAAGACGATGGAGACGGTGAAGGTGGCCAACATGACGATGATCATCATCACGGCGAGAACGGGCGAGATGATGAAGAGTCTCCTGGAGATGGTGAAGGTGCGGAAGACCGGGATGATGATGATCTAGATGCCGGAGGAGCAGACGACGATGGAACAACGTCAGGCTGGGTACGGGACCCTTATGTGCAAGAGCTGCTTCTCAAGCAGACGAGTAACGCCAGGGCTGCCGCTAGAGAGAAAGCCAAGCTTGCGCAACTTGAGAAAGACGCGGTTACTCCATTGTATGAAGGATGCAGGCCCGATGATACCCGGTTGAATGTAACGCTCAAGGCTATGGAGATGAAGGCAAAGCACAAATTGAGCGACACAAGCTTCGACGATATGATGGCATTCTGGCACGATCGTCTCCCGGAGGGGAACACATGTCCAACTAGTATCGAGGATGCCAAGAAAATCGTCTGTCCTCTCGATCTACCGCACGTTAGATATCACGTATGCATCAACGATTGCATCATTTATCGGGGCGAGGACGGAGAAAACCACATGTCCGTGTCGGCGTGAGTCGATACAAGAAAGGGAAGAAAGCACCTCGAAAAGTGGTATGGTACTTTCCTATCACCCTCGTCTGCAGCGCTATTTCGCGGACCCTAAGGCGAAGCTCATGCGATGGCATGCGAAAGGAAGAAGCCGAGATGATGATGACCCGAAAAGGATGAGCTCGACGCACCCTTCCGGATGCTAGCCGCTGGAAAGCATTGGACCTCGAATTCTGCACGGTGGAGATTCGAGGAACATCAGGCTTGGTGCGAGCACCGATGGACTCAATCCGTTGGTAGCGAGCAGCACGCACAAAGACTTGGCCTGTGTTTGTATGGATGTACAACCTCCCTCCATGGTTGTGCATGAAGAAGAAGTACATACAAATGAGTATGCTAATTCAAGGGCCGAAACAACCTGGTACCGACATCAATCTGTATCTCGGGCTGTTGAAAGAGGAGCTAGCCACGTTATGGGAATCTGGAGCCAATACTTACGACACCGTCGCACAAGATTATTTCACTATGAGAGCCGCGTTGGTCACTACGGTGCAAGACTATCCAGGTTGCGGGTATATCTCGGGGCAGGTTATCCAAGGATTCTATGCATGCGTTAGGTGCATGGATAACACAAGCTATCTCCAACTAGAGAAAGATCCAGGGTCATCGAAAACCGTGTTCATGGCGCACCGGAGGTGGCTCGGCAAGAATGATCCATGGAGAAAACGTGGAGACCTGTTCGATGGCAAATCAGAGACCCGAGGAATCCCAGAGCGTAGGAGCAGCGAAGAAGTGGAAGAGTTGCTGAAAAACTGGAAAGATTGTCCTAAGCCTGGAAAGAAGCAAAAGAGGCAGCAACAAGACAAGCCGCTGATGAAGGTATGGAAAACAAGGTCTGCATTTACGGGAGTTGCCATATCGGAAGTTTCTCCACGCCTCATAGCCTCGACATCATGCATATCACGAAAAACGTGTGCGAGTCCGGTCGCCACCATAATCAACATGCCGATAGGACGAAAGATGGTCCGAAAACAAGGCACGACCGATATGCTTGGGTATCCGGAAGGAGCTTCACGGAGGACGACTACCCCGATGATCAGGAAGATGACGATGATCATGAGTCGGAGACAACACAAGGTCGTCGGAAGGGTAAAAAGTTCAAGAAGAACGAATATTACTGCCCTCCTTCTTGCTTCACTCTAAGCCAAGATGAGATCAAACAGTTTTTCAAGTGCCTTCTAGGAGTCAAATTTCACGCTACGCTGGCAAGATAAGCGAGATACCTAGACGAGGCGAAGCGAGGTTCATGGCATGAAGTCTCACGATGTGCCGTGCTAATGACGCAGTACTTCGGTCGCACTAAGAGGGATAATGGACGAGCACGTCCGTGAAACGTTATTTGGCCTATGCAAGTTTTTCGACGTCATCTCTAGGAAGTCGATTGGCTTGAATCAGCTCGGAAGGCTACAGGAGGAGATCGTGGTGATACTATGTGAGCTTGAGGTCTACTTCCCACCCGCATTCTTCGACATTATGGTGCATCTGCTGGTCCATGTCGTGGAGGACATCGTACAACTCGGGCCGATGTTTCTCCGCAGCATGATGGCGTTCGAAAGGATGAACGAACACATCAAAGGATACGTTCGCAACAGGTCCCGTCCAGATGGAAGCATAGCCAAGGGCTTTCTGGCCGAAGAGTGCATCTCTTTCTGCACGAATTATCTAGACATCGAGAACCCTGTCGGTCTTCCCGTCAATGAGACACCTTGGCAAGCTCGACGGATCTGGTCACCGAGAGGGTCGCCGCATCTTGCATGCGACTTCGATTTTCGACGCCAGACTTTGATCGAGCAAACCTCGTCGCCACAGCATTTAGAACTGGTCGATCCTTGGGCATGAAGCACAAAAGGTTAATCGAGAAGAAGTACAAAGGATGGGCATACAGAGGACGCAGGGAGAAATAATCAAAGAGCACAACTCAGATTTCACGCGTTGGTTTAGGCAGACTCTCCTTGATAATCCCCCGCGCTCGCATTCTTCTGACACGGAAAAGATCATATTCACCTTGTCGCAGGGACCGATGCAAAACCTGGTGACCTATCAGGCGTATGATATCAACGGCTACACATTCTACACGGAGGAAAATGACAACAAGTGTGATTATCAGAACTCAGGCGTAACGTCGGAATTCTACACCGATGACAACGTGAAGGAAAGATTCTACGGAAGAATCGAGGAGATCTGGGAGCTCGACTACTGTGGAGAAAAGGTGTCGATGTTCCGTGTCAGATGGGCAAAGAGCGTCGAAAGAGAAGACCGGTATTTCACAACCATGGTTATACCCGAAGCAGCCAAATCCAAGGCCGCCGGTGCAAACATGGCTGCGAAAAATGAACCGTGGGTACTGGCTACCTAAGTGGACCAATGTTTTTTTATTACCGACCCGACAAAGCCTAGCCGTGTTGTCGTGAGGAGAGGAAAAAAGAACATCATCGGAATGGATGGAGTCGCCAATGAGCAAGACTTCGACCAGTACGGCGATCCAAAGATTGAAGATGACGACGACTACGATGCAGCAACATACATCACAAGAAGAAAAAGGACAACCCTACCCAAAAAAGGTAGCCCGTTCGAAATAAGAAACATTAAAGTGCCGGGGCTAAATTATTCAACCGCGACAAAGAAGGGAAAAAAGATTGTAAAACGCTAGCTCAAAAAATATTGTAAACGCGTGGTCGAAAAAGATTGTAATATTCATGGACAAATTATTATGAAATTTAGTTATACTTTGAATCATATTTGTAACACTTTTATGACATATATCACTACTTTTGGCATTTTGGAATATTTAAAAGTATTTTAAAACAAAACTTGTATGGCATAAATCACCACTTTTGGACATTTTTTGGAACATTTAAAAGTATTTTAAAATAAAAAAAAAGTGGAGCACCAGATTCGAACCAGGTGCTCATAGTTTAGAATAGAGCTAAGGGGCGAGAACCCGGTGGGCTATGAGCAGATTAGTGCTAACGAGAAGGATGGCGCCCTCTTCACAGTAGTTCCCACACACTGTAGCGCACTTGCTTGGCAGAGCTACGCTGTGTGGGTTGGACTAGTCAATCCGCGCTCGATCCATCTCACAGACACACCACACGCGGCTGCATCTCACACCACACGCATCAATCCGCCACCGCCACCGCCACCGCTGGCCACCGTGGAGGAGGGCCTGCCTGTGGAGGAGGTCGTAGTCCAGGAGGAGGAGGTCGCGATCGCCACGCCAAGAGGAGGATCGCGCCGTTTACGTGGAGGAGGAGGTCGCGATCGCCAAGGCTGCAGGAGAGCAGGCCCGTGCCAGGAGGAGGTCGCAGATCCGAGGAGGAGGTCGCGTCGCCACGCCAAGAGGAGGTCGCTCGTTTGTGGAGGAGGAGGTCGCAGCCGCCTGATCCGTGAAGGAGAAGGCCCTCATCGTCCGCGTGCTCGCCGTCGTCCTTGTCTCGGAGGTGAGAATCACCCTCTCCCCCTATCTCCCCTCTCGTTGCATCCATTCACTTAGGGGATTCAGAGTAGGATTCAGAGTAAGGGTTCAGTTAGGGTTCTTAGGATTCAGAGTAGGAAATGTTCAGATTTTCTTAGGATTCAGAATAGGGTTCAGTTAGGAAATGCTCAGAGTAGGAAATGTTCTTAGGAAATTCAGTTAGGAAATGTTTAGATTAGGAAATTCAGATTAGGAAATGTTAATCAGTTAGGAAATTCAGATTAGGAAATTTAGAGTAGGAAATTCAGATTAAGAAAATCTAGCAGCTCGAGCCAGCCGGTGGCGTCAACAACTGCGAATCCGATCAGGTTTCGGGACGGGCCACCAAGACCCGAGGGTATTATGTGGAGGATTCATGTGGCGGGTGAGCCCATGCTACCTAAGAATTTGCGGAAGCTCGCCAGTTCGGAACTGCAGAGTGTGCATGACGGCGTGCTAACGATAGAGAGACGCCTTCTATCGGAGAAAGATCCCTCGCACCCGGTATTCGTGGTTAAGGTGCCACCAGGCTTGGGCTTCACGACACCGCCTCATGGATCTGTTCTTCCCGCGTTCGAGGACATCTTCAATATGTTCCACCTATACCCGCTGCACTATACCATGGTCCGTCTTTTCTCTCACCGCCACGCAGATCATTAGAGAGAACACACCGGCATCGCTATAGTGGACCCCTACTACATGCGTGGCCGCTTGGGTTCCCCGCCGAACGACGTATCGTGGCCTCGCCTAAAAAGAATCCTCGTGGGCGAACAAGACAAAGGAATACATTCTCGTGCCTTACTTTCCCGAGTAAGTCGTTATTCGACGCCACCGTCGATTGGCTTTATTAGATCATCATCATTCTTTTTCAACACATTCCATTTGAATTTTTGCAGATATGAACACGACGCTCATCTCCTTATCGCCAAGCATTCCCACGCCACGTATTTCGACTCGGGGAGTCTAGAAAAGAAGAAAAACTACGACAAGATCAAGGAAGTTCTGGATGATGCTCTCATTGGCTTTGCCTCGACGGAAGGCACCAGCTTCGTGCATAAGAAGGTCAAGTTCGGCAGGCACGTCTTCAACCACGTAACAGAGTTCCCCTGCGTGAAGCAGCCGGAAAACGAAGAAGGAAGCCTACTACGCACTCCATCACATGAGGCGTTCCTACTTGACTAGCGATTCTACTTGCCAGATCATCTCAAACACTGGGCCGAAGCAAAGGCCAAGATCAATGATTCGGATATTAGACAAGAGATGTATCGCATCCAGTAGCAGTTTGGGGCAATCATCTTTCGTGATGTCATGACTTCGGGGGGGATCTTCTACGGAGGAAATATCCCGAATAACCGTGACATAGAAGATCGCCTAGAGATGGTGGTGACTATAGGAAGTTCATGACGAGGTATGCCCTCCGTTCCCTAAGCCGAGCGTAAGGCTTGATGTTGGCCTAGTTGTAGTTGCAAACTATAGATTACCTTTGTGTGTGTGGACGACAAGTGTACTTATCTTAATAGGTTTATGAATCACCGCTTACTTATTTTGCTTATTATTATTATATATCAATCAATGCTTGGTTTTTTGCTTACTCTTTGGTTTTTTGCTTACTCTTTGGTTCTCGACGACAAGTGTGAGTTATTTTGTCTTTTCGAGAATATGCCGATGATTGAAATGTCGTGGCACAATATATATATGAATGTGCTATGACGGATTGTGAGCCTTGTGATATGCACAAGTCCAGAATTGTGCATCCTACTTGGTCGACAGTCCAGTCATAAGCAATTCCTGTGTCCAACGACCTAGCTAGTTATATATGAGGCATGCTTTTCGAGTTATTTTTGTCTTTTTCGAGAATATGCCGATGATTGAAATGTCGTGGCACAATATATATGTGAATGTGCTATGACGGGATTGTCAGCCTTGTGATATGCACAAGTCCAGGAATTGTGCATCCTACTTGGCTGACAGTCCCGTCATAAGCAATTCCTGTGTCCAACGACCTAGCTAGTTATATATGAGGCATGCTTTTCGAGTTATTTTTGTCTTTTTCGAGAATATGCCGATGATTGAAATGTCGTGGCACAATATATATGTGAATGTGCTATGACGTGATTGTGAGCCTTGTGATATGCACAAGTCCAGGAATTGTGCATCCTACTTGGCTCACAGTACGGGCATAAGCAATTCGTGTCCAACGACCTAGCTAGTTATATATGAGGCATGCTTTTCGAGTTATTTTTGTCTTTTTCGAGAATATGCCGATGATTGAAATGTCGTGGCACAATATATATGTGAATGTGCTATGACGGGATTGTGAGCCTTGTGATATGCACAAGTCCAGGAATTGTGCATCCTACTTGGCTGACAGTCCCGTCATAAGCAATTACTGTGTCCAACGCTCTAGCTAGTTATATATGAGGCATGCTTTTCGAGTTATTTTTGTCTTTTCGAGAATATGCCGATGATTGAAATGTCGTGGCACAATATATATGTGAATGTGCTATGACGGGATTGTTAGCCTTGTGATATGCACAAGTCCGTGAATTGTGCATCCTACTTGGCTAACATTCCGTCATAAGCAATTCTGTGTCCAACGACCTAGCTAGTTATATATGAGGCATGCTTTTCGAGTTATTTTGTCTTTTCGAGAATATGCCGATGATTGAAATGTCGTGGCACAATATATGTGAATGTGCTATGGCGGATTGTTAGCCTTGTGATATGCACAAGTCCGGAATTGTGCATCATACTTGGCTAGCAGTCCGTCATAAGCAATCTGTGTCCAACGACCTAGCTAGTTATATATGAGGCATGCTTTTCGAGTTTTTGTCTTTTCGAGAATATGCCGATGATTGAAATGTCGTGGCACAATATATATGTGAATGTGCTATGACGGGATTGTTAGCCTTGTGATATGCACAAGTCCAGATTTGTGCATCCTACTTGGCTAACGGTCCCGTCATAAGCAATCCTGTGTCCAACGACCTAGCTAGTTATATATGAGGCATGCTTTTGAGTTTGCTCTTTTGATTTAAGAGTACTTTCTATAAGTGTATCTTCATATGCGACTTTAATTAATTATACATGTTTTTCAATCACCGGTTAGTTATTATTGTCAACTTGTAGATGACGTGGTACGTCGTGTACAAGGACGGGTTCGAGTCTAGGATGATTGGGAAGACTGCGGAGACAGTGCACCGTTTCATGGCAATAGCTACAAAGGGTACAGCACTATGGCGGAGGCGGAAGATAGATACACGCTATCTAGCGGGAGTTAGGACAAGGAACCGGATGAAGACCTACACCTTCGTCGGCGGTGATCATGCTTATCTTCTTTGGTTATTTATCCGCGTTTGTGTCTAGCTAGCTAGTTTAGATGTTTACGAGCTTCGAGCTCTAACTTGTTCGATCGACACATGTATTCGCATGTCACCAACTACTACTTTGTAACATGATCAAAACAATGTAACTTGGACTATGTATTCATGTATGAGACTTATCTATATGTATTTGTTTCAATCTTGTTTTTCATATCAGTATTTATATATATAATTGTATATCTTGTATACGTGTGTGTATATCTGCTGTAATATTGTATATAATCTGTATTGCGTATAATCTGGCTTGGAAATTAAAAAAACAAAAATACATCTGTGGCGCACATGTTCTACCTTCATGGCGCACTACACCTAAAGCGCACCATGGATGTTTAGTGGCGCCGGGTAGTGCGCCACGTAAAGATCCAAGGGTAGCGCACCATGCCAAACTTCTGTGGCGCACTAGTTGGTGCACTACGCCTATCTCTACACAACCGTGGCGCACTAGGCAGTGCGCCACGGCTGAGAGATAGCCGTAGCGCAAGGCCCGTGGCGCACTACAGGTGCGCCACGGATGGGCCTTTCAGGTGCGCCACAGACGACCATTTTCCTAGTAGTGCCTCCCCGACTCTTGAGGTTGCAATACCTACAATGCAATCCTCCTTCAAACTTAGGGCCATGGTTCCAAACATGATAGATGTCATTGTTTATACGTCCTACATTTCAAAATACAAGCACAATGTTAGCAATAGAAAATATCAGCTCAACAATGAAAATATCAGAATTAAGTAAGTACTAAATAATTAGCTAAACAATAAAATATCCTGATCGAGGATGTCAGTGCCAATGACTACAGTGTAGGATGCAGACTTGAAATGGCATGGTAAAATAGTGCTCTGAATGACAATACACATCATCGGAACTTTGGAAGGATAATGCTAAGTAGTTCAGTTGAGCAGAAACACTTAATGCAATATTTGGTAGGTGCTTTAATTGATATTTTATCCTTGGCACTTTGATAGAGAAATGAACTTCAGAATGCACTTAAGGACCCTGAACTGCAGAAAATGGTACTTCAAACTCTGACTCTTCGCAGATTCTTAACATTGTTAGTCCATAATAGTGAGCAAGTATTTTTTTTGGTGAAACTCTGTTTGGGTGAATGGAGGCATCCAGGCAAAACGAGATCAGAGCACCCAGAGAAACTCACGTCAAGATGAGGCCAACTTGAGTGCTTTGAAAAAGTTGATCATCCAAGATATTTCTTATGTGCTAAAAACATGATCGTACTGCATCTCACCTTACCGTGACAGTTATGTTTATCAACTACAACTTGTCTACAAGAAGTGTACCATTGTTGGTCTGTTGTCTCCTTCCTATTGTATCATTTGATTCAGGTCAGTTTCAAAATGCATAGTCCTAGAATGCAGAGCAACATCATGTCAAGCAACATCGTGTCAAGCAACATCATGTCAAGCTATATAACTGAACCATCTCAACTTAATATTTTCCTGCCCCACCTGGGCAAAAGTAGAACCTACCTTATGTATTCAAGGTGTTGTTTATATTAAGGTCTGAATGTACAGTAACAACTACATATGCCCAATAATGTGTGTGTGATCCCAGTCATGTAGTTCTATCTATTAAAATCACTTGAACTGCTAAGTGATCATATATTCTATCAATATAATCTGAACACTCCTAAAGTAAAAATGTCTTGACTACAATAGCACTTTCATGTTCATATTATAGGATTATGGAGATAACATGTAAATTTCACTTGCCAACCTGACGATAATTCTAATTGCATGTTCTTTACGGTTATTCACACATGCTTGCTCGCCAGGCAAGCGCGCGGCAAGCCGCGCCTTCCTACATAGTGCATACACGTACGGTCAGGCTATGCATACACGTACGGCAGGCTAAGAAACAATCTAATCTGGCCATATTCAAGTAGATCATTGGCCGTGCTCCAAGTGTGAGTAAATAGAATTGAGATGTTGCAGCAGCTAAGAAACAATCTAATCTGGCTAACACGAGTTCTACGTATGCATACACGTATGATCAAGAAACAATCTAATCTGGCCATATTCAAGTAGATCATTGGCCGTGCTTCAAGTGTGAGTAAATAGAATTGAGATGTTGCAGCAGCTAAGAAACAATCTGATCTGGCTAGCACGAGTTTTACATATGCATACACGTATGATCAGGCTAACCTTGGCTGTGCTCCATGTTGCTGCCGCCGTCGACCCGGCCACCGGCCGTACGTCCGCTGTTGATGTCCCGCTGTTCACGCTCCATGGACGTGGTGGATGGGGAGGGGGAGAGGGAAGGGTGATGGGGAGTGTTGGACTACTGGAGGAGATGGACGGAGATGGCGCGGAGGCGGCGCTGCCCCGCCTCGCTCGCTTGGTTGCCTGCAGCCACCGTACAGGGGAGTGGACGAGTGGTGATGGGGAAAATGAAACTTAGGGTTTTGAAAGGCTCTGTTCCTGTTTTTATACCATGAAAGGGTTATCTGGGCTACTCTAGACCATGGGCCGAGCTGAAGATTCAAAATAGGCCGAAATTATTTGACCGACTTGTATAAATACCGGGCCCAAACGAAATGGCCAAAATTCATTTTTTTCCGGCCGAAATCCAAAACTCTGGCTCAGGAACATGCTCTGGTTTGCCATAGAAGGGCATCACCCAGTGGCCAGCCCGAGTCCACTCGTGGGTCACCATGTCGAAGGTGTATGTCCCGGCGAGGCCCTTTCTGGCGGTCGATACGGATATGGTCGAGGTCGAGCCATCATCCACCATCATGAAGGAACATGTGTCGACGCCACAGTGGAACGGCGGCGGCGGGAGGGTACTCCAGTAGAAGGAATGCATGTAGTTGGGTACCAGCTGGGGTTGGAGCCTCATATCGTTGCGGAAGTAGTTGAGCACCTCGAAGGTGGAGGGCGCACCGATGGCGTTGGGCAGCGGCGACAGGTCCAGGGCGGCGGTGACAAGTTCAAGAAAATTAGCACATATAGGGAATGTCGTGGGAGGTTTGGACAAAGGGTTACACGTTTATCAGCAGAAAATATGTCGCCAAGTAAGCTATAATACTTGCTACTATAATTTGTCTATTACCTCTAATGTGCAATTCCTTTGACCTCATTGTTTTGACTTTTGTAGCTGAGTGGTGGTTCCAATTTGGAGAAGTTCCAAATCTGCATAATGGTGGTTCCAATTTGGAGAAGTTCCAAATCTGCAGAAGTATGCCTTGAGGATTGTATCACAGTGTGTGTCATCAAGTGGATGTGAAAGGAATTGGAGCGCTTTTGCTTTGGTCCAAACAAGGCAAAGAAACCGTCTTCTTTATGGCAAGCTGCACAACTGTGTATCCATGCGCCATAACTTAAAGGTATGAAGTGTATTTGCATGTACAAATGTTTATCCATGAGATATACAATGTATTGTGTCCCTGTTTTTTGTTGATGGAATTTGTTTTCATTGAAGATACGTGCCGAAGAAGACCAGGACCCGGTGAGAGAGAATGCTAAAGAGAAGGAGGTTGATCCAAGTGCTATTATGCTGGATACTACCATGTTTGATGAAACAAATCCTATGATGGAGTGGTTAAATGAGGATGAGGAGCGTGTAATCTTGGATGGAGCTGCGGTTGCTACCGCCGTTTTTGAGAGGATTCGATCCCTTAATTCAAGCAAGAAATCCTCTCATCTTGGAAGTAAGGACAATAGCAGGAAAAGAAAGAGGGTAGTGGAAGAAGAGGATGAGTACACGGACTTTGATGATGAATAAGAGGATGAGTACGATGACATTGATATTGATGGCCAAGATGATAGTGCAAGTGAATCTGATGGAGGAGAACCCAGTCAAGTTGGAGACGATGGAGCAAACCAAGTCAAAAACGAGCTTCATGTAACTAGTGAAGTCACTTCGGTGAACATGAGATCTTTACGGGTTAGGCAAGCCAAGAAGGTCAAGGATCTCAAGAGCCTTTACCCTGAAAAATAGGTAAACTTCTTATGTTGTTCTCATCTTGACAGTAGTATTATATTGATCTTGGGGTCTGTTTGAATCTATCGTCACTGTTAATCTTGTCTAATCCGGTTAACCAAGTCATCATTGTATCATCAATTGTCTTAAGTATGATTAGTCTCTTGTACTATATATCTACTTTGTCCAACATGCTTCTAGTATTACATCACATTTCCTAATCTTTGGTATTCTAAATTTCAAGGTAGAAGAGCAAGAAGCCTGGGAGCAAACAATTCTTGTTTAAGGCACAACTGAAGGATGAAGGAACCTAAAGTTGTGAATAAATTTACTGTTTTCATTTTGGGGCCGCGATTGCTTGTAATGGTTATGGCCCGTGTTTGAAATTGTTAGTAGTTCATTGATCTGGGCGATCCTTGTGGAGTGTGGTCTTTTGCGTTGTGATGATTAATTTGGACACTTGTTGGATTACGATGCTATGATGGTTGATCTATGCAGTCGTTTTGTTATTTCCGGATCTGGATGGATAATCTAATCTCTACTAGTATTAATATTTTGTCCACGTACATGTATACGTTGCTATAGTATTTGCTGTCCATTTTTGTTTTGCTTTGTTTCAAAAAATTTGGCAAATTTTGGTCATTTTTCGTTCATTTTTCGGTCATTTTTTGTTCCAATTTTCAAATTTTGGTTTAGCAATTTTGTCTGAGATTTTCCAATTTTTTTCCGAAAAACCGAATTTCAGCAGTTTTGGCTAGGGCCGGTAAAAAATGCAAACCGAAAGCCGAAACTCTGAGCAGTGAGTCCTTTCTTCCAGTAGCAGACGACGACTATAGCGATGGCGCTCGGGCGCTGAGAAGCAGAGGCAGTCGGGTCCCTTGGGGAAACGAATGGTGGGGATGGCCATCGCTGAGTTCAGGTCGATGTTGTAGAGGAACACGTCGTCGTCGTCGGTAGTATTGTCCGCGAGCAGGAGGCTGTCCTCTCGCAGCAGGGAGTCCTTTCTTCCAGATCTGCTTTGCTGCGTTTGCAGGGCAGTAATAAAGATTAGGACAGCCCTACGCGTCCCCCGGGAATACGTAGTTTTTATCCCTGGGTCCCCAGCCACCACGTGTCCGCTTTTTGATTTAAAATCCCGCTTTTGCTATATTTGTCCCGCTTTTGCTACATTTGTCCCGCTTTTACTACATTATAGCATAAAACGGTTCAGTCCAGAAAATAAAAAAACAGACTGGACCTCGTCGGAGATTTCGCCGGAGACCTCGCCGGCGACCGTGTAGCAAAAAAGTTGAGCTAATGTAGCAAACACGACCTCACCGGAGACTCGCCGGAGGCTTTCGCCGGTAGACCTCACCGGAGACCGTGTAGCAAAAACGTTACGCTATTGTAGCAAAAACGCAAAACGGTGGTAGCAAAAAAATTGTGCTAATGTAGCATATCCGATCTCGCCGGAGACTCGTATGAGGTTTTCGCCGTTAGACCTCATCGGAGACCATGTAGCAACAAATTTGCGCTATTGTAGCAAAACCACTAAATAGGTGTAGCAAAAAAATGTCCTATTGTAGCAAATTTAACTTCGCTGGAGACCTCGCCAGAGATCTCATAGCAAACTATTTATACTATTTTAGCACCACCATCGGCCGCATGTAGCAAAACACGACACCACTTGCAGCACCACCGCTGCTGCACATAGCACCGCTCACGACCCCATGTAGCAAACTTCGACACGCATTTAGCGTACCGGTGATCTTTGGTAGCAACGCCGATGCCCTTGGGTAGCAACACACCACGGTGAGCAACTTCCGGAGAGAGGCCATGGAGGAAAGGTGCCACGACCTCCTCAACGCCGACACACGCAGACGGGCCAGCATGACGGAAAGGCAGCAGCTCGCTAAAGAGGAGGAATCAGCGAGCTCCGGCGGCGAGCACCTCCGTCATGGCCACTACCTCCGGCCAACGGCGGCACACAGCAGGTAGGTGGGAGGGAGGAGCTGCTCCGGCCAGTGGCGGCGCGCAGTGGGGAGGTGGGAGGAAGGAGCTGCAGGTGCAGAGAGCGGCGCATGCGAGGCTGGGCGGTGGCGCGCGCGAGGGCACGATGGCTGCAGCGGAGGCGGGGCGCGGAGCCGTGGTCGGCAGCGCAGCGCCACGGCGTAGAGGTCATAGGTGCGGGCGGCGCGGTGCAGCCTGGCATGAGGTGCAAGGGGCGGAGCGCGGGCGCAGGCACGGGGCGAGATGAGCGAGGCAGCAGCATGGTCGGCAGCGCGGAGGTCGCCGAGCAGGAAGAATGGGGATTATTTCCGTGACGTGAAGAAAAAACGAAACGACCAGAGCGGTGGACCTGCCATCAAGCGAAGAGTCCATCCGGGGGATAGGAACGTGCGATCTTCCGGGGGATGTTTATCATTTTCCTAAAGATTATAAATCTAGGTCACGCCATTCTCCCTCTCTACTTTTAACTGGGCCGGGCCAGGCTGGGCCGGCATGGTAACTGATCCATTCTCCAGGCGTTTCTTTCTTTCTTTGAAGAAATCCATACGTGCGTTCTGGTCGTTCTCGCCGGCCGCTCCCTCATCCTCTCCAGGCGCCTCCGATCCGCTCAGCAGATTAAGGTATTCTTCGGCGAAATCCCCCATCTGATTTGGTTTTTCGGCCAGACCGAGAGGAGAGGGCTCGATCATCCAGTTCAGTCTGCAGGATGAAGAATCCCCGGTTTCTGAATCTGATCACGCACGACTTGGACCGCCACATGTACTCGCTGCACCGCCTCGACCCTTTCAAGTGCCTCTTCTACCCGTCGTCAACAGCAGCACGACAAGCAGCAGCCAATAGATCAGAAATCCGAGAGGACGAAGAAGAAGAAACCATCCATCATACAGAGCTTGCCCAAGCCGGAGATCAGTCTCCATCCGAGCTTGCAAAATCATGGACATTATTATCCGACATTCGATTCTTTCTCTCTGCTCGGAAGAAACGGCGTCGTCTTCGCCGACTACGACTGCAAGTCGGCATTTCTCTATGACGCTGCCCGGGGCGTCTTCACCCCATCCCTCCTACGAATTCACGCAAGGACCATCCCGTCGCCATGAGCTTCCCCGTGATGCAAGACAAACCAGAAGAAGATGATCCATCGTCGACTATGTATTCATTAGACCTGTCATGCGCCGCCGAGATGGACACATGCTTCGAGGTCCTTGCCCCATGACGGTGCTTGGTGCTGGCGTACTCTGCCAGGGCCGCCGTTCCTATCTAGCGGCGGTCCTCCTTATTACGAGAAAATTAAAAAAAAACACCACATTACAGGTTAGGATTTTAAAAAATCACCACTTTACGTTAGGTTTCACATAACCACCACTTCAGAGTGAGTGAAATCGATGATAGCGTTGATGCTGGTTTAATGACAAAACAAAACTGACAGGTGGGCCCTACCTGTCAGAATGACGTGGCACGATGAAAACAGTCAAGGGTGACAAAGGTTATATATTTCGGTTTTGGGTCTTTTTGTCAATTTTATAGGGACCCACTTATCAAATCATATCCTCTCTTCTCTCCCAAAAAAAAGAATGGCAATGGAGCATGATGGTACACCGGGGACCCCGGCGAGCTCGCCCCCTTCCACTCTGGATAGCCTCCTCCACCTCCTTTTCGACCGGCGCGCCCTTATCCTCCATGGCGGACGTGCCCTGCTCCTTCCCTAAGCTGGCCGCCTGCCCGCGTCGCCCATGGCTGGCCGCCTGCCCGCGTCGCCCATGGCTGGCCGCCCGCTTGTCGGAGCTCGCCCAGAGCTCGCCGGTCCCTCCTGCAGCGCCATGGCCGGAGCTCGCGGGTGCCTCCCGCAGCCAAAGCTCGCCGCGCCTACCATGGCCGGAGCTTGCGGGTGCCTCCCGCAGCCAAAGCTCGCCCATCCCGCCACTGGCCGGAGCTCGTCGGTGCCTCCCATGGCGGAGCTGCCACCGCCATCGGAGCTCCGGTGTGCCTCCATGGCCGGAGCTCGCCCACCCCGACACTGGCTAGAGCTCGCCGGTGCCTCCCATGGCCGGAGCTCGCCGGTGCCTCCCATGGTCGGAGCTCGCCCATCCCGCCACTGGCCGGAGCTCGCCGGTGCCTCCCGTGGCTAAAGCTCGCCTGCCTCTCCCGCGGAGGGATCTCGCCGGTGCCTCCCGCGACCGGAGCTCGAACGCGCCGCCACACGCCGAAGCTCGCCGCGCCGCCACGGGCCGAAGCTCGCCACACGCCGTCCCTACCGAAGAACGTCCGCGCGTCCCGTGGTGGTCTCGAGCTCGTGCGGGTGGGGGCGGGGGGCGGCGCTGCAGTCGGCCGCCGGCGGTGAACGGCACGGTCGTGCTCCCCCTCCCCAATATTTATTTTTTATGAAATAAATAAAGAAGAGAAAAGAAAATCTTATATAAGTGGTTTCTCCAAAATTTATAAAAAAGCCCAGAAGTAGAACCATTCTATCGTGCATCTCCCTTGACTGTTTTCATCGTGCCACGTCATCCTGACAGGTAGGACCCACCGGTCAGTTTTGTCATTAGACCAGGCTTAAACCGGTATCAGTGCTATCTGTCACAAACTCACTCTGAAATGGTGGTTTTATGAAACCCTAACGTAGAGTGGTGGCTTTTTAAAACCTAGCCTGTAATGTGGTTGTTTTTTGTAATTTTCTCCCTTATTACTTATTACTTCGGAAGACCAACCATCAACAAATGTTCCTACATAGTGGTTGACGAAGGCTCAACCATCTACATATCATCCATGCAACAGGGTTTAGGCACCTACGCATTCGACACCGCGAGCCATGTGTGGAGACAGGTCGGCGCGAATGGGTGCTGCCCTTTAATGGCAAAGCTGAGTACGTCCCTGAGCTCAACCTCTGGCTCGGCCTCCTCTCGGGCCAGCGCCTTTGACCTCTCTGCCATGGACGACGCCGCCGAACAACCACCGACGCCGCAATATGCCTGGGACTATCTTGACCTGTGCTCTGAATCTGATGATGGTGATAACAAGGAGACGTCGATACGTGACCTCCGTATGCTTAACTTGGGATCTGGCAACTTTTGCATCGCCACGCACGTTTGGATCATGTTGAGGCCACCCCCATACACTTCAGATGTTGAGGACGTGACTACTGATGGTGATAGCTCGTCGTGCAATTCAGAACCGGAGATCCCCATGACGATGATGGATATGATCTGCGAGGAGTTTCTTTTCTTAACTGGAGTCAAGGTGGACAGATGCTGCGGATACGACGGTCTTCGGATGATCAAGCACAAGTCTAGACGTTACGAGTTCACACTACCCATGAAGGCCATGGTGAAGCAGAATGAATTTTATCTGGGTAACATGCATGGCTGCTGCCATAGCGGAATATATGTATGCCTGCTTTACAATATTTCGTGGTTCGTACAATTTTGTTGGTTGCCGGTGGTGGGTGAGATCTTCCGGCCGGTGTGTGCTTCTTGTTGAGATCTTCCGTCACCCGCGGCGCCCCCTCCTGCGACGCCTCCGGTGCCGTCGACCAGCTCGAGCACCTCCTCTTCACCTGCTTCATCGTACACCTCGGGCTCCGCCTCGCCACCCGTCGCTGCGGCTCCTGCGCCCATGCTCACCCGAGCACGTGCGGGAGTGCGGTGGCCGTCTACGCGCTACCCCGCCAACCAGTGGGCCTTCTGGGCCAGCGGGAACAGTGTCCTGCCGCATGACGGTGGGGCGCCGTCGTCCCGCGAGGGGGAGGCGCCCTCCCCGCTGCCGAGTGCGTCCACCTCCGCTCTCTCGCCGGTGCCCACCTCGGCTCGCGCCGCTCTGCGCGACCCGCACTGGCGCGCCGCCATGCAGGAGGAGTATGACGCGCTGCAGCGTAACCGGACCTGGGAGCTGGTTCCCCGGCCCCCTCGCGCCAACGTCATCACCGGCAAGTGGGTCTTCAAGCACAAGCTCGGCTCCGATGGTACTCTCGAGCGCTACAAGGCGCGCTGGGTCGTCCGCGGTTTTCGGCAACGCGCGGGTGTCGACTTCACGGATACGTTTGCCCCGGTTGTCAAACCGGGCACGATCCGCACGGTACTGCACCTCGCCGCTTCTCGCGCGTGGCCGGTGCATCAGATGGACGTCTCCAACGCCTTCCTCCATGGCCACCTGTCGGAGCAGGTCTACTGTCAGCAGCCCATTGGCTTCGTCGACGCCGAGCGCCCCGATGACGTGTGCTTGCTCTCTCGGTCCTTGTATGGATCGGCAGCGCCCGGTACCGGCCTTGTCGCCGCGTTTCTGCATCAGCTCGGCTTCCGCTCCACGCGTTCTGATGCGTCGCTGTTCGTCTACCAGACCAGCAACGACATGGCCTACCTACAGCTGTACGTCGACGACATCATCCTGACGGCATCCACCGCTGGTCTTCTTCGACAGCTCACCGACAGTCTTCGTGCTGAGTTCGCGTTGAAGGACCTCGGCCCGCTCCACTACTTCCTCGGCATCGAGGTCGTCCGGCGTGCGGACGGGTTCTTTCTTCATCAGCAGAAGTACGCCCGCGAGCTTCTCGAGCGTGCAGGGATGCTTAATTGCAATCCTGCGCCTACTCCTGTCGACACGAAGGCCAAGCTTTCAGCTACTGATGGCTCGCTGGCCTCCGACGCCCCGTTCTACCGCTCCATCGTCGGCGCCCTCCAGTACTTGACGTTGACACGTCCGGAGCTCCAGTACGCTGTGCAGCAGGTGTGCTTGCACATGCATGCTCCTCGGGACGCCCATTGGGCTGCGGTGAAGCGGATTCTCCGCTACATCTGTGGCACCCTGGGCTACGGCCTGTCGCTGCATGCCTCGCCATCGACATCTACTGACCTCGTCGCCTACTCGGACGCGGACTGGGCGGGCTGCCACTGTTAGGGATAGACTAGGTTACTTGTCTTGTACTCCAAGTAGGTTACTTGTCTTGTACTCCAAGTTGGTCCCTGTTCGTCTATATATACTCGCCCGAGAGGCTCAATAATACAACCATCATATTCCGCAATCTTTCTCTCCCTCTACCCTTCAACATGGTATCAGAGCGGCACGGTCCTTGACCTAGCCGCTGCCTTCGCTTCCGCCGCGCCGCCTCCGGGGAGGTCGATCTCCATGATCTCCGTCGGGGGCCGCGCAACCCGTATGCAGGGTTCGTCTGCCGATCCGTGATCGGCTGCCCTGCAAGTCTTTTTTTTCCGATCTCTTGATCGGTTTTCTTTTTTGGTTTACCGATCTTAGATCGGATTGCGTCGCCCATCGCCGTCGTCATCGCCGCGCCTCTACTCCGACCATCGGCATCGACGATCTACACCGCGCCCGTGCGCCTGTCACTTGCGCCGCTATGCCTTCCACGGTAGGCTGTCGCGGCCTCATGACAGGCTGCCGCGCACCGCGGCCGGCTGCTGCGGCTTCCTCGGGAGGCTGCCGCTGCCGACCCCCCCTCGGATTGTCTTCGCCGTCATCGTCCGGGATTGCACCGACAACGCCGCCGCAGATTCCGATCTGCCGTCGTCACGGACTTGGCGCGTACGCGCGCCACCGTTGGTCTGATCAACCGATCTGGCGCTCGTCTACGCCGAGTACGTCCCCGAGCACGCGCTTACCACCGATCGAGCATCGGGCTGCCGCTCGCCGCCTTTGGGTGAAGCGCCGCCTTTGGTCCCGTCGCGGCTACCAACGCGCTTCTCAGCGTGTCCGTCGCTGGTTGTTCTCACACCGCACCGACTCGCAGCTACGCCTCGCCCCATCGGGCAATAGCGCCATCGCACGCGGTCATCGCCGTCACCGCGAGGACGCCAGGCTTCCACCGCGCCACCTCCGCGCTGGTCGCCGTCCGCGCATGGTCTTCGCCACGTCGCGGGTTCTTCCTCGCTTACCGAGCACCGCCGCATCTCACAGTAGCTCGCATGGCTACTCCTCGGCTGTCGAGGTCCGCCGACTACCCTCCATCTAGGCATCGCCTGGCCACCCTGGTCGCCGCTGGTTCGCCGCCTTCTACGTCTTCGTCCAGCATGACTTCGTCGCCGTCGTCCTCGCCTCGTCCTCGACCACACCTACTCGTCTACTCCGACAACCGCGGCCTGCATCGGCACTTCGCCGATCTGCGCAACGCAACCGTCGTAGAGTCCTCCTCTACTAGTCTCCTCTCCGACATCGCGTGAAGTTGTTTCTGCTGGTCCCGTTCTTCGCATGCCCGGTATTGGCAACACCGGTGCGTGCCTTCGTCCCCGACGCGTTCCCGAGTCTGGCAAGCCCGGTTGTAGCGCCTCGTCTTCATCGTCTTCGACAAGGTCTTCATCGGCATCGACTACCTCCTCTACGTTTGCCTCGACTGCGTCATACCGACTTCGTCTTTGCATACTCGGTTTTGGCACAACCAGAGTATGCCTTCGTCCCCGACGTGCGCCTGGTTTTGGCAAAGCCATGGCCGCACCTCGTCCTCGACGGCTCGGACTGCATCGGATTCGGCATCGCTCTCTCTGACGACGCCTGACGGCGTCCCGTCCTTCTCCGGCTGCACTATGCACACGCTTAATATGCGGCTACCTCGACACCGCAACCCGACCACGACATCGACCACGGCGACCCCTCGCGCGGCTACCTCGACCAAGGTTGCAGCACCCACCGCTCTTGGCTCACTCGACACCGGCACAAGGGCTACCACCTCGCATGAGCTCCTCACCAGCATCCTCTACGGTCCAAGCTTCTGCGACGTGACACCGTCCACGACGTTCCCGCTACCACTGCGGGGGGATGTCAGCACACTAGTCTACTTCGGCTCTCCAGTCTGACCGTTCGCGAACCAGCGGATGATGGTGGCGTCGATCGCGAGCCACTCGGGGTCGTGCGGCATGGCGAGGAGGTCGATGGTGCCATCGACGTGGTCGAGGAGATCATACTCGCGGAAGAGCAGCCCGAAGTACGTCTTCCACGGGAAGAAGTTGGCAGCGGTGGTGGAGAGCTTCACCGGCACGCGCTCGGCGATGGGGATGTCGCGGATGATGGCGATGGAGGGCCCGGCAAGGGGTTGCTGCTGCCGGAGCGGGAGGAGTTGAAGGGATCGGAGGGGCTGGAGGAGGAGAACCCAGCCATGGCGGAACGTGGTGGGTGGCGGCTAGGGTTAGGGAGGCGGCCGAGGAGGCGGCGCCTAGAAGGGAGGGGCAGCGAGGAAGGAGCCGGGCGCTAGGGAGGGTGGGCGGCGGTTGAGGAGGCGGCGCCCTAGGGATAGGGGGGCGGCGGCTAGGTTAGGACCAGAGGGTCTCTGATACCATGTAGAGAGGAATTGGAGATTGCACAACACCAATTGGGCCGGCTGCTCATGTATATATAGACGGACACATGTACAATTACAGGTACAACACTGACAAAACACGGGGACCTATACCTAGTACAATATGTTACTCAACACTTCTCAAAAGTCATGCCTAATTTAGCTGAAATGCTTGCAGACCAGGAGTTCTTTCATGAATTACCCCATTAACTATCTTTGTATCCTTGTGTCTCTGCTCAAATGCGATAAGTTTCTGCTGTGCCTCGAAATGATATTTATAATGTATTGTTTGTGTTTAAAAAAAATAGTGAAGCGAGGAAACTTTGAATGAGACTCTGATCTTTTCATATAATTATCTATTATATACTAAAAGCAATATAAGTCTGTTTTTCAAAGCATTAAGTTGATCCACATCACCTAAATTATTTAGGCTGTTAGATCTATAATTATAACTAGTGGACGATGCGATTAAAAGATTTAAAAGTTATGTACATATAAAAATAGTCTGATTTATGCCTCACGTCACGTGCTAACATATACAAACCCGTGGCCTGCTAGGACACGACTTAGCAATCCGTGTATTCAAAAAAATCACGTGTACATGAAGGACTCTAATATGAGCATTTTCTGTTACGTGTACGTTTAGGATTGTACTAACATATATAGGTATCACGTGTCAGCACAAATACTACAAGTTTAACGTAGAGATTTAGAAAATCTAACATGTGGTTTAAATTAGAAAACAGGACCAGGACTTAAATAGATAATATTAATATTAATAATTAATGATATTATTTGCATTCATAAAAATCTTCAGTGCAGCTAAAAAATATAAAATTTACTGTAGAAAAAGATTTGCAATATGAATTTTTTTTTAGCACGGCACACACTCTCACCGGGAGTACAAATCAGTAGAACCATATAACCGGCTAGAGAAGTGAAATATGCTTATCTTCAAACTGCAATTTGAAAATTCTGAAAAAATATAGCCAAACATGGCTGTGAGATTTACATAAATTATATAATAATGTACCATCTTCAATTTTCTAGCTTTTCTAATATATTTTTTGAAAACATTGAACTCTATCAAAGAATAGAAATTGGAATATAATTTGTGTCTATTTTACCGCGTCGCACGGGCTCTCACCAGAGTCCAAATCACTAGAACCATATATTTTTGTGAACCGTCTTAATAAGTGGAATATGCTTATCTTCAAATTACAGTTTGAAAATTCCGTAAAAAAATGCAACCAAATATGGTTCTAAGATTAAAATAAGGTATTGTACAATCAATTTTAGAGCTTTTCTAATGTGTTTCTTGAAAACATTGCACTCTGTCAAAAATAATATGTCTAGCTTGGGCCTTATGGTGTCAAATTATGATTTTGAGGCGACTTATAAGAAATGGTCGGCATCTATAAATTAAAAAGGTTGATATTTAGTTATGGATGAAGGAAAAAACAATGAATGTTCATATAGAAAGATACCTTGTGATTTTCTTAAACCTTCATGACATACTATAACCTTCATAGTATAATTCTGGAGGCATACACCGTCCTGAACGACTGCTTACACATGGAAGCTGTGACCGTGCACTTTTTGTATCCAATTTGAAATCATATTTGAAAGATAGAAAAGGCCAGGAGGATAAGATGAGAAAATAAATATCAAATAGTTTATAGAGATCTTAGTTTTACGTACATATAAACTAATTTGTCAACTCTCAACTACACAAATCAATTGTTCGTGTTAAATGTAAAGGTTAAAAACTTATCATTATGCTATTTCTATGGGGTCAACGAGTAAGTCATGGTCATAATATCACACTTGAAAATACCTGCAATACCTGAAAATGATACCATGCATGTAAAGGGCGTTGTGCCCTTTGGCTTCCACCCAATGATATTTAAGTTTCACCCGCATCGTCATTGTGCCCTTTGGCTTCCAGTCGACTCGTAGCTGTTGTCTTGTGAGATCCAAAGTTCTGGATCGACGATGACATGCTCTTCTTTTTTTTGGAAATGGGCGCATTTATTAACCAAATATTTGATTCTTACACCCGGCCTCTGCATAACTAAGATGCACACAGCCACACGAAAGACAAACTAAGACAATAATGAAAAAAGCATTACAAAAAGGCACTAAATTAAAGCCTGAAAACTAAGATAGCTCAATCCTCAGATCACGCGGCCATCCATGTCGTGAGAAAATATTCCTCGCCGTGTCCTCCAATCGCGTACATCCGTCCAGAAATACGTCCCGAAACTCCATACGTTGGAGAATATTCCATGATCGAAGGATAGCCGTGGCTCGATAAATAACCTGCAGAGGGGAAGACACAATGTTATTAAAAATCTTGTCATTTCTACAAAGCCATAGCGACCATATAATGGCAAGCGCTCCCACCCTAAACAAGGTTCTGTACTTATCAACAATTCCATGTAACCAATTACCAAAAACATTGGTTACTGAACGTGGGGGAGATAAGCCAGAAGATATTTGGATGAATGACCATATAGACCGAGCAAATTTGCAGTGAAAGAATAAGTGTCGAATTGTCTCATCTTGATGACAAAAAACACATTGTGTACTTCCATGCCAATTCCTCTTTACAAGATTATCCTTTGTCAGAATTACCCCTTTCCGTAGATACCATGCAAATATCTTCGTCTTAAGGGGTATTTTCATTTTCCAAATTTTACTATTATCATCGACTAGGAAATCAGGTTGGACCAAAGCTTTATATAATGAACCAACGGAAAATTTACCACTTTCCAGTAATTTCCATTTGAACACATCAACACCGTCCGACAATTGTATCCTGGATAACCGTAAAATGAGATTGTTCCAAGATAATAGTCTAGGACCGATGAGACTTCTTCTGAAAGACACATTAGGAGGATAGTCCTCCATCACTGTGGAGATTGTATCTCCTTTATGTCTAACAATTGAATATAGAGCTGGGTACTGTTCGCGAAGAGTAGATTGGCCTAGCCATTTATCTTCCCAAAACCTAATTTGTGATCCATCCTTAATCTCAAAAGCACCAAAACGAAAGAAATGTTTCTTTGTGGCCATAAGACCTGCCCAAAAATGTGAATCCCCGGGCTTCCATACCACTTGAGACACAGCTTTGGAGCCCACATATTTCCTCCATAACATGGTTTGCCAAACGCCTTCCTCAGTAAGTAGTTTAAAAAGCCATTTGCCCAGAAGCGCGGTGTTTTTGACTTGCAAATCGTGTATGCCTAGTCCACCAAACTCCTTCGGCCGGCAAACCACATTCCATCGGGCCAGACGATATTTCTTTTTCTCACTATCCCCTTGCCAAAAGAATCTTGAACGGAAATAATCCACTTTGTTCAAAACCCCTTTTGGCATTTGGAAAAACGAGATCATATACAGTACCATATTAGTAAGGACTGAATTTAGAAGTACTAGTCTTCCCCCAAGAGATAACAATTTTCCTTTCCAACTATTAAGTCGTTTTTGTATCCTTTCCTCAACGAGCTTCCATTCAGCAATTGTGAGACGATAATGAATCGGTATTCCCAAATAATTGATTGAAACTGACCTGCACCACAGCCGAAAAGTTCAGCATATATATGGGCCTCGTTTTGGGCCTCGCCAAAACAATACAAATCGCTTTTATGGAAATTTATTTTAAGCCCAGATAAGAGCTCGAATGCTGATAATATTAATTTCAGATTCTTAGCTTTCTCCAGATCATGTTCCATAAAAAGAATTGTATCGTCAGCGTATTGAAGAATAGAAAGTCCACCATCAACGAGATGTGGAACTACACCTTCAATTTGGCCGTCAGCCTTTGCTCTCTCAATAAGGATAGCCAACATATCAGCCACTATATTAAATAGTAAAGGCGATAATGGATCCCCTTGTCTCAGTCCTTTCTTGGTCTGAAAGTATTTGCCAGTATCATCATTTACTTTAATGGCAACACTACCCCCAGACACAAAAGACTGAATCAAAGCACGCCACTCCTCAGAAAAACCTTTCATACGGAGTGTTTGCTGGAGGAAAGACCAGTTAACTTTGTCATAAGCCTTCTCAAAGTCAATCTTGAACAGTACACCATTTAATTTTTTTGAGTGCAGTTCATGAATTGTTTCATGCAGAATCACAACCCCATCTAGGATATTTCTTCCTTGCATGAACGCAGTTTGAGACGGGCTAACAACATTGTCAGCAACCGAATTTAGTCTAATTGTAGCAACTTTAGTGAAAATTTTAAAGCTAACATTAAGCAAGCAGATTGGACGGTACTGTTGTATCCGTTCTGCATTATTAACCTTAGGCAGTAAAATTATGTTACCAAAGTTGAGTCTAAAGAGATCCAATTGTCCAACTCAGAAAAACCCAAACAAATTCATCGGGTCCTCCTTGATAACGTCCCAGAATTTTTGGTAAAATTCGCTGAATCCATCGACCTGGTGCTTTGTTATGTTCCATTTGGAAAACCGCTTTCTTGACCTCTTCCTCGGAATATGAGGCAGATAGAAAACTATTTTCTTCATCGAAACCTGGGAATATCGGACGTTTGGGACTCATCAAGAGAAAAGAATTCTCCACTATTGCCCCAAACAAGGATTTATAATAAGTAATATATGACTTGAGATGTTCTTGTCCTCAATCATACCTTCATCCCGAATCGAGAGTGAATCAGTTTCTTCTTATGCTCGCCATTGGCAACTGCATGGAAGTATCTAGTATTCGCATCTCCTTCCGTAATGAATTTAGCTTTAGAGCGTTGGTACCATTTGAGTTACTCTTGGCGAAGAAGTCGGGCTATCTACGCATTCGATTGGCTTTTAAGCTCAATTTCTTGTGCGATTAATGGCCTTACCTCATGAAGCCTCTAAGTCATCTATTATAAGTGTTAGGCGTAATTTTTCTTTTTTAGGATACCCGTATGCCTGGCCCAACCCGAAGGAACTTGCGAAGTACGCATTTTGTTATTCCATCGTAGGATAGGCGTTTGGCCATGTGCAGTTTCTCCCAATTAGCCTTAACCATCTCATAAAAACCATCACGAATCATCCAACCGAGTTCAAATTTAAACTCATTTGTAGACTTCCGTGGCGGTAGTCCAAACGAAAAGAAGTAAAGGGCATGATCCGATAAAGCCTCAATACGCTCTAGAGCCCGAACAGTTACCATAGGGAATTTTTGTTCCCAATCAGTATCCATAAGCACTCTATCTAGTTTTTCGTATGTTGGCTCCGGAAGACTATTAGCCCATGTGAATTGCCTTCCTAACATTGTAACCTCTCTCAAATCCAGACTGTCAATGACAGCATTGAACAGAAAAGGCCAATGTTCATCGAACCGGCCCCGACTTTTCTCATGAGGAAATCTGAGCAAATTAAAATCCCCTCCTATAAGGATAGGATAAGGATTGTCCTTTGACAAATTCACAAGCTCACGTAAAAAGTCAGCCTTATAAACATCCTGAGCGGCCCCGTATACGGCGACTAAAGACCATGTGAAGTTGTCAGCCTTGTTTCGGATATGGATTTTTATAAAAAAATCTCCCACCGAACTAGCTAAAACTTCCATAGTCTCATCTCGCACGCCTAACAGGATCCCCCCGGATCGACCACGCGGCGGACGTGATATCCACGTAAAGTCCACTCCACCAGAAAGGCGATTGAGTAGAGTTTGCGAAAAATCCCGTCTACCAGTCTCAGAAATACCCAGAAAATCCAAATTATAATCCCTCACGCAGTCAGCAAAGAATAAATGTTTAGCCAAGTCCCGAAGACCTCTGCTGTTTGAAAACATTCCATTCATTGAGAAACTATAGGAGATTTGGATACACGGGATCTCTTACGCAGCCGCTGGCTCTTCGATTTTCGACCAGAAGCTTTCAGCTCATACATAGAAGCAAGCCCAGTCTCATCAAAGTCCACTTCCGACACTTCACCGACTAAGTGAGAGAGGAGTTGACCATCTACTGTGGCATGCAACTCCTCCTCCTCCTCAGTTAGTAAAGCATCAGGAAAAGCACTGACCTTAGGAGTAACCGTTAGACGGTCAACCTCCATATGTCTCAAAACATTAGAAGAAAAAGATACATCCTGTACAGAGCTACCCAAACTAATGCCAACGTTGGCTAGTTTAGAAGAAATAACAGGAGTAGAAAATGACAAAAAAGACTTCGAGTTACTCTTTATACCTGGAGAATCCAAGTTCCTCTCCGCCTTACGCCGCATGGCCTTGAGCATGGAGTCCTCATCAGTCACGGACGCCCCAGAAGCATCGACTCCATGACGCATGCTCACTGAAGTAGTACCACTCCCCTGTGACAGCGTCCCACGGAGACCGAGGCACCCCACACCCTCCAGGTCCGGTCATCCCCAACGACCACCGAGGTCACCTGCCCCACCAGTGGCGAGTCGTCCAGGGTCCAACCCCACAGGTCGGACCAAGCGAAGCCAAACCACGAAGGCGGTGACAAGCGTCGCGGTCACCGACCCTCTGGGCCAGCTTCCGCGAACACACAGGAACAACCTCCTCAAGTAGGAGTGGAAACAGGAATAGATCTGCCCAAAATATGCGTCCTGGACCTCAGGTCTTGAGCAAGCTCGCAAGACCGGGATGGAAGCGAGCGAAGAGCCTCCATGTGGCTGGCGAAACGCGAGGTGTGAAGTAGAACCCTTCCACGAAGAGGGAATCAAAGGAAGAGCATCTAGTAGTTGTCGTCCCATGAGTCACCGGATTAGCATTAAAGGGGTGACAAATGCCCTCTGCACCCCGATTTGGAAGATGCAGGCCTGGCACGCACATCGGAGGAAGATCCAGACTCCGCCTCCCTCGAGTGGCGTGAAGCCTCAAGTATCCATAGCATCCTCAAACTGCTTCCCATTGGCATCATCATCCGCATCATCATCTCCTTTTCTCCACAAGAAAGGAACAAACTCGTTCCGAATATAACCCTCGTGTTCAATCCAAAACGAAACTCAAAAACCTTGTGTTTAACCACGACATCGACACAATAAAGTGTCCAAGGCGCCCTTCTCCTTGAGAAAGATCTTCGTGTCAAACATCTCCGAGTATCTGGACTACCCGCTTCAGACTGAATAAATCAACATCAAGAGTGTTCCCCATGAGTCCTCCAACTGCCCACAAGCCTGAAAGGATCTCGAATATGGGTACCCTCCACATGTAACCAAACCTGCTGCATCTCGAGCTTATGTGGAACCTCCTCCATCCTGTATACCGAGAAGGTCAGCTGGGCGGTACTAAGTGGAACTGTCATCAGGATTCCATCGAACCTGTCCAAATCCTCAAACGTCGGGAAGCTCACTAAGAAGGCAGAATCACCATGAGGCACCGCCTCCCACTTCCACTGAACATGCACCTGACATCGCCTGGCGATCTGCCTCTGAACAACCTCTGCTGAAACCATCGGTCCGTAAACACGTGCGAGCAACCGAGTCATTGCGCTCAAGATAATCCCGAGTCCGCATCCGAATCTGAGTGAACAACGTCAGTCACGCCAATACCCGCCATATACGGAGTCCAGCGCGGCTGCTTCAGCACCGGGCACCTCAATGTGGGATGTGCAACGGAATCACAAATATAGCAATAATGAATGACCTTACAATCCTTGGTCGCATGAGTATTAACCGCACACTTCCAACAACGAACAAATTTTTTATTCTTCTTACCCACATCAGCCACTGCCGTACCCTCAGAAATTGGTGCAGTGACAGCGATGTGACTCACCGATGCTCTGCGGAATGATCTGCTGCGGAAAAGGAGGTACAAAACACCTGCACCTGCATCATGGAACCCCACTGCTGGAAACCTGTTCAAGATGAAACTGATCCGATTGCATTCAAAACATGTTGCTGAATCCCACTAGCTTGTGGCTCTGTGGCCTTTTTATTCTTCTTTCTCTTAGAACAGTAGAAGCCGCAACGCTCCTACGAAAAATTGTTGCGGGGTTATGACGGAACCACCGCTGATTACCATTGTGGCCCCATGGATCGGAGGGCAGGCGTAGTCCCACGGAAAAAAGCGGCGGTCGACGACAAACGGGGTCGACGACCCACGATAAGGACGCTGCAAAGGCTGATGCGGGATAGCTTGCATCGCATTGAAATAAGCCATCGGAGGCCTGAACTGAACACCCGGAGGGAACTGCGGATGACCGGAGTTAGGCTGGTACGTCCCGACAGAAGCTTGCATATTTCCCTGTCCGACCGCGGCATGCTGCATCGGAGTAGCCGATACCGTCGTCATAGGCTTCAACGCAGCAGCAGTAGCTGCCCCAACGACCGGCACAGGAGCGACGTGATTCGCAGGCACAGAGGGCGGCCCCCTAGGATTTGCCCCATTGCCTCTACCCGCCATCGCAGGAGTGGAGAGCACCGAGGCAAACGACCTCTCGGAGATGTTCTGGGGCAGCGCTGGGACCGAGGCGGCAACATGAGCGGGTTTGGTCGATGAAGGCGGCGACTGGCTGAAGATCTCGAGAGTCGGGCGACTTGGCGGAAGAGCTGGGCGGCGACGCTAGCGAGCGTTTTAAGGCGTCGAGGAGGCTGTACCGATACGGACGAAGCGGTTCCCAATCCGCGTCCAGGAAAAAAACTGCCCCGTCCCGATCGAATCCGGACCCACCCCAGCGGCCACGTCCAACCTCCCGCGATCAAAGGGTGCCCGCTTGGAAACCGGATCGACCGCCGAGTCCCGCCCCCGAGCGAACGCCTCCGCCGCAAGCTGAGCAAAAATCGGAGGAGCAGAACGACGACGAGGAGGCAAAGGACCTCGCCAGGGCTTGATCTTACCCCTGGACACTCTCATTCCCGACGAAGAAACAAGCCCTCCGTGGCTTCCAGGCGACTGCGCGCCGCGGAACAGCGCACTCCGGCGATGGGCGTCGCACGCCCGGCGACGATCTTCTCTCCCGAACGAGGCTGAGTAAATCCAATCTCCTCCCAAAATTCCTGCTTGAGTTGATCATCTGTCTTCCGCCGTCGCGACACGTCTTCCATCCGAGCTCCCGATTCATCCTCCAGCCTCCAGGGCCTCACGTATTGTCCCTGCCGGTTGAACGGACTCATCCGGCGTGGTCGGACCGAGGCAGAGAAACCTCGACCCAGACGCTCCTGGCGAGGTCGACGGCGACGAGAGGCCGCCAGGTGCCAGGGTGAGACGTCGCCTTGAGCCTCCCATCCGCACGCCCCAGGGATGATGTAGTACGTAGCAGCTACACAGAACCGCTATCGCTTTCGCAGCCCGTCTCTATCACCTTGTTGGAGTATGGCACGGGACACATCCTTGGTTCTTAGCATGACATGCTCTTCTAGAGGAAGAAGTAAAGGGAGAACCATAGATGGTAGCGTGGGTAGCCACATACATCCTTGGCCATGCGTACATGCATGTCCCTTTCCTCCTAGAGTTTATAAACGAGCAAACTTCCTTCCTGTATACTTTCAAGTTTGGAGCTGTTAGGAATATGCAACATGTATTTCTCTGGGGGCCAAAAGCCACAATATATAATACATGTACAGGTGAAAATATGCAGGAAAACCCCCTAACAAGTGGGGACATACAATATACAAATATACATCTAACACCCCCCTCAAACTCATGGTGGCTCCACAACACTGAGTTTGGAGAGAAAGAAAGTATGTTGCACAATGGTCTGTGCCTTCGTAAAGAAATCCGCCAACGATAACTCTGAAGGCACATACTGAAGCGCAACAACCTCGAACACACTGAAACGCGTGTATAGAAAGCATCAACACCAATATACTTGGTAAGCTCATGCTTGACCGGATCACGTGTAACACTAATAGCACATGTACTATCAGACAAAATCAGAGTGGGTGTGATAATAGAGACCCCCAAATCCGCAAGTAACCACCGTAACCAGGTCACCTCAGCAGTCAACAAGGCCATAGCACGCAACTCAGCGTCAACACTCAGAACGAGAAACCGCTGTCTGTTTCTTCGTCTTCCAAGCAATGAGCGAACCACCAAAAAACACACAGTAAGCAGAAAGTGAACGGCGATCCGAATGATCACTTGCACACATAGCGTCCGAATAGCACTGGAGTTGGAGGGAGCTGGAACGAGGAAAGAAAGGCGACGAGTGATTGTACCACAAAGATAACGAAGAACACGGAGAAGATGACTATAGTGAACAGTGGTAGGAGCGAAAACAAACTGACTCAAAATATGAACAGGATAGGATATGTCAGGACGAGTGACAGCAAGATAAACAAGACTCCCAACAAGATGGTGATAACGCGTCGGATCAGGAAGAGGATCACCATCAGTAGAGTGAAGCTTAACATTAAGCTCCATAGGGGTCTCAACAGTGCGCTCATCCCAAGAGCAGCATGAGCAAAAAGATCCTGAATATACTTTTCCTGGGAGATGAAAAAATCATCAGAAGTAGAGGAAACCTTAATCCCAAGAAAATATCGAAGAGGACCAAGATCAGTCATAAGAAACTGATCACGAAGACGAGCATTAACAAAGGCGATATACTCAGGATCATCACCAGTAATGATCATATCATCAACATAGAGAAGAAGAAGAGTGTGTCCACGAGGAGAAGTGTGAACAAACAGCGCTAGATCATGAGCACTAGGAGAGAAACCAGCAGCAGTCACCACAGAGGCAAAGCGCTCAAACCAGGCACGAGGGGCCTGTTTCAGGACATAGAGAGAACGCCGAAGACGACAAACCATCCCAACGGGAACGGAATACCCAGGAGGAGGCTGCATGTAAACCTCCTCACTGAACTCACCATTAAGGAATGCGTTCTGAACATCAAGCTGGGACATAGACCAGTGACGAATAGAAGTGACAGCAAGAAGAGTGCGCACAGTGGTCATATAAGCTACAGGAGCAAAGGTCTCATCATAGTCACGACCGTGCTCCTGCTGAAAACCACGAGCCACAAGACGCGCTTTATAGCGCTCAAGAGATCCATCAGAGCGGGTCTTAATTTTATAGACCCACTTACATGTAATAGGACGAACACCGGGAGGGGGAGAAACAAGATCCCAGGTGCCAGTGTGCTCAAGTGCAGCAATCTCCTCAGCCATGGCCAGCTGCCATTCAGAATGATGCTTAGCATCCCGATAAGAAGTCGGCTCGGAGGCAACAGAAAGACCATACTGACTAGGAGAGTAACGGTTGGGGGCACGACACTGACGAACAAGACGAGTAGAGGGAAGCTCATCAGAGTAAGACGACTCATGAGACGACGATGAAGAAGAAGGAATAGTAGAGGAAGGCTCCGGATAACGAGGAGAACTAAGGAAACTAGACGAAGCAGAGGAGGATGGTGTCGAAGAAGAGACATCAGGGAGAGTGGGTCCTGAAGAAGACATACTAGGAGTAGAAGGAGGTGTGTCAGAAAAAAGAAGAAAAGAGATATCTTCCACCGGGTAGATACCAGCGGTGGGACGAGGATAGAAAGGGCGCGTCTCATCAAAAGTAACATCACGAGAGATACGCATCCGATGAACAACGGGGTCCCAACAGCGATAGCCCTTATGCTCATCACTGTATCCTAGTTAGACACACTCAACAGACTGAGCGGTCAGTTTGGTGCGTTCACAAGGGGCAAGGGGAACATAGCAAACACAATCAAACAAGCAAAGCATGGAGTAGTCTGGAGAATGACCAGATAGACTATCAAGAGGGATACCACCATGTAGAGTGGCAGAGGGCTAAATATTGATGAGGTAAGTCGACGTAGCGACAGCCTCAACCCAGAAATGCGGAGGAAGGGAGGAAGCAATCATCATGGCACGAGTGGTCTCAAGAAGATGGTGGTGCTTACGCTCAGCAATGCCATTTTGGGCATGTGCGCCAGGACAGGAGAACTGAGCAAGGGTACCCTGCTCAGCAAGAACACCTCGCAACATCTGGGAGATATACTCACCAACAGAATCAGCACTAAACACACGAATGGGTGTAGAATATTGAGTACGGACCATGGCCGCAAAACGCTGATAAATGGAGAGCACTTCACTGCGATAGCGCATAAAATACAACCAAGTGTACCGAGAAAAATCATCGATGAATAAAATATAGTAGCGATGGCCCCTTTCGAAGCGAAAGGAGCCGGACCCCAAACATCGGAATAAACTAAATCAAAAGGTCGCTAAGATACAGACACGCTAGTAGGATAGGGAAGCTGAATCTGTTTGTCCAACCTACAGCCCTGACAATGTAAAGACACATCTCCTAAGACAGACCCCAGAAGACCACGATGAACTAATGACGACAGGCGAGAGTCAAAAAGGTGACCAAGACGATGATGCCACTGCTGAAAAGAGCTGGTAGCAGAGGCGACGACCGGAGAAGAACTAGCAGATGAAGTGGCAGCGGAAGGAACACGAAGCCAGTCTAACTCCCAAAGTCCTGAGGAGTCACGGCTGCGAGGGCCAGCTCCAACCAGGGCCTGTGTGCGACGATCCTGGACAATACAAGAATCAGCATCAAGAATGACGCGACAACCAGAGTCAGTAAGCTGGCTAGCAGAGAACAGATTCATCTTATGACGAGGAACATGAGAAATATCAGGAACCGAAAAAGAAGAAGTAGAAAGGGTGCCCCGACTAGAAACAGGAAGAGAGGTACCATCGGCCGTGAGAACACGGACAGGAGAAGGAAGAGAACGAAGAGCAGACAGAAGAGAAGACTCAGAGGTCGTATGAAAAGAAGCTCCAGAATCCAGATACCACGGGGACGTACCTAACTGTGTATAAGGTGGTGGTCGCGTAGTGCCGGAAGAATCAGTCACAGGACCAGCAGTGTCCGTCGAAGAAGAGCCTGTAGCAGCAAGAAGACTACAAAGACTCCTGATAATGTCCTGATCAGAGAGAGCAACTGCTGAAGATCCGGAAGGAGCCGACTGACCATGAGTCTGGTGCTGCTGACGTAAACTGAGATCCCGTGTATAACAGGTGACCCAAGTGTGGCCATCCCTGCTACAGTAAGTGCAGTGACGAAGAGAACCACAGCGACCCTGACCACGAGCCTGCTGGTGCTGACTCTGACCCTGAGACTGATGGTGCTGAATCTGACCCTGACCTAGAGGAGTGGGTAGTATCGGCGGTGGTACAGAGGACCACGGCTGAGTCGAGGGAGCAGACGGCAGAGGAGGACCACGAGTTGCAAGCACAGATGAAACCGCAAGAAGACCAGCACCACGGAGACGAGTCTCCTCATCCCGAAGCTCAGACAACACCTCAGACAAAGGAACACGACCACGAGTATTCAACTGAGCACGGCGGGGCTCGAACTCCTGGCGGAGCCGAGACAGAAACTCATAGATGCGGTGGAACTCCAAATCCGAGCGCACAATCTGGCAGCACGGGCATGTGCCACAAACAGCAGTACGGAGAGAATCAAGCTGACGCCAGATAGCAGCACTCTGAGTATAAAACTCATCAATAGTGGAATCATCCTGCTAAAGAGCATACTCCTGGCGGACCATAGACAGGTAAAGAGCATCCCCAGACGGCTGATATCGCTGATGGAGATGGTCCCACTGAGCAGCAACAGTGGGAAGACTCATGAACTCAGCGGCAAACTGGGGCAGAACACTGGAGGTGAGAACAACAGCAGCACGAGCATCCTCATCTACCCACTGAGTGTAGGCCGTCAGATCGAGATGATAGGTCTCGAGATCAGCAGAGTACTGTTTGAGCTTCAGCTCATATGCAGCAACAGCAATATCATCGGCACTCGGAGCAGCATCCTTGGCCTCCTGAGAAGCATCAGCACCAAGAACGATCGGTGGTAGAGGAAGAGGAGCCAGAGGAGCAATGGGGCACGGCGGACAGGAGACCTCTCCAGAGAGCACACCCCATAAACGGAGACCGCGCACATGAACACGCATAAAGGCAGCGAAGTCAGGATAATTCGCGCCATCGAAGATCACTGGACAGCGAGGAATCGCAACATAGCCCGATGCAGAAGACATCTTTTTTTTTCGAAGTAGATCGATCTCAGATCAGATCCGATCGACCAGGACGAAGCCGGGCACGCCTGGAGCGACGGGGAGAGCGGCGGTCGGGACTGGGGCGGCGCGAGGACTAGGGCCGGCGCGGCGGGGACTGGAGCCGACGGAGGTTGGTGGAGAAGAGGGGCGGCGGCGGCGGCCGATCTGGGCGGCGGAGAAGACCTTGGTCGGCAGCGGCGGTCGATGTAGAGGGTGGGCAGGGCGGCGGCCCAAGTCGAGGGTGGGGGACACGGCCAGGAGGAGGTGGCCGGAGACGGGATGGACGGCGGCAACCGGCGGCGGCGACGTCGGCAGACAACCAACGACGACAGGGACGGTGGCGGCTGTGACGAGGTTGCAAAAAAAAGGTCTAACCTAGCTCCGATACCATGATAGGAATATGCAACATGTATTCCTCTAGGGGCCAAAGGCCACAATATATAGTACATATACAGGTGAAAATATGCAGGAAAACCCCCTAACAGGTGGGGACATACAATATATAAATATACATCTAAAAGGAGCAATGGTGGATCAGTATGTAGGCAACTTGGCTCACCTCTCTTTGATTCGTTATTTAAAATTCCAATGGTCCGGACACTGCTGCATATTCGGTTAGCTTGGTGCAATGTTTGAACGAATGCACTACTGCCATTTAGTAATCTATCTTTGATCTGTACTTTTAGGAAATATTCTTAGTGACAATGATAGAGGCCAATTAACTTGTCCTATGTGCCGATGATATAATGTGTGAGGCCATTTTCATTTACAACCTTTTCTGATGGTAAAACACCTTGAATGAATACATAGTTACTTCCTTTGATGCTAATTACTGGTGGCATGTTGTCGAACACCTCGGATGAATACAATGTTACTTGTTTGCATGTCATAATATTGCATTCTTTTGCTAGAGAACTATTTCATCCAAACATAGCGTTGCTTTGGGGATACATCCTCTCTTTTTTTCGCGAAAACGCAAAAGCTTTGCGTTTCGATACTTTGATAAAAAAGAGAATAATGTACAAAGTATATACAAACGGCTCAGGAGAGCCAACACCCCATACAACTCAACCCACTAGACCTATGGGGCCACGGGAAGCAAGGCCTGGAGGCCAGACGCCCCGGCGGCAGCCCAAGATCGAGCTTCAGAGTGAATCGTGTCGAGAAGACTACTCATGTTTGACGATGCGTTGTCGAAGACGACTGCATTCCGCTGCTTCCAAATCCACCACGCTGTCAACATGATCAGCGAATACGTCCCCTTGCGGGTGGCACGGGGGAGGGGGGTAGAAAGCGAGACTTGCAGCCACCAATCCACGAAGTCATCCTCTCCATCCGGCGGAGCGGTCGTGGCTCGGATCCACGAGAGCACCTCATGCCAGATTGTCCTGGAGAAGGGGCAAGCGACCAGAAGGTGGTCATGGTCTCAGCCGATTGGTCGCAAAGGGGGCAGCGCGGGGGGTGGGCCAGGCCCCATCTCGCTAGCCGCTCGGCTTTCCAGCATCGGTCTTGGCAGGCAAGCCAGATGAAAAACTTTACCCAGGTGGTTTAGGGAGACATCCTCTTTGCTTGTCGGTTTTGTTCAGTTTGGCCTTGTTTATTTCTCTCGTATTCTTACACCCTAGAGGATTGGGGTTGAGATAAAATTTGGTGTACACAATACTCTCCAATCCCCTAAAATACTCTTTCCCAAGAACACACTATTATGGAGAAGAGTTTTTAATTTATACAAAAGCAAGAGAATTTGTGGGGTATGCCGGGATTATCCGGGCCAAACCCATCTTGGTAAACAGATTACAAGGATTTTGCGTGAATTATAATAATATATACCCTCCCCTCCCCGTGAATACACTAGCAAATACGAGCAAAGTAAACAAGACCTTAGGCAGGTTTAGAAGAGACTGATATAAGGGATGCTGATGCTGGGTATTTTCCATGGTAGTTTTACTTCTAGTTTACACTGTACCTGTAATGTCGTAGTTGGTTAACCATTTTTCCACTCAGACCACGCACTGAACTCGTACATGTAATGCACTGCAGTTTGCATATTTTCAATTGTATTTCAGTTGCATCTACATCGTGGTCATTGTCATCTGGCTTCCGGTTGATGTGTCGCCATCGCTTGGGACTTGTCAAGTCCAAAGCTCTGGATGAACAAAGACGTGATCCTCCATGGAAGGACAAAGGGAAACAACCAAAGGTAGATGGGCAGCCACATATATCTTCAGTCATGTCTTTTTCCTGCTTTCAGAGATTTATGTAGAAAGAAGTCGCAGTCCATCGGCGGACGGCCGGAGACGAATTTTCTGTAGTGTTGTTACCTTCAACCATGATATTCAAACTTATCCTCAGAAGTAAAAAAAAAAGGAGTGTTGGAATCTAATGTCAAGCTCAGTACCAATTTCAGATACTCACGTGCAACTATGGATTATATATACCTAGTACTTCCATAAATAATATCCAAGCTTCCGAGTTATATTATATATTTATATATATGCATGTTTGGTACGTTAGTAAGTAGAAAGAGAATCATTTCGAATCTCATACGTAAATGGGTAGCTGTGACGTGCCAGAAACGGTATGGTGGTATGTAAGTGTCAACATTAGCTTGATGTCGCTACTGAAACAAGGTTTGTTGCCATTGTTGAAACCAAATTAAATTTCTGGATTAATCAAGTAGCTTGCATCTCCCTTTCAGTGTATCCCTAAGAAAATAGGTCACGAAGACAATAAAAAACGGGGTAACTGAACCTATATGTGCAGA
Source organism: Avena longiglumis (assembly GCA_030063025.1). Taxonomy (NCBI): domain Eukaryota; kingdom Viridiplantae; phylum Streptophyta; class Magnoliopsida; order Poales; family Poaceae; genus Avena; species Avena longiglumis. The sequence continues at coordinate 12,246,798 of CP125979.1, forward strand.
AACAACTTGAAACGATGAAAAATTACAACTCTGAGATTGGCACCCAACACTTCAAAAAAAATAAAGCCTCCAAGAATCAAAACTAGACAACACGGAAAAATTATTGTTCAATATTGTCTACAAGTATTAATACCATGTGCATGCCATAATGAGCAAACCATACTCTTAATTTCTTTGGAAGGCTTTCTCATTGAGAAGGTCCCAACAAATCAAAGTTATAATTTTGGTCATTGTTCTTGATTTAGAGCGTGCGTGTGTGTGTGTGCGCGTGTGTGCACGTGTGTGCGTGCGCATGCGCGTGCACGTGTGTGTGCGTGTGTGTGTGTGTGTGTGTGTGTGTGTGTGTGTGTGTGTGTGTGTGCCACAATAAGAAAAGCATGCAATTAATTATTTGGGGGCGCTTTATCTTCGAGAAGGTCCCAACAAATGAAAGTCCTAAACTTCGGTCATTGTTCTCGATTTAGAACACTGGATAATTATCTTCGCCGAGTGAAGAAAATACTGCACTCAAAACAGACCAAAAATCACTTTCATCTTATTATTCGCCGTTGCACATTCATAATCCGTGTTTGTTGTTGGGACTAGAGAAGTCCAAGTTCTGGATGGATGGACTAGACCATCACGAAATGGATGCTCCTATGTGGTAAGAAGAACCAGCCATATCATATATGGTAGGCTCCATATATGGTTGGTCCTTCTTGAATTTTTTTCCTCTTGGATTTTTCTTTGGTAACATATGTGTCCCGTTCCATGGCACGGAGGATTTGACGTGAACTTTATGTGAGGCTTAATTAGTTTACGTATGATATTTCATATTTATTACCCTTCGACATTAAAAAAGGAAGTAAGAAATTTTATTGAGATCAAGGTGTAAGATATGATAAAAGCATGTGCAAAAAGTTATATTAAATAATTTTAAGATAATTAGATCCATTTATTAAAATGAAATACTACTAAATGCTAAAGCCTTTTTTTTGCAAATCAAAGGCTTATTATTATAGTCATTCATATCATTTGAATTCAAAATTGTCGCGGGGTAGCTCTATCTTTTTTGGCTTTGCTCTCAAAAAGAGGAAGGCGACTGGGCGAGACAGAGATAGATCTCGTCCTTGGCATTTCTACAAAAACCCTGATTCCAAGAGCTTAAACATGAGCGGTAACCGAACATTTTGTGATGATAATGCCAGAAAATCTCAAGTTTGCTCTCATATGCCTAGATTTCGACCTCTCCCTTATGCCTGTTCTTTCTCTTCCCCATTTTGAATTTATTTTTTCTATGTATAATGTGAATTAATTATAGTTTTCTAGATATAACAAAAAAATAGTAGTTTTGCTCTTTCCTTCTCAAACAAAAAGGCGTGTTTCCTTTGTTGACACCAAAATATCTATATACTAAACAATTGGCCTGCATTTCATGTTCATTGTATCCCAGTCGATTGTCAACTCAAAAAAATCAATGATTGTGTTTCGTGGTCTGGTGCCTCCCATACCGCTTGTATGTAAACTTTGCCGGGATGATGTTACATCACCCACACACAGTGTATGGCTTCCACATGGATGTCGAATTGTCGATATATAATTCGAATTGGTAAGAAAGTGATTTAGTACTGTTTTATGGGAGGCCAGTACGGATAGTTTTTACTTAGCTAATTAGGTTTCAGATTAAAACTTGTTGTCTCTGTTCTTGTTTTCACCTCTGATTTCCTGTCAATTTATAACACGGGACGTCTAGCAAGCTTAATGATGAAGTGCTTGATCAAGTATCACACACTCCAAGATCGGATCCAATTAATTTCAAGTTCTCGATACCCTTGGTACGATCCAGTAGTAGGATACTGATGCGTAGCTAGCTCTAGCTACGACCTACTTATATTAGCAACGTGTTGTTGAGAAGGACAGACGTGGATGCAGGCAAATGAGATGGTGAAGTGTGAAGAGGTGTGGACGCTGATCTTTGTCAAGCTAATTCTAATCGGTTAGACCGATGTTGGATGTGTACTAGTACCAAGTACGAACAACAACCCTTCGATGAACACTTGCAGATCAAGGACGATATGGACGTCTGTACCATTCCTTGTTTTTTTTGTCTTTTGAGGACGCTAGAAAAATAACATGATTTGTAACCAGGTATAATTAATTTTCTTGCTTGAGATGGACATGCCAACTTCCATGAAGCTTACGGTGTAAGGTGCCTGAACAGAACAAGCAGATAAAGTGTGTAAGAAAGCACACAGTAATGTTTTTTATAGACAATAGAAGAGAGAATATATCACGGTGCGCACGACCAAAGTATAATTAATGAAAGAAAGGATAGGAGGAGGATAACAAGACTACTTTTGACAACATGGTTCTCCTTACTTACCTTGTTTCTTTCGCCTCAATCTAGCTAAACTGATGAGTCACTGTCCAAGGACTCCATTGTTAAGCAGACACTGAACTTGTTCGGTACCACCGGCATGGAACATGTTTTTTGTAATGATAATTTGCACGCTTATTGTAAACACTAACAAGTAATACCATATAAAAATCAGACAAACAACATAAATAGACACAAATTGTTAAAATTGTAAGTACTCATTCCTGCATGAACAATATAGCTTGGATATCAATTACCGATTATGTATTTGTGATGGCTATTGATCCAACAAATACAATAGATCACCTTTGACCATGAAACAAGCAACACCAACGAGCAAGAGAAGATAAGGTTTCGATGATAAATACCCTAGGCAACTTTCTTACACGTTAGAAGTCTCTATTTGGATTTACCTAGACTTATATTTGTGTAGTCTGGAAACCTTGATCTAGTTATTTGCTTGATTAGTACACTCTAGAACACTATTAAAATAGATATTTAAGTATAATATGGATAAGGACAAATATAATAGTAGTACACTATAGTCGTGGACATAACACCAATGAAACACCGTTCACTAGTATTACATCCCTCAGAGTGGTACAACAGAAACACAGTAGGTCCAAGACATGACTATAAGTTACAACTCGACTCTTTATATAAGATCCAGAGAACACTCTAGGTTAAAGAGAGAGAAAAAACTTCTTACAAAGAAGAATCAGAGATAAACAACTCAAAAACTATTACACTATTAAGACTAGTATTTTAACTAATGGTCTGGCATTGCTGCTATTGCAATACACTACAGAAATAGGTTCTATGGCTAGATATTATATTCCTATCTAATCGGTAACTTCGTCTTCACTTGAGTTGATGTATATGTTGACTTTTTTGACTTTATTGAAGAGCTTTAGCTTTTGATGATGATTGCTAGAGCATGACTTGATGTAGACGTCGTCTTGATGGCTTCAGAATCTAGCAAGGGTTAAGAAGATATGTTGAGTACGAGCGTACTCAGCAAGTTCACTAGAAAAGGAGTGTTTGATGCACTATAACTACAGCCACAGATCATAGGTCGTAGGCTATGTAGGTTTTTGTAAACATTTCTTCAAAGATTGCTTTTATTCTGAAAAGCTATGTCCTTCAGCCTTCATGGGTTTACCAGAACTTTCATGGAGTTCCTTTCCCGCCGCGTTCGCAGCTCCTTCCTGGAACAGGGAGTAATTAACAAGTTATAGTTCTTACACTCTACAGAGGTTCGTCACTTTACCCATTAGAGATCTTATATTTGTTGCACATCCGAGTTATAGCCTTGTTCACACTTCCTTGGTGTGAGGCCCAGACTAAGATCCAAGCCAATCACTGCCTTCTCCATGACCCCGCATGTCTCCTTGGTGTATGTCAGTCCACCTATTGAATTACGACAATTGGCAATACAGACCGTTCAGATGCCGGAACTATCGTGGGACATTGAGGGTTCCCACCCATATGTTGCATATCCTCTACGAATTACGAATTAATATGCACGCTACGAGTGATAATAGCCAAGACCCGCACATCCGACTCCATGCGAGTGGGAAAAGATACAGCTGAATTCTCCGTCCCATTCCACATATCATGGTTAACGCGTAATATACGGCGCAGGAATCACTGGCGACATTGGTTGTTAAGTCCTAGATAATATGTTCCTTTATGTCCGGAACTTGCATAGTAGGTTATTAGCTCATGGTAAATAACCTATAATCCTATTATTATGAAAATAGTGTTTTTTGACCTTTTTCAAATGCAGGTGATGACAACACTGGATTTTCAAAATACTTTACAGAAAATAATCAAAGGACATGAGCAAGTGTGAACTTGCCTTTTGTGATTGCAAGATTATGCACTCACGGTCTTCAAGACAATATAAGATCCAATATCTGAAATCAGCATCATTGGTCTGGTAAGGACTAATGTTTAAAGAAGCAAGATGCTATTATGCATAAGTAATGTAATGCAATTTCGTAAACTCGAATCCCGGGGATAACGTTGATCTAGGGTTTGGAAACTAGAAATGGTTTCTTTAGAATGTGTTGTCCTTTTAGATAAGTTTCATACTTGTGCTTCTTATTAAGGCTTGTGAGTGTGTGTGAAACAACATGTAATTATAATGGTATACAATAATAAGATACACGAATGTGGAATGCTACTCAAAGACTACTTATATAAGAATTGCCTTATTTCCAAATCTTACTTTATAAGTATTGACATTTATAAGTAACTTAAGTGTTAACAATTCTAAGTATACAGGTAAAGTATAAAGTAATGTGATTATGATTAAATATTATCTATTGACTGAAGTGGCAAAATGAATAACTTTTGAAGAAAAGATTTCTTTATTAAGGTTTAAACAATCCTGATAGTTTTTAGAATATGGTTGATAGAATGTGATTGATGTTGTTTATGCTTGCTTGAATAGTCTGGACTTGAGATGCTTTACGACTTAATTATAATAGACCAAAGTTAACTATAAAACACATAATAAGGTCTTTAGCATTATACTTAAAATCTTGTGTACTAAAGTTAACTTTAAGAACATGGATGGATTTAAGGTGTAATGCTTATGATACTGTACTTGCCCATCTTATAATATTTCCTTAAAGTTGTTTAAGAATGGCATTACTTCTATTTGGGTAGTGGTTTCTTTACATTATAAATGTATAAAAGGATTTATCTCCTTATAAGGGTGTGGTTATGGTTTGTGAATAAGTAAGCAATATTATTTACTACTTATGAATTATCTTTGGATTTAGTCCATTATAGAATTGTGAGTGAAACAATGATAAAAGGTTTTATTTTGTTGAAAGTATCATTCTTGAAGATTTTATAATTGATAAGAATTTTTTGAGAAATTGATCTACAGTTATAGTTGAATGATAATTCAACAAGATTATATTTAAAATGTGTTGAACCATGTTGACTTCATAATATTAATATTTAAGACTAATACTATTTACTAGACTCAATTGGCTAATTTTAGAAATATTAGCAATTTTTATTTACCCCTTATATGAATTATTAACTAAGGAAATAGGTTTAAATTCAAGTTATTAGAGTATTAAGTTTTTTATTTACTTCAAAAGTGGAATATTATATTTGTAACATGTAGGTATTATTTTTGTGATCATTTGGTATATTACACTTATTTTTGTGATTTATAAATAATAAGATATGATTCTTTTATAAGATTTATTATTTTATACTTAATAAATAATAAATATTTAATTAAGTGAAATAATAATACATGATTATAGCTTTAAATTATAGTTCTTATTTTCTAAAAAATGGTATTTTATTTATATTTTTATCATTTACCATTATTAAAATATGAATTACCAAAGTTTTATTATTTATAAAATCTTTATTAAATAATAATTATTTAATTAATTAACAAAGTAATGTTTGATAATAATTTTAAGTTGTAGATTTTATTTTTCTAAAAAAATTCATATATTAAACATATTTTTCTGAATTATAAAACAAAAGTTATTGTTTTACAAGATTTAATCACTTTATTTAATTTCTGGAATTTATTTGAGTTTGAATTTATATTGTTTTGTTTATTTTCTAAATAGACACTGAACTTTTTATACCGCATACACACCTAGCCCTAGTCATTGACCGGTGGGCCACATGCCACATCACATATCCAGATTAGTAAATACAATTGTTACTAAATCTATTTCTACTCTTAGTCAATGACTAATGGGACCAGGGCCACGTCACATGCCACATCAACAAGGACCAGTCAAACAGGTTGAATTATTCAAGGATAACGTGGGCCTGACGTCACAATGACATCATCTGAAGATGATCTTCAGATCATTGATGTGCTGGGAGATTGAGAGCACGCGGGACGCCGTGGATGGTTTTGTTAGAAAGTGGAGACGAAGGCGAACCGAGGGGTGGCTGAGCCGCTCATTTTTGGTCGTTGGAAAGCAGTGCACAGCGGCGACTAGTGGCGGTGCACGGCAACGCGCGGTGGTGGCTCGGTATCAGAAGCAAATGAATCAACGGAAGGCAGTACCATGCTCAGCAGGAAGCTCGTGGAAGGCTCGGTGAAGGAAATCGTGGCCGGAATCGATATGGACGACGGCGGCCGGACTTCGGGAAGACGAGGTTGCCGCATCGATTCCAGGCACCCTTGCTCAATTCCTTCGGCTAGGAGGCTCAAGGAAGTATGGTGGTGCTCATAGTATGCTTGTACTGCCACGGGGGAGGCTAGAACGCTGGGAATCGATGACAACCCGAGGCTAGGGTTCCGGTCTGGGACCTAAATCGAAGAGGAAGAGGAAGAGGTTGGGGCTAAGGATGAGAGGAGGCGAGTGCGGCGGTCTTATCTCCGTGTTGGAATCTGACAGACACCGGTAGCATCGCTGAGGTCGCCGTGAGGACATCGGCCCATGCAGCTGCTTCACTGCTGCGAGGAAGACGACGGCGACGATAGGAGGCCGAAGGGGTATGGGCTCCTGTTGGGCTGATGTTGGGCCATGTGGGTGTAACATCCCAAATTTCATCAAATACAAAAGCATGTTATTGCATTCATAGCATCATAGCATTTGGATCTTGCACAAAAAATTTCAAAGTTTGAAATCAAATAAAACCATTTTATGTCCTTCTTTTATTTATATAAGAGGCATGGTTTTATTTTTAATTTCATAAGACAAAAGTGTTTTGGAGTGACTAGTTGTGTTTGACACACTTTTACACACAAGGCTCACCTCAAAAATATTTGGTGAAAGTTTGAAAAGATTTGGAGTTCATTTGGTGATTCAAATCACATTTGAAAAATCAAAACAGAAAAAGAAAAAGAGAAAAAGGAAACAAATAACAGCAGCAGCCTATCTAGCCCAACCCACCCCGCGGCCCAACTCGAAGCCCACCTAGCCCACCCGGGAAAACCCCCTCCGCCTCTTTTCTCACGCGCCCGCGCCTCACCCACTCGTTGACGCCCTGGTCCCACTGCCACGTCGACGTCGTCGTCAATCACGCGCCGGAGAGCCGTACCTCGCTGTCGTTTCTTCCCCGATTGATTTCGCTTAATAGCGATTGATTCACGGCTTGATTTTTTCCCCCGAGCACCGCTACTTAAACCCCTTCCTTCCCCGCATATTTCCCCTCACTCGACACCGTCTAAACGCCACCAGGCTGCCCACACTAGGGCTCACACCGTCGCGGCACCACACGTTTCCGGCGACCAATCCCGGTGAGCCTCGACCCCCTTGCTCTCTGGTTGATGCTATTTTGATCGCCATCCTCGTGCGCATCTAATGCCGCCTTCTATTTGTCCTGTTTTGCTTCGTAGCCGTATGTGCTTAACCACCGTCGCGCACGCCCGACCGTGACTCGATGAGGATTCACAGAACCAGGCCCGTCTCCACTTTGTCGACCAGCAGCTTCCCCGCGACCTTGCGCTTCAGTAAATACCCGCACCCTCCCCTCTTACCCCCTAGTGCTGCCAGTGCATCGCCGGTAGAGCCATCGCCGCCGCAGCTCGCCATTCGCGTCGCTCGTTCGTGGTCAGAGTGACTAGATCCGCTAGATCTAGATCCAGCGGCTAGGATTAGATCAAACACGAAGGGGTACGGTCCAATCAGGACCGCGCGATCTAACTAGATCTACGGCTCGTGAGCGTCATCCGCACGAAGCGATACGGGCCAATCAGATGGCTCCGCGTGTCAGGATTTTTTTTAAAAATCCAGATTTAAATTTATTAGATGAATTAACTTGTAAAATTCATAACTTTTGTTCTATTTATCCAAAAAATGAAAATAATATATCAATGGATTCAAAAAAATAAATCCTACACATATATAGGCTTAGTTCTGTACTTTGTTTCTGTAAAAACGGAATTTTATGCAGAGACATTTGTAGGCTTATTTTGAGTATATAAATTATTTAGAAAATGATTTTAAAGCAAATTTGAGTTTATTTGGACTATAAATGTTTAGTTTTGTGTTTAGTATTGTTTACTTGTCTTGCTTGGTTTAAGAAAATCATCACATGGCATTTGCATGCATTCATATATTTTGCTTGACTATTTTGAATGTAAATTTGGTGCTATCATTTTATGTGTAGATTTTGGTGCTAGTGGTGATTGTGATTGTGAGGATTGTTGCTACTCTCCCAACTACCAAGGCAAGTGGTGCTTCATGTATTTGTCCCATTATTTTGACTATGCACTAGTGATATTTTGTATAGGGCTTGCATGATATTTTGTTAAGTAACTATATACTATGCTATGGGAAATCCTAGTGGTTGTAGTCTTGGTAGAATTTTCTCTAAGTTAAGATACTTGTTATATTTCCATGCTTAGCCTAGCTAGTAGCAAACAAGGGTGGATTATATACATGCTATGGAAAATATTGTTAAGTCTTTAACTTATGTTTTTGCTTAATAAAACAACTAATTGAATGAATCACCTGGGTGGAATGGTATGTTTGGGTTATGTTGAGTGGTTACACAAGGCCCATATCTATGGTCTAACTTGTGTATCACACTTGTGGAAAGTCACCCAAGAACATAGGGATTTGAGATATTTAGTGTTTAGAAGATTCTAGTGCAACCACATGGCATATGAGCTCTGCCTTGATCATATAGGTTGCAACAACTTAGCCAGATGAACAGTTGGTGATAGGGTGATAGGTTGGAGCGCGTCCATTTGGTCTAAGGGAAGGCTTGTGAAAGATCTCGTCTCGATGCATGTCGAGTCTTGTGGGGAAAGTGCACCACCTCTCAAGAGGGAAATATCTAAGTACTTAGTCGTGTCCCCGGCAACGGACAATTTGAGCATCAAGACATTGAATCTATCAAGGATCTCCTCATCCCAATTTCTAAGTTAAAAACTTGTGGTTTAACAAGGGTAAAGGTTCACCAATGTCTATTGGTGGTTCCTTGGGAGTTTTTGTCAAACAAAAACTTAGTGTTTTCAACTGATAGGCAAAACCTATTTTGAGCAAAGCAATCCTAAGCTACACTTAGCCAAATTCATATAGAAGCTAGAAATTATTATTCTACTAAGGTATCACTTGTCAATACTATTACAATGTATTGACCCACTGTGGCTGTAACTTGTGATTTTGCAGGTTACTTTGATGAGGATTAGGGTTATGAGTCTACACTCAACATGTTTGCCTATGGCACATGAAGATGAAGACTTTACTTTATTTTGTTAAGTTGAACTCTTGTACTAGACCATGGATATGGAGTTGTAAAAGACTATGTTATCTCTGGAATGATGATGTAATAAAGACCTTTGTATCTGTGTACTTCATATTAAACTGTGGATGCTAGCATTTGATCCAGGGACTAGCATTGCAATCACAGGGACCTTTACCTTTATAAAGGTGGGGTCTTACAGATGGTATCAGAGCACTGTGTTGCCTATAGGATTATGACCCTAGGTTGGATTAGACTAAGAAACCACTAAGGAAAACTACAACACTTTGTAAAATTCCATACTTGTCTTTTTCTTCTCGTAAACTTTTCTAATCTTCTTTCTCATCTCTATTTGTATATGAACTCCATCAACGAAGCTGTCAGGAAGGGACCACTCATGACCATGACTTTGGAGTGTGAGATGGAGTTTCCCAAAGCACTCAAGAACCTTATGGTTACCATGGGGATACATGGTGCAGCTGTGTACAAGGGATTCCCAGTGATGGATGAAGGAGAATAGTATTGGTGGGTGCAACTTCACTTGTACAAAAACAAGGAAGACAACCAAAAAGAGTCGGGATTCTGCATGGTCACCAACTCTGAAATGCACACAACATTCTTTGACTCTACAAGAAATGCAGCTTGGAATGCTATCAAGGAGCTTGGTGATAGACTCAAGTGTAGAATGCTCAACACTCAAAATGACCTTAGAGAAGAGAAGAAGCAAACCCAAGACTTAGAGACTGCCAACCAACGTTTAAGAGAAGACATCATAGACTTAGCATTAGAATCTTGTGAACAAGATCGACAGATTGCCTCTAGGGATGCCCTAATAGCTATCTTGTCAAGTGAATGAGAATTGTAACGTACTCCGTTAGTTGGGTAACCACACTTGTCGTATTTTTCCCTAAAAATTGTATAAGTTATGTTGAACCTTAGTGTTGTGATAAATTTGTATGCCATGACTTGTGAGTTTTATGGATGGTGTATGCTTTTGTTTTTATTTTACTGTCATGTTTCTTCTACTTGTGGTATTCTAATATTTTTCTATCTTACCTTAGATGACTAGATTTGAGATCAGCACCGCCGAGGAGTTCAACGGAACTCGTTTTGGATCACGTATCGTGCAGTTTACTAGTGTGCTCAACCTTCCACTTCCTAGTATCAAGGCCTTTCATCTCACCAAGTTTGAGAGGAAGGATCTTTGGGGTTTTAGAGTCTCGCAGCCGGGACGACAGACGAAGCCACTCACGGAGGATATTTCCTTGAAGCTGATGCACGATGACAAGGATAAGGGTCTAGACCTGGACGAGTAGTATAGACTACTCGACTATCATTTATCTATCATACTTTTATTATGGAGTCGCAATGACCATCCAACATGTGGATGGCTTGCTATTGTGTGTTTGCATTTTCAAAACCTGTTGTTTATGTCGATTAGACTCTAAATTATTTTGAGCTTGGTCATTATGATTGTTTCTATGTGATGTATTGTGCATGTTAAGCATCTATGGGTATCTCATTTCTTATCCTTATTGAAACCACAGATGCCTCCCTGTCATGCCAACCCTAACCTAAACAACAACAATAACGTCACTCCCGAGATGCAGCAGTTGATGACGGCTCAAGCTCAGCTGTTGCAAATGATGACACAGTTCATGCAAAATCAGAATCAGAACAACAACAACAACAAGGAAGACAACCACAAAGAGTCGGGATTCTGCATGGTCACCAACTCTGAAATGCACACAACATTCTTTGACTCTGCAAGAAATGCAGCTTGGAATGCTATCAAGGAGCTTGGTGATAGACTCAAGTGTAGAATGCTCAACACTCAAAATGACCTTAGAGAAGAGAAGAAGCAAACCCAAGACTTAGAGACTGCCAACCAATGTTTAAGAGAAGACATCATAGACTTAGCATTAGAATCTTGTGAACAAGATCGACAGATTGCCTCTAGGGATGCCCTAATAGCTATCTTGTCAAGTGAGTGAGAATTGTAACGTACTCCGTTAGTTGGGTAACCACACTTGTCGTATTTTTCCCTAAAAATTGTATAAGTTATGTTGAACCTTAGTGTTGTGATAAATTTGTATGCCATGACTTGTGAGTTTTATGGATGATGTATGCTTTTGTTTTTATTTTACTGTCATGTTTCTTCTACTTGTGGTATTCTAATATTTTTCTATCTTACCTTAGATGACTAGATTTGAGATCAGCACCGCCGAGGAGTTCAATGGAACTCGTTTTGGATCACGTATCGTGCAGTTTACTAGTGTGCTCAACCTTCCATTTCCTAGTATCAAGGCCTTTCATCTCACCAAGTTTGAGAGGAAGGATCTTTGGGGTTTTAGAGTCTCGCAGCCGGGACGACAGACGGAGCCACTCACGGAGGAGATTTCCTTGAAGCTGATGCACGATGACAAGGATAAGGGTCTAGACGTGGACGAGTAGTATAGACTACTCGACTATCATTTATCTATCATACTTTTATTATGGAGTCGCAGTGACCATCCAACATGTGGATGGCTTGCTATTGTGTGTTTGCATTTTCAAAACCTGTTGTTTATGTCGTTTAGACTCTAAATTATTTTGAGCTTGGTCATTATGATTGTTTCTATGTGATGTATTGTGCATGTTAAGCATCTATGGGTATCTCATTTCTTATCCTTATTGAAACCACAGATGCCTCCCTGTCGTGCCAACCCTAACCTAAAAACAACAATAACGTCACTCCCGAGATGCAGCAGTTGATGACAGCTCAAGCTCAGCTGTTGCAAATGATGACACAGTTTATGCAAAATCAGAATCAGAACAACAACAACAACAACAACAACAACAACAACAACAACAACAACAACAACAAAGAATAAAGACAAAGAACAAAGCATACAGAATAAAGAATGACAAGAATAAAGAATAGCGAAACAACAACAACAACAACAACAACAATAATAATAATAATAATAATCAGAACAATCCTCCAGAATTTGACATGCTCACCAGATTTCTGAGACTGAGGCCTACAAAGTTCTGGGAACCACTGATCCAATGGTAGCCAATGACTGGTTACATTCAGTGAACAAGGACTTAGTCACCGTCCGCTGCACCAACGAGGAAAAAGTTAGGTTTGCAGCACATCTGCTCGAAGGACCAGCAGCAACCTGGTGGGACAACTTTCAGATCACCACTCCTCTTGAGGATGTGACTTGGGCTATTTTTGAGGATGGATTCCGCACAGCTCACATCTCATCCGGGGTGATGAAATTGAAGAAAAAGGAGTTCCACAACCTGAAACAGTGTCAGCGCAGTGTGGTTGAGTACATTGAGGAATTCAACAATCCGGCGCGCTATGCACCGGATGAAGTTGATACTGATGCTAAGAGGAAGGAGAAATTCCTCGAAGGTCTTAATGATGAGTTGAACCTACAGCTGTCTGTTGCCTATGTCCCAACCTATTAATCACTTTGTGACAAGGCCACCATCTTGGAAAACAAGATGAAACAGGTTGAGGGCAGGAAGAGGAAGCATAGCTATGATAAGCACAGCTCGGGATCGTTTCACAAGCGTTCACATCATGATGATAGTGGAAGTTCTGGATTCCACAAACATGGGAGGTACAACAGCCACCACAACCACAACCGTCATCATGACAACAAGCATCATTGCAGTCATGACAATGACAAGTATAAGAACCACAAGAGTGGACACAAAAGCCACCACAGTGGAAGTGGAAATGGAAGTCAACCTGTAAAGAAAGATCTCAGTCAGGTTGAATGTTTCAAGTGTAAGAAGATGGGGCACTATGCTAATGAGTGACCAGAAAAGAAAGTTGAAGGTGCCAACAAGCCCAATCCCTTCCAAAAGGGACAAGTGAACCACATTAATGTGGAAGAAATATATGAAGAGTCTGATGCTGTGGCTGGTAAGTTCAAGCTCAATTCTTTTCCAGCACTCGTTCTTTTTTATACTGGCGCATCACATTCATTCATATCAAGAGCATTTGTTGATAAAAATGGATTACCAACTGAAATATTGGGTGTCCTATAAAAGTAAGCTCTCCCGGTGGAGATATGATAGTGAGACTTGGATGTCGTGGTCTAGTGATAGAATTTGGGAAGTATAAGTTTTCAGTTAGTTTGATAATCCTAGATTCCCAAGGATTGGATGTTATTCTGGGCATGGATTGGATGACTAAGTATGAAGGAGTACTAGATTGTGCCAATCGTACTGTCACACTCACAACCCGGATAATAAAAGTATTAGGTTCAAGTCTAACTTTGAATCAAAAGGGAGTAAGCTAAATTCTCTTAAGGGGGTTACCATAGACAGTGTGCTAATTGTGAGAGAGTATCCGGATGTGTTTCCGGAGGAATTGCCTGGAATGCCACCAGATAGAGATGTTGAGTTCCTGATTGACTTACTACCAGGATCAGGACCAATAGCAAAGAGACCCTACAAGATGTCAGTTGATGAGTTGAAGGAACTCAATAAACAACTTGGAGAGCAGTTGCAGAAAGGATTTAGTCAACCAAGTTCTTCATCTTGGGGTGCACCCGTTCTGTTTATTGAGAAGAAAGATAGAAGTCAAAGGTTATGCATAGATTACCGTTCACTCAATGAGGTAACTATTAAGAACAAGTATCCTTTGCCTAGAATCAATGATCTGTTTGATTAGATAGAAGGAGCCCTAGTGTTCTCTAAGATTGATCTCCGATCAGGCTACTTTCAGCTAAAGATTAGAGAGCAAGACATACCTAAAACTTCTTTCACCACTAGGTATGGTTTCGTGATGCCATTTGGCTTGACAAATGCGCCGGCCTACTTCATGAATATGATGAACAAGGTATTCATGGCATTTCTTGACAAGTTTGTTGTTGTATTCATCGATGACATTTTGATCTACTCCAAGATCAAAGAAGAGCATGGAGAACATTTACGTTTGATACCTGAGAAGCTCAGGGAGCACAAATTGTATGCCAAGTTCAGTAAGTGTGAATTCTGGCTGAATGAAGTGGGATTTCTTGGACATATTGTGTCGGGAAATGGTGTAGCTATCGATCCCGCAAAAGTGTCAGCTGTAACTGAGTGGGAATCTCCTAAGTCAGTGAAAATAAGTACGTAGTTTCCTTGGATTGACATGATATTATAGAAGATTCATTGAGAATTTCTCAAAGGTAGCTAAGACAATGACGGAATTACTTAAAAAAGACAAGAAATTTGATTGGACTGAAGGATGTGAACCCAGTTTCCAAGAGTTGAAGAAGAGACTAGTGACAACAGCAGTTTTATGTCTGCCAGATTTGGAAAAAGATTTCCAAGTATATTGTGATGCATCTCACCAAGGATTAGGTGCAGTTCTTATGCAAGAAGGGAAAGTTGTAGCTTATGCCTCGAGACAACTCAAAACTCATGAAGTGAATTATCCTACTCATGATTTAGAGTTAGCCTTTGTTGTCCATGCACTCAAAACATGGAGACATTATCTTTTGGGAAAGCGTTGTGAAGTGTTCACAGATCATAAGAGTCTGAAATATATCTTCACTTAGAAGGAAATCAATATGAGACAAAGAAGATGGCTAGAACTCATCAAGGACTATGACTTGAGTTTGCAATACCACCCTGTTAAAGCAAATGTTGTAGAGGATGCATTAAGCCGTAAAGTTTATGGGAATGGCCTCACTAAGGGAGAATTTCCAGATGATCTGTGTGCCCAATTCAAAGATCTCAGATTGGAGATAGTGCCTGAGAGACATCTGATGTCATTGGATGTTCAACCTACCTTGTTGGACAAAATCAGGGAAGCCAAAAGATGGACAAGGAAATTGAGGAGATTAAGGAAAAAATTAGCAAAGGGAAAGCCAAAGGATTCCATGAAGACGAACAGGGTACTTTATGGTATGGATAACGTATCTGCATTCCGCAAGATCCGGAACTTCAGAAACTAATTCTGCAAGAAGCACACAACTCACCATATTCCATTCACCCGGGTAATACCAAAATTTACATGGATGTGAAGGAAAGATTTTGGTGTAATAATCTCATGAAGGACATCGCAGAACATATTTCTTTGTGTGATGTGTGTAGTAGAGTGAAAGCGGAACATCAGAATCAGCAGGATTGTTACAACCACTACCTATTCCTGATTGGAAGTGGGACAAGATTGGCATGGATTTCATCACCGGTCCGCCAAGGACTATATCATGATATGATTCTATTTGGGTCGTGGTAGATCACCTAACTAAAGTGGCACATTTCATACCCGTGAAGACAACCTATACGAGTGCTAAGTTAGCCAAGATTTATATGAATAGGATTGTGTGTCTGCATGGAGTACCCCAAGAGTATTGTGTCGGATAGAGGAACTCAATTCACTTCACATTTTTGGCGACAACTGCATGAGTCATTGGGAACGAGATTAGAATTCACACTTCTTTTCATCCTCAAACCGATGGACAGAAAGAAAGGACCAACCAAATTCTAGAGGATATGTTGAGAGCATGTGCCCTAGACTATGGTGCTAGTTCGGATGAAAGCCTGCCTTACACATAATTCTCTTACAATAACAGCTATCAGACTAGTATTGAGATGGCACCGTTTGAATTTCTATATGGAAGAAAGTGCACTACACCATTGCTATGGAGAGGTGTTGGAGAAAGAAATTTTTTTGGTCCAGAACTAATCAAGGAAGGTGAAGAGAAAGTCAAGTTGGTAAAGGACAGATTGAAGATAGCACAGTCCCGACAAAAGAGATATGCAGATCCAAAGCGTAGAGAAGTCACCTATGAGGTGGGTGATAGAGCTTATCTTAGAGTCTCACCACTTCGTGGAGTGAAGAGATTTGGAGTCAAAGGAAAATTGGCACCAAGGTATGTTGGACCATTCAAGATTTTGAGCCGCAAAGGAGAAGTGGCTTATGAGATTGAGTTGCCTGAATCACTGTCTGCCGTTCACAATGTGTTTCACATAAGTCAGTTGAAGAAATGCCATCCGGAGATGGAAGAGACTTCTTTGAAGGATAATGTACCTTTGGAAGAGGTTCAGTTGGAAAGTGATCTCACTTATGAAGAGAAATCTATCAAGATTCTTGAGACTGCAGAGAGAGTCACTCGTACTAAGACTATCAAGTTTTGCAAAGTTCAGTGGAATCATCATTCCGAAGAGGAAGCAACTTGGGAAAGAGAAGATGACCTTCGGAAAGATCACCCTCACCTATTTGCTAGCCAATCCGAATCTCGAGGGAGAGATTCATCTTAAGGGGGTTAGATTTGTAACATCCCAAATTTAATCAAATAAAAAAGCATGTTATTGCATTCATAGAATCATAGCATTTGGAGCTTGCACAAAAAATTTCAAAGTTTGAAATCAAATAAAACCATTTTTATGCCCTTCTTTTATTTATATAAGAGGCATGGTTTTATTTTTAATTTCAAAAGACAAAAGTGTTTTGGAGTGACTAGTTGTGTTTGACACACTTTTAAACACTAGGCTCACCTCAAAAAAATTGGTGAAAGTTTGAAAAGATTTGGAGTTCATTTGGTGATTCAAATCACATTTGAAAAATCAAAACAGAAAAAGAAAAAGAGAAAAAGGGAAAAAATAACAGCAGCAGCCTATCTAGCCCAACCCACCCCGCGGCCCAACTAGCAGCCCACCTAGCCCACCCGGGAAAACCCATCGCCCCTCTTTTCTCATGCGCCCGCGCCTCACCCACTCACTGACGCCCTGGTCCCACTGCCACATCGACGTCGTCGTCAATCACGCGCCGCAGAGCCGTTCCTCGCTGTCGTTTCTTTCCTGATTGATTTCGCTTAATAGCGATTGATTCACGGCTTGATTCTTTCCCCCGAGCACCGCTACTTAGACCCCTTCCTTGTAGGGGTTCGTAGCATGGAAAACAAAAATTTTCTATCGCATACAAACAAGCAAGCCAAGATCTATCTACTAGATTGTAGCAACGAGTCGATAGAGGAACTCACCCTCGAAGATTCCAAAGTGGTTAACGAGAGCGGATTCTCGTGGGTGATGTAGTCGCATTTTCCCGATCTCAAGATCGTAGACGATCCTTCCAGCCACGTTCGGCAGCCCCGCAATGGTCACACGCTCGGTACTGACGAAGACCTTCCTCTCCTTGTTCCAAAGAAATGGAGGTTGTAGCACTCTCGCGATTCCGCAAAGACAACGGCGTGGTACCTAAGTAGAGGGAGATCCCGCAGGCTTCGCCTTAAGCCAAGTAGTATGGTGGAGCTTATGAGAGAGAGGATTAGTGGCCTAGTAATTAGACACACCAATTAGAGGGCTCTAAACCAATTAGAAGGCTCTAAACTGTTGGCTAAAGCAATTAGAAGCTCTAAACCAAAACAGCTCTAAACCGGAGATCTAGAGTAGAAAGTATTGTGTCTATGGAGGAGCCCTGCCTCCTTTTATGGGAGGGAGGTCCTTGGCCTTGAGGGAGGAGTCCTCCCAAGTCGGCCTTGGCTGGCCGGCCCGAGGAGTCCTACTCCTCCAAAGTTGGTTCCAACTCCTCTTGCTTGTTTCCCAGTTTCTTGTTTTGGTTTGACTTTCAAACCGGACATTTGACTTTTCTGCTTTAGGATTCAATTTAATCCTTTATTTGGGACAGCAATAACACATAGTACATGATGCAATCATTCAATGAGCAATGACACATTCATGTACCCTCCCCGGAGTGCCGGACAATCCGAACCTTCTAGAACATTCCCGATGAAAACACGGAATCATTCCCAAACTCAAACGGACTTTCCTTATATGAATCTTATTCTCCGGACCATTCCGGATCACCTCGTGATATCCGGATCCCATCCGAGACTCAACAACATTCGGTCTCTTTCTCATAATACCATAACTACTCAAACAACGTCAATCCTTAAGTGTGTCTCCCACGGTTCGTGAATTATGCACATGATCGAGACACTTCTCCGAACAATAACCAATAGAGGAATCGAAATTCATATGGCTCCACATATTTCAACGATTACTTACATCGAATGAACCACTTACATACGATACCAATTTCCCTTTGTCTCACGATATGTTACTTACCCAAGGTTATGATCGTCGGTATCTCGCATACCTAGTTCAACCTTGTTCTTGATAAGTACTCTTTTCTCGTTCCCGTGATATGTGATCCCTTGTGACCAAGTCACATGCTTGCAAGCTAATTGGATGACATTCCACCGAGAGGGCCGAGTATATCTATCCGTCATGTGGATGGACAAATCCCACTTGATCCATGTGTCTCAACCAATACCTTCGAACACTCAATGCCACTTTTATAACCACCCGATTCACGGTGTGGTGTTTGATGTCATCAAAGCATCCATCCAAAGAAAGGTGATATGCATGATCTCATGGTCGAAGGAATTAGGTTACTATGTATCGTAAAGCATATAGCAATTGAACTAATGAAATGACTTGATCTTTATGCTACGCTTATCTATAGGAGTATGTCCACCATATCATTCTCCTAACGATATGATCTTGTTGTTGATAACATCTCAATGTTCATGATAGGAAACCACAATCATTAATCAACCAACAAGCTAGTGAAGTATAGAGGCTATACTAGGGACTTCAAATTAAGTTTACAAAACACACAAGTATCAATGTTTCCTTGTTAATACTATTATAGCATGAATGTAAACATTTATCATAAACACAAAGATATAATAATAACTATATTTATTATTGCCTCTAGGGCATATCTCCAACAGCCTCCCACTTGCACTAGAGTCATCTAATCTAGATTACATGGTAATATACCGAACACCCATGGCAGTTTGGTGTTGGTCATGTTTTGCCCTGGAGAGGTTTAGTCAACGGATCCGCCACATTCGGATCTGTGTACTTTGCAAATCTTTATATCCCCATCCCGGATATGTTCTCGAATAGCGTGAAAACGCAGCTTGATATGCTTGACTTCTTGTGACCTTGGTTCTTGCGCATTGGCTATGGCGCCCATGTTATCACAAGAGATAGACATTGGGTCCAGTAAGACTTGGAACCACACCCACTCTGTAATGAACTCTTTCATCCATATCGCTTCTTGTGAAGCCTCCGGCAGCCATGTATTCCGATTCGGTTGAAGATCTCGCCACAACGCTTTGCTTTGCACTCCTCCAGCTAATCGCTGCACCATTCAAAATAAATACGTATCCGATTGTGATTTAGAATCATCCGGATCGGTGTTCCAACTAGCATCGGTGTAACCATTAACAACGAGCTGTTCATCACCTCCATAAGAAAGAACCATATCCTTAGTTCTTCTCAAGTACTTAAGGATGTTTTTGATCATTGTCCAATGATCCACTCACGGATCACTTTGATATCTGCTAGTTAAACTAACAAAGATATGCAATGTCGGGTCTAGTACATAGCATGGCATACATTAGAGATCCTATGGCTGAGGCATAGGGAGTCTTACTCATCCTTTCTCTATCTTACGCCGATGTCGGACTTTGAGTTTTACTCAAGGTCGATAGCAACATGGGCAAGAACCCTTTCTTGCTTTCCTCCATTCCAAATCTCTTTAGAACTTTGTCCAAATATGTACTCTGTGACAATGATATTTGGCGCTTCGATCTATCTCTATAAATCTTTATGCCTAATATGTAAGTTGCCGCCAAGATCCTTCATTGAAAAACTATTATTCAAATATTCCTTGACACTATTAAGAAGGTCTACATCATTCCCAATCAACAATATGTCATCCACATACAGTATTAAGAATGCTACAGAGCTCCCACTCACTTTCTTGTAAATACAAGCTTCTCCATAAGTTTGTATAAAACCAAAACTATTGATTACCTTATCAAAACGTTGATTCCAACTTCGGATGCTTGCTTCAATCCATAGATGGACCGTTGAAGTTTGCATACCTTGTTAGCACCTTTAGGATAGACAAAACCTTTGGGTTGCATCATATACAACTCTTCATCAATGTCTCCATTGAGGAATGCTGTTTGACATCCATCCGCCATATCTCATAATCATAATATGCGTGATTGCTAACATAATCCTCACATTTTAGCTTCGCCATCTGGTGAGAAAGTCTCATCGTAGTCAACTCCTTGAATTTGTCGAAACCCTTTGCGACAAGTCGAGCTTTATAGATGATAACATTACCATCAAGATCTGCTTTTCTTCTTGAAAATCCATTTGTTCTCGACAGCCTTCCGCCATCCCAGAAGTCCACCAAAGTCCATACTTGGTTTTCGTACATGGATCCAATCTCGATTTCATGGCTTCTTGCCATTTATTGAATCTGGCTCATCATCGCTTCCTCATATGTCTCGGGTCATCGGTGTTGTCCACCACCATGACATTCATAACGGAATCATACCAACTGGAGTGGTACGAATTCTCGTTGACCTCCGAGGCTCTGTAGCAACTTCAACGAAGTTTCATGATCATCATCATTAGCTTCCTCCCTTATTGGTGCAGCACCACAGAACTTCTTCGGTCTGCGCTACTCGCAATTTCGAGAGAAGGTTCAACAACCTCGCCGAGTTCTACTTTCCTTCCACCACTTCTTTCGAGAGAAATTCCTTCTAGAAAGGATCCATTCTTAGCAACGAATGTTTTGCCTTCGATCTATGATAGAAGGTATACCCAATAGTTTCCTTCGGGTATCCTATGAAGACGATTTTTCCGCTTTGGGTTCAAGCTTGTCCCATCAGAACTTCTTTACATAGGCTTCAGATCCCCAAACTTTAAGGAGCGACAATTTAGGTTTCTTCCCAAACCATAATTCATAATGTCGTTTCAACGGATTTAGACGGTGCCCTATTTAAAGTGAATGCGGCTGTTTCTAATGCATAACCCCAAAATGATAGCGTAACTGTAAGTGACATCATAGAGCGAACCATATCTAAGAGAGTTCGACACGACGTCGGACACACCATTACTGTGGTGTTCCCGGTGTCAATTGTGAAAGTATTCGCACTTCTTTAAATGCTCGCCAAACTCAGAACTTAGATATTCACCTCCACGATCATAACTCAGAAATTTAATCTTCTTGTTACGTTGATTCTCTACCTCACTTTGAAACTCCTTAAACTTCTCGAAAGTTTCGGACTTATGTTTCATGAAATAGATATACCCATATCTACTCAAGTCATCCGTGAAGGTAAGAACATAACGATAACCATCAGCGATGCTACACTCATTGGACCACACACATCGGTATGTATGATTTCCAATAAGTCCGTAGCTCGCTCCATCATACCGTAAAATGGAGTCTTAGTCATTTTACCCATCGACATGCTTCGCATCTTTCAAGTGATTCAAAATCAAGTGATTCAAGAAGTCCATCGAATGGAGTTTCTTCATACGTTTCACCCGATGTGACCAAGACGACAAAGGCCACATATAGGTTTAATTATCGCTGATTTCAAGCGTTTAGCCTCAATATTATTGATATGTGTATTTCCATCGAGATTCAATAAGAATAGACCATCTATCAAAGGTGCATGTGCGTAAAACATATTACTCATATAAATCGAACAACCATTATTCTCTCGACTTAAACAAGTAACCGTCTTGCAATAAACAAGATCCCGATAATGTTCATGCTCAACGCAGCACTAAATAACAATTATTTAAGTATAAAACTAATCGATGGTAGATGAAGGGTAGCGTCGACCGCGATCACATCAACCTTTGATCCGCTTCCCACGCCGCATCGTCACCTCGTTCTTCGCTAGCTTCCGTTTATTTCGCAAAGACTGTTTCGAGTTACAAATATGAGCAACAACCAAGTATCAAATACCAGCACTACTACGAGTACTAGTGAGATACACATCAATAACATGTATATCGATATACCTTTCTTCTTGATGTTGCCGTTCTTCAGATCCGCCAAGTACTTTGGGCAATTCCGCCCAAAGTGACCTTCTCCCTTGCAAGAAAAGCACTTTTTAGGGCTTAGGTCCAGCCTTGGTCTTCTTCGTCGGCGTGGTAGCTTTCTTACCACCCTTCTTGAAGTGTCCTTTGCTTAGACTTGCCTTTCTTGAATTTGGTGGTCTTATTGACCAACAACACTTGGTGCTCTTTCTTGATCTCCACTTCGCAGATTTCAACATGGCAAAGAGTTACGCAACGTCTTGTTCATGTTCGCATGTTGTAGTTCATCACAAAGTTCTTGTAACTTGGTGGTAGTGATTGGAGGACACGGTAAATCCCCAAAGCATTAGGAATCACAATACCCAAGCTTTGAAGTTTGTTTGCATGCCCGGACATCTTAAGCACATGCTCACCGACGAGCTGCCCTCTTCCATCTTGCAGTTAAAGAACTTTTGAAGCCTCATAGCTTTCAATTGCCGCATGAGTCTCAAAAATCAATTTGAGATCCTCGACAATATCATATGGGTCGACTCTTCAAACCTTTTCAAGCTCCGATTCTAAACCATACAAGATAGCACACTGAACTATGGAGTACCGATTCTTCCGAGCGAGGTAAACGTTCTTTACTTCATCGGAGCATCACCGCAGTGGGTCACCCAATGGCATCCAGACATAGGTCAAATTACCACTGTGAGGACAATCCTCAAATTGCGGAACCAATCCGAAGTTGCTTCCATTGTTTTCAACTTTTCTTTCTCTAGGAACGCATTAAAATTGATGGTAGGGGCTGCCATTGATCTACAACATATTTGCAATAGTTTAGACTAAGTTTATGACAAATTGAGTTCAAATTAATTAATGAAATTAAACTAGGTGAACTCCCACTCAAAACAATATCCCTCACATTGTTTTAGTGATAACACGAACCAAATCCACCACATCAACACCGATCATCACGAGAGTTGATATAGTTTCAATGGCGAACAATCATCATGTTCATCATATCTACTATACGATTCATGCTTTACCTTTCGGTAATCCGTGTTCGAGACCATGTCTGCATGCTAGGCTCGTCAAGATCAAACCTTAGTTTCGCATGAGCAACTGGCTTGCTCACGTTGTATACACTTGCGTAATCTAGAACACCCGATCATCACGTGGTGCTTCAAACAACAAGCTTTAGCAACGGTGCTAACTAAGGGTGAACACTTTATGATTTGAAATTGATGTGCATGAGGATCATCTTATAATGCTACCGTCGTCTACTAAGCAATACAAGATGCATAAAGGATTAACATCACATGCAATTCAATATATATGTGATATGATATGGTTTTCTTCTTCGTGCCTTGATCTCCATCTTCAAGCACGAACATGATCTCCATCATCACCGCATTGCATCAAGGTCAATGACGCTTCTCCATGGTTGTCGTCCACCGCTTCAACTATTACAACTACTTTGAATAGACACCAGGTCTTAATAGAAATTAAAGACAACCATATGGCTCGCCGTTGTCGACTTACAATAAGGAACATTGCATACATCATATATAATCACAATCATGGCCATATCACATCATCGACACCCCGCAAAACAAAGTTAGACGCCTTCTACTTTCTTTGCATATTTTACGTGGTTTGGGGCTTTCAATAAGTGTCGTTCTAACTACGAACAAGAACCACAACATTGATACTAGCATTGTTGATCACCGTTGTAAATTGGATCTTAACTATGCTAGGAGAAACATGCACCATAAAGCCACTTATGCAATACAAGTTACATGTCAAGCGTGGAGCAAGTCTCATGAACGATGTCATGTAAGGTTAGCCCGGCCGCTTCATCCCAACATACCGCAAGATGCAAAGTACACAAAAGCAATCTACAATAAAAGCATCAACGCCCACAATGACCATTGTGTTCTACTCGTGCAATGATCTACATATAGACACGGCTCGATACCCTTTGTAGGGGTTCGTAGCATGGAAAACAGAAATTTTCTATCGCATACAAACAAGCAAGCCAAGATCTATCTACTAGATTGTAGCAACGAGTCGATAGAGGAACTCACCCTCGAAGATTCCAAAGTGGTTAACGAGCGGATTCTCGGGTGATGTAGTCATTCTTCCCGATCTCAAGATCGTGTAGACGATCCTTCCAGCGCCACGTTCGGCAGCGCCCCGCAATGGTCACATCGTTCGATTTCGACGAAGACCTTCCTCTCCCTTGTTCCAAAGAAGCGGAGGTTGTAGCACTCTCCTCGCGATTCCAAAGACAACGTGGTACCTGGAAGTAGAGGAGATCCCGCAGGCTTCGCTTAAGCCGTGCAGTATGGTGGAGCTTATGAGAGAGGATTAGTGGCCTAGTAATTAGACACACCAATTAGAGGCTCTAAACCAATTAGAAGGCTCTAAACTGTTGGCTAAAGCAGCAATTAGAAGCTCTAAACCAAAACAGCTCTAAACCGGAGATCTAGAGTAGAAAGTATTGTGTCTATGGGAGGAGCCCTGCCCCTCCTTTTATGGGAGGGAGGTCCTTGGCGCGCCAGGGGAGGGAGGGAGTCCCTCCCCAAGTCGGCCTTGGGCTGGGCGCCCGGAGGAGTCCTACCTCCTCCAAAGTTGGTTCCAACTCCTGCTTGTTTCCCACAGTTTCTTGTTTTGGCGCTTGACTTTCAAACCGACATTTGACTTTTCTGTTTTAGGATTCAATTTAATCCTTTATTTGGGACAGCAATAACACATAGTACATGATGCAATCATTCAATGAGCAATGACACATTCATGTACCCTCCCCTGAGTGCCGGACAATCCGAACCTTCTAGAACATTCCCGATGAAAACACCTAATCATTCCCAAACTCAAACGGACTTTCCTTATATGAATCTTATTCTCCGACCATTCCGGATCACCTCGTGATATCCCGGATCCCATCCGAGACTCGAACAACATTCGGTCTCTTTCTCATAATACCATAACTACTCAAACAACGTCGAATCCTTAAGTGTGTCTCCTACGGTTCGTGAATTATGCGACATGATCGAGACACTTCTCCGAACAATAACCAATAGAGGAATCTGAAATTCATATGGCTCTACATATTTCAACGATTACTTTGATCGAATGAACCACTTACATACGATACCAATTTCCCTTTGTCTCACGATATGTTACTTACCCAAGGTTATGATCGTCGGTATCTGCATACCTAGTTCAACCTTGTTCTTGATAAGTACTCTTTTCGCTTCCGTGATATGTGATCCCTTGTGACCAAGTCACATGCTTGCAAGCTAATTGGATGACATTCCACCGAGAGGGCCAGTATATCTATCCGTCATGTGGATGGACAAATCCCACTCTGATCCATGTGTCTCAACCAATACCTTCCGAACACTCAATGCCACTTTTATAACCACCCGCCATTGTGGTGTTTGATGTCATCAAAGCATCCATCCAGAAAGGTGATATGCATGATCTCATGGTCGAAGGAATTAGGTTACTATGTATCAGAAAGCATATAGCAATTGAACTAATGAAATGACTTGATCTTTATGCTACGCTTATCTATAGGAGTATGTCCACCATATCATTCTCCTAACGATATGATCTTGTTGTTGATAACATCTCAATGTTCATGATAGGGAAACCACAATCATTAATCAACCAACAAGCTAGTGAAGTATAGAGGCTATACTAGGGACTTCAAATTAAGTTTACAAAACACACAAGTATCAATGTTTCCTTGTTAATACTATTATAGCATGAATGTAAACATTTATCATAAACACAAAGATATAATAATAACTATATTTATTATTGCCTCTAGGGCATATCTCCAACATTCCTTCCCTGCATCTTTCCCCTCACTTGCCACTGTCTCAGCGCCACCAGGCTGCCCACACTAGAGCTCACACTGCCGCGGCACCGCACGTCTCCAGCGACCAATCCCGGTGAGCCTCGACCCTTCCCCCCCCCCTTGCCCTCTGGTTGATGCTATTTTGGTTGCCATCCTCGCGCGCATAATGTCGGCTTCTGTTTGCCCTGTTTTGCTTCGTAGCGCCGTTGCCGTCAACCACCGTACGCACTCGACGCCGACCGCGACTCCGACGAGGGATTCATAGAGACACCGTGCGCCCCCGTCTCCACTTTGTCGACCAGCAGCTTCCCCGTGACCTTGATCTTCGGTATATACCCGCACCCTCACATCTTACCCCTAGCACCGCCAGTGCGTCGCCGGCAGAGCCATTCGTGCCGCCCATTCGTGGTCAGAGTGACCAGATCCGCTGGATCTAGATCCAGCGGCTAGGATTAGATCAAACGCGAAGGGGTACGGTCCAATCTGAACCGCGTGATCTAACTAGATCTAAGGCTCTCGAGCGTGATCCGCACGAAGCGGTACGGGCCAATCAGATGGCGCCGCGTGTCAGGATTTTTCTTTTAAAATCCAGATTTGAATTTTTTAGATGAATTAACTTGTAAAATTCATAACTTTTGTTCTGTTTATCCAAAAAATGCAAATAATATATCAATGGATTCACAAAAATAAATCATACACATCTATGCTCTTAGTTTTGTACTTTGTTTCTGTAAAAATGGAATTTTATACACAGACGTTTGTAGGCTTATTTTGAGTGTATAAATTATTTAGAAAATGATTTTAAAGCAAATTTGAGTTTATTTATACTATAAATGTTTAGTTTTGTGTTTAGTACTGTTTACTTGTATTGCTTGGTTTAATAAAATCATCACATGGCATTTGCATGCATTCATATATTTTGCTTGATTATTTTGAATGTAAATTTGGTGCTATCATTTTATGTGTAGATTTTGGTGCTAGTGGGGATTGTGATTGTGAGGATTGTTGCTACTCTCCCAACTACCAAGGCAAGTGGTGATTCATGTATTTTTTCCATTATTTTGACTATGCACTAGTGATATTTTGTATAGGGCTTGCATGATATTTTGTTAAGTAACTATATGCTATGCTATGGGAAATCCTAGTAGTTGTAGTCTTGGTAGAATTTTCTCTAAGTTAAGATACTTGTTATATTGCCATGCTTAGCCTAGCTAGTAGCAAACAAGGGTGGATTATATACATGCTATGGAAAATATTGTTAAGTCTTTAACTTATGTTTTTGCTTAATAAAACAACTAAGTGAATGCATCATCTGGGTGGAATGGTATGTTTGGATTATGTTGAGTGGTTACACAAGGCCCATATCTATGGTTTACCTTGTGTGTCACACTTGTGGAAAGCCATCCAGGAACAAAGGGATTTGAGATACTTAGTGTTTAGAAGCTTCTAGTGCAACCACATGGCATATGAGCTCTGCCTTGATCATATAGGTTGCAACAACTTAGCCAGATGGACAGTTGGTGGTAGGGTGATAGGTTGGAGCGCGTCCATTTGGTATAAGGGAAGGCTTCTGAAAGATCTCATCTCGATGCATGTCGAGTCTTGTGGGGAAAGTGCACCACCTCTAGAGAGGGAAAAATCTAAGTACTTAGTCGTGTCCCCGGCAACGGACAATTTGAGCATGAAGACATTGAAGCTATCAAGGATCTCCCCATCCCAATTTCTAAGTTGAAAACTTGTGGTTGAACAAGGGTAAAGGTTCACCAATGTCTATTGGTGGTTCCTTGGGAGTTTTTGTCAAACAAAAACTTAGTGTTTTCAACTAATAGGCAAAACCTATTTTGAGCAAAGCAAGCCTAAGCTACACTTAGCCAAATTCATATAGAAGCTAGAAACTATTATTCTACTAAGGTATCACTTGCCAATACTATTCCAATGTATTGACCCACTATGGTTGTAACTTGTGATGTTGTAGGTTACTCTGATGAGGATTAGGGTTATGAGTCTACACTCAACATGTTTACCTGTGGCACATGAAGATGAAGAATTTATTTATTTTGTTAAGTTGAACTCTTGTACTAGCCCATGGCTATGGAGTTGTAAAAGACTATGTTATCTCTCGAATGACAATGTAATAAAGACCTTTGTATCTGTGTAGTTCATCTTAAACTGTGGATGCTAGCATTTGATCCAGGGACTAGCATTGCAATCACAGTGACATTTACCTTTATAAAGATGGGGTCTTACAGATGGTATCAGAGCACTGTGTTGCATGTAGGATTATGACCCTAGGTTGGATTAGACTAAGAAACCACTAAGGAAAACTACAACACTTTGTAAAATTCCACACTTGTCTTTTTCTTCTCGTAAACTTTTCTAATAATCTTTATCATCTCTATTTGTATATGAAATCCATCAATAAAGCTGTCAGGAAGGGACCACTCATGACCATGACTTTGGAGTGTGAGACGGATTTTCCCAAAGCACTCAAGAACCTTATGATTACCATGGGGATACATGGTGCAGCTATGTACAAGGGATTCCCAGTGATGGATGAAGGAGAAGAGTATTGGTGGGTGCAACTTCACTTGTATAAAAACAAGGAAGACAACCACAAAGAGTCGGAATTCTGCATGGTCACCAACTCTGAAATGCACACAACATTCTTTGACTCTGCAAGAAATGCAGCTTGGAATGCTATCAAGGAGCTTGGTGATAGAATCAAGTGTAGAATGCTCAACACTCAAAATGACCTTAGAGAAATGAAGAAGCAAACCCAAGACTTAGAGACTGCCAACCAACATTTAAGATAAGACATCATAGACTTAGCATTAGAATCTTGTGAACAAGATCGACAGATTGCCTCTAGGGATGACCTGATAGCTATCTTTTCAAGTGAGTGAGAATTGTAACGTACTCCGTTAGTTGGGTAACCTCACTTGTCATATTTTTTCCCTAAAATTTGTCTAAGTTATGTTGAACCTTAGTGTTGTGATAAATTTGTATGCCATGACTTGTGAGTTTTATGGATGATGTATGCTTTTGTTTTTATTTTACTGTCTTGTTTCTTCTACGTGTGTTATTCTAATATTTTTCTATCTTACCTTAGAATACTAGATTTGAGATCAGTACCGCCGAGGAGTTCAATGGAACTCGTTTTGGATCACGTATCGTGCAGTTTACTAGTGTGCTCAACCTTCCACTTCCTAGTATCAAGGCCTTTCAGCTCACCAAGTTTGAGAGGAAGGATCTTTGGGGTTTTAGAGTCTCGCGGCCGGGACGGCAGACGGATCCACTCACGGAGGAGATTTCCTTCAAGCTGATGCACGATGACAAGGATAAGGTTCTAGACGTAGTCATGCAGGAGATACTCGGACGCCTCTGTGGACGCCACTCCACTGAGATTAGAGGCCTCTACTTCCACCCGTTCGGGAGACGTGACGAGGAGGGAGAGGCATTGGTGTATGAGGGTGCTTATAGAGAGACGATCGAGCTAGTTCGTCTCTACCTCCGGGACCTAGAGGGCCTTATTAGACACCTTGACACCGATAGGACCAACATCATTCTTAGCAATGACGAGCTCCAAGTTCAGTTGAGGGAGAAGGACAAGCTCTTCGCGGAGCAAGACGAGATCGTCAAGGAGATGGTGGCCAGATTCGAGAGCCAGGACAAGAAGTTCAAGAATCAGGAGAAGAGGGTCCAGGATAGAAACAAGAAGATCAAGGACATGAAGGCTGAGATAGAGGCCAAGGACTTCGAGCTCGAGACCTAGCAGGGAGTGATTGAGAGGCTTCGCTCACAGAAGAGGGACCTCAGGGAAAAGATCGAGGCCTTGACCACTAGTGTAGAGGAGTACAAGGCCGCCATGGAGAATGCAGGTCTTGCTCTTGTTGACGCGGAGGTCGACATGGACGAGTAGTATAGACTACTCGACTGTCATTTATCTATCATACTTTGATTATTGAGTCGCAATGACCATCCAACATGTGGATGGCTTGCTATTGTGTGTTTGCATTTTCAAAACCTGTTGTTTATGTCATTCAAACTCTATGTTATTTTGAGCTTGGTAATTATGATTGTTTATATGTGATGTATTGTGCATGTTAAGAATCTATGGGTATCTCATTTCTTATCCTTATTGAAATCATAGATGCCTCCCCGTCGTGCCAACCCCAACCCAAACAACAACAATAACGTCACTCCCGAGATGCAGTAGTTGATGACAGCTCAAGCTCAGTTGATGCAAATGATGACACAGTTCATGCAAAATCAGAATCAGAACAACAATAACAACAACAACAATAATAATAATAATAATAACAATAACAATAACAATAACAATAACAACAACAACAATCAGAACAATCCTCCAGCATTTGACATGCTCACTAGATTTCTGAGACTGAGGCCTGCAAAGTTCTCGAGAACCACTGGTCCAATGGTATCCAATGACTGGTTACGTTCAGTGAACAAGGACTTAGTCAGCCGGCTACACCGATGAGGAAAAAGTCAGGTTTGTAGCACATCTGCTCGAAGGACCAGCAGCAACCTAGTGGGACAACTTTCAGATCACCACTACTCTTGAGGATGTGACTTGGGCTATTTTTGAGGATGGATTCCGCACAGCTCACATCTCATCCGGGGTGATGAACTTGAAGAAAAAGGAGTTCCACAACCTGAAACAACGTCACCGCAATGTGGCTGAGTACATTGAGGAATTCAACAATCTGGCACGCTATGCACCGGATGAAGTTGATACTGATGCTAAGGGGAAGGATAAATTCCTCGATGGTCTTAATGATGAGTTGAACCCACAGCTGTCTGTTGCCTATATCCCAACCTATCAATCATTTTGTGACAAGGCCACCATCTTGGAAAAAAAGATGAAACGGGTTGAGGGCAGGAAGAGGAAGCATAGCTTTGATAAGCACGGCTCGGGATTGTCTCACAAGCATTCACATCATGATGATAGTGGAAGTTATGTATTCCACAAACATGGGAAGTACAACAACCACCACAACCATAACCTTTATCATGACAACAAGCATCATCGCAGTCATGACAATGACAAGTATAAGAACCACAAGAGTGGACACAAAATCCACCACAGTGGAAGTGGAAATGGAAGTCAGCCTGTAAAGAAAGATCTCAGTCAGGTTGAATGTTTCAAGTGTAAGAAGATGGGGCACTATGCTAATGAGTGCCTAGAAAAGAAAGTTGAAGGTGCCAACAAGCCCAATCCGTTCCAAAAGGGACAAGTGAACCACATTAATGTGTAAGAAATATATGAAGAGTCTGATGCTGTGGCTGGTAAGTTCAAGCTCAATTCTTTTCCAGCACTCGTTCTTTTTGATACTGGCGCATCGCATTCATTCATATCAAGATCATTTGTTGATAAAAATGTATTACCAACTGAAAATATTGGGTGTCCTATAAAAGTAAGATCTCCCGATGGAGATATGATAGTGAGCCTTGGATGTCGTGGTCTAGTGATAGAATTTGGGAAGTATAAGTTCCTATATTCCTAAGGATTGGATGTTATTCTGGGCATGGATTGATGATTAAGTATGAAGGAGTACTAGATTGTGCCAATCGTACTGTCACACTCACAACCCCGGATAATAAAAGGATTAGGTTCAAGTCTAACTTTGAATCAAAAGGGAGTAAGCTAAATTCTCTTAAGGGGGTTAGCATAGATGATCTTTAGATCATTGATATGATGGGAGATTGAGATCATGCGGGACACCGTGGATGGTTTTTTTAGAAAAAGGAGACGAAGGCGAACCGAGGGGTGGCTGAGCCGCTCGTTTTTGGTCATCGGAAAGCAGTGCACGGCGGCAACTGGCGTCGGTGCACGGCAACGCGCGGTGGTGGCTCGGTATTAAAAGCAAATGAATCAACGGAAGGCAGTAGCATGCTCAGTAGCTCAGCAGGAAGCTCGTGGAAGGCTCGGTGAAGGAAATTGTGTCCGGAATCGAGATGGACGACAGCAACCGGACTTCGGGAAGACGAGGTTGCCGCATTGATTCGAGGCGCCCTTGCTCAATTCCTTCGGCTAAGAGGCTCGGGGAAGTATGGCGGTGCTCATAGTATGCTTGTACTGCTACGGGGGAGGCTAGAACGCCGGGAATCGACGGTAACCTGAGGCTAGGGTTTCTGTCTCGGACCTAAATCGAAGAGAAAGAGGAAGAGCTTGGGGATAAGTATGAGAGGAGGGGAGTGCGGCGGTCTTATCTCCGTCTTCGGAATACGACAAACACCAGCGGGCATCACGGCGCGAGGTCGCCGGTGGACGGCATCGGCCAGCCCACGCAGCTGCTTCAATACTACGAGGAAGACGACGACGACGATAGGAGGCTGAAGGGGTACGAGCTCCTGTTGGGATGATGTTGGGCCATGTGGACCACTCCAAAGTGAGCGAAAAATCTACAGATGCTACACGCGAGCAATAGATAGATGCGAGAAGAAATGGGCCATGGGCCAGGATTGGCTGCTGTCTCTTCTTCCTTTATTCTTTTCTGATTTCTGTTTTGATGATTTGTTTTTAATTTAAATTTCCTCAATGAATTAATTACCAGAAATTTGTAGAGTATTCCAAATACTCCAAAGATAATTATTCTAATTTTTTTCTTTAATTATGTTTGTATTTTTCAATGCTCATAATTATATCAAAAGTTATTTATTGAGTGGAATAAGTAAGAATGAGGGTTTAGGGATTTGTTTATTATAATAAACTCTTATAAAATGATTTTTTTTATTTATTCTTAATGAATGTAATGATAATGGTTTAAGATAGCTAAAGATATGCAAAGCATGTATCCATCTTTATTACTATATAACAATCATTATATAAGAGAATTTAATTATTAGGGTTCTCATAATGGTGAATTCTATTATTCAAAATCTACTAACAGGTGAACCCTAACCACCATTCTTATTAAAAATATGCATAGTTGTTTTCTGGAACTAGCTATTCATTACTTGCTTAAGTGTGATTAATATATGGATATAATATTGGGCATAATGGTTTATAGTAATTTCCAGTTATGTGGTACACATGATTTAGAGGTTTGATAGTGTCAAAGATATGCTTGAGTGATTTTTTATAGGAAAATATTCCTATAAAGCTTTGTGTAAATAAGATGATAGATCAATTAGATGAAATGGATACTATGTTTGGTTAAATATTTAGGGTTTAGTGTTTACCAAGAATTCCTATCTTCCATAATTCACAATCCTAGACTTCTAATTAAGGATTTCCTTTCCAAGATATACTACTTCTTCCTATCCATCATTATGTGTTAACATGATGAGCTTTACTTCACAAGAATATTCTTATCCACCTTTTATTCTTCTAAATCCATTTATAAATCCAATGAGCTTGACACTAAAGCTTTCATAATCTTCTCATGTCTATACTTGGTTATATCAACTACTCTACTGCTGATACCCTCCAATCCAACAAGTAGTTACTAACTCCATTCATATTCTTCCTTAATCATCCACCACTAATATTACTCCAGTAGATGTATATATCAAATTCCACTTTCCTCAAAAGCTTACTATCCTTTAGGAGGAATAATACTACTCCATTAACTCCATGTTACTCTAGCTTTAGCTTAATCATACTATCTTATCTACTTAACTCCAGTATCTTATATTCAAACTTCACATCATATCATGGTGACTTGTCATGGCTATCTTAGAATAACATATATATACTAAGGTTCAATCATGTTCTATCCACCAATGTCACTTATGCATGATATAAGCATTCAATCTTGGTGACTAAAGCATGATCATTATAATCCTTTGATCATTTATGGCTTAGGTTTCCAGTTGGCTAATCAAGGTCTCATCAATACAACATAACAGTTGTATTATAATTATCTTCTGTTTATCTCTATTGGGATAAGAGATATTATTCATTGACTATACCTACTTGATCCAATAGGATTACTCCTGGTAACTATCTTCAGGATTCATCCTTGTAATCTTCTTTATTACCATATAATTATATATTCCAAATAACTCTTCTATCATTTTAGGAGCGAGTTAAATCCATCAATTATCACAATGATCTTATTCTCTTCCAACACTACCATCCTATAGATGATATATAAAGCTAGCATAACTATTTACCTCGTCTTACTTCTTTATTTATAGGCCTTAAGTGAATGCTATGATATGGACAAGAGTTGATAGATCAATAATTGATAGGTTAAGAATTGGTGAATCAATAGTTGATTACTCAACATTGATGAACAACAGATATGAGAATAAGGTTCAATAGAGATGATAAAGATTGATATGGGAAGAAAGATATATGGTGAATGATCTTGACTTGGTTTCTTTCCTACTCAATCTCACTAAAGAGTAAAGGTTAGGTATTACCATGATACTCATGGTACAAGTAGATGAGATTAAGATTTAGTTGTTACATTCCTATTACTTAAGTTATATTTATAACTTGGTATTCATGAGTTGTGTAATGAATACTAGGATATGATTACTTAAGGATCAAATATAAATCATTAAGTAATGTACTAGGGTTAAACTTCTACTACATTTGATCTACCCTTAGATGAAATCTCCTTTACCCAAAATAAGGTTTTAGCAAAGGTCATATTGAAACTTATCACAGTCAACTTGATGATCTACTTCAATTCCATCAAGTTGAGAGAAGCTTCAATCACTTTGACAAGTTTTGTTCAAAAGCGCGAAAATTATTTGGATTTTCTATACATGAATTCAATGCACACACCTGGGTTCAGCCTATTTCTAAGCTCTAATGCTGGGATGTTACATCTGTAGCATAGACTTTACACATAGATGGGTTGCATATACCATTTGTAGTGGTTTTGGGATGATTGAACATGTTGAGGCGTCCAATCTCGAACTTGTTTTCTTCAATACTCCAAAGTTCCTTTTACTATCCTCTTTTCGGGATAAGTCCTTATTATAAACTCCTTAATTTGGGTTCTCTTCTTTAGTTCCTTAACCTAATTAGGTATCCAAATCCAACTCCTTTTATTTAATCATCGAACTTTCTTACTATATTGTGTAAGGTATAGGAAGTCTCACTAAAACAGGGTTTTAATTGTTATAACACAATAGTTGTGGCCAAAAGACTAAATTTTTGGCTTGTCATTTTATGATTTATATATGTGGTCCTTCCGAAGGTTGGATTTGAACTCATTTAGTCCATACCCATTGGAATTTCTTGTTCCCCTACACATGTCTAATTGGATGTGATTATTCACTCTTAAGGACCACTTAAGAGTTGTTTCCTCTAGAATTAGTCTATTAAGATTAATCTATTTTATCACCCTTAAGCTTTTGTCTTACCAAGCTTTAGATAATGCTTTCATTGTCACCTTAAGTACTTCTTTAACTACCATTTAGTAATTGCCTTAAGGTTTGAGTACTACTATCTTGAAGTAAACTTCGATTTTTCATCTAGACATACTCCCGAAAGTACTTTATTAATAATGAATTATTTTAACCTTATGAAAATAAGGCTTAATGTTGTCATAGGTTAGTATTTATCCAACCTTTACTCTGGAATTCAGATAACATTACTTCCGTTTACTGTTTACTCTCCCCCTTAGGGTTTACTAATGGTCTCTAAACTGCGTATATAGCAACCATTGGCTTTATAACTAGAGTGTTGGTCTTTGCTCAGCTTATACTTAACCTATTTAAGGTTTCATGAAAGAATTGTCGGTATACCCACACAATTGTGAATCTCCGAAATGAATCTTCCAAGATTATTTGTCTTTTTACTATTTGGATATTTTCGCTTGATAGGTCTGACTTCGCGAAGCGCCTCGAAAGACGGTAGCTTTAATGTTTCTACTCCTTTATGTCTTCTCTAACTTAGGCCAAGTTTTATGCTCTTTATGCAATATTAAGATGATCTGGTTGACTAAGTCAACCAAATACTAACTACGGATAGGATATCGACGGTCCATCAGAATACCGACCGTGGATCAAATACCAGTTGCGGATCATCCTATGCTATAGGTATTACCCTACGGTTTATGACCTAATACCAGTATTCTCTCTGGATTGTCAGAGCTTGAATACCTCCTTGTTCCAAAACGTTTTGGTTGTTCTTATTCATGATACTTTCATGACTATGGTATAACTACTTTATTAACTTCTTATAAACATCACCTACTGCGGTGAACTTCATTTCACTACTTCTTGTTGCTTCCTCCATCATGTTAATCTCTTTTTTGGTCTTCGGAATAGGTCACTCCCTTACATGAATTCTCTTATTCTATCTAGATCTATAACACCAAGTAGTAACTGGATGTTGCAACATGCATTTGCACACCAAGTCAAACTTAATGTACAGATCTAGTCAATCAAGAAGATCCAAGAAAAACAAATAAATCCAAATGTGGTACATATAATACACAATATTCTAAGCCCGGAATATAGTAGTTGTGTATAATATCTCTAGAATTCAGGCTTAGTTGTGTAGTATATGACACCTCCTCGTATAGGTTTACATCGTGATACTTAGCACATAGGGTCAAACTATTCTTTATCTCAATATTTACCCAAATTGCTCAAGTGCAACAGAATAATCTTAAGTAAAGTGGTTTCAATTTGGTTTTGAATAAATTCCTGTCTCACTTTTAGAATGATTAATTATAAACAGTCTTACTTATTTAGTAACTATACTCACATGATCACTCCAAATGAGTAATCAAATTCTATTTTCTAACTTAAACTATGGATAATTAGAAATTTCTAGCACCTTTAACTTCTATCATAGTTCTGCCATGTTATTTTCATACTTCTACTCCAAGATAATTCACTAAGTACTTGTCATACTTATACTCCCATCATAGTTTCGGAGCTAATCTTACCATGATCTCGTTATGTTTTACCTATTCATCATGATTTAAGAGCTAATCTCACCATGATGACTTTACTTCTCATAGTACTATCATTAATTCTTAACAGCATTTCACTCCTTCATGTAGAATTCTCAAGTGAATCCCACATGTTTAACTATCCATTACAACTATACATGCTCTAATGGTCTTCATTATATTGTCTATTGTTATCAATTAACAATAAGATCCTTACTGTTTTAATTCAATTTTATGGTTAGGCTACACTATTTGTATTTCTTCAATTGACATACTAAACTTAATTCAACTCTACTACGACCAATTGGAATTCCTAAAGTATCTTGATGGGTTATATCTCCTTTGGAGGACACTAAATAGCACTTCACTGAGAGAAGATGGATAACTATTCCTAAGCAGGAATGACTTTGGCATCTTGTGACAAAGTTATCCTCAAGTGGATACTCATCATAAATCCTAAGAATATTTGGTTTAGATAAGATGGCTTTTATAGTCACTATCCAACCTACAGATCTTTCTAAAAGGGTTTTAATCCTAAGGTCAAAGCATATGCTCTGATACCAGCTGCGGTGACCCAGCATACCACTGCATGATGCAGTACACTATAGTCGTGGACATAACACCAATAAAACACCGTTCACTAGTATTACATCCCTCTGAGTGGTACAACAGAAACACGACACGTCCAATACATGACTATAAGTTACAACTCGACTCTTTACATAAGATCCAGAGAACACTCTAGGTTAAAGAGAGAGAAAGAACTTTTTACAAAGAAAAATCAGAGATAAACAACTCAAAAATTATTACACTATTAAGACTAGTATTTTAACTAATGGTCTGGCATTGCTGCTATTGCAATACACTACAGAAATAGGTTTTATGGCTAGAGATTATATTCCTATCTAATCGGTAACTTCGTCTTCACTTGAGTTGATGTATATGTTGACTTTCTTGACTTTATTGAAGAGCTTTAGCTTTTGATGATGATTCCTAGAGCATGAGTTGATGTAGACGTCATCTTGATGGCTTCAGAATCTAGCAAGGTTTAAGAAGATACGTTGAGTACGAGCGTACTCAGCAAGTTCATTAGAAAATGAGTGTTTGATGCACTATAACTATAGCCACAGACCATAGGTCGTAGGCTATGCAGGTTTTTGTAAACATTTCTTCAAAGGTTGCTTTTATTCTGAAAATCTATGTCCGTCAGCCTTCACGAGTCTACCAGAACTTTCATGGAGTTCCTTTCCTGCCGCGTTCGCAGCTCCTTCCCTGAACAGGGAGTAACAAGTTATAGTTCTTACACTCTACAGAGGTGCGTCACTTTACCCATGAGAGATCTTAGCTTTGTTGCACATCTGAGTTATAGGCTCGTTCACACTTCCTTGGTGTGAGGCCTAAACTAAGATCCAAGCCTATCGCTGCCTTCTCCGCGACCCCGCATGTCTCCTTGGTGTACGCCAGCCCACCTATTGAATTACGGCAATTGTCAGTACAAACCATTCAGATGCCGAAACTATCGTGGAACGTTGAGGGTTCCCACCCATATGCTGCATATCCTCTACGAATTACCAATTAATATGCACACTACGAGTGATAATAGCCATGACCCGCACATCCGGCTCATGCGAGAGGGAAAATATACAGCTGACTTCTCCGTACCATTCCAAATCTCATGGTTAACGCGTAATATACAGCGCA
This sequence comes from Avena longiglumis, assembly GCA_030063025.1. Lineage (NCBI taxonomy): Eukaryota > Viridiplantae > Streptophyta > Magnoliopsida > Poales > Poaceae > Avena > Avena longiglumis. The sequence continues at coordinate 12,285,655 of CP125979.1, forward strand.
AGAATCACTGGCGACATTGGTTCTTAAGTCCTAGATAATTTGTTCCTTTACCACCGAAACTTTCATAGTAGGTTATTACCTCATGGTAAATAACCTATAATCCTATTATTATGAAAATAGTGTTTTCTGACTTTTTCAAATATAGGTGATGACAACACTAGATTTTCAAAATACTTTATAGAAAATAATCAAAGGACATGAGCAAGTGTGAACTTGCCTTTTGTGATTGCAAGATTATGCACTCACGGTCTTCGAGACAATATAAGATCCAATATCTGAAATCAGCATTAGTGGTTCGGTAAGGACTAATGTTTAAAGAAGCAATATGCTATTATGCATAAGTAATGTAATGCAATTTCGTAAACTCGAATCCCGGGGATAACGTTGATCTAGGGTTTGGAAACTGGAAATGGTTTCTTTAGAATGTGTTGTCCTTTTAGATAAGTTTCATACTTGTGCTTCTTATTAAGGCTTGTGAGTGTGTGTGAAACAACATGTAATTATAATGGTATACAATAATAAGATACACGGATGTGGATGCTACTCAAAGACTACTTATATAAAAATTGCCTTATTTCCAAATCTTACTTTACAAGTATTGACATTTATAAGTAACTTAAGTGTTAACAATTCTAAGTATACAAGTAAAGTATAAAGTAATGTGATTACGATTAATTGTCATCTGTTGACTAAAGTGGCAAAACGAATAATTTTTGAAGAAAAGATTTCTTTATTAAGGTTTAAACAATCCTGATAGTTTTTAGAATATGGTTGATAGAATGTGATTGATGTTGTTTATGCTTGCTTGAATAGTCTGGACTTGAGATGCTTTACGACTTAATTATAATAGACCAAAGTTAACTATAAAACACATAATAAGGTCTTTAGCATTATACTTAAAATCTTGTGGACTAAAGTTAACTTTAAGAACATGGATGGATTTAAGGTGTAATGCTTATGATATTGTACTTGCCCATCTTATAATATTTCCTTAAAGTTGTTTAAGAATGGCATTACTTCTATTTGGGTAGTGGTTTCTTTACATTATAAATGTATAAAAGGATTTATCTCCTTATAAGGGTGTGGTTATGGTTTGTGAATAAGTAAACAATATTATTTACTACTTATGAATTATCTTTGGATTTAGTCCATTATAGACTTGTGAGTGAAACAATGATAAAAGGTTTTATTTGGTTGAAAGTATCATTCTTGAAGATTTTATAATTGATAAGAATTTTTTTAGAAATTGATCTACACTTATAGTTGAATGACAATTCAACAAGATTATATTTAAAATGTGTTAAACCATTTTGACTTCATAATATTAATATTTAAGACTAATACTATTTACTAGACTCAATTGGCTAATTTTAGAAATTTTAGCAATTTTTATTTACCCATTATATGAATCATTAACTAAGGAATAGGTTTAAATTCAAGTTAGTAGAGTATTAAGTTTTTTATTTACTTCAAAAGTGGAATATTATATTTTTAACATGTAGGTATTATTTTTGATCATTTTGGTATATTACACTTATTTTTGTGATTTTATAAATAATAAGATATGATATTTTATAAGATTTATTATTTTATAAATACTTAATAAATAATAACTATTTAATTAAGTGAAATAATAGAACATGATTATAGTTTTAAATTATAGTTCTTATTTTTCAAAAAAATGGTAATTTATTTATATTTTTTATCATTTACCATTATTAAAATATGAATTACCAAAGTTTTATTATTTATAAAATCTTTATTAAATAATAATAATTTAATTAATTAACAAAGTAATGTTTGATAATAATTTTAAGTTGTAGATTTTATTTTTCTGAAAATTTTCATATATTAAACATATTCTTCTGAATTATAAAACAAAAGTTATTGTTTTACAAGATTTAATCACTTTATTTAATTTCTAGAATTTATTTGAGTTTAAATTTATATTTTTTTGTTTATTTTCTAAACAGACACTGAACTTTTTATACCGCATACACACCTAGCCCAAGTCACTGACCGATGGGCCACATGCCACATCACATATCCAGATTAGTAAATACAATTGTTATTATATCTATTTCAACTCTTAGTCAATGACAGATGGGACTAAGGCCACATCACATGTCAGATGCCACATCAGCAAGGACCAGCCAAACAGGTTGAATTAGTCAAGGATAACATGGTCCTGACGTCATAGTGACGTCATCTGGAGATGATCTTCAGATCATTGATGTGCTGGGAGATTGAGAGCATGCGGGACGCCGTGGATGGTTTTGTTAGAAAGAGGAGATGAAGGCGAATCGAGGGGTGGCTGAGCTGATCGTTTTTGGTCGTCGGAAAGCAGTGCACGGCGGCGACTGGCGGCGGTGCACGACAACGCGTGGTGGTCGCTCGGTATTAGAAGCAAATGAATCAACAGAAGGCAGTAGCATGCTCAGCAGCTCAGCGGGAAAGCTCGTGGTAGGCTCGATGAAGGAAATCGTGGCCGGAATCGAGATGGACGACGGTGGCCGGACTTCGGGAAGATGAGGTTGCCGCATTGATTCGAGGCGTCCTTGCTCAATTCCTTCGGCTAGGAGGCTTAGGGAAGTATGGCGGTGCTCATAGTATGCTTGTACTGCTACGGGGGAGGCTAGAACACCGGGAATCGACGGCAACCCGAGGCTAGGGTTTTGGTCTGGGACCTAAATCGAAGAGGAAGAGGAAGAGATTGGGGATAAGGATGAGAAGAGGCGAGTGCGGCGGTCTTATATCCGTCTTTGGAATACGACAGACGCCAGCGGGCATCGCGGCGCGAGGTCGCCGGCGGACGGCATCGGCCAGCCCACGCAGGTGCTTCACTGCTGCGAGGAAGACGACTGCGACGATAGGAGGCCGAAGGGGTACAGTCTCCTGTTGGGCTGATGTTGGGCCATGTTGGCCACTGCGAAGTGAGTGAAAAATCTGCAGCTGCTACACGCGAGCAACAGATAGATGCGAGAAGAAATGGGCCATGGGCCAGGATTTGGTGCTGCCTCTTCTTCCTTTATTCTTTTCTGAGTCCTGTTTTGATGATTTGTTTTTAATTTAAATTTCCTCAATGAATTAAATACCAGAAATTTGTAGAGTATTCCATATACTCCAAATATAATTATTCTAATTGTTTGCTTTAATTATGTTAGTATTTTTCAATGCTCATAATTATATCAAAAGTTATTTATTGAGTGGAATAAGTAAGAATGAGGGTTTAGGGATTTGTTTATTATAATAAACTCTTATAAAATGATTTTTTATTTCTTCTTAATGAATGTAATGATAATGGTTTAAGATAGCTAAGATATGCAAAGCATGTATCCATCTTTATTATTATATAATAATCATTATATAAGAGAATTTAATTATTAGGGTTCTTAGAATGGTGAATTCTATTATTCAAAATCTACTAACAGGTGAATCCTAACCACCATTCTTATTTAAAATATGCATAGTTGTTTTATGGAATTAGCTATTCATTACTTGCTTAAGTGTGATTCATATATGGATATAATATTGGGCATAATGGTTTATAGTAATTTCCAATTATGTGGTACACGTGATTTAGAGGTTTGAAAGTGTCAAAGATATCCTTGAGTGATTTGCTATAGGAAAATATTCCTATAAAGCTTTGTGTAAATAAGATGATAGATCAATCAAATGAAATGGATACTATGTTTGGTTAAATATTTAGGGTTTAATGTTTACCAAGAATTCCTATCTTCGATAATTCACGATCCTAGACTTCTAATTAAGGAATTCCTTTCCTAGATATACTACTTCTTCCTATCCATCATTATGTGTTAACATGATGAGCTTTACTTCACAAGAATATTCTTATTTATCTTTTATTCTTCTAAATCCATTTATAAATCCAATGAGCTTGACACTAAAGCTTTCATAATCTTCCCATGTCTATACTTGGTTATATCAACCACTCTACTGCTGATAACCTCCAATCCAACAAGTAGTTACTTCTAACTCCATTCATATTCTTCCTTAATCATCGACCACTAATATTAATCCAATAGATGTATATATCAAATTCCACTTTCCTCAAAAGCTTACTATCCTTTAGGAGGAATAATACTACTCCATTAACTCCATGTTACTATAGCTTTAGCTTAATCATACTATCTTATATCTACTTAAATCCAATATCTTATATTCAAACTTCACATCATATCATGGTGACTTGTCATGGCTATCTTAGAATAACATATCTATACTAGGGTTCAATCATGTTTTATCCACCAATGTCACTTATACATGATATAAGCATTCAATCTTGGTGACTAAAGCATGATCATTATAATCCTTTGGTCATTTATGTCTTATTTTCTAGTTGGCTAATCAAGGTCTCATCAATACAACATTACAGTTGTATTATAATTATCTTCTGTTTATCTCTATTGGGCTAAGAGATATTATTCATTGACTATACCTACTTGATCCAATAGGATTACTCCTGATAACTATCTTCAGGATTCATCCTTGTAATCTTCTTTATTACCATATAATTATATATTCCAAATAACTCTTCTATCATTTCAGGAGTGAGTTAACTCCATCAATTATCACAATGATCTTATTCTCTTCCAACACTCCCATCATATAGATGATATATAAAGCTAGAATAACTATTTACCTCGTCTTACTTCTTTCTTTATAGGCCTTAAGTGAATGCTATGATATGGAAAAGAGTTGATAGATCAATAATTGATAGGTTAAGAATTGGTGAATCAATAGTTGATTACTCAACATTGATGAACAACAGATATGAGAATAAGGTTCAATAGAGATGATAAGGATTGATATGGAAGGAAGATATATGGTGAATGATCTTGACTTGGTTTCTTTCCTACTCAATCTCACTAAAGAGTTAAGGTTAGGTATTACCATGATACTCATGGTACAAGTAGATGAGATTAAGATTTAGTTGTTACATTCCTATTACTTAAGTTATATTTATAACTTGGTATTCATGAGTTGTGTAATGAATACTAGGATATGATTACTTAAGGATCAAATATAAATCATTAAGTAATGTACTAGGGTTAAACTTCTACTACATTTGATCTACCCTTAGATCAAATCTCCTTTACCCAAAATAAGGTTTTAGCAAAGGTCATATTGAAACTTATCGCAGTCAACTTGATTATCTACTTCAATTCCATCAAGTTAAGAGAAGATTCAATCACTTTGACAAGTTTTGTTCAAAAGCGCGAAAATTATTCGGATTTTCTATGCATGAATGCAATGCACACACCTGAGTTCAGCTTATTTCTATGCTCTAATGCTGGGATGTTACATCTGTAGCACAGACTTTACACCTAGGTGGGTTGCATATACCATTTGTAGTGGTTTTGGGATGATTGAACATGTTGAGGCGTCCAATCTTATTCACGAAATTAAGGTAGTAACAGCTAACAACTACTCTAGACCAATTTCGTGGACGCTTGAACCTTCTAGGAGGTTCTCGGACTGCTCCTTGTATAAGAATCTATGCCAAGAAACCCCTAGGAAACACTTAGTGAGCTCTATAAGATTAACATCCCACTCAAGATAAGGGTTTTCTAGCGGCAGCTCCTGAGGAAATGCCTCCTGCGTAATGAAAATGTCCGCCTTCGGCACATACCGTCGATGATGTTCCCTTTGCGAGAAGTTTGAAGATACAAACCATATCTTTTCTCTTGCACGCTAGCCAATTTCATGTGGAGCATAGTTAGGGAACTGTTGGGATGCTCTTGGAATCCCTCATGCTTAGCCCCTTTTTTGCACACTTTGTTAGGCCAAACTGAAAGAGTGTTGTGGATATCTTGTGTAGCCTTGTGCTAGATGTTGTGGAACATTAGAAAAAAGTTCAAAAATTGAGGAGACTTTTCGGGATCAAAATTTTTGGTGAGGAGGCCCAAATTGAGTTTGCCGACCTATAAAAAAGAATGTATTATTTTTTATTCGAATAATCTAGTTCGCTATTTTCCCCGACATTCCCCACATCATGACTTATCCAACAAATTTCTTGACTCCTTAATATATTTTTGCAAGACTAGAATTTCTTCACTTCTTAATTTTAATCGTTTGGCAGACACAAGGGCTGCTTTTACTCTACATGGATGGCAGCATGATATTTTGATCGGCCCTCTTCTAGCTTAGGTGTTATTCAGCAAATACATTGTTAATTGTAGTTCACATGTTTTTTTTTAGACTTTTGTTTAGCTTTATGCATCTTATAGTTATACAGAGACCGGGTGTAATACTTAAATCATTTAAGTAATAAAACATCATTTATCGAAAAATTAATAATTTTGATCAAACTCCCCATATGGGTCGCTCTTGCGGCGCAAAACCCTAAGATAGCGTGCCATATAACCCTGCACGAGAATAAGAGTACCGAGCATCGACCAGTCTCTCGCAATAGTCCTGATTATTGCTACGTCGTGGAAGGACAACAAGCCACGTGCACGCTTAATTTTGGTACATCCCTGGACTTGTTATATCGGTGACAATGCCAGGTGCATTCCCTTTCTCCCTCCGGCGTTGAAACGAACCCTGCGCACGTACACAACGCTGCCCCATGACGTGAGCGTGAGCGTGGGCGAGAAGAATTACAGTACTACCCAAAATGAACAAAAATAAAAGAGACCTCCTGACCTTTTGGCGTCCTCTCTCTCTCTCTCATCTTTTTGTGAAGCCATCCACGTTTTCGCTCCTCCTTAACTGCTTCTCTCCTCCCTCCCTCCCTCCCTCCGTCTTTCACTCCCTCTCGTCTCCCTTCTTCCGTCACGGTGGCTGCAGTTCACAGGCACAGGCAAACCAACAAACTTCCGGCCGATCGAGTCACACTCACACCCAAGTGAATTACCAAGCCAGAAGAGCAGTTAATTTCGCTGTATTTCCGTGGGGTTTACGCCAGCCGGAGCGCCATGGATGCGGAGGGTGGTGTGCAGCCGAGGAGGAAGAAGAGTTCTTGGGTAACTATATCTGATCTACTGCTGTTCTAATACACTAATTAACTGCATCTGATCGAGTGCATCCCTTGGGAGGTTTAATTTGGTTAGGTAGTTTCGTTTCTCTATTTTGGCTAGGTTAGTTGCTTAATAGTTGACCTGTGCATTTTCTTTTCTTGGGGCTTGTTTCTTGAAGTAGCGCGGTGCATTAATTCTTCTTGCGTTACTTTCGGCGTCAGGTTTTGGTTCAGTTCTGGTCTGGAGTATGCATGTATGTATGTTCGCCCAATAAAAAACAATACTGCGTTGGTCAGCCCTGTAGATTTGGAGAAACTGTAGATGCTTTTGTTTGTAGCATGCATGGCTCCTCCTAGTCCCGAAAAAAAAAGGTTGCAGTATGTTCCTTCTTCACGTCTGAAGGTCGATGGTAGATTTGTTCGGATTTTGCACTAGTTAATTTCCTTGCAAAAGGATCTGGTCTGAAGCAGGAGCTAGCTGTCTTGATTATTCACCACTATACTGGTCTTCCAGATGTCCTGATTATTCACCGATACCCGGGATAATGGAATTAATACAGTCAATTTTTTCAGTGTAAATTTCAGCTTTGGGAGTCAACCTGTTTGACAGTTTAAGCCTGCAGTCGGTGTCCATTTTCTTGGAAGCATGCGATCGCTCAGGACAACCATAGGGTCTCATTTCTCTGTCAGATCAATCCAGATCATCGCCATTTATGGTCAAAATGGACACATTTGTTTGGTCTTTTAGCTGAGACTTACCTTTCTGCCTGTCGACCTTGAGGCTACGTTCCTACCTGTTTAAAGCTTCTCTTTCTAGCTAGCCTACAACCTTTTTGCCCAATGGGATGATTTTAGTCCCAGCATATGCCCTCTACTTAATATTTGTGGTAATTAATCAGACACGTCACGTCTCTTTCTGTGTTTGCGCTAGGGATGGCAGAAAGGGACGCTTCTACTGGCCTACCAGAGCTTCGGCGTCGTCTACGGTGACCTCTGCATTTCGCCGGTCTACGTGTACAAGAACACCTTCTCCGGGAAGCTGCGTCTCCACGAGGAAGACGAAGAGATCCTCGGAGTGCTATCATTGGTCTTCTGGAGCCTCACCCTCATACCTCTCCTCAAGTATATCATCCTCGTGCTCGGAGCCGACGACAATGGAGAAGGTGATGATCGATCACATTCCTGATGAATCATACGGCACATGTCAAGAGAGTTCCCTCTTCTATCATCTAGACAGTGTTAAGTTACTAGTGATGATGGTGTACAGTTTAGGTGCTAATAAACGTGCATCTTTTTATTTTTGGCAAACTGAAAAATGTGATGTGTGCAGGTGGGACGTTTGCATTGTACTCCCTGATGTGCAGGCGCTCCAGGATGGGCCTTCTCAACAGCCTGCACGCCGGCCATGGCTCCTTGTCGACGTACAACCAGGATGAGCCCTGCAAGGAGTCGAGAAGCAGCCTGATCATCAGGGGATTCTTCGAGAGGCATTACTCGCTGCGCGTCGTGCTCTTGCTCTTCGTTCTCATGGGAACCAGTATGGTCATCGGAGACGGCGTCTTGACCCCGACAATGTCAGGTGATGATCAAACTTGGTCAAGCTCGTGTGTTTTGTGCTTCACAGATGTTGTTGTATGCATGTCCTGAAACTGTACTTCTGCTCATCAGATCTTCATGGTAACTGACAGGGTTACATGGTTTCCTGCAGTGTTGTCAGCAGTTTCTGGCCTCAGAATTAAGTTTCCAGAGCTACATGAAAGTAAGCGTCTGTTTTGTTGACATCCCTCATAAGGTTTACTCTTCTTGGTGGCAAACGCTAGCTACTGTTTTGTGCAGTTTTTTCTTCTCAACTTCCATCTGCAATTTCCTTACAAATTAGAACTGATCAATTCATGGCGCCCTCATCGTGCAGATTACACCGTGCTCGTCGCGTGCATCGTTCTAGTCGGGCTTTTCGCATTGCAGCACTACGGAACACATCGTGTCGGGTTCCTGTTTGCTCCGATTCTGATCTCCTGGCTCGCTTGCATCGGTGGGATTGGGATATACAACATTTTGAAGTGGAACCCTAGTGTTGTCCGTGCTCTGTCCCCGTATTACATATACAACTTCTTCAGGAAGGCTGGCAAGGATGGTTGGAGCTCACTTGGAGGAATTGTTCTCTGCATTACAGGTTTCACATATATTCTATAATTTTTGTGTTGGGTGATATGCACTTGTTTTTTATGGGCTTAATTACAGCTATAGATTTTCAGGTGCTGAAGCTATGTTTGCCGATCTTGGGCATTTCTCAAAGCTTTCACTGAGGGTAAGTTCCCTCTTTTGCAATTATGGATATGCCATTTGTCATTACAGCACTTGAAAACATCTTTACTATGATTTGCTTTATTGCTTTGTCATGGCAGCTTGGGTTCACAATTGTTGTGTATCCTTGCTTAGTTCTGGCTTACATGGGTGAGGCTGCCTATCTGTCGAAACATAGGGAGGATCTCCAAAGTAGCTTTTACAAAGCTCTTCCAGGTGAGGTGCCAGTGTCCCCGCGGACTGATGGAAATTTTCCATCTATTTTATTGCAGTCATCTTTTTTCCAAAAAAAAAAAATAGTGTGTTCTTACGCACAAAGGGAAGTATGATTTCTCGCCTTTTTATTTAGCTATGCACATAACCATAATCTATTAAAACATCAAGACCAACCAGATAAGCTTAGAAAAGGTAAAATATGACAAATATGAACGATAAATAAATTATCAAACCAAGCTAGCTTCCAAAAAAAACACCTGTTTCGCGGCGGCTTGCTACTTTCCCCCAAAACTCTCTTCCAGGTTAGGTGCAAATATTTCGATAGATCGAAGGACGCCCATCTATTTTATCATAGTTATCATTTTCAAAAAAAAGGTATATTGCATTTTTATGCATAAGGGGAAGTGTGCGTTCTCACCTCTTTACCGAGCTATGCACATAACCATAACCTATGGAAACATCAAGAGCAACCCGATCAACTTACAAAAGATAAAATATGACAAACATGACCGGAAAAAAAATGTCAAGAAAGCTACCGAAAAAGGCTTGTTGCTGCTTCTCACAATGTGCACCTACCTCTCTAAAAAAAGCGTACACCTATCACCAGGGAAAATAAGGTTGTACACATTGCCATGATGGAACTAGATCTAGCTAAGCGAGGAGGAAATTTGTGTTCCAAGAAAACACCTTTATGAGGGAGATGATGCTCATGTGCTAGGAAGGACTTGTCAAGCCAAGAAGGTTCGGACACGCAATTTTGCCATGTCCATCAAGTATGGAGGTCAGAACAAGTGTTTCCACTCCAGTGTGGAGCTCACGAAACTAGAAAATACTCTCCTCACCCATTAACCACTAAAGCCTAGAGCGATATTGAACAAATTTTTTTGCGCACCAAGTTAACCTTACTTGCCTTATTCTCTAGAGAAGAAAACCTACGTGACCATACAGACTAACATTGTCGGCATTGAAGCAGGGTACCGCAAGCAAGCCGTAGACCAGGCACACTGGTTCTAACACTTCAAACAATGTGACATCAATAAAACAAATTGTCTACTTAGGCAAGGTATATATGGTTGGTGGTTTCACACACATGAAGTGGCTGGAGTGAACCCATATCAGCAAAACATCCATTAATTCCAAGAGCGCACAGGTCATAAGGCATCACATGGCTTGCCAAAGAAGAAGTACGGAAATTTCTTCTATTCCAACATAGAGTATACACACATCCACACAGATTTGAGCTTTTATTTTTGAACTAAACCCCCAACAGATTTCTGGACTTATTTGACATGCCAGTTGGTAGCGGTAGTTTGAAAGACACGAAAACTTTCCTCCACAAAAAAGTGAAGTTGAACAAGTGTAGTATTGTCGCCTCTTTATTGCAGTATAACAATTTGTGTTGTCATGCCAATTAATTTATCAATGTTATATTTTGTCAGAATAAGTTTTCCCTATGTACCACATGGAAATCTTGTTGCTTAAGGGACTATAAGCTTCCATTAAATTTCCTAATAAAAATGGTATCATTATTAATCATGTTTGCATACATAGATTTCGCAAAGAAGGAACCAACAATATGAAACTTCCACCAGAAGGCATCCAAGTTAAGTTAATTGTCATTTGTCACAAAACTAAGGGTGTGTTTGGTAGACCGGGCCAACCCAACAATTCTCATTTTACCCGAGATTTTAAAGAATTTCGCTGTTTGGTAGCCCGGGTTTCCGGTGTGGGCACTGCCCAACTCACCCGGAAAAAAGCTCTTGGTCTGCGCATGAAGCTCGAATCGAGCTCACGCTGACCTCGCCGAAATCGCCCCCGCCCGCACTGGGCCAAAATCAGGGGTCACCGCCCCCACGCTCATTCCCCCCCAAACATGTTCTCTCTATCGCTCCGCCCAAAACGCCCAAACGAGCACCGCCGCCTCCTCCTCGACGCCAGCAACCGCCTCCTCCTCGACGCCGGCCTCCACCGCCTCCTCCTCGACGCCGGCCTCGGCCGCCGGGATCTACACAGCCTCTAGCCGCGGCACAGGCCGCCGGCCGTGCCCGCACAACCTCTCGCCGGCACAGCAGCAGGGACAACCTCCTCTCGCTGGCACCGCAGCAGGGACACGCACTGATTCATGCGCCGCCATGGCAGGAAGCCAGTGTCGCCTCCTCGCGTCGCCATGGCGTTCACCGAGCGCCGCCATGGCAAGAAGCCAGCGTCGCCTCCTCGCGTCGCCATGGCCAGCGTCGCCTCCTCGCACGTATGTCCTCCAGCGTCGCCTCCTCGCACGTACATCCTCCAGATCGCGCCTCCTCCACGAGTTGCATCCACGCGTTGCGCCATGGTCGCAGTTCATCCAGGAGCCGCCTCTACGAGCTGCATGCGCCATGGATGAACAAGCACCCGATTGCTTTTTTACTTTTCTGTTCAGGGACCTTTGTGTAAAAAAATAGACTCAACACCATCTCCACTCATACAACCCACCAAACAACCTCTCAACTGGGCATCTTTGAACGAATACAATCTACCAAACAAGACACAAAATCTCAACTCAGCATATCTAAGATGAGCATGTATGAGGTGGGAAACACATGTTGGAGTGACCCGACCTACCAAACACACCCTAAATGTAGCATGGAAGTCCATTTAGCCCGAGTCAATCCCGTAAAAAGCTCGCAAAAGCAGTACAACTGAAGGACTGAACGACATCCACCACTGTTGTGCGATATTATATTGGGTAGCGTACTGCTTAAAAAAGATATTTGTCTCTTAGCTAAGTATCTTACCAAAACCTAGTCTGTAACCCATCTCCAACCAAGAAAGAGCCTCGTGAAAAAACTCAGTCCTCACTTGCATTGGACCTCTGCAAAACGAATTAATGATTGGGATAGAGTTTTTGAGTGTTAATTATTTGTTCGTAGCAATTTCTCCCTCTGTCTTCCGGTAGCTTAAAAACGAAACTTATGAGCACTAGCATGCATGACTTATTTTTGTCGAAGGAGGTGCGACTAAACCTGTGGAATGCGGGTCACTGGGCAACAACACCTGCTCAAGCTAGTCCTCTTTTTTTCATACGCCTCGAGCTCCAAATTGGAGTCAGGTTCCATTATTAAAGGATAACAGAACAAAGTCTTTACAAACCTAAAAAGAAGTACTCCTTCCGATCTTAAATAAATGTCGTCATTTTAAACTAGAGTTAGTTCAAACTGTGACACTTATTTAGGATCGAAGGTAGTAATAAAATATTACAAGAACGAAGAAGGTGATTACCTAGAAAACACAAGTACTGTTTAAGCACCAAATACAAACGACAATGAAACGTCAAGTCTAGAACACAAAGACCAGTCCTATTGAGCCTTAGTCACACGACATCAAAACCACAGGAAAACAGAACTCATTTATGTTTATCCCAGACACTCCGAACTCATATAGTCCTCCGGACGCATTACTTATCTTCATTGTTGTGTTTTAGTCGATAGTGACTTCCACATCTTCTTCCTCTTCACCATTAGAGTTGTCAATCCTTAGCGTCGAAGACCTTGACATCTTCTTAGTCACTTTCACTCTAAAGTACTGCCCAAGAAAGGCACACATATAACAAATTAGCCCTACAGACGAAGAAATGAGTTTGTCTTCGGAAACAAGCCCAATTTATGGTTTTTCAGAGAGACCATCATAAAGCAGCTTGCAAACAATATGAAAAGATAGACCCAAAGAAGAGAAATTTTGGAATCCACCAAAGGCATTGAGTAAAACAAGTAATTCTGGTGTAAGCACCGATAATGTACTAATAGCGCTCCACATGTATATCGCAGCCAAGGTTTTGGTTCTCGACCTAGAAAAATTCCCCGGGGGATCAAGATTTTTGGATACCGCGGTTACCAAAAAATCTCAACTGGTTGCCCCGGACAAATTTGAAAATGAAAATTTGAATTCAAATTCTTCGGTATGAAAATCTGTATAGGAATTTTGTTAAAATTCACAAAATCGGTATTTCTTTTATCCAATAAACCAATTTCCGGGGGTGCACGGGATATCCAGTTACCGAACGATAACCGTATTTCCCGTGCGGTAACAAAAACACTGATCGCAGCAGGGCATCCAAAGAAGAGATGATTAATGGTCCTCTAGTAGCTTAAAACTATTGCATGATAGAAGACAAACATTTTAAGCTCAAGGTTTTCGATTCCTAGCCCACCTTAATCCTTCGATCTACAAATTTCTTCCTAGTACTCTTTTAAATCTTATTTTATGTGACTGTGATTTCTAAAAACATCCGGCAAATAAGAATCTGTAGAAGTGTAGAATTCGTAGCTGCCATAGGTGCGTTATACCAGCGAAAAATTACGTTCTTGATTTGACTGAACTCTGAATTATCACCTTTTCTTGATTTTACCGAGCTCTGAAATTTAGCACCTTTTCTGACCAATAAATCCCTCTCACGTTTGTGTTCTTGTTCTGAAAGTTCAGACCGTGTGTTCTGGCCGGTTCTGATCATCGCGACGCTGGCCACCGCCGTCGGGAGCCAGGCCATCATCTCCGCCACGTTCTCCATCATCAGCCAGTGCCGGGCCCTGGGCTGCTTCCCGCGCATCAAGGTGGTGCACACGTCCAGCCATGTCCACGGCCAGATCTACATCCCGGAGGTGAACTGGACCCTCATGTTCCTCTGCCTCGCCGTCACCATCGGCTTCCGGGACACCGAGATGATCGGCAACGCCTACGGTCTGGCCGTGATCTTGGTCATGTTCGCGACGACGTGCCTGATGTTCCTGGTGATCACCACCGTGTGGAACCGCTCCGTTGTGTGGGCGGCGCTCTTCGCCGCCGGCTTTGGGTCCGTGGAGCTGCTCTACCTCTCGGCGTGCCTCGCCAAGGTGCCCCACGGTGGCTGGCTGCCGCTGCTGCTCTCCCTGGCCACGCTCCTCGTCATGTCGGCGTGGCACTACGGCACGGCGAAGAAGCAGGAGTACGAGCTGCAGAACAAGGTGTGCCTGGACCATCTCCTCGGCCTCATCGGCTCCGGCAGCATGGGCCTCGTGCGCGTCCCTGGGGTCGGGTTCGTCTACTCCGACGCCGGCGCTGGAGCCACCGGCGTGCCCCCCATGTTCGCGCACTTCGTCACCAACTTCCCGGCGTTCCACCGGGTGCTCGTTTTCGTGTCGCTGCAGACGCTCACCGTGCCCAAGGTGCCGCCGGAGGAGCGGTTCCTGGTGGGCAGGATCGGGCGGCCAGAGTACCGGCTGTTCCGGTGCGTGGTGAGGTACGGGTACAAGGAAGGCCGGTGGGACCACTTCAACTTCGAGAACCAGCTGCTGGTGAAGGTCGTCGAGTTCCTCCGTCTACAGGCGCACGGCGCCGACGGCGAGCGGTCGTCCAGTGCCTCCGGCGAGATGTCGGTCATCCCGGCGGCGCCCAGCCAGGCCGTCGTGGACGCGTTGGCGTCCATGAGTTCCTGCGAGATCGACTACGCGGGGAATGACAAAGGGTACAGCAAGAAGGTGCGATTCGAGGAGATGCCGGCGGCAGCGGCGGCGTGGAGGAGGGAGGAGACGAGGTCGGAGGTGAGGGAGCTGCTGGAGGAGCGGGAGGCCGGGGTGTCGTACATGGTCGGGCACACGTGCGTGTTCGCGCACGAGTCGTCGTCCGCGGTCAAGAAGTTCGCCGTCAACGTCGTCTACGGGTTCCTCCGGCGCAACTCGCGGAGACCCGCCGTCGTGCTCGGCATCCCGCACACCTCGCTCATCGAGGTCGGCATGGCGTACAGGGTATGACCGCTGGCCACCCCACCGATCGACCCATCCCTCGCTCGCTCGCTCGCTCGCTAAAGAAGAAGCGCAGTCATAGGCTTAACTGTAACTACTGAAGATAACATACTACACCGATTCAGCAAACAGAATAACAACAACACGTTCGGTTTGCTGCTGAAAAAAGAAAACAGAGCATACTGTTACTAAGTTAGTGGCATTGCTGAGTTGGATACAGTGTTTAGACATGTCTTACAAGTTTAATAGAAAAACGGAATTGCTAAGCTACGTCACAGCTAGGTCTGTTGCCGTTGGATTGTTTGCTCTAAGATTCACGCAGGTGGAGTTACATATCACGTTGTGTCGCGTTGTGCTGACGTCGTCTCGCGTTTGTTTTGCGTTGTCGTGGCGTTGTTTGGTTGTCAGCCCAAGCCCATGTGCGGTAGCGGTAGCTGGAGTTTGGTTTTGCTATTGGGCCAGACCTAGCTGGTTGGGTTGTTCTGTTTGGTTTGTGTTGTATTGGGTCGTTTGTTGCGTTTTTTTTTGTTTAGTGAACGTAGCAGGAATCAGTGTTAATTATTGGTTGAGTTGTTTTTTATTTTCTCAAGGTATTAGCTGATTTCCTATTTATAGTCAACATATAGTTGTGTGGTTGTGGTTGTTTCTTTGACTGATGCGAGAATGATTCCTGTTTCTTCGGCCACTTATAATTCTTGTGGTTGTGGTTTGTTTCTATTTTTGGTGTCTACTATTTTTAGTCTTGCATAGGGTCCTATATAATTCGTATGATTCCTGTTGGAATTGCAGACTAAACTCTCAAGTTGCTCTTTGTAGAGGTTGGGAAAGGAAGAGTTGCATTTTTAGTTTTCCGTAGAGGCTCAAGTTGCAGGTCGCTGTTTGTAGTTTACTACAAAGACATGAGCAATGCAAGGAGTTCATGTGATGTGTGTCATCAACCAACTCGGATGTGCGAAAGAGTACCCCGTAGTCTTTATAATTTTTGTGTCAAGATGGTTGATGAAGATTATGAGGAATTAGTTGTAAGTTTGATTTTTTATATTTTTTTTTTGAGTTTTATTTTTATTAATTTATTGTTTGGCTTCTTTTATTTTAGGTTGTGCCATGTTGTTTTAGTGATCGAATAGGAATTTTATGTCCTAACAATTGGATGAAAGTTTTGGTTGAATTGCCAAATCATGGTTTAGAGAATCCAATCCCGAAAAGTGATCACCACATCTTTTTAGATATGGTTGGCACTAAAATATACATGTGTGGGCCATATTGGAATTCATTGATCGAGGCATTTGATATAGATGAAGATGATGTTATTTCATTTGAATATAATACATCCGTTGAGTGTTTTGAAGTAAGAGTTACTTCAAGTGAAGGATATAGAAAGAACTGGGCTCATTTCCCAAGTAAGTTATGTTATATCTTTTTATATATCATTATTTTTTATTTTTTGTTTGATGACTAATGTGTTTTTCATTGTGTTTTTTGGTTTTTATAGAGGTTTCTGATATACCTATTGGTCGTGATTCATATTTGTTCAACACATATTTTGACGATATACACGATGTTACACAAAACGAAATGAATGGGATTGTTGCTACAATGCAAGTTATGAAGATGGAGTCCGTGGATGATGAGATCATTCCTAAATTCTATGTGTATAGGCTTGATGCTAGTGATATGTATCGCTTGGTTAGTAGTTTTTTTTTTGTTTTTTTTGTTTATTATGTTGAAATAATTTATTATGTAAATAATTAATTTTTTATATTCTTTGTTTATATAGGAAGTACCTACTGAGGTTTTCCCTAATGCAACTAAAATCCTAGATCGAGGTGAAGCACGTTATGTGTGGGGTGACAGAGCTATACCTAGATCATACAAAAAAAATTGGAGAATGTATTATGTTCTGTTATAATTGGGCAGATTTTACTAGTGATGCAAATTTAAAAGTAAATGATCTTATCCATGTTATTGTTGATGTAAAAGAAGGATTCCTGATACTCGAAGTGCACAAGAGCGAAGCATAGTAGAACAAATTTTTAGTGTTGGTGAAGAAAGTAGATGTAGTTTTATGATATATTTTTGTTTTCTTTTTTGTTTTGAATTTTTTCAATAATTATGTATTAATTTCATATGTAATTGAGAAATTTTTATTAATTGTTATTTTTATTCATTCGTGATACTTGTTATTCAAAAAGAACTTGTGGATATGCAAATGGCATGTTGACCTGCATATTTCTTGTTTTATATGAGGACGGGTTGACTTGCATGTTGGCATGCAAATAGGATTTTTTAATTTTTTTTATTAATTGTTTGAGTTGCATGTAGAGTTGAAACTGGCTTTTTTAAATTTTTTATTTTTGGAAGAAGGGCATGATTACTTGCATGTTGACATGCAATTACAATTTGTTTAAATTTTTAAAATATTAATAAGAGCTAATGTTTGAAATGTTTTGAGTTGCATGTGGGAGATGCAACTGGACATGTTGACTTGCATATTTATTGTTTTATATGAGGACGGGTTGACTTGCATATTGGCATGCAACTAGAAATTATTACATTTTTTTTGTAATTTTTTTGTGAGTTGTATCTAGAGTTGAAACTGGCTTTTTAAATTTTTTATATGAAGAAGGGCATGATTACTTGCATGCTGACATGCAATTAGAAATTGTTTGAATTTTTAAAAATATTAGTATGAGTTGAGTTGCATGTTGACATGCAACTAGGTCTTTTTTTAATTTTGAAATGTTTTGAGTTGCATGTGGAGATGCAACTGGCATGTGGACTTGCATATTTCTTGTTTTATATGAGGATGGGTTGACTTGCATATTGGCATGCAACTAGGAATTTTTAAAAATTTTGGTTTTTTTTTTAGTTGCATCTAGAGTTGAAACTGGTTTTTTAAAATTTTTATATGAAGAAGGGCATGATTAGTTGCATGCTGATATGCAATTAGAAATTGTTTGAATTTTAAAAATGTTAATATGAGCTGACTTGCATGTTGACATGCAACTAGGTCATTTTTATTTTTTGAAATGTTTTGAGTTGCATATGGAGATGCAACTGGCATGTTAACTTGTATATTTCTTGTTTTATATGAGGACGGGCTGACTTGCATATTGGCATGCAACTAGGATTTTTTTAATTTTTTTGTAATATTTTTGAGTTGCATATAGAGTTGAAACTGGCTTTTTAAATTTTTTGTATGAATAAGGGCATGATTAGTTGCATGCTGACATGTAATTAGAATTTGTTTGAGGTTTTAAAATATTAATATTAGCTGAATTGCATGTTGACATGCAACTAGGTCCTTTTTAATTTTTGAAATGTTTTTGAGTTGCATGTGGAGATGCAGCTGGCATGTTGACTTGCATATGTCTTTGTTTTATATGAGGACGGGTTGACTTGCATATTGGCATGCAACTAGGATTTTTTATATGAAGAAGGAAATGATTATTCCCATGTTGACATGCAATTAGAAAATTGTTTGAATTTTTAAAATAAGAATTGCATATGCAGTTGAATTTTTTTTATATTATTATGAGCTGACTTGCATGTTGACATGCATTTAGGTCATTTTTAAATTTTTGAAATGTTTGAGTTGCATGTGGAGATGAAACTAGCTTCATTAAAAAATTTAAATTTTTTTAACAACGTGAGTTGCATCTATAGTTGAAATATGATTGCCATCTTAAGGAAAACAATTTAAAAATAAAATGAAGAAGTTGTCACTACCATGTGAAGACAAACAATTTTATATTTATTATATTTTTTGAATTGTTATAAAATAATATTTATGTGTGTTTTGCAAAGTTACTGTGATGTACCAAACAAACAAGAACACATACACAATTGCTACCTAGTTAAGTCACTGTAAAGTGGGACCAGTATCACTTTGCCGTTAGTAGCTCCACATTCCCTGTTAAGTTGTCTGTTTCTTTTTCCCTCGCCATACGTGACCCTTCTAGAAGAGCTCGAGCAGATATTTGAACAGTTGTCCTGGATTATCGATGGTGGAGAAAAAGCGGAGCCGTTGGTTCGCAGGGGAGGGTTGGGGAGGAGATCGTGAGGACCAATACTGCGGAGGTGTGCTCGGAGCAGCGCAGCGCTCGGTCCGGCGAAGCGCTTAGTGCGACGGAGCGCTCTTAGTCGTAGAGCTGTCGACGCAGATCTCTGGACGCGACGGAGCTCTGGACGCGGCGAAGCTCTGGACGCGGAATCTTATAACCTCTACCACCCCGACGGTACTAGCTACAAATTGATTTGATCTTCGGTTTTTGCTGTCTCCTGTTGTCAATTTTGCATGTGAGGAACACGCTTATGAGCAAGTATCCTTCATTTCGTTTGTGAAGGTCCTGTCCAGGAAGTGATTTGTTTGATTTGTGAAGGGGTCCTTTGTGTCAAGGATCTACTCATTTTGGAGTAAAGGTGTACTCGATTTGTGTGCCAGAATAAGGTACAGGCATGACCAAAACCTGAATCTTATGTTTAACATGCTCGAATGTGAACCTGAACGTTGTATGTGAACCAGAACCTGAATCTGAATCTCAACCTGAATCTGAAGATGAACCTGTGTGTATTGCCTTTTTTTGTTCATAGAAATGTTTTTGTGTGTGATTGATTTTAGAATGTGTATATACATTCTAAAATGCTCTTTTGTACATGCTGATTTCAAAAATTATTTCATATCTATAAGTTATATTTTATATCATTTCTGTCTGTTTCAGCTACAAGGTTGTGAGGAAATGTATCCCATGTGTTCTATGTGCCTGCTTTATTTGATTAGCAGGTTTAGTTTTTTAGATATTTTTGTGCGGTTGAATGATGGTCTCTCTTATACTAATTGTTGTATCCCATGTGTTCTATTGTGTTTATTGGACTTATAAGCGAGAATGAACGGTTTTTTGTGCAGAGTGTTTTTATGAACAATTGTTTAACTAATGAGAGAAGTTTATGTACTGAATAAGTGAAGTTTATACCCTCTGTATAATCATTATCTGTAACCATATTGGTTGTGTTTGTGTAAGCATTATCTGTATAATTTCAATTTTTAAAGTCTAAGAACATAACATGAATTAGTGTTTTTCATTCAGCTTTGAGTTGTATAGTGAAGATGGAACAAGATGGATATAACATAGATGTTGCACATCAACAAATTAAACTGAATGACAAGGATATTTCTCTCACTGCTAATGAGACACCAGAAGAACTTTTGAGACTGGTTTGTATTTTTCGGTTTTTGTTACTTCATTATATGTTTTCTGTGTTTTACTAATATGAAATATTGTTATACTTTTTTAGTTGAATTTTTGGTTTTTGATGCTGTAGATTATTAGAAGTGTGCAGAAAACAGAGATGCGCAAAAGTGCTAAAAAATTCAAAAGAAAGGTTAGTTACAATGTTTTTACAAATTAACTGTTCTGTTCTTTTTTGTGTGTTAAATGTTTTTTGTCATTTTTAAGGTTTATCCTAATTATATTACATTTTTAGAAGAGGACAGTAAAACAGAACAATGGAGCTAACGGTGAAGAGACTGACGATGAGCGGAAAGCATACAAAGATGCAGCATTACATTTTTATTCCAAGTGCCGCAGAGGATTCGTTCTTGTGAACAGTATGTGAAGCTTGTTAAATGGATGGGTTTTGAAGAAATACTCCAGCTAGATGGCTGCTGCATTCCGAGGTGTTTTTTCAAATGGATAGCAGACAATGTGTCCACTGAAGAAGAAGAAATAAGAATTGGATCCAAATCAATCAAGTTGTCTCCTCATTCTGTAACTGAAACATTTGGTAATCCAGAAGGTCATCTCTCTGTTGATTGTGATGAAATTGTTGGGAAAGCTGAATTTCTTGAGCTTTTTGGTCTGTCTGATGTTCCATCAATAAAGTTCTTTGGCAAAAAGATCTTAGCAAAAGAAATTCTACCAGATGTTGTTTTCTGTCGGTGTTTCATGGCAGTGTCACTAGGAACCTTATTCTGCCCAAACTCAAGTACAAAGATAAGTACTAAATACATGGGTTCTTTAGTTGTTGATCTAATTAAAGATAGAAACTGGTCCAAGTTTATTCATGAATGGACAATGATATACATCAAGAAGTATCCGAAAGAACCAACAAATGCAAATCAATTGACTCTGACTTTGGGTGGTTACATTTATCACTTGGCCGTAAGTAATTTTTACGTTTTACTTTTTTATATTATCTGTAGTTTTTAATTTTTTGTTTATGAAGTCTACTTTTTAAATTTCTCAATTCTTCTATTTGGTAATTTTAATTATGTTTTAATGTTTTAAACAGGTTCGGTGTCTTGACTTCATTGACTTTGGTCCATTCCATATGCCAACAACATTACCAAGAATAAGAGTCAGGAAAGGAAAGCTTATTAAAGTTTTCAGTGATATGTATATGGATACTAATGGCAAATATGGGGCTTATCCAGTAAGTTTTACATATTATATTAGGTTATTGAAATTTTGTTATTTGTAATATTCATTTTATAATTAAGGGCATATAACAACCACTACTGTCGCCAGAGCGAGCCGCCGATGCGCCGCTCCTTTACCGGAGCTGGCCTGATGGTTGTTGACACGGTAGGAAAGTCTTGGTGCATGTGCCCCTAAGGACCAGCGCCCTAGAGTTGAAGCAGTCGCCATTGAACCCTTGAATTGTTCTGAAACTTGTATTTCTCGTATTGCGATCCTTTGGCAGAAGACCGTCCCGTAGACGTTCGATCTGATTTAAAAAAGGAGTCAGCCTAAATGAATATGAAACTAAACACAATTTGATTGTAATTAAAAACTATAGAAATTGTTTACGTACGTGGAGTTGCTCTAAATTCCTGCCCTTCTCATCGCACGTCTGCCGGATGAACTCGCATACATAGTATCCACATAGATTGTTACCGGTCCTGCGTCGCAGTTTTTACAACAGAGTTCAATCAAAATAATAATCAAGCATGATAATAACTGTATCAAAACTAGAATCAAAGAGATGCGCGGATATAGCTAGTGGTGCTTACATCTAGTGGTTGAAATGTAAGCTCCTCTTTCCAAACACCCCTAGCCTTCTTGGTGAACTGCTTCCAAGCTGCCCGGCGAGAAAAACGAATAAAATAAGTTATTAAGTACTTGATATCATAAAATTCCTGACGTTGCCGATATAGTGTCGTAATGATTAGAATTACCGCTGGAGAAGTATCTGCATGTCCTTCCACGTCTCAAGGGGTTTATGTTTCGAGTCCATGACTAGTACACGCCTTTGTCAAGTTGAATGATTAACAGAATATAGTGGTACTGCGAATGCAAACTAATCAATTATATACTTAACATCGAGTAAGCGAAATAGAAAGTGTATACAAGACAATAACACTCACTGGAAGTTGTAAGGAAATAGTATTTCCTTTTGGTTTCTTGAAACCTTAACGCTGTACTATATTATCCTCCGTATCACGAGGCTTATTTTGAGATTAGCTTCATGAACCCAATATGGGTCAATGAAGCCAATGTCATAGATTTGTCCTCTGCTGCATTCGAGAATCTTCATTACGCATATTAAAGTATGATTATATACATGCAATAAACAAAATATTATAGATGGAGACTAAATTAATTACAATTAGTACTTACGGACAATAGGCACTCATGAGATATTTGTCCAAGGCGTCTTGATTGAATAATTGAAATAGTTCATCAAATTCAATGGATATCATGTCATCGCTTTTCTTTCCCATGATGCTTTTTGTAACCCTCGGCACTATCCAGTTAGCCCGGCCCTTGTGGCATGCATGTCTGAGTTATGCAATCTTCGCATTTTGTTGGAAGATTGTTTACCTCCTCAGTTTGACGAGAGGTTTTCCGTGATTGGTATTGGTATGCTACTTCACTCACGGGAAGAACTCTAATCGGATAAGTCTTGGGCAATACTCATACCTTGAGCAGCGTTTCTCCAGACAGTAACTACCTCTGGATCATACCGCTCTTGCCCCATATTTGCTCGACCCACATTGGTTTGAGAAATCACCTTGAGAGGCGCAAGTCTGCTTTTGCTTGTTCTCCGAAATGGGCAACAGATTTCCGCTTGCATCAAGATCTTGCTCTTCAAGGCTTTTGTGCTGCATGTGACTTGAGAATAGAACGCTCATAGTCGATGATAGCTTTGGCTCGGGTTGATGAAGAGTCTTTAGCATTTTCAACACTTTGGCTTTTTCTTCTTTGGTCTGGGGAACTCGGCTCTTCGGGCCTCATTTTAGCAAAAATTGTCGCTTCCAAGATCAACGATCGCCGATCTCCTCTTCAAGATCATAAGCTCTCTTGGGAGGAACCGTTGGTACTTTTGGAAGAGGCTCTTGTTTACGCTTCGGGCGATCGCTTACGACAAGAGCGGCACGCCACGCTTTTTATCCCGAGGCGGCGATGGCTCCCGCGCGATGGCTGCACCGAGATTGGTGAGGCGACGAGCGTGAGGCGACAGACGGCTTGCCGCAGCGCGACGACCTCGCTGGAGATGGGTGAGGCGCGCGAAGATGGCCTTGGCGTGTGATTTGAAGCACGATACAATCCTTGACCATAGAATGGTGACGTTTTTGCCACCCAACGATCACATCCCCTTCACTAGCGGTAGTGAAGATCCAAAACCTCAAAGGTGGGCATGATTTCATCCACGCCGACAACAGTAGCCCTCCGGAACCGGACGATCGTGGTAAGTTGGTGTGGGTCCAATTGGTAAGGCATAGCCGACCGCCACCTTCATTGATATGTTCACAACTTTGACATGTAGCTCGCAGTGTGTCATCTACGTGATATCATCCACCGGTAGCCAACAGAGCCATCGTCGGTGCATCATCGGCATCGCCATTGTCATCACGGGACCTCGGTGGAAGCCACACTGCTTTTCGATTATTCGATAGGCGGTAGCATCGAATGCGGTGTCTGGCGAGATGGGGCTCCGGTAGTACTTTGCTCTTTAAGTGAGTTAATTTCATCTTGTTGTTGCTTTAATCGTTCTTCAATTAAACGCATTCGCTCTTTCTGACTTTCTGCTTCAACTGCCGCCCTGTCCTTACTCCTCTGACGGCTTCTTTCAGGATATTTCTTCCTCTCTTTGGGAAACCCAGTCCTCCATGATTGGGAGCCTATTGTGCCTCGTGTTCGTCCATCATGTTCCTTATTTCCAAGGACGAGTGTGAGCTCATCATTCTCTCTATCGGGAATGAAGTCCCCATCTTTAACAGCCTTTACCTTGGCAGAATATCTGGATTGATTACCTTCTGAGATATTGCATTGAGGAATGCACACAGCTTCACAATGGGTACTCGAACATTTTCTGGTAGAAGCCCCCTCAATGCAATCGGAAGCAACTGCGTCATAATCACGTGATATCATGAGACTTCAGGTTTTGGAACTTTTCTGCCATATTTATTATCCCTTTATATTAGATGAGAAGCCCGACGGCACCTTGATCGTAAAAGGACTTCAAAAGATTTCCTTCTCTGCTTTGGTAAGAGCATAGCCGGTACGACTTAAGTGACGCCTTTATCCGCCTTGTTATCTGTATGCATGTTCTTTGGGTCTTTCATAATTTGTTGGTCCTCCTGCTTCGTGTGTATCTTTTGTCTTCCCATACACGCCTAGGAATCCTAGCAGTTCACGTAGAGATTCTTCGTCACGTGCATCACGTCGATTGAAGAGCGGACACGCAGGACTTTCCAATATGGCAGCTCCCAAAATATAGATTTCTTCTTCCACATGGGTGCGTGTCACAGCAACGCGCTCGAACTGATTGACCGCCAGGACCCTTTCCAAAGATTACTTCTATGTCCTTGACCATACCAAATACATCATCACCATGAGAGTTCAGGCTTCTTCCGGTGATCTGCCTCACCTTTGAAATGCTTGCCTTTCTTTCTTACGGATGATTGGTCGAAGAAATCGTCGATTCGCTAGGTACACAACCTTCTTGCATTTATGCAAATATGTACCTTCGGTCTTATCTAAACAGTGGTTGCATGCCTTATATCCTTTGTTTGTCTGTCCTGAAAGGTTACTAAGAGCAGGCCAATCATTGATGGTTACGAATAACAACCCTCGAGATTAAATGGCTCTGTTGTTCTCATCCCACGACGTACACCTGGTTTGCCCCACAACCGTAAGAGTTCTTCAACTAATGGCCTAAGGTACACATCAATGTCGCGTTCGGTTGCTTCGGGCCTTGGATGAGCACCGCATCATAATGAACTTACGCTTCATGCACAACCAAGGAGGCAGGTTGTAGATACATAGAGTCACGGGCCAGTGTCTGTGATGCAGCTCTGCCCAAAAGGATTCATGCCATCCGTACTTAGACCAAACCATAAGTTCCTTGCCACTGCAAAGTCCGGGAAGTCTCTCTCGATTTTTCTCACGTGACCCATCAGGGTGTCTCAACTCCGCCTTTCTTACGGTCTTCTTTGTGCCATCGCAACAACTGGCATGCTCTTTGCTTCGAACATGCGTTTCAACCTTGGTATTATAGGAGCATACCACATAACCTTAGCAGAACCCTCTTCCGAGGGTCTCTCCTCAACATCACCGGGTCATCTCGTCGATCTTATACCGCAACGCTGCATACCGGGCATTTATCTAAATTCTCATACTCCTTACATGGTAGAGGATGCATCATTAATGCATGCATGTATCTTTTGCACATCTAATCCAGAGGATGAGAGTCTTCTTTGCGTAGGTACTCTCGGGAAGTTCGTTATGTTTTGGAAACTTGGCTTCATTATTTTCAGCATCTTTTCAAATGAGGAGTCGGTTAGACCACACTCGCCTTCCATCGCAACAATTCCGTGTCGCATCGAGCTTTGTGCCGCCATCTTCACAATTTGGGTACAACAATTTCTTGTGATCTTCTAACATGCCCTCTAACTTCAACTTCTCATTTTCTGTTTCAGTCTCGCTTTGCATCGAAATGACCCTACCAAGTTCATCACCTGGCTCATCCGATGCCCGTTCTTCACCTTTTTCCTCTCCATTGTCTTCCATTGGTATCATCAGATTCAGGAAACATATGATGATAGTTGTTATCATCATATTCTTCTTCACCATCTTCCATCATAACCCCTCTTTCCCGTGCTTGGTCCAGAATTATAGTTGGGCATGAAACCTTTCATAATCGGTGGCCGCGAATGATTTTCGAGGAAGAGTACTCCTTGTTGTTCCGACATTGAACACATGGACAACGATAAATCCATTCTCTTTGTTTGCCGTAGCCACATCGATAAATTTATCCACGCCTTTGATATACCCGGCTACCCGCCGTCACCGTACATCCATTCCCGATCGTTCATCGCATCATATAAGTAAGTTTATCAAAAACAGGACATCATAAATAGTGAAATAACCAATTCACACCGACACATGAATTGTATCAATGACCTAGAAAAGATAAGATTGCTAACCTCGATCGAGGGAAATAAAGAGGAGAAAGCTCAAGCGTCTAACACCTTCTATATTTTTGTTCTATGAGAAATTCAACGGATTTTTCACTCAAACATTTCAACAAACACCTTCAATGCATGCATGAAAAAACTAGCACACACCCTCACACCTTACACCATTCGAAAACAGAGTGGAGGCAGAGGGGGCGTTGCATTTATAGAGGACAGGGGCTTTAGTCCCGGTTGAAGAACCGGACTAAAAAGCGTCTTGTGCCACGTCACGCTAGTCTTACCCCGGTTGGTGGCTCCAACCGGACGACGCCCCTTACCAACCGGACGCGCCTCTGCGCTTCGCTTCCAAGACGCGTAAGATTAGTCCGGCTGGCAGAATCGACTAACGCCCGGCGGTCGCGAACGGATGGCCCTTTTTCCTCTAGTGAGCCGTCCGGCGTCGTGGTCGTGGGCGGTGGGCGTGGCCTTTTCTGTCGTCGCCAGTGGGAGCATCGTCCGTGCAGCCAGCTGACAGTCAGGCGTACGTGCTTTGCCCTTCAAAGTGGCCTTCACTTCCTGCCTCGGTGCGACGCCCGCCGCAGGTCCTCATCAACTCCTGTCACCTCACATTTCGTAGCTCCCAGCTATGTTTGCAGCGGGTGTCCTTTTTTCATGGACTTGGACTGCGATTCATGCAAACAGTTGTTTTCTCGGAGATCTCCGGCCATGTGACGACTTGCGTTCAACGATTCAAGTCCTTGGAGTTGGAGGGTCTTGGTATCGGTTCACTCGCTAGTCGCTATACGATCTGCCGCATATATACAAGTACGGCAGCGTATAACTACACAGCGTCCGGCAGCTGCACACAAAATCAAAATAAATCCCACTGTCCAGTTCTTTTCTTTTTTAGGGGTTTTCAAACCTGGAAATCGTTAATAAATTCCCAGATGTGCAGAAATCGACAGGCAGGCAAACCACATGCCAATAATGCAGCCTAGCACCTGCAACCTGTACTGATGCAGCAGTACGATGGCACATATGTTTTGTTCATTTGTAGTTAACGTCTCTGACCCAATGATTTCAGTGAGAATAATGACTATCGTAATGGCAAGAATCAGTTGCTTCTGAGCGCAACTAAAGTGGTGGTACGATGCGATGGTGTGTTAGAAATTCCCACGCAAAGCATCGTCGTCCGCGAGAGCTACCGAGCGCGCGCGTGCGGTTATCTGTACTATCCAAACGTTTTCTGCACATGGCGGTGTGCTGCACAGAATTCAATTTCAGTGGCAATAAGGGTTCCAAGAGTCTGGTAAAAAAAGGGTTCCAAGAGTCAAATTTGCAAAAGAATATTCATCTTTTATTTTTTGAACGTTTATTTATCTAAGACACCAGGTTTGTGGAAAACATCCTAAATTAAAAAAAAAGGTGACAAAAAAATGCAGTTTATAGCATGCTTGTAGTCGACAGATTATTCTTGATTCTGCGACAAGTTTAAGAGCATCTCCAGCCGCCTCCCAATAACCCTATGGGAGGGGGAGGGGGGGTCTGTGGAGTTGAGCCGATTGGCCACGGTACAAAATTTCATGGTTCACACGGCAAAAAGGAACCCCATTCATGAATACTACTTCCTTTCCAAAAATTCATGAATACTTGCTGAAAATGCAGAGGCACGCCTAGTTTGAATATGGTACTATTTACGGTGGGATTTATTTTTTGCATCTCGATGTGTAAAGTAAGAATTTTACATGATGATGATTGATATAATATACAGCTCGCCAATCAACTAAACGATTTTGAAGCTTTGTGATTTTGCTACTATGACTTGAGAGCACCACAAATCTTCATGTTCATCGACCGTTCATTCAACTATTTTCACATTGTTGTGATTTTTTTCTATTATTCTGATAAAGGGTACTTCCCCCCGATGCTAAATTGAAGTCTTTCTAGCACTTTAAATTCAACTACTCTTCTAAAAACCTTACATTTCAGAACGGAGGAAGTAATAATTTAACAATAAATTGATATCAAATAAATCCAGCTGCTGCTACAACTCTTTATCCAGAGCAACTGAGACATCGAGGATGCACACAAAAAGCAATAAAACATAACACGGAATTTTCAAAATAAGCTATTCTCCGCTCTATCCTCGCTCCGGTGGTGTGCCTAGCGTAGCGGAGGCATGTGGAGCCGTCTGACTGGTGGATCTCTTAGGATATGTATTTTTTTTATATTTGTTGGTGTAATTTGAGGTCAGTCTTTTTCAATCTACGGTTATCATTTTCGGTGATGGTTGGTGCTTTGGTGCGCTGGTATTTTGGGGACTTAGCAGGATGACTTTATGTATCTACTATAACAAGCTCTACTACGACAAGTTTTGATCGAGTCCGATGATGAAAGGGCAAGGACGGCGGCTTACTCGGCTCGTGCTAGTGTTTGTAGTCGTCGCTAGGTGGTCCAGTGACCTATTTATAATTTTTATTACTTTTAGACTCCTTTACACTGCTATTGATGATTATTAATAAATTGATGAAATTTTCATGAAGAAAAACACAAAATTGTCATGCCGAAAAGAACAAAGGCCCGCAGGAACGACATCAACCACCGTTCTTGGAAATATACGGCCATGAGGAAGGTTCTTCGTAAGAAACGACTGTGCGGTTATATGGCTTGATAGCAATGACGGACGAGCACCGTACGTATACCGCCTGAAGGCTTCAAGCCACCGGAGCACTTCATATCTATCGCAGGAACATAGAAAGCTACACATTATTCAGAATTCTCTAGCTTTCGATGGCCGCTAATGGTCGTGTAAGGTGGGATCATATTGAACGGTAGATCGAAGGATACCAAAGTATTCGCCTCTGTATAACGAGCATGCATTCCTCCATC